>CM017555.1:4785698-5480287 GCA_007844125.1 Sinonovacula constricta
ATCAATATTTCCAATGACAGCGTCGCTACTAAAATCTATGACAAGAGAGATGAATTCAACTTTAGTATTGTGAATTATCCATACCTTGATGGTGATTCACCTCGTGCTACCTCCTATGGTATTTACATATCACAACTTACAAGGTTTGCACGAGTCTGTACTAAAGTAGAAGATTTCAATGCTAGAAACCTGTTTATTTCTTCTAAACTGTTACAGCAAGGCTTTCGTTTTCATAAATTAAGAAAGGCGTTTTCAAAATTCTTTCATCGCAATGGTTTTATTGCTTCTAAGTATAATAGCAGTATGAAAACACTCATGGAGAAAGGCATAAGCCATCCTGCATTTTATGGAAATGTTTTATACAAGTGAAAGAAGATCAAGAGTCTCAATAACTTTTCTGACCACTTTACAAAACTTATCAGAAAATGTTTTGCAGACGGTTACAACCCGAGAATCCTTCGATGTACTGCATTGCTTGCAATTGACCCTTTTACAGTCAAGAACTTGCATTGCTTTTAAATTACACGATGACCGGACAGATCGTTAACACTATATGAAAACAGTGACTTAAAGCCATAATTGGACAGTCACTGTTGGATTTCTTGTCTCTTCATCTCTCCAGTCGTGCCCTATATAGGTGGGACAACTGGAGCAGTCTCCATACCCTTTACGTGAGATTGCTCAGTAGGTATAACATCGGGATTTTTTTGTACCTTTATCATATATAATATGTCAACTGCGGATAAATCCTCGGCGTTTATGATATGTTTTTTAAACGTATTAACTCTAAACAATACTACGTTTTATTTTGTTGATTTTCTAAAATTCTATTATTTCTTCCGTATTATTTACATTTCACTTTTGACACTTTTGGCATATGACGTCATGGCATTTATGACGTCATTATACTTTTCTTATAATATATCAGCGCTTGTACTGCTTTTTTTTTATTTTAAACTACTCTCTCATTTGGAATTCTTTGGTTGCCGAGGCTTTTATCTACTGTACATACCTTATATATGTTGTTTTATTACTAGTTATTATGTATGTACATATGTTCATTATATCTGTTTTAACTCCCGATGCTTACTGTTAGTTGTGTCACTTTGACGGGATATTTTTATTAACACTGTTTGATGGAAAAACCTTCAGGAAGTGCGAGGTTGGAGCGCTCCCCAAACCAGGTTTAAGCACCCCAGTTGTCCCTTTTGCCAACTGACCGTTCCAAGGCGGTAACTGATGGTTTTTCTTTTTGTGTGTTATGTCTCGTCTCTGTGTTTGTTTTGTCACATTTACATTTACCTTGTTTGCCTTTGTCTACAGGTAGATAAAAATTTAAATATCTGAAAATTTTGATAGGACCTTTTCTTATTTACCTATTGGTAGTGCATTGTGTCAGTTTGGTAATGCATTGTGTCAGTTTTGGTAATGCATTGTGTCAGTCTTGGTAGTGCATTGTGTCAGACTTGGTAGTGCATAGTGTCAGTCTTGGTAGTGCATTGTGTCAGTTTGGTAGTGCATTGTGTCAGTCAGTCTTCGTAGCGCATGGTGTCGGTCAGTCTTGGTAGCGCATGGTGTCGGTCAGTCTTGGTAGCGCATGGTGTCGGTCAGTCTTGGTAGCGCATGGTGTCGGCCAGTCTTGGTAGCGCATGGTGTCGGTCAGTCTTGGTAGCGCATGGTGACAGATTTGGTGGTGCATGGTGTTAGATTCGGTAGCACATGGTGTCAGTCTTGGTAGTGCATGTTGTCAGTCAGTCTTGGTAGTGCATGTTGTCAGTCAGTCTTGGTAGTGCATGATGTCAGTCAGTCTTGGTAGTGCATGTTGTCAGTCAGTCTTGGTAGTGCATGTTGTCAGTCAGTCTTAGTAGTGCATGGTGTCAGTCAGTCTTAGTAGTGCATGGTGTCAGTCTTGGTAGTGCATGTTGAGATTCGGTGGTGCATGGTGTTAGATTCGGTAGCACATGGTGTCAGTCTTGGTAGTGCATGGTGTCAGTCAGTCTTGGTAGTGCATGGTGTCAGTCAGTCTTGGTAGTGCATGATGTCAGTCAGTCTTGGTAGTGCATGTTGTCAGTCAGTCTTGGTAGTGCATGTTGTCAGTCAGTCTTGGTAGTGCATGGTGGCAGTCAGTCTTGGTAGTGCATGGTGTCCGTCAGTCTTGGTAGTGCATGATGTCAGTCAGTCTTGGTAGCGCATGGTGACAGATTCGGTGGTGCATGGTGTTAGATTCGGTAGCGCATGGTGTCAGTCTTGGTAGTGCATGGTGTCAGTCAGTTTTGGTAGTGCATGGTGTCAGTCAGTCTTGGTAGTGCATGATGTCAGTCAGTCTTGGTAGTGCATGTTGTCAGTCAGTCTTGGTAGTGCATGTTGTCAGTGAGTCTTGGTAGTGCATGGTGGCAGTCAGTCTTGGTAGTGCATGGTGTCAGTGAGTCTTGGTAGTGCATGATGTCAGTCAGTCTTGGTAGCGCATGGTGAAAGATTCGGTGGTGCATGGTGTTAGATTCGGTAGCGCATGGTGTCAGTCTTGGTAGTGCATGGTGTCAGTTAGTCTTGGTAGTGCATGTTGTCAGTCAAGTCTTGGTAGTGCATGATGTCAGTCAGTCTTGGTAGTGCATGGTGGCAGTCAATCTTGGTAGTGCATTGTGTCAGTTTGGTAGTGCATTGTGTCAGTCAGTCTTGGTAGCGCATGGTGTCGGTCAGTCTTGGTAGCGCATGGTGACAGATTCGGTGGTGCATGGTGTTAGATTCGGTAGTACATGGTGTCAGTCTTTGTAGTGCATGGTGTCAGTCAGTCTTGGTAGCTCATGGTGTCATATTCGGTAGTGCATGGTGTCAGATTCGGTAGTACATGGTGTCAGTCTTGGTGTCAGTCTTGGTAGTGCATGGTGTCAGTCAGTCTTGGTAGTGCATGGTGTCAGTCAGTCTTGATAGTGCATGGTGTCAGTCAGTCTTGGTAGTGCATGGTGTCAGTCTTGGTAGTGCACTGTGTCAGATTTTAGTTCAGTACAGTCTGGTTCCTGGACAAGGAATGCCAGGTGCAATATGTTACTAATTGTTGAAATGCAAATCATTCATTGCTAAGGAGTGTGTTTGAAAAAGATAGTGCACTTAAATATAATTCACATCCACTTAAGAGCGTTCTGTAATATCCATTAATATACCGATTTTGATTTCAATATGTCATTACAAACTATATAATTTACGAGGAAGTTTTGCGGCATACCAGATAGTGACAAGTGGTCGCATTTACCTGTTCAAATTGTATGTTTTTTTTTATTATCTTACCAAGAAAATAAATAGCATACAACTGAACAGACATTTCAGCAAAATTAAACAATGCCACAAGCCTATGGCAATTAAGCGCATCCAATATTACATAGTCGGTTATGTTTACAAAAAACAACAAAACAACACAAAATACTTTTATTAAATTATAATTTCAATATAAGATATTAGACCAAAGACGTTTGTTGTTTAAAGGTTCGCATGGTTTTGAAATACATAAAGACACAATTATTATAACGATCTGTTTTAAAGAAGATAACATTCTTAATAGATTCAACTCTGTGTCTTGTTAATGAAAAGGCACTGAGCCCAATTAGATCAATGTATTTATCAATTGTACTACAGGCACATAAATGTGGTGCCAAACTAATAATAAAAGTCTACCCGAAAAGGTAAAATGAAAGAAAACTAACCATAAAAGTCGAACCGAGGTAAATGTACAACCTATTCTTGTACATGTTGCACTTGTCAGCATTACCAATCTTCAACATTTGATTTCACAATGTGTAGTTAAAACATAACATTCTAAATCTAAAATATGTTCTAAAACATAAATCTCCCTGAAAGACAATAAACAAATCGATGGGACAATTTCTCTTAATCTTGTAAAGAAAGTGTCCTAAATACTTGCCAGTCCCAAGTAGGTCTGACAATTAAGTCGTGCATATCAATATATCATGACATTCGTGTTTGACTTTTGACAGAAATGCCCTCATTCTTATTATAATATCTAAAATAGGACGATTATGAGCCATAACTCATGAATATTGTATTCCCTGTCGCCGCTTAACGTAAGTTGGTTTAGGGTAATGGAATGGTAATGACCTATCTGTTTTGTATCTGTATTTATAATCTAAGCGGAATATCACAAAGTAACAGTTTGACATGTGCTGTTGCTTATGTATTTATATACCATAAGGGTATATGAAAAAGTCAAAGTACATTTCAAATACAGAGCAAGAAATGTATTGACCATTCGCATCTATAAAAATTATCATTTGAAGCAATTATACTAATAGCAAGGAAAATACGTACTTATTAGGTAATGCACTTTTATATTCAGCAAAATAGTAATCTAAACTGCTATGTGGACTGAATTCAATAAGGAAATATGATAAATAGGTAAATGAGAATAGGTCCTATCAACATTTCCACACATATTTAAATTTAATCTACCTCAAGAAAAAGGCAAACATGGTAAGTAGAAAAGTGACAAAAACACAGAGACGAGACATAACGCACAAAAAAGAAAACTATCAGTTACCGCCTTGGAACGGTCAATCGGCAAAAGGACCGACTGAGGTGCTTAAACCTAGTTTGTGGAGCGCTCCAACCTCGCATTTTCTGAAGGTTTTTCTATCGAACAAACATTGTAAATAAAATATTCCGTCAAAGTAAAACAACTAACAGTAAGCATCTGCATCGGGAGTTAAAAGAGATACAATGAACTTATATACATACAAAATATCTAGTAATAAAATAAACTATCAACATATGTACAGTATGCACAGAAGATAAAATTCTCCGCAACCTAAAAATTCTAAATTAGGGAGTAGTTTGAAAAAAACAACAGCCCAAGCGCTGATATATTATAAGAACAATTTAATGACGTCATACCACGTCATGACGTCATATGCCCAAAAGTGTCAAAATTGAAATGTAAAAAAAAAGAAAGAAATAATCAAATTTAAGAAAACACCCAAACCAACAAAACAAAATTTAGTAGTGTAAAGAGTTAATAGGTAATAAGGTTTAAAATAACATATCATAAAAAGCCGAGGATTTATCCGCATTTGGCTTATATCATAAAGGTACAAATAATCTCATGTTATATAGTTCATTATATCTGTTTTAACTCCCGATGCAGGTGCTTATTGTAAGTTGTGTCACTTTGACGGGATACTTTTATTTACACTGTTTGTTTGATAGAAAAACCGTCAGGAAGTGCGAGGTTGGAGCGCTCCACAAACCAGGTTTAAGCACCCCAGTTGGCCATTTTGCCGACTGACCGTTCCAAGGCGGTAACTGATGGTTTTTCTTTTTGTGTGTTATGTCTCGTCTCTGTGTTTTTTGTCACATTTACATTTACCTTGTCTGCCTTGGTCTGCAGGTAGATAAAATTTAAATATCTGTGAAAATTTTGATAGGACCTTTTCTTATTTACCTATTGTAATCTCACGTGAATGGCATGGAGACTGCCAAATTGTCTCAACTATATTGGGCACGACTGGAGAGATGAAGAGACAAGAAATCCAACAGTGACTATCCAATTATTGCTTTAAGCCACTGTTTTTATACAGTCTCAACGTTCATACAGTCTCAACGACCTGTCCGGTCATCGTGTAATTTAAAAGCAATGCAAGTTCTTGACTGTAAAATGGTCAATTGCAAGCAATGTAGTACAACAAAGGATTCCCGGGTTGTAATCGTCGACAATAAATTTTCTGATAAGTTTTGTAAAGTGTTCAGAAAAGTTATTGCGATCATTGATTTTCTTTAATTTATATAAAACCTCTCTATAAAATGCAGGATGGCTTATGCCTTTCTGCATAAGTGTTTTCATACTGCTATTATACTTAGAAGTAATAAAATCACTGCGGTAAAAGAATTTTGAAAAAAATCTTTCTTAATTTGTGAAACGAAAGTCTTACTGTAACAGTTTAGAAGAAATAAATCGATTTCTAGCATTGAAATCTTCTACTTAAGTACAAACTCGTGCAAAACTTGTAAGTGGTGATATGTAAATACCATAGGCGGTCGCACGAGGTGAATCACTGTAAAGTTATAATTAATTCACAATACTTAAGTTGAAATCGTCTCTCTTGTCATAGATTTTAGTAGAGATGTTGTCATTGAAAATAGCGATCTCAATGTCTGGATAAGCTGCATTAAAACGTCAGTTATTTGCTTTATAAGGGATAAGTTCTTGAAGGTAAATAAAGTAGATCATTTTAAAAAAGAAAGGATTATCTAAAGTTAGAATATCGTCAAGATAGCGTGACGTTAAATTGAAAGCCTCTATAATGTGGCTTTGGTTAGAAGGGGATAAAGTTAACATGAAATCACGTTCAAAGCAGTATAAAAACAAATCTGCAATTAATGGTGCACAGTTGGTTCCCATAGGAATACCAATTACTTGTCTAAATAAAGTGTCACTGCATTTTATGTAAATATTGTCAAATAGGAAACATAGAGCTTCACAAACATCCGTGCAAGTTCTCATAGTAAATTTTTCTAAGAACGTGTTGGTAAAACATGCATTACTTTAAGATTTGCAATATATAGTTATTCTCAAGAGCAATCAATTTTGTCTTAATTAAATCACGAGGTAAAGAAGTATACAGCGTAGAGAAATCCTAAGTATTTACTGCAGAGCAATGAAAGTTTAAAGTACGAAACTTGTTTAAGACTTCTGAAGAATGTTCAATAGACCAAAAAAAAATAATTTCTGATTTTTTATGCACCTTTTCACAATATTTAACAACATGATTACGAACGGCTGTAAGGCAAGACGTAAGTAGTTTAGATATGTGAGTGGTGGTGCTAGAGCTGGCATTAGCTATGAATCGTGACTTGTATGGTGTTTTGTGAAGCTTAGGAATCCAGTACAGTGAAGGAAGTTTTTCTTGCTTTGATTCTATTTTGATATAATTGGAATTATGCATTACCTGTTTATGTATGTCAAGGACTGTCTGAAAGTCAAGGTTGGTGCTAGTGTAAGAACTGGTGGTGGATAACTCAACATTCAGTACATTTTTATAATGTAGTCGTCAGACAAAAATTATGTTGTTTGAAGCTTTGCCTGCAGGTACAAGTACAAATTTATCGTGAATATTCTGGAAGGACTGTTTAAGGTGTTTTAAGTGATAAAAATATTTTTTAGGTAAACTAGAAGGATGGGAGTGGTAGAATTAAACGCGATTTTTATTATCTTAAAAATGGCTTTCTTCCAAGTATTGAGTGCTACTGTATCTGTGTTTTCTCTCTTACACCAGCGATCGGCAAACAGAATCATTGCATCAGCTATTTCTTTGCAACAAAGGTCTATTTCATCTGGCAGACGATATTTCGGACCCTTAAAGAGTAATTTTCCTAATTTATAGTCATCGAAGATGTTTAAATCCCCAGTAATGATATGACCAGTAGGTAAATAACAGAAAGGTGAAGTTGAATAGTTACAATAATCTTGAGAAGGATCATTCAGGTTAAGGACTGATACAGTTTGGTTGTCATTTAAAAATAAGACCTCTAATGGGTTTTTTGGTACTTATAACAAATCATTGGGTTTTCCATGTTTTCGAAGTAACTACGGATTTATTGATGATATTTTTCTCCCGAAAGATGCTCGGTTAGTCGATAAAATCAATCCCTTTAATAATGTATTTGATTTTCATGATATGTCGTTTGTGTTGGGACTGTTTATCAATATACGGTCTTAAAGCACGGGTAGTATACTTTCAAATGATGGAAGCCACTTTATATAAAGGATGAGTACGTAAGTATACTTTATCTGTTTCATTGTCCAAAATAAATAGTGATAGAGTCGTGCTCGAAGTTCAATAGGCAAAATAAAATAGGCATAAATACATATGTCAGATACGTTACTAGGCGATATCAATATTTCCTTCTTCGCAATAACAAGAATATTAAATGTCATATGCAACATATACCAAATCCTGAAAGGGCACAGGACAGAGGTATTCTTATACAAGCGAAATGTAAATGTAGGAACTAAACAAAAGGTCCTTTTGCCGACTGACCGTTCCAAGACCGTAATTGCTGGTTTTTAGTTTGTGTGTTATGTCTCGTCTATGTGTTTATGTCATTCACATTTACTCTATTTACCCTTGTTTAGTTTAAATTTAAATATATGTTGCAATTCTTATAGGAACTTTTCCTATTTACCTAATGAATTAAATCGGACTAATAATTTACTTTAAATAAACTTTTTACATTAGCGGCTTCATGTAAATGAACATTTAATATGAATGCTCTATCTTGATGTAAATCGACCAAACAAGTCAAGGCTTTGATTGTTGAAATTATATGTTGCAAACTGGAAATGCATTCTTCCAACCGTATATTATGTATGTCATCCATATATTATTTAACCTAAATAAATCCCTTTCCGGCTAGACTCAGTTTTACCTAAAGCAATCTGCACTAAATTGTCCCGCCTAAAGATTAACAGCGCGTGTTCATTTAGGGGCTTCGAGTCTGGGACCGCCCAACTCCTCCACGGACTCCAACTCGCTTTAGTTTAGGTTCCCATGAGAGCGATTTGTTTAAATTATTCACTTCCAAATTCACGTTAAGATTAGTGTGTCATTAGATGTATTAACATGTGTCTAAATGGTGACATTATATCATCATTATCAACTTTAAAAATACACAAGTTAAAGAAAAAAACGCAGTTTGAATAGCAATTTAAATGTTGTCAAACCCGCCTATGACAGTTTTTTGACAGTTTCATGGATAAGATTAAAACGTATCAATACATTACGAAGTAAATTCAAATAGAATGTTCACCATGAATCTCTTTAATTGCACAACAATAGATGTTACAAATACAGCTTCCATGTCTTCCCTGAGAATATGTGTTCTTTACTGTTTGTTTTGCAAGAAAACAACTTTTTTTTTGCAGCCCGCAATTATCTGTTTGTATGTTTATGTTTGTAAGCGGTTGTATGGTAGTTGGATAGGTAAATAAGAAAAGGTCCTATCAAAATTTTCACAGATATTTAAATTTTATCTACCTGCAGACCAAGGCAGACAAGGTAAATGTAAATGTGACAAAAAACACAGAGACGAGACATAACACACAAAAAGAAAAACCATCAGTTACCACCTTGGAACGGTCAGTCGGCAAAATGGCCAACTGGGGTGCTTAAACCTGGTTTGTGGAGCGCTCCAACCTCGCACTTCCTGACGGTTTTTCTATCAAACAAACAGTGTAAATAAAAGTATCCCGTCAAAGTGACACAACTAACAATAAGCACCTGCATCGGGAGTTAAAACAGATATAATGAACATATGTACAGTATTTACAGTAGATAAAAGCCTCGGCAACCAAAAAATTCCAAATTAGAGAGTAGTTTAAAATAAAATAAAGCAGTACAAGCGCTGATATATTATAAGAACCATATAACGACGTCATAAATGCCATGACGTCATATGCCAAAAGTGTCAAAAGTGAAATGTAAACAATATGGAAGAAACAATAGAATTTTAGAAAATCAACAAAATAAAACGTAGTATTGTTTAGAGTTAATCGTTTAAAAAACATATTATAAACGCCGAGGATTTATCCGCAGTTGACATATTATATATGATAAAGATTAAAAAAAATCCCGATGTTATACCTACTGTGCAATCTCACGTAAAGGGTATGGAGACTGCTCAAGTTGTCCCACCTATATAGGGCACGACTGGAGAGATGAAGAGACAAGAAATCCAACAGTGACTGTCCAATTATGGCTTTAAGTCACTGTTTTCATATAGTCTCAACGACCTGTCCGGTCATCGTGTAATTTAAAAGCAATGCAAGTTCTTGACTGTAAAAGGGTCAATTGCAAGCAATGCAGTACATCGAAGTATTCCCGGGTTGTAACCGTCTGCAATACATTTTCTGATAAGTTTTGTAAAGTGGTCAGAAAAGTTATTGAGACCCTTGATCTTCTTTAACTTGTATAAAACATTTCCATAAAATGCAGGATGGCTTATGCCTTTCTGCATAAGTGTTTTCATACTGCTATTATACTTAGAAGCAATAAAATCATTGCGGTGAAAGAATTTTGAAAACGCCTTTCTTAATTTATGAAAACGAAAGCCTTGCTGTAACAGTTTAGAAGAAATAAACAGGTTTCTATCATTGAAATCTTCTACTTTAGTACAAACTCGTGCAAACCTTGTAAGTTGTGATATGTAAATACCATAGGAGGTAGCACGAGGTGAATCACCATCAAGGTATGGATAATTCACAATACTAAAGTTGAAATCATCTCTCTTGTCATAGATTTTAGTAGAGACGTTGTCATTGGAAATATTGATCTCAATGTCTAGAAATGCTGCATTTAAATGTCAGTTATTTGCTTTATTAAGGGTACGTTCTGGAGGGTAAATCAGATGGATCATTTGAGAAAAGAAAGGATTATCTATAGTTAGAATATCGTCAAGATAGCGTGACGTTAAATTGAAAGCCTCTATAATGTGGCTTTGGTTTGAAGGGGATAAAGTTTACATGAAATCACGTTCAAAGCAGTATAAAAACAAATCTGCAATTAATGGTGCACAGTTGGTTCCCATAGGGATACCAATTACTTGTCTAAATAAAGTGTCACCGCATTTTATGTAAATATTGTCTAATAGAAAACGTAAAGCTTCACAAACATCCGTGCAAGTCCACATAGTAAACTTTTCTAAGAATGTTTTGGTAAAAAAAGCATTACTTTCATGACATGCAATATATAGACGTTGCTCTCGAGCAAATGTTTTCTCAATAAGAGCAATCAATTTGGTCTTAATTAAATCATGAGGTAAAGAAGTGTACAGCGTAGAGAAATCGTAAGTATTAACTGCAGAGCAATGAAAGTTTAAAGTTCGAAACTTGTCTAAGACTTCTGAAGAATTTTTAATAGACCAAAAAATGTTAATTCCTGAATTTTCATACACTTTTTCACAATATTTAACAACGTGATTGCGAACGGCTGTAAGGAAAGACGTAAGTAGTTTAGATATGTGAGTGGTGGTGCTAGAGCTGGCATTAGCTATGAATCGTGACTTGTATGGTGTTTTGTGAAGCTTAGGAATCCAGTACAAGGAAGGAAGTTTTTCTTGCTTTGTTTCTATTTTGATATTGAAATTATGCAATATCTGTTTATGTTTGTCAATGACTGTCTGAAAGTCAAGGTTGGTGCAAGAGTAAGAACTGGTGGTGGATAACTCAGCACTCAGTATATTTTTGTGATAAAGTCGTCAGACAAAAATTATGTTGTTTGAAGCTTTGTCTGCAGGTACAAGTACAAATTTATCGTGAATATTCTGAAAGGACTGTTTTAGATGTTTTAAATGATAAAAAGGTTTCTTAGGTAAACTAGAAGGATGGGAGCGGTAGAATTTAACGCGATTTTTTATTATCTTAAAAATGGCTTTCTTCCAAGTATTAAGTGCTACTGTATCCGTGTTTTCTCTCTTACACCAGCGATCGGCAAACAGATTAATTGCATCAGCAATTTCTTTGCAACAAAGGTCAAAATCTATGTCATCTGGCAGGCGATATTTCGGGCCCTTAAAGAGTAATTTTCTCAATTTGTAGTCATCGATGATGTTTAAATCCCCAGTAATGATATGGCCAGAAGGTAAATAACAGAAAGGTGAAGTGGAACAGTTACAAGAATCTTGAGAAGGGTCATTTAGGTTAAGGTCTGCTACTGTTTGGCTGTAATTAAAAATAAGACCTCTAATGGTTTTTTTTGTACTTATAACAAATCATTGGGTTTTCTTTGTTTTCGAAGTAACACGGGATTTTATTGATGATATTTTTGTCCCGAAAGATACTAGGTAAGTCGATAAAATCAATCCCTTTATTAATGTATTTGATTTTCATGAAATGTCGTTTATGTTGAGACTGTTTATCTATATGAGGTCTTAAAGCATGGGTAGTATACGTTTGAATGATGGAAGCCACCTCATATAAAGGATGAGTACGTAAATATATTTTATCTGCCTCATTGTCCAAAATAACTAGTGATTTCAAGGGTAGATTGGTAACTGTACAAAGTAAGGCGTGAATACCAGATCGAATATAAAGTGTGTTCAGATCTTGAATAGAAACTGTTTTCCTAAATCTGCGCTTAAGATTATGATTTTTTCTAATTCCATGAGACCGTCGTTTGCGCTTGCGTAAAGATAGAATACTAAAGATGTCAATGTTCGAATTTTTAGAAATATTGCCCGCCTGATAAATATTGTCATTAAGACCGAGTGGAAATGGAGTCTGAAGTTTTTTAATCCAATCAAGTTCGGCACTGTATCTGGCCTGTAATTTAAATCCTTTAGAAACATCGTCATCGAAAACAATTTTTTGCAAAGGTTGTATGTTCACATATTTTAAAGAATGTCCTGTAGTTACAAAATGATTATAAAGGTAGTTCTTAAAACGACGAGCGTTACGGATTTTATATGAATGTTCTCGAAATCTTATTTTAAGCGCCCGCCCCGTTTGTCCAACGTACTGCAGTTTACAGTTAGGATGGTTTCATGTTATAACATAAATTATGTTGTTACTTTGTCAATCAACATCACAAGGTAAGGAAATGTTAAATGTACGGCCATTTACAGTAGACTTGACAGTGGAGTTACAGTTAAGGAATCTACATGTACTACATCTTTTATAATTACACTTGTAGATATTAAAGTACACATTATGTCCACTTTGCATAATGAAAGAGTAAAAGTGAACTGTGCATTTCAATATTGCATTAAAATATATAATTGTGCCATATTGTTAAGTTAAGTTTATACAAAACAATAGATAATGTTTGTTAAAAGATCATATTTACAGGAAAGGCAGCCAAATTTGTGTTACTGATTATGATAAAAGTAAAATCCGGAACGTAACGACAATGATTACTGGGTTAGGAAGATCTGTATAATCACCTAACGACATAAAAAGAAGGAAGTATTTGAAATAAAGACACCTGAGAAATGGCTTTCTTCTGCCTTCCGATTTCTTATTAATGTGCTCTGAGATAAAATATCGGATGATGCCGTATAACTTATGAAGCATGTTCTCAAGCAGGATTTAGAAGGGTTATTCAGGATCCCATTCAGTGTTAGATTACGTTGTGCTATGCAACGTTGCATGTTACGTTGACAATACTTCTGTGGAAAAATACTGATGAAATTATTGGTTTTTAAATTCATTATTTAAGTCCGATTTGAAAGGAATAATTAATAAAATTCTCGAATTATGGAAATAATTCATTAGGAAAAGGAAGGAAATATTGCTTAATCTGGTTATTTTAGCATAAAAATATAAAGAAAATGTGATAAAATGTATAGTCGGATTGAGACATTGGCTATATTAAATAGCAACTTAGCAGTTTGGTAACATTATATGGATCGGCAATCGATGGATCGTCGGCTGAAGGTATTGGGTCTCGGTAAAAAGATAAAATGTCATAGCTAAATTCAACGCAAATAAGATGGAAGTTTAACGAGTCGTCTTTTTGGTTTTAATAAATGTGACCGGGTGTAATAATGGTCAATGCATAAGTCAAACAAATAAACAAGCAATCAAACAATCAAACAATGGTAGCAGTATTATTACTGCATGAATGGAAACTTAAATTTGTAATGTAGATGAGGCATGTAAGACATGAAAACCAACTAAAATCTTTCTATCAATGTATTTTAATGAAATGGAAATGATATCATTACAGTACCGAGGTAAAACTCTACATGTTTGAACGCTGTTGCTTGGTTAAAAATACTTGTATCAATAAAGAATTAAAGTCCAAGTCTCTTTATGCAACACAAACATAGTTTACACTAGAACTTCTTTAAATAAATATAAACCATAAAGCATCGATTCCAACGACTGTTGCAGTCCCAGTTGGCCATAAAATATTAAAATAACTAAACAATTTGATAAAATCGATAAATATCTGTCCTATGAAAATGGATTTGGTGTAAATTATTCATTAATGATAAGTTGTCAAGTATACGAGGAACAAAATGTGATTAAGGAACATAGTTTATAAGGGCAAGCTGTATACCGATATCAATGTTGTATAGTCGGACATTTCATATAGACAGGAGAGGATGCAGTTATTTCGGTGGATTTTCTTGTTCTTAAGTATGCCATTAGTAGAAGGATTAAGGACTTTTGTGGACAAATATGCGCTATGTTGTAAAGACGATAATAAAACCCTGTAACATAACTTTAACTAAAACACTTGTCAGAATCCACTAAATCATCTGCTGCCGAGCAATTTGATTTATATGTTGAACGTTTTGATACTGACAAAAAAACACATCATGGTTCTCTTTGGTTTCATTGAGTGTTTCTGTTAATGATTTTTTGTATTCCTAGGATATATAAAATGATGTACTGGTTTCTGTAAATAAATATCTAACTGAATGTGTGTTATTGCCGATGGTCAAGTATTCTGCTTAGACTGACTGGAATGTGTTACATAGGCTTGTGTGTAAATAGTATTCATTGGTCAGTTTTTATTCTTATGCAGATGCCAGTTGTCTACACATGAACAAGATGCTACAACCGTTTAAATTTCTTCTCCGGCCATTTTGTTCTTGATTACAATATTAAATTTAACTTATTGTCAACAAGTCTATGTACAATGTAGTTCTTCTATTGGAAATAATCATACTTCCGTCTCTTCTAGGTACCATGAGGACATTTTGTTTCAATAATGTCACTAACAACGTCAAAACTTATGATATAAAACATCAGCGCTTTGACATATTTTATTAATATCGGTTTTCTTTTTATTGCTTGTAGGAAGTGCCAATGTTAGGCACGACAGTCGGTCCCTTTCGCCGACTGACCGTTCCAAGGCGGTAACTATTGGGTTTGCTCTATTTGTTTAATGACTCAAAGCAGAATTGTTTTTACGTTTTTATTTGGCTTGAAAGTGAACACGTTTGTCCTGTGCCTTTTCAAGTTTTGGTACATGTTGCGATGTTTAGGACTTTGTCATATTTCGTTATTATCGATGGGATCTTTTTATTGACGATGTTTGTCTGTTAGAAAAACATTCATGGACTGCGAGATTGGAGCGCCTAACAAGAATATATAACCTATGAGCATTGCAACATACATCAACCTCTCAAATAGTACAGGACAAAGGTATATTACGTGCAAGCCAGAGAAAAGTAAGAAAAAGTATGTGAATTCAGTAAATCTAATATAAGCATCCCAGTTGGCCATTTTGCCTACTGACACTTCCAACTGTTGTTTTTCCCCTTAGTTGAATATCTCGCCCTTGTGTACTTGTCACTTTAATATTTGCTTAGCATATCTTTGTCTAGATGATTTTCAGATTGTAATTTTAGCCAGTTCTTGTAGATTCATTTCTATATTTCCCTCGTGTTGAGGTTATGATGACTGTGAACGTCTTTACACCATATGACTATGAATTCATGATGGAATCAAATATGCTACATTCATTTTAGTAGTGATTTTAAAGCTGACATATGAACGTGGTGGTTTACTTTATTTAATGCTTTGTGATATAGAATTAACAACTTTGCTTTTTAATCAAAGGAGATAGTAATCATTATTTACTTCATGGTACTGACGATGACTTGCGCACTGACTTAAGAAACAAGGACAGACATTACTGGTTTGTTGTTCCCGTCCGTCCCTCATTGATGATTCTCCATTTGCCCACCCTATCAAAGGACAATGTAAATTTACAAATGCTTCATTTAAATGTTAAATGAAAAAGAATGTTACCTGTCAATTACCTTCCTTAAGTAAAACTATTTGCAATCATATTCCGATAACAGATTTAAAGATTGGGAAAACCAAAATTATGTAAATTGTTTTATATACAATTTCAATAATTAAAACTCTCGTGACATAGCTAGATTGGTCTTGTTTTTCCTTAGACCTACGCGATCAAATCGATGAGACTTTTTAAGTACTATTTGTAGCAAACCTCAAGCTGAAGGAGTTTTGACATCAATATGATTAATTGAAGCAGGAACTGTCCAAGACACTTGGACACCCGATGTGAAACCGCGTTGTTAGATTACCTCACGTGGTCTTCAACAATAAACAGAATTGTTCATCATTTGTTTTTGAACGGCATTCGTTGTGTTTTATGATATAGTTTGCAGTAACAGAACAGGTAATGATAAGTAACCCATAATGGCATTTGATGTACTATCATAATATCAATGAGCTGACCTAATGACCTAAACCAATTAATCGTAAGAACAAATATTTGCATAAATAAGCGTGTTTAACACTTCATTGTAACAAAAGAGGCAGACTAAAAAGCAGTTTCTGTTGTTTTTGTTTAAAGTTAGCTTTCTTCTTAGATCGTAAAAAGTTATTAAAAGTTAAATTCTATAAAAAATAATTAATTTATTAATATTTATTTATTTATAAACATACAATGTCATGCATTTTGTTAGTAATGTCATGTTTTGTTTGGTTAATATACCGCTGACATTAAATTTTAAGTTCGTCTGTTTATCTTCTCGAAAATTCAACGGTACATGTCATTATTGTCATTTGATATAGCACAGATGTGGCCATACAAGTACCTAAATTATTGAAATCAGTGTTTTCTTGTCTCGACAAGACACTGATATTAAATCACCATCCTACGGCCAGTGACCTGCTATATACTATATGTTACTAGCAGCTTAATTCGGAGGTACGCTAACAAAATTATCATGAAAATACTATTCAGTATTTAAATGATACGTGGCATCCTCTAATTAACGAGTAGGGTAAAAGTGATTGCATTTAACACTTATTTTCTTTCAACTATAATAGGATGAACATTTTCAATATCACTGACCGAATGAAATCATACAAGTTTTTTACAATAGAGTGTCCTTATCTGTCGATATTACCCTTGGAATATAAGCAATTATTTAGTACATTAAATATCAAACGACCTGTTGTTTTATCAATCCTCAGCATGCTATTTAGGTGACAACTCAATTACCCGTAGACAAAATGTACACCCTGGGATAATATACGCACTGCAATTCATATAAACAACACATTTCAGACGGGAATATTGCATCAGACAGGCAATCGAGAGAGAAACGTATTGTCAGCATGTCCATTTGATGAACAGCATTTTAAAGATAAATTTAGAATTAAGAAATGTACAAAAGACATAACATTCAAGGCAATGTAGTTCATTGCTTAACATATTGATCCATCAACTGTAACAAAAAATAATTGTTCTAGGACAACATTATCAACTATAATCAACTTGTCTGACGTTATATTGAATTACACAGAAGATGATAAATGACATCAATTAGTAAGGCGTAACCAGATTTGTTACTGATTTGTTTGACTCAGAATTAATTTCGTACAATGTTCTTTATAACTTTATAAACACCCATAACACTAACTAAATCGGCGAAAAGCATTTTGGAAACAAATATTAATCATCTTCACCTTTCTTGCAAGCCATCGTATATAGATCTTGCCTTAGATCGTGCCTAGGTGAGACAGCTTGAGCAGTCTCCATACCCTTTACGTGAGATTGCACAGTAGGTATAACATCGGGACTTTAGTACCTTTCTTACATATAATATGCCAACTGCGGATAAATCCTCGGCTTTTCATAAACTGTTTTTTTTAACTTATTAGCTCTTAACAATACTTCGTTTTATTTTGTTGGTAGGTTGTTTTCTAAATTTCGGTGTTTTCTTTCGTATTTTTTGCATTTCACTTTTGACAATTTTGGAACATGATGTCATTTAATTATATGCATATTTAAATTGATCTTGTTACATATCAGCGCTTGGGATGTTTTATTTGTTCTTATAATATATCAGCGCTTGGGCTGTTTTATTTCAAATTGATCTCTTGTTTGGGGTTTTTGTTGTATTTACGTTGACGAAGCTTTTATCTTCTGTACATACTTTATATATGTTTATAGTTTAATTTGTTCTGTATGTATATAAGTTCATTGTATCTGTTTTCACTCCCGATGCAGGTGCTTATTGTTAGTTGTTTCACTTTGACGGGATGTTGTTATTTACACTGTTTGTTTCATGATAGAAAAACCTTCAGGAAGTGCGAGGTTGGAGCGCTCCACAAACCAGGTTTAAGCACCCCAGTTGGCCCTTTTGCCGATTGACCGTTCTAAGGCGGTAACTGATGTTTTTTCTTTATGTGTGTTATGTCTCGTCTCTGTGTTTTTGTCGCATTTGCATTTACCTTGTTTGCCTTTGTCTATTGGTAGATAAAATTTAAATATCTGTGAAGGTTTTGATAGGACCTTTTCTTTTTTACCTATTCATTTAGAAAAGGAGAGGGAATTTATTAATGTTAATTTTTCGCTAGCAAGAATATATATGACAAAGTCCTACATCGCCGCGTTTTGAAAGAACGTTTAGGCGGAAGCATTGATCGAGGGATTAACTGAATTCAAAGAAGTGTGTGTCATATGCTAATTGTCACTGACTGACCGCTGGTGTGTGTCATATGCTAACTGTCATGTCTGACTGTCCGCTGCGTGTGTCATATGCTAATTGTCATGTCTGAATGACCGCTGATGTTTGAAGGGGATTGTTGAACTTTACTGAGGGATGTATTTCTCCATACTACGAGACAAAGATAACAACACGTTACAGAAAAAACCCCACTATATAAACATATTGTTATCTATATCGTTAACTGAAATACAAAATACATAGCAATCTGCATGATCTTTTAACAGAAATGCCTCAGAATTTATATCTATATACTAAATAACGCAAATATTCAATGAACCTATTTCACTAATGAAATTGCAAAAAGGTTTACCTAAATTAAATTATATAATTACGAGTACACTGGTTGTAAATAATTTTATTAGATATACAAAAACAACAATATGAATTCTTGTTTTCCCATTTTATTTGACCTTTGTGTTTGTCTTATTGGTATTGTATATTTAAGATCTCTGCTCACACGTATATTGTAGGAATAAAAAAAAATCAGGTGAATACATTTTTTAAAATGAGACGAATTAGTGAGTAAATTAAAAGCTCTGTTTTTATACAAGTTTGAATTAGAATTAAAAGAAACAAGAACACACAGACAAAGACTTGTTTGTATTTACCATAATTTACAAAACAATCTCCTAATTCCTCGTAATAGCCCAGTGGATCTTATCTGTTTTTTATAACCGGTCGACTAATTACGCTGATTTATTTTAGATTTCATATTCTTGAACTAATAAATTAGCACCTAACTGCAAGTCATCTCTAGATTGCGTGTTTCTTGTGTTTGCAGCATCAGGTTCCTTAGTGCATAAAAGATGTCTCTGTCAATAAGGCCAGTGCGATAGCAAATATGTCAGATCATGTGATGTTGCTACACAATGGATAAACCAAAACATACGCTTTACCTTTTGAAGCGGGTTGGAAGTTGAATGTACTGAACCAACATCTATAACGTCGCTTTGTTTTTGTATTTTTAGGTAGCTATGTTAGCATCTAGCCATTATATGCCATGTATGCCATGTATGAGTTATTTCCCCTTGAGTAATATTAAAAAGAAGTTTCGCGTTAGAACTTTCATGCGTTTTTCTTTACCACTTAGAAATCATTATTAATTCTCTCCGAAAGAAAACAGGATGTCCAAAATCGTCTAACAACATACAATCTTACATTCGCACACAAGCTTACAAGCTCAAGTGCGCAACCATGCTTACGCACGCACATGCACACACATGCACAAGCGCATTAGCATCTGTACTTAGCATTGCAGAAATAAAAGTGTTCCCCAGATATTCTGCTGGGTTATCTTCTCTGTTCCGCAATCACGAACAGTAAGCATGCCAATAACCAGGGTAAGTTTAAACACGTCCCTGTCTTAGAGGGCCGTGACATAAAATAAATGTGGTAGGTGCCTTACTACCGCTTATGCGCATATAAGGAGATGTTTACAACTGGCTCGCTGTTAGGGTAATGTGACTAGGTGTGTCCACGACTTAAAATAAAGTATAAGCATACACGGTTTTTCAGCGGTATATGATCAAAGATAATCATGCATCGTGCTTCAATGTTCCTAGTCCTGTCGTTTGTTAATTTAAAGCAAATTACTTCAACACATGTACACGTAAAATAAACCCACGTGACCAAACTGCAGATCGTTACAAAACTAACATCCATTTTATAGAAATACGTTCAAAAATGGATTTATTCCTGCCCTTACTTTGATACAAATGATAATACATGTAGTTTAAACATACTGAAGTATTAACTAATCTTGTTCATTGAACTAATTCGCTTGTTTACGATAAATAATAATAATAATAATAATGATAATAATAATAATAATATCTTTATTTACGAAGGTGACTCTTAAGCACTATACATACACACAACATATAATATACATCTTTTCTAACAGAGGCCTTCGACTTACAATAGAAATAAAATAAATGTGCAATGTAACAATTGAAATACTTACAAAAATTATAATAAATACGGTTATTAAACATCTATTTGAAAGATCAAATTCATACAAACAACATTTCCCATTTTTATCATAAGTGATTAAGTGAGTATAATACATGTATGTTATCACATCATTCAAGCAATCACATTGGTATAGTCGGTTACGTTTACAAACTATATAAGAGCTATCATGCTTCAGTTAAGTGACATCCTGTTGACTTATAAACCTCCAATAACTTGGCAAGTTGCTTAGATTGACAGTGTGATACATCGGTTTATAGACGATATAGTCCATATATGCAAAACAGTGTTTCTTGCATGTACGTTTAATGTAATAATAAGACAAGTTTGTAACGCTTTTCAACGTAATGGATTATTTAAGACAGGGAGAATCTACTTAGTGATACATAAATTGAGTTAATGATACAAGTTATCGAACGGACACAATTACGTCTGAAAGGAAGCGCTGTAAAATGATCCGTTATTTAAAATAGAAAGTATTTAATACGCCCCCCCCCCCCCCCACACACACACACACATAAACGCACCCAACAATCATTATATTTATATATAGTGAATATATAAATTTTACTTGATTGCCGAAACTGTTCAGCTGTTGTGGTACATATTAAAATGTAATGATTCAACGAAATAGATAATTTGGGACAAAGTTATACGCACATCGATCAAGGCTTGAGTGTATCCGAAACAATTTGAAATACAATGAAAACTCAGTTAGCATTATAATAATATATCATTCACGTATGTTACAGACACGTATAAAGGCATCACTTAGGTCTTATTGATACTAAGTCAAACACCATTTAAAATTTAAGACACGTGTTGTTGTCTGTAATACATACAAAAGTGTTAATGTTTTAAAGAACCTGAAAAATGTTATGAAGTTAAGACAATTTAGTAACCAATCATATACGACCGCTGGACACACGTTTTATTTTCTTTTACGAAACGGTTCATCAGTTGACTGAAAGGATAAATTTTAGCTACACTACACTTACTAAAATATAATGCTCGTGACCGCAAAACGGATTATTGTATGTTAATGCCACAAGTATGTTAGCTGTGATGTAATTATTATGCCTAGACAACCTAATTGTTGCATTTGGGAACACTGTGCTTTCGCATTCCCGCTTAATTGCCGATATTGTTGTTTCTGAATACGTGTTTGTACAACACTGAATAATGATGGTTAGCATATGATACTTAATTATCGTTTATATCGCGCGTAATTATCGGCGTTTATTGCAATACAAGCATTGTATCTTTATAAATAATCGCATATTTTGTTGATCAGGTTATACCACTTTGATAAACTGTAAATTTTGTGGGCAGAATTAGTTTACTTTAGAAATAACTTATAGATCTCAAAGGATTATAACACTAAAGTCGTGTAATCTTGTGTTCACTTCATGTAGTTTGAATGAAAACGGATTAATGTAATAGATTTGTACTCAATATATAATATATGACAAAGTCCTATGAGCATTGCAACATATACCAAACTCTAAAAAGACATTGGACAAAGGTATTTCACATGCAAGCCATGTGAAAAGTAAAAACAGATTTGTGATGAGTCATTTAACGAAAGGAGCAAACCCGACATTTACCGCCTTGGAACGGTCAGTCGGCTATATGATCCGACTGGGTGCTTAAGCCAGTTTTACTGAGCTCTTACCTCGCACTTCCTGATGGGTTTCTTAAATGCAAGCAATGAAAAGAAAACCGATCTATTTGAATACAAAAAGTCCAAGCGCTAAATTTTTCTTTGATTAGTTATGACGAAAGTAGTGACGTCATTGAAAAATAATGTCCACATATAGTTTAGAAACATTTACATTTACCTTGTTTGCCTTTGTCTACAGGTAGATAAAATTTAAATATCTGTGGAAATTTTGATAGGACCTTTTCTTATTTACCTATTCACAAGACTAGTTAAAACTGCAATTATGAACCGGGGGTTTGTATAAGTTCAAAAACGTTTTGAATGTTGTAGTGTTCTTTTAATTTAAATTCTAAGTCTATGGATGCAAAATAAAACTTAGCCTCTCAGGTTTAAAGTAATTCACAGCCAACTTATCCACAAAACCCTAAATTGTTTAGTTTCCCCTAAATCGTGACAGCTCATATCGTTCGGTTACATGTAACACGTAGCGGGCATAAATAAAAGTAACATGATTGCATAATTCATTTGTATGTCTTGCTGTTAAAGTATAGGAATGTGAATCTTAATTAACAGCTAGAGAATGAAATTCATTTATCCCGTTTGTAGCGGAATCCAATTTAGAAATAGGTTAATTGAACTGTTTTCTTGGAAATTATAGCTAGTCGGCTGTATATTCTAAATAAGCATTCGATTTATCATTGACATTTTTAACATCTATGTAACCGCTTGATGTTTACAATTCAGCAAGCAAGCATTGCCAAAGCACGGTTATTTGACAAAGAAATAAATCGAATAACAACCTTATTGCATGTTCCGCTAAGTAAGAAAACCAAATTCGTATTTCTTTTGCTTCAGTGGTCTACCTCAAAAAATATTACGTATCACACTGACTTTGTTTTATAAACACAACTCAATAGGTGTTGTGTTTATTTACAAAAGTTGCGTGAATTTTAGGAATTCATTTGATTACTTCTCCTTATGATGAATTTTGGATTAATAACCGGTAAATTCAACAATCACAGTCATTCATTGTCATATATCTAGCCCTATGAGCAAGACATGTAACAAATAGCCATTTGAATAATGTATCTTTAGTCCTTTGTGTTCAAACTTAGAAATATTTTGAGATAAATGAGTGATACATTACAAAAAGAATAAAAACGTTTGAGTGGTTCCGATTTAAACAAATACCTAGAAATATAAGCACAATTCGACAAATTTATGACATAATGGGTTTTTGGCATTTGCCAGCTGAGATTAACGATATTGTAACGGTAGTTTTCTGTATCATTATTTATTTCCCGGAGGTTTCAATAAAGATAATTTTAGGGACATGGATTAAAGGAACAGATTTTAAGTTTGAATAAAAATATAACAACACAAGTTCAATTTATGCAATTGAAATTCTTTATTACGTATCGATGATTACTTTTTGTAGCACCCACTTGCAAATAAGAAACATATAGAAATTATATATTTATATTTTATACTATTTTCATACATGCGATTAAGTCAATGATAATGAGCAATGGTTATATTCACTGCTTTATTAATTTTAATTTCTATACGATGTCACTCATGCGTCATGTAGCAGAAAGGTGTAAATTGTATACACACTTACTTTCCCATTAGAATCGAATCAGATATATATCAGATGTTAGGTTAAATAGGAAAATATGAAAAAGGTTCTATAAGAATGGCATTTTAAACCACATTTTAACTGCTTAAGATCATATGTAATTGCTGATCATAACACAATATCGATATAATTATGTTTGTAACAGTCATCGTTGCTTTACGCTAGGTGGCTGGTTGACTTAAATACATTTATCCCAAACCAATAGTCATTTAGCTCCTTACGTTTAAATGACATCTATTAGAGGCTTAATTCAGAAGCTCCCATTAATAGCCAGATACTCAACTGGGAAAACAAGAATACGAATGTCAATTTGAAACTTTATAACATTTGTTCTGTAATTGGGTTCTTCATTGTCCATTAAATTAAAGTGCCTGGAATAAAATACCTACCTTAGTTCGTTGAAACGAACTTGAAACGCAAGCATGTAAAAGAACAAATTGAAAAAAGAGAAAAGTACCGCATTATTTAAAGTAATAACAGCAAAATGACGCTGTACTAAACAGTATATGGGTTTCCAAATTAGTGTGTGCTAAAATATGTACCGTGATAGAATCATTTGAAAGAAAACAATAGTATGCAATTGTATTCAATAACTAACCACAGCAGCGTCAGTATAATTGTAAAGACCCTGATTTGCCTCAACAAACGACTGAGACCGTGTACACCCCATAGAGATAAAGGCTTTATCAGCACGTCTTTAATGTCATATGACGACACAAATTATCAATAATGTCCAGCTGCATTTTATTGCAGGTGAGAATAAACTTTTTATGTTAATCAAAACTTAGTTTTATAAGCAGTCTTAATACAATCAATACAAATAAGCGCATATGCGAATTAGGCAACAACGTTTTCAAGGAATACAATTTTTGCAAAGTACATTAATAACCAAAGGAATGTTTCAAACTTTAATCAACACAATTAAATCTAGCTATATCTACATACAGCTATTAAATATTAATATAAGGTTTTGGGTAAGATTTAATCCAAGGCGGTAACTGTCGGGTTTGCTCTTTTCCTTAAATGACTCATCACAAATTTTTTCTTACTTTTCGCTTGGCTTGCATGTGAAATACCTTTGTTCTGTGCCTTTTCGGAGTTTGGTATATGTTGCAATACACATAGGACTTTGTCATATATTCTTATTCATGATCACAACAATGTTACTTGTGCAGTGTGGCGGTCCTAAAAATTCTCCCCGTGCGTGTAATCTATGTTGTCATTTTATTCATCCTATAAGGATTGTTACGTGTATTTCCTTTGATGGACACTGAACTTTGGTTCTTAAACGCCATCTTCACATGAACAGGATGCTACAATCATTTATTCGTCTGTGGTCAAGTTTGTTCATGATTCAGAAAGTTAATTCTATTTGTGGTCAATCATTTTTGTGTTATTTTTCAAATCGAAATAATATTCCTTTTCTAAACACTATGTGGACATTATTTTTCGATGACGTCACTACTTTCGTCATAACGTATAGAAAATATCCGCGCATGGACATTTTGTTTTCAAATAGATCGCTTTTCTTTTCGTTACTTGCATTTGAGAAACTCGTCAGGAAGTGCGAGGTTAGAGCTCTGTAAAACCGGTTTAAGCTTCCCAGTCGGTCCATATTGCCGACTGACCGTTCCAAGGCGGTAACTGTCGGGTTTGCTCTTTTCCTTAAATGACTCATCACAAAATTTTTTCTTACTTTTCGCTTGGCTTGCATGTGAAATACCTTTGTTCTGTGCCTTTTCGGAGTTTGGTATATGTTGCAATACTCATAGGACTTTGTCATATATTCTTATTATGAATTTCAAAACTTTCTGGACTGGTATAAAAAGTGACAATATTGTTTGTTGTACATGCAAGCCTAGTGTTTTAGATGTAGTATTCTTTGTATGGCAACTTTAACTTATAATGTGAACTTAACGTGGAGCTGAAAATATATGGTTAACTGAAACCGCCGCTATAGTAAGAAATCGGTCGATGGGAAAGATTATATGGGTTGACATTATTTATACAAAAAATAAGAATTAAGCGTACGACTAAGTCGTTGAGACTACATGATTACTGCTACTTACGTAGGGGAATATGCGGATATGAGGGTCCTATGAGCATTGCAACATCAACTGTTAGCATTCTGTCTTTTTATCTCTCCAGTCTTGCTCTGTATCGGTAACACAACTTGTTCCGACTGACCGTTCCAAGGCGGTAACTGTTGGGTTTTCTCTGTTTGTTAAATGACTCATCACAGATGTGTTCTTACTTTTACATTTGGTTCAAATGTGAAAACCCTTGTCCTGTGCCTTTTCATATTTTGGTATATATTGCAATGTCCATAGGACTTTGTCATATATTTTATATTCTTCATACCCTTTACTTGAGATTGCACAGTAGATCTGCGTCATTGGATTGCTTTTGTCTTTATTGTTTAATATGCCAGATGCGGATAATCCTCTGCCTCTTATAGAAGACAAAAATTGAATTGCATTGCATATTATCTCTGCACAAAACAACAGTTTTGTTTGGTTTGGATTGTTGCTGAAATTCAATGGTTTGCTTCTTGCAACTTGTAGGATGCAGAGGCTTTTATCTCCTGTACATATTGGACATATGTTCGTAGTTACTTATGATAAGAGTTATATTGTTTGAAAAAATACAATTTAATCACTTAACTTCCGACGCAGCTACTTGCTTTTATTTGTCTCAAATTGATGTGATACTGCTTATTTACATCGATGGTTTATGAGAAAGAAACCTTCAGGAGCTACAAGGTTAGAGCGCTTCACAATTCAGATTTCAGCACCCTAGTCAGTCCATATGCCAACTGACTGTTGTTCTTTCATGACATGTCTCGTTTCTGTGTTTTGTCACTTTTACATTAAAATTGTACCCTTTCTGACTTTGTCTAGAGGTATTTCAGAGTTAAATATATGTGTTAAGTCTTTAAGGACCTCTCCATAATTTCCTTTTAGATAACCCAACTTGACAATTTGAAATCAGTGAGAGTTATGCTGTATTGTTACTTCAGTACAAAGACCGTCGCTTCAAGACATAAGCTTGTCCGCTTGAATGAATGACATAACCAATAAAAGGTTTGCCCGCCAGTGGAAGTCAAACCTGCGAAATTATTTGTCACAAAACTTAGTATGACAAGACTAAGATCTCAGTCGGATAATTACACACATTTGTCACATCCTATTGATGAGAACATGGCCTGAGGGGTGAAAGTCGGACTTTTATTCATTCCCAATATTCACGACATAAAATGTCAAGTTATATTAAAATACGTGTAGGGACAGAACATATCATATCATAAGTCATTATGACATTATAAGTCTACTAATCGGGATATTACTAACATTTTTAAATTGTTTCAATGCCATAGCATATATACTAAGAGGTCACGTAACCGTGTGTGAACTCGTATTTATTTTCAAATTTATCATAAAATACGACTTCCCATCAGGAAGTGCGATGTTAGAGCTCTGTAAACCGGTTTAAGCACCCAAGTCGGTGCATATTGCCGACTAACCGTTCCAAGACGGTAACTGTCGAGTTTCCTCTTTTTGTTAAAGGACTCTTCACAAGTTTAACATTTGACTTGCATGTGAATACCTTTGTACTGTGCCTTTTCAAATTTTAGTATATGTTGCAATGCCCATAGAACTTGTCATATAGTCTTATTCCATCCTCACTGTTTTATTTTTAATTATATTATCTCCATACCTGATATATTTTCTTTTATCAAGACAAATAAAGTCTGCAATTAATGCCCAATTGACACAAATAACACTTTGATACTCGGGACGGGTTGTGTAATTTTATCGAAATGTTATCTGTGTCGGACAAGAAAGTAGTTTAATGATATGTTAGTGTCTTTGGCATGTAAACCGTCATTATCACTATTACAGTTGCGGTGAGTTGCTTCATTAGGAAAATGACATTGTGAGTATTACAATTGCTGAAGTGACAAACAAACACAGGGTCGAGCACATATAAGTAAGGAAAAACATTACCGATTTGGAACGGTCAGTCGCCAAAAGAAACGTGTGGCAATTTGTATACGCATGCCTTATATGCTAACAACAATACAATTTTAATGAAGATTGTAAACAATATTAATTTTAACAAGCTTTTCCATCCTGTATAAAATAAGGAGGTTGTTCTTTACTTGATTTAATACCAATTCACAATCATATTAACTATCCCCTTAACTACATACCAAGAATGGGGCGCCCGTCGCCGGGTCGTTGCTGCGCTGACTTTTGAGACTCCTCTAATTGCTTCCTCTCTCAGTGGTTTCGATACTCGTTCGTAGCAAATGGCCTAATAAGGTAAGTCTTCCAACTGACCTGTGTTGTGACAGTGGTTCTACTCATTTATTTGTCCGGGGTCTTCCTCAACCTAAATAGCTGGACGTCTGTATAACGACCAAATGATATGTTGCTGTGATGTATTCAAATAAAAAGAGTGAATAAAATGAGAAAACAGGACAAACATCCATTTTGGCCAGTTTTTGCATGCGTTAGAATGTTAAAAGAAACTAAAATCAATACACTTGCAGCTTTGAACAATTAATGTACAGCTTATTAACAGAACCCAATAAATAAATAACTTAAATAATCGTTACAGCGCGTTTATACAATGTTGTTGTTAGATTTGTTTTATTTACATTCAAGAATTTTGAGTAAAAAGTGAGAAGGCATTTGCAAAACAAAGGTATATAATACATGAATACATACGAACCGTTTGCAATAACGTTCTTCACATAAAAACAACAATAATTAAGCAACCATTCAGAATATCTTTATCGTGGCAACAATGAATAGTACAATAGTTATATTAAAATAGTTGGTATTGGTACATGTAATTATAATGTATCGATTGTGTTTTATTTTATAATGGCATACAGACAATCAGCTTTATGTGGCTGCCATGGCGGTATATTGCGTCATTTGAGTCGTTTATTCCAAAAGGTATACCCAAAAATATTTGTGCCATGTAAGGTGTACCATGTGAGATGTACCATGTGGGTTGTACCATGTGAGGTGTGCCATGTGAGATGCTGAAACAACTACATATACGCCTTTTTGATATTATCGCGGAGTGTTAAAGCAGGTGTTTGTATTCCTAGGGGAATCAACGAAGCACCCTTAATTTCAAACTCGTTTTGTTAACTGCGTTAAACATGACTTTATATTAACCGGTTCTCTAATACCTTATACCCAAAGCCATTTTAAGGGCCATTTTTTCAGGCTACCTTGATATAATTTATTATATATTTGTTTGCTAAAGAATAAATAACGTTTCTGATCGCTTCAAAAACTTGTGAGAAAAATATTGTTGAAGGGCTTTGTTCATCTACTCTTGAAGGTGGTATTCAACAGTTTGGACCAAAACTATTTTTATTAAACATCTTAATAAACTATGGACACCTGAACAGATCTCACAAAATACTGTTTATTGAAGTCCTACATATGTCTGAACAGTGTACCATAACGACACAATCGTCAATACAAGCCTGTATTTCCTATCTAAGCCATGCTGCACATTTGACTATCTTTAAACTAAAAGTTCCATGCGACCACTTATGTTCAGCTTATCCACGTCATCCACTGTGACGTCGATGTCTATTTTTAGCAGAAATCCTAATCGTTCTTACTTGTAGATTTGAAAAGAAAGCACATTTTAAGTGTTGACTAACGGGTTTTACTGCAAAAATGGTCAATGTGGAAATTCGCCAAATCTTAGACTACAGTATGATGGCAGGCAGGCACAACTACCACAGAGATCAGGTATTGTTACACACACACACATACACGCACGCACGCACACACACACACACACACACACACACACATATATATATATATATATATATATATATATATATATATATATATATATATATATATGATAAACATGTCGAATACCGCCTTTAGGTTAACGTTTTTGAATAAAAATTAAATTTGATGTAAAGATAGTTTTTCAATAATCAATAATGCATTCATTTCTTTTACTAAATGTGAATTGTCTTTTTGGTTACATCAAGGTAAAACACTGCTTTTAATTTTATCTGTTAAGACAATATTTATAACAGACAAATGCCTTTTTTATTTGTGTTCCATAAATACTTGGAAACAACAAGGTGTTGCCTTTTTTCTTTTTCTCCAGGACAGCAATTCTTTATGCGAAAGTGTTTACTTTGAAAAGAAAAGGCCATTAAATGGACATATTGATCATTAACAAGTTTGTACTTTTAAAGTGTTCCGTATTTTAACGATAATTTCAGTGACCAGAACACTGTCTACTTAGTTATATTTTGTCTCGGCAATGATATTTAATTCCAACTTTTACCTATAAATTGTAATTCGCGGTAATACATGTTATATATGTGTAGACGTTTTAGGGTGGGGTCATTCAACAAAGTTATGGCTGCATCTAGCCGCATTAACTGGTAAAATGTCCCTGTGGCTTACTTTATGTAGCAGCATCTGGATCCATGTAGAACAAATCCAATTCATTAATACCATTTAACGCGATTACTGTAACAGACAACACAGATATCAGATTGCATGAATCATGTACATGAAGTTTCAAAATGATATCGAACGTAAACAAACTATTTTTTTTAAACAGTTGATTTAAGTAAAACAAAGACAATACTGAGGCTTGCATAATCTTACTCTTTTTTGTATTTTCTCAAAACGCAATTGCTGGTATTATCAAAGATGGCTAAATGAAACATGCCTAGTCTCATTAAACAATTGTACTCGGGTATAAGATTTATTACTTCTTGATACAGGTATTTATAATTGAAGCGGCCGAATATAATTAAGGTGGGTTAAATACAGTACATACTTTGTTTAACCGAAACTAAGATAATGAACAAAAGATTTGGAAGAAAATAAAGCCTGATAGAAATCATGCACTTTTGTCAAAGGTTAAAGGAAAATTGGCATAATATGGCAATAAAAAATCTCATGCCATCAATAACTTATAACAAAGCTCAAGCTTGAAACGAAACAAAATAAACAACAATCGTTACAGTTTCTTTTCGAACCTCAATCTTTAGTCCTATTAATATAGATCATCATTAAAGTGTCGTCGTTTACAAAATGGAAGAATTAAATTAAAGCATCTGATTAAATGTGTTTTTGAGGTTGTATGTTGTTTCATACAAATATTTATGTTTGACAAATTAATTACTCAAAAAGCTGACACACTTTCTTTATATTTTGATTGCACAAAAAATTGTAGACTTTACTTGTTTCATCTTGAGTATATTTGTGAGACCAGTAGTTCAGGTTTTGTATGTATTGTCTGATTAAACGCCGTTTTAGTGAAACGTATTTCTAAAACTTGATGTGAAACACGCTGTGCTAAGAAGACTATTGTGGCAAAATTCATCATGTCTCCTATCGATTGTATTAATGTGATATATTTATTGACATGTTTGAACCGAATGCCAATGTTTTGTTGGGATTTATTAACTGCTTATAGTTGGGTAGAACCCAATTATAAACTTTAACCTTCAAGCAAATTATGTCAGTCAGATATTTTACAAAATACTTTATCTTCTATAAAAGTAGTAACATTGCAGTGTGATTATATAAGACGAAACCACATTAAACGTTATTACAAGTTTATGAGCAAGGATAATTATTATTACATTTAATTTTCTAGTAATAATCCCCATTAACTCTGTGATCCTATTTCACCATTTTACTACTTCTTACGAATAAGATAAAAACATATTGACAAATTGATTTCAAGGACGCTAAAATAAAACCTGATGAAACTATTGCTCTCTATATCATGGTAATATATTGACAAGCAGACACATTTGTTATCTTTTGAAGTTTTGATACATAACCAGCTCTATGTTCAGAAAGGATATTAAGTTTCCTTAACATAATCGATTGTATGTATATTGTGATACAGACATTGACTAAGTAAACTACAGAAAATTGGTCACCTGAAGGAAAAAAACGATAACGTAAAATGCATTGCTGAATTAGAATTGCAATATCTAATGAGCATAAAGAGGGTTTCAAAACCTTGTAATGTCTCGGTGACATTAAAGATCGTCAAAACCATAGTGAACTAAAATGAAAGACACACTAACTTCTTCTTTAAGCTGAGAATTGAACATATAACTGACCAACATACACATCTTTTTCAACCTGAGCTTTATTTGTTTTTCTGCGTAGACACAATTACTCTGTATCTGATAAATTGTAAACACGCATTTAGGATGTTGCATTATTGACTATAGCCAGATTGACACATAATTCTAACAATGCAATCTGTGAAGAGAATGTACACAATTTTCACTTGCAGCCATGACATTTAAATGATCCATAAAACCCAATTTTCGAATATGTTTTTGATTATACATGACATAAAGAAAACTGTTCCGCTATTGCGGTAACACATGATACGTTCCTATAAGTCTTCTTAATGAAAGGATTTACGTCTGTACATTTTTGTACAACGATGCTAAAATCATAATTGAAGAAAATATTAAGAAAAATCTAACGTCCTTTACAAAATTATTTTTCCCTAAACACAAAAAGTTTAATAACAACTTAAAAAAACACCGCATTGAAAGACTTTGAAGCTTAAAATTGTCTTGTTTGTATTTGGTTTTTTTCTCTTGCTGATGACAATCAAAGTGAAACATAGGTAATTCTTTTACCGTAAAATTAAATTGCATTACACGTGTGTAACAAATGCATTAGTAGTATAAAGACATAATCAATGAATTGTAACTATACACACAGAATAAAGAAAAAATATCATATTTCTGAAGTTCATTTGGACAGGTGTTTTATTCAATTTTTTATAATATATTTGTTTTGTTCAGCTTTCTTCTTCTGCTTTTAGAAATTAATTTTCAAGGATTGTAGAACAGTTGGGACTCATCAGATATTTGTATTTGTTTCTCCAGTCCTAAATACGAACATGAGCGTCCCGATGGTACATAGACCATATCCATTTTAAAAAATAAGTAGCACAGAGAAAAACTATACATCTATCTTAAATAAAAACATATATATAGTTTTCAGCTAGTTAAAAATAATGTTTTGACTGGAGAGGATAAGTGTTATTATTTGCTTTGCTTAATTGAAACATTATTGTAATCATTCGCCATGTAGCCAAGGGGCTGAACAAATAATCATGCTAACTATACAACTGATTTCGTAATAGTTTAAATGTTGAGTAAAATCTTCCATTTTCAGATATCGGAGTGTTGAGTGTCCCCAGCTTGACAAATTGGCAGTCAAGAAAACGTAGCATGTGATTGTAATTAGGGACAAGCTCTGCCTTTTCGAACCTGTTCATCTTTAGTGAAATGTAGCCCAACTCATTCTCGTTTAAGTAAGGTCGGATCAACAAGTCGGATTCAAATATCTGCCTGTATAAAAGACGTTCATACCAACGCGGAATAATTGGTTTCTGATCTCACAATAAAGGTCCTGTATATGTGACGTTCTTCTTGTACGGCCATATTCTACGTTCATGTGGTAGAGAGCGCGGTCAGATGTAAAGCAAGACGGCGATATATTAGATGCATGCGGACTTTTAAGGTATTGCTTTAATGTAACATTATCTGATATCTCGAATTTCTTGACTTGATTTGTTACTTTTATCCACAAACAGATGAAAATTTGCGTAAACTCCGCATTCTCTTGTAGCGCAGTTTGACACTTTACATTGCAACCCAGTCAATAAAAGTTTGTAAATTGTAGAAAGTACAAAATGCAGAAATACAATGAAAATATAAACAGATCATTTCCGATTGTATAGCAGTGTAGTGAAAGATTTGTAAAATCTGAAAAATGACATCGGAACGTTTCTCATTGAAAAAATATACTATATGTAAATAAAGAGATTTTTCTACTGAAATGGATAAGCATATTTGCATCTTATGTTAATTTCAATTTCAAACTATCATTCCTTGCAATCTATAGTTTACATATACTAAGGATAGTCATAAAATCTCTTAGACGGAATAATAATCGTCACTACATCATGTATTTTACAAACACACACGCACGCACGCACGCCGCACGCACACAGGCACACTCTCTCTCACTCAAAAATATGCAAACACGCACACTCTCTCTCTCTCACTCAAAAATATGCAAACACACACGAGCAAACTTTTATTGCGACAACGCACACTGGCTGGTCAACAGTCCATCTTTAGCACAAAAATATGGCGTCTCTCACTTTCTGTTGTTTTTTTTTTGTAATATATTTATTTCTATTTTTCCTTTTTGTGTTACAAGTGTCGTGGCAGCAACGTTTTCTGAGTTGGCGGATGTAAAATAACTTAAAAACTGGCAATATAACGCACATTTCAAGCACTTATAAATTCACTAGAATAGAAGCAGTGCAGGCCATTATTGTCGATAATGCTTTCTTTAGATCACACCTGGGGCATGCACAAATAAAAGATTAACTCTATGTAAACAAATACAATCCCGGTATGTAAACAATAAATCACTTAAATGTTCAGAACGTTCTATAAAGATATTAGGAAAGGCAAGCAAACCTTGTTTTCTTCCTCTTAGATTGACTATTTCGATAAACTGCATTGCTGGCAATTTACCAATCTTTAAGCATTGCTTTACAGTTACAAGAGGACAGGTTGAGTCGTTAAAATAACATAACTATGGTTAGTTAATGCCTTTTCGGAAAGTGAGTGTTGAAATGCTGTTTCACCAAATATCCGAATGTATCAGACTTAGGGAAGGCAATAAGAGAAGATCAACAATTTTATCCTAATGTGCAAGGCATTGGCTGTTGGTTTTCATCCATTTATAAAATGCATGTATGTACTTAAATCCATCTTAGAGAAATACTAATTGTTTCATGACTTTAAAATGAAAAATATAAAAAACATTATGTACAATTCAATTACCAAATAACATACAAAAATAATAAAAACAGACGCAAACCCTGCAATTATGTTATACATTTTCAAATTTGATTTCACTTTTTAAAGTTTTTAATTTCATACACCATATATGTTAGAAAGCTTTACCCGGAGTTTCTTTTTGTGCAACTACTATAGACTTCATCCGCATATATATTTTGTGTGAAGTAGAAAAGTTTAAATTGTGAATTATACTGAATAATACCGCACAGATTCTATCTTAACATGCATTTTTGAAGTTTACTAATAATTATTTGAATTTGTAATTTTAAAGTGTATCACCTTGAACGTACTTTGTCGGTAGTTATACTGCTTAATAGTATAAAACCATTAAAACAGTACAACAAGTATGACAAAACCTATATTGACAATAAAATGATGCAAACCTCTACTGTTTGTACATCAATGTGATTGACGCAACTTAACAATGATACTTTGATGGTGTTCGTGCAATCTAAAAATGCTGTTATGTAGCTGCTTGAAAAATATATGTTTTTTTTCGGCACTAGCAATGAATCTAATAACAGTCTTACCTGAGATGATAGTTTTAACGAAGCTGAATAGATAGAAGTCGTAAATAATTTTGTACAGTTGCAGATATTTTTACGATGTTTGTTTTTTAATTACATTATTTCCAGAGTGTTATATACTCCTAATGTAGGTTTGTATTGCTAGCTGTTCCATAAATCATGTTAAACCCCATATTGTCAGGTTGCAGAATTACCAATCTTTTGCGATATTTAACGGTTTTCTGTGTGTGCAGTCTCTTGGCTCAGTATCAGATTTTTTTCTTACTTTTTTATTCAACCATTTTAAACGGGTATTATGTGTGTCATTATTGATTCATGTATTTTATCTTATATGAGAAATTTAATACCAAACACGGGAAAAAATTCGTAAATCAGTTATTTTTGCTTTTTCTACTTGCCATTACTTAATTCACGTTAAATTGCCACCTTATACAAAATTATCTTTATCAGCTTATACAACTCCTTTTAAATGCCGCCTGCTTAATGTCTGTGATAATAATTTATTTATTTGGTTAAATGCACCGCCTACAGTATTTCAGTTATCTGGAGACCGTGTTCACTTGTAGCAGTTAAAATGCTGCCATTAATCTGTATAGCATGCCGTGAACACCTGACATGATACCACATACAGCCACATTATCCTTACACCTGTCAAACCAGTCGTAGAACTATCCTTATGTTTGATTGAGCGTTGTCAAGGCTGCTATACCACTACCGTTTTTAACGACTTCAGTATGTCGGGGCTAGAGATCTAACCCGGGGCCTTTCGAACCTGCAGCCGACGCTCTACCGATTGCGCTGCGAGGTCCGATGTGTCTTTGACATAAATACTTACATGATAAAAGTATAATTACTAAGGGGAAATGTTGATAACAGCCATGTAGTCGTTGATTATACAGTGTTTAAAATAAATTAAGTATTTTTCAAGATTTTTCATTGTTAATTCCATGTTTTCTGTGGTGGCATAATGCATTTTGCAGCATCTGGATCATTAGTGAACAAATGCTAATTATGTTATCATGTTTATTAGTTTGACTGATGTGCAAGTATAGGACAATTCAGATCACGTGTATCGGTCAAATTACGGAGAAATGTTAAAAAGAAGTGAGTACTTTTAAACCGTAGATACAATACAATGAATATGAACACTGTGTTCAGTTAATTGGCCTTGGTCTTCTGGAATAATAACGATAAGCTAAAGGAAGCATGTCTGTTGTATTTAAAAGAAACAACTAAAATCAGACAACACAGCGATAACTATGACCAAACGGAAAAAACAACAACAAAAATTATAACAATTGTAATACCAAATTCATTTTTGTTCAATTGATTAAATTTTCATTAAATTTGCATTTAAGAGTGTGTCCTTATTTATTGCCTTGATAAAGTTAGGCATTTAGTTAATTCTATTTTAGAGGTTTTAGACATCAAATAAACCGTTGCTGAATTAAATTCATGTTTTCGATTTTCCACCAAAGAATGCCAGGGACGTTGCTGTAAACAGTGTTCGTTATTCATGGTATTATACTGACAAGCAGACACTATTGGTATCTTTTGAAATTACAACAACTCACTTTGATATATATTCAGCTTAATGTTTAGAAAGGATATTACATTTTCTTCATAGAATCTATTGTAACCATTCTATACGGTCATTAACGCATCGAGGCAGAAAAAATGAAAATGGAAAAGATAACATTTCTTAAAATGATAAATTATTTTAGACTTGCAAAAGCTTAGATAGCGATTTACTTTTTCGTTTTCGTTGTTGATTCAATTTCTCAATAACTGTTAGACTGGCAGACACAAATTTAGGATAAAGTATTTATAGATATAGCCATATTGGAACTAAATTGTAACGCCACTGTCTGGAGAGAACGAGTACAGTTTCGCATGCCATAAACAAGTTGATACATAAAACCAATGTTTGATAAGATTAATGATAATAAATGAAAAAGGGAAAACCGCTCTGCTTTTTATTGCAAATAAAATGTTTTCTAAATGCCTCTTAATAAAAAGATTAACATTTTTTCGTCTTCTGTTTTGCAAAAATGTCAAATCATGATTAAAGAAAATATCAAGAAACAGCTCAGCCTTTACCAATGGATTTCCCCAACATGTCATACTTCGAACTTATTTATGCATAACCTGAGAAACCATTGTGATTAAAGTTGTTGAAGTGGTTAATTAGCTTTCTTACGAATGGTTTATTTGAGTAAGCATGATTGAAGAAGATATTAGATAATAGTGTTACCATAGATGAACATATTTACAATAAAATTACATTGCACTTTAATACCATTTGTAAACTGTCCGCTCTATTTCAGTCGTCATATTTGGAAATAATTATTACATTCTAACAATATAAGGAGAATCCACATAATAACGTCTCAATGCTAAAAGTCATTCGGAAATGTGTAATAATGTTTTATCTGAATGAAAAGGGGGAAAAGAGCACAAAAAAGCAAAAAAAGCACACAAAAAAGCAAAATAACCAAAATAAAAAAACAACGGGCTTGAAGTCTTAATAAAAGATTGTGTGTTGGCTGTTTCTTGTTTCAAAAGCATTATTGTCCCCTAAAACTAAGTTATTTTATAAAAGGTATTTTATAAGTAGGTGACTTGACCTTGTCGCAATGTCTTGTAATTAACATTTGTCCTGTGATTACTTCAGTTAGCAGCATCTGCATTATTTATGAAAAAAGACATTCATTAATCTCATTTGAAGCTAATGAGGTAACAACTTAGATGACATGAAAATATAAAACAAGTATTTAGACAAATGTGACAATACAAGGAAAATCTGATAAAAACACGCACTAATTTCCAGACAAAAGCCGACACGACACTAAAAACTACAGATTAAATCTGACATCAAAGCAAAAAATATTACAATGCTCAAATTAGAAACGTAACACAATAACAAGCAATTGTAACAACTGTATTTCGACCTTCAACGTTTAGTCATATTTACTTAAATTGCATTCAAAAGAATTTCGATACTGCGTTGAAGAAGCTTCTGTTTTAGAGGCTGTAAGTGTATGTGCAGTCGTTCTATATTCTTGGTTACTGTATAGTTTAGTAGTATTATTCACTTATGTTCAACCATTGAACATGCGGGATATTGTTACTAGTTATTTATACTTGTGTTATGCATTTGGACAAAATGTGTGGTAATATCCGAAAGTTTGCCTATATCAAGTGCATGTTACAATTGTTTGAGGGAATTAAGGTATACCCTTTGCATAAAACTCATAGCTTAGTCTATGTAGAAACAATATTGGACACTACCCCAATAGTTAGACAGTACTAAAGGTGAAAGAAAACGTTCAGAATAACTACGATGATCATATAAATTGATCTCAAAAGTTAGTCACATAGTAAACAACTAACTGCGCAGTGCAGCTCCTAAAGGATATAGTGTGTCTTAATGTAGTTTTTTCACTTTCACATATATAAAGGATGTCAAAAAACATTTTTTCATGGGATCATTTTAGGTAACAATACGTTTTAGTTACTTTTTGGGAAATATTTTGGTCCAGACGACTTTTGGATACCACCCTGAAACCCCCTTTCCTTTCAGAGAGGGGCCTTTGAAAACATAGTGACACACACCCTTAGCCACTCTCTTTTGTAAATCAATGGTTATCTCGTGCATCAAGGGTCACTGCAGGCAATGACGAAATTAAGGCTAAACCAGACTAGGCTTGCTTTGTAATGTCCACATGAGCTACGAAATTTGTCATTAATGATTTTTGTGCAGCAAGCCAAGTCTGGTTTAGCCTTAATTTCGTCACTCCAACTGTTTAGACCCAGGCACCCCTTTTTACCGGATTGAGAAATTAACTGTTCGATAATATGATGCATAATGTATGTTTCATTCTTTCACAAACAGCAATGATATATGCAGTTCATTTTAGTAACCTATAAATATTGCACAAATTGTCAAAAGTACATTAACATTAAAGAATGTGCTTTAAAAATTTCCAAAATTCTTTCATCCCTCTGTCTTGCATATTGCACATGTGTGCATCCGTTGTGTTTAAACTTTGTAAAGGGACTTGGTCACATTGTTAGCTTCCATCTTACCATCAAATAAAAAAAACTTTGAAAAGCCACAATGAATAATGGAATATAGTTTAACTAGCATAGTTTCTAACCAAACTGAAGATCTGTTTTATTTTTGTTTTGTACCTAGGCAAAACTGGCTAAGTCGCTTCAGAAATTTAAAGGAATAAACTACATCAACAAAGACAATATAATGGTAGATATTAAGAGTTATTGTTATTCATAGGTTTAGATAAGCCTTCCTTATGCAATGAGTAAATGTACCATCTAATTTATAATACTACAAATGTAGACAATCAGTACTGATCATTTACCCGTATACCATCTTTCATTTGAAATAGAGCTTTTATTCCGATTGGGTTACAGTATAAAGCAGTGTGTAATGATGAAAATCAATCTATACAATACATATATGTCATTAAAAATACAATAAATATAATAAATTTAAAAGAAGTGAAGGCTAGGACCATGCGCTCGTATATATAATTATTTATTTGTGGTCGATATAACAGTTTTACTGTATTTCTACAATCAGAGATCACTCTTTACCTCCTTTTAAAATCTTTTTCTTGTACTGAAAGTACACAAAAATATCGACTTTCAGAGACGATAATTTTCCTGACTGTTTTTTATATTAGATACAAAGTAACCGAAATATATAGAGCAAGGGACAATAAAACGTTTATGAATAAGTGCAAAAGAAAACAAAATATGGTTTAAGATTGTGTAATTGGTTAATCGCTCTTACTTAAAAATATGGAACATGTTGAGTAACTTTTAGAGTGATTCAAATTATATGTTTCTATTTCTCAAAACCACTAGTTGACGTGTCCTCAATAACCTCACACTAGTGGCCATGCATGTCCTTGTGCCATTATCTGTCAAAATACAATCAATCTTCGGAACATGCAACTTATAACCTTCACCACCACCATTTCATTTTTTATATTGGCTTGCTAGTGAGAGAATGGGAAAATGTAATAATCAGATATATACTTTTGATTTGTTTAGAAATCAGTCACAATGATTGTACAAGTGAACTGTTACAAGTCGTAGTTAAAGTAACCGTAGTATTCTGTGTTTCTATAAATACACTGGACAAAAACTGGTAAGTTGCATTTTTCAAAGTGAAAAAATAAAAGTTATCTTTAAAAGTAGATTAGAAAAAGAGATGAAACGTGTAATTACGTTTCATTTTTTCACTATCATTCCACTAGTTGTGCTTAAATTATCTTAACTTCAAGCAACGCTAAATGTTCTATATCAACTACTCCTCGGCACCTTACGTCATTTGTGGCGCCACAATATGTTCTTTGGTCCGGCACTGATGAATAATGTCTCTTGCTCTGTCTGTCGGCAATAAACAAGCCATACTGCAACGCCGGAATCTATTTTAGATGGAAGCGAGATTTCGCTTTGGACACAGAAATTGATACATCTGTTAAAAGCAGCCGCCGAATAAAATGCTGCTCAAGATGGTTGCTTGGAGTTGAGACCAACAGGCAACCTTGGCAGCTGCGTCGGCTTGGCGACCAAAAGGTGATTCTAAAACCGAGTGCAGCCTGAGAACAACGTTACACCAGTCTACAGACGGCAGCCTCCAGCGACTTTGTCTATCATATTCGGATACATGGGACTAGAAAAACAAAACTTGCAACTTCTCATGAAAAATCAAATCTCTTTTTGAGAACATATCGATTCATAGTGAAATAGACAATGGTTTGTGTTTGTAGTATTTTGTCAAAGAGCACCTTTAAACAGTTTGAACTAGTTCTAGGACTTGCTACATGCATGGCTCAGCAACAATATTGTTTCAATCAATATCAATCTTTTTCCAACATCCCCTTGTCAATTCTGGATTGTTGTTTCAGCTGTTGAGATGCTGTCCTGGTAATTTCTGATTCAAATGAAATGGGATTGCCAGCTTTTCCTGTGGGTTGTCTTTCTTTCCTTGCCTAAATTTACTCGTTTGAGATCTGGTTTAACAGGTCCGATACACAGCAATATTCTGTTCGAGCGTGTTTATAAAAACAACAACAGTTTTTGGTTTCCTTGGAGTGCATTGCTGAAAGCTTCACGAAAAACATATGAACACATTGCAGCTACACAATAACAGTCATAAAAGTAAAAAACGACCTAAAATAGTAAGTCAAAGAACCTCCAAATCGCAACAAATCAGCCCTAATCACATTAGGATATATGTCATAACCGGGACTTAAACACACAAAGATAACAAAAAATGTGATAAATTGTTAAATACTGTCTGACCGCAGTCAATATAGTTTATGCTGCATAAGATTGACTATCTTCTTTTTATATTCGTTTTTATCCCCGACGATCCGTTTACACAAGAGCGATTCGCTGCGATGCATGTGTTTACTGTTAGTTGTTTCACTTTGACGGGATATTTTTATTTACAGTGTTTGTTTGATAGAAAACCCTTTAAGAAGTGCGAGGTTGGAGCGCTCCACACACCAGGTTTCAGCACCCCTGTCGTCCTTTTGTCGACTGACCGTTCTAAGGCGGTACCTGATGTTTTTTTCTTTTTGTGTGTTATGTTTCGTCTCTGTGTTTTTGTCAAATTTACATTTACCCTGTTTGCCTTTGTCAAGAAGTTGATTAAATTGAAATATCTATGGAAATTTTGATAGGACCTTTTCTTATTTATCTAATCAAAAATGAATTGGAGTTTCCTTAACGTATCTCGCGCTTAAAATAGAATAACAGGCCGAACAGTAGTTAGTAATAGTTTACTCTAACATTGATTTCTATATTTAAATGATTAGTCTTAAATTTCCTGTCATATTTATTAACAATAATCATGTATGACATGCTTTTGAGACAGCTCAAAAGAAATGTAATTTGACTTTCTTCGATAAAAAAGTCGTTTTTAGCCATATTGGAAAGAGTCGCTTTAAGCCCAGTCAAAAATTCGACTTGTCATATAAAGATTACTTTGATCTTTTTAATCAATTTCATTTTAATCGAATGTCCATGTGTGTCCCTTCTGTGGTAATTTATTTAAAAAAACAACAAGATTAATATAAACATTTACATTCAACAATAAAGTTCAATTTTATATATTTCACAAAATACCTAAGTGCTTATTAAAATATTGAAGTACACTTTCTTTATTTAACACGAAAAAAACTTTAAATGGCAATACAATGTAACACAATTGCATGATTGTTGCATGAAGTTGCCTGGAAATAACTCGAAACTGTTAATAGTAGGTGACTGAAACGCATAAGACCCTTAATTCATTTTATAAAAAAAAGTTAAACAAGTGACGGGTATTAATTTTAAGATGGATAGAAAAAAATATGTTTTGAAAAACTTCGTAGTTCGTAAACTAATTGTAATATAATGAAACTCTATATATGATCAGAAACAAAATATTAACCTTATTGAATATAATCTACTGTAGCTATATTTTGACATTCAATGCCGTATTGCAGCAAGAACATAATGAGAAAAAGTTAACATTTCATTAAAATGCGTGCTGTTGATTTAAAATTGCAAAAACATATACAATAAAAGGTGTCGTAAATGTTACAATTCTAATGTTGTGACTTGCGAAAATAAAAATAAAAATAGAATCTTTTTCAGAATTGAATAATGCCATGAGATATCAGTTTTCCTTAACGGGCGTTTTATTTGTTCATGCATTTGGGATGATACACTTATAATTATAGTCGTTTTGGCATAATCATGTAACGCTACAATCTGTGGAAAGTATGTACACGATTCCATAGAACAAAAGAACGCAAATGCAGTTTTAAGCTTTCAAGACAGCAAGTTAATATATTTGCTGTACGAAGGGTTCAGTCAGTAAAACGTATCATGCTTTTCTAAACATGATACAGTCCGCCAATTGAGACAAATACATTTTCATTTGAGATATAGCCAGTCAGACTCTCTTCTAAGCATGTCCACATCAACAAGTGGTAACAAAATTTATACAAGAGCTTTAAAAAAATGACTATAAGAATTTCAGCATATATTAAACTTTAAAAAGGCATAGGACAAATGTATTTACATTGCAGTCATATAAATATAAACGTCAAGACAAAAATGTGACGATACAGTACATACAATAGAGCAAATCCAACAGTTACCGCCTCGGAACGGTCCATCAGTAAAAGGACCGCTGCTGCATATGCAAGAAATCAAACATTTGGAGCAAGCATAGCATGACAAAATAAGAAATTTACTAATTCGCCTCCTCTCACCGACACAAAGGTTAATGCCTGCAACTTTAAGGAATTGAGGTATTAACTTTTCTTATTTATTGAATTTCCTCGATTGCCTGGTCTTTATGTGCCATTACATGTCTAGAATAAAAGGTAATGATGATTCAGCCAAGTGAGATATTGCTGACTTACTTATTTCCAATTTTATGGCAAGTTTCTAAGATTGGCAGTTTTATGCATTCGTTTATGGAACGCATAGACATATATGCAAAATAGTGTTTCTTTAATGTACGCATAATGTAATGATAAGACATGTTTGTATTGATTTTCAACGTAATGGATGATTCAAAACAGCGAGTATCTACTTAGTAAAGCATATGATGAGTTAATGATACATGTTAACGAACATGCAAAATAATGTTTAAAAGGTAGCGCTGTAATCAGTGTTACTTTGTTCGTAATGAAATGTTCGTCTTTTATTCACAGATGCATAGAACGTTTTTTTTTTTTATTTTATAACTTGATAAAACAAGCTGACATAAACCCACAATGTGATTTCATTTCATTTTCCAAAAATAAATGAGTACAATGTCTTTTCATTTATAATGTAAGCATATATAAACCAATGAATTACTGGATTATTCAGTGAGATAAATTTGATATTGTCACTGATGTTACCATCACTATTGACGATATCCTATTTTGCCGGACAACGTTTTTAGAATGTATAAAACTGAATATGGAATGTTAACATCTGTGTTGATTTAAAATGGATACTTCTAAACTGCAACCAGAGAACAAATGAAAAAATACATTTTTTTTAATTTTACATTCCGTCTGTGTCTGTGATTCTACTTAAAGCAAACTGTCAATTGTCCTTTTGTTGCACTCTTTGTTTATTTGTCATGACGATTGTACAGACAAGGCACATTCTTTCAACCTGTCTTTGGCGAAACGCTAAATTTACACAACAAAGTAGGTCTACACAACATGTCATGAGGTACGTGTAAAACACTGCAGTAGGTAACACAATGTTAAGAGTGACACTATCTAATATAAAGTAGTTATTTATTAAAAATTGTCGCTATATTTTATTAGGTCATCATTAAGTCTTTAAGAGTGTTAAGTCCATGTGTACTTTAAACCTTGGCCGTTATTTTTAAATTTGACACTTATTCCTGGGCGATGCAGTACAGATGGGGGACGGTGTTCATCTTCTTTCTCTGTGTACTTGTCTGTCCATCTATTTCCTAGTGACTAAAACTTCATTGTTTAACCGATTAAATCATAGATGGTATATTGTAAATATAATAATTAGCGGCTGTTGTATTACAGTAAGCACCGTTATCAGGAATAAATAGCTGAACAAGATATTCTTATAATTGAATCTGCCAGCACACAGATCATTTGGGAAAAAAGCCCAAACATTAGTGCACGACTTACGTTCCTGTTCTAAAATCTCGTACATGGTCACGAAAAAATATAAGCAATCAGCAATTTGTGGAGAGCTATCTATTTGACGAAAAAGAAAACTATTTCTACAAATGTTATAAGAATTCGAGGGAGGTTTTAATAATGAAACTTGAGCTTGAACTTTTAAGCGTGCCACTCAGACAAAACGTAATAATAAGCACGTCGCAAACTTGTCTGGTATTCAAATACACTTGCTACAATTATACTTGTGTGGATGAGAATTAGTATTTTGAAGCAATTTGTCTTATGTACATAAATTCGTTTTGGAAGCTGGTAGGTCGTCAGAAACCATACGCATAACGGGACCAGACGACAGATTCCATTTACATACGTATCGTGTCATATATCGCAAATGTAGTTTTAAAATTAAGTTTTCATCTAAAGTAACGGACTGGTGGATCTAATTTCAACTTTGGTTCCACGCAATAGATAATTTGCGGCATAGTTGAATTAAAGGCCATTTAGAGTTGTTCGTGTCCTAAACAGTTGGAAAGGCCATAAAAGAGCAAGCAAGTGGCATTATAACACCCCATTTTGTGATACACGTTTGTTGTATGCACCCATTGAGGCCTAATAAATTATCGATTCAAAGCATCATATAAACATAGACACGTCTGTTGACTTAAATACATATAACTGTGAAGTTGTCTTGAAGAACCGGAGACAATACAATCATTTGGAACTTAAGTCTACTCAAACATAAACATTTAGGTGCACTGGGCACATTTTCTTCTTTTATAAAACAAATTGTATGTTTAGGCAGTAAACATGACCTTGAGCTTACTCACCTACACTGACATTCAAATAGTTTTCTTCAAAACAAAAGTGTATAATCTTTTAATGCCACACGTATTTGAGTTGCGGTGTAATTATTATGCTTAGAGACGTTAATTGTTGCAGTTGAGAATATATAGTTTTATTACGACCGTTAAATTTCCTTTATATGTCTGTAGTTTCCCACATGAACTTAATGAGTCCTTCGGAATACCTTCGCAACGAACTTTATGATAAACGCACATTATTCAATAATGCCACAATGTTGCACGTAATACCTAAGATGTTATGCCATTTTGGTTTATTGGGTAATGTTCATTGATTTGCTAAGTTGCGCAACGTCTCTACAGCTTTTTTAGTTTGTTAACAAAATGTATTGTCTTATATCTTATTACGACCAAACACGGCAGTTAAATTGTAGCACGCAGTCATCCTCTATATAGCTGTATTGGAAATTAATTGCTCAAATATATTACACTATTTAACACTAATCACGAAACTTTGGACACGAATTATTACTAACAAAATATCAAAGCAATAATCTTTCAACTGAATGCGATATATCTCACAAACCAAAATTAATGTCTATCTAACACGTTTACGTTTTCAAGCATACAATGTATGCACGGCGTTTTACCACGCACTTATAGGAGTTTATTAGACAATACAAGAATTTAATCTTCATAAGCAATTGTACAATCTGTCTGTCAGATTATAATACGATTTTGATATACTGTTGTAAATATTGTTGGAAGAATTAATTTACATTGAAAATAATTTATAGATCCCAAAATAGTATGACACTTAAATAATTTAATCTATAATAAGACCATATTTCTTTCGCCAACTAAAATTGTGCAATCTTGGTATTTGAAATCCAGACTGGAAACTTGAGACTAAAACAAAAACAAATAAGGATTATATAATATCAAAGCCTGTCTTTATAAACAAACAATAATATGTTTTAACGAGCTGTACGGAAACTATCGAATGACGCAGATTGTATGCCATTAGATGTGTTTAGAATAGTAAATAAGAGTGTTTGCAAACATGCAAAAACATATCCTGGTTCATTCTTTAATCATAAGAGAACCTGTTTTGATCAGACTCAAAGAAAAATCACAATGTCTTTTGAAGCATCCGATTCATTGTTGATCTCAAACCCCTTTGATCAATAGTAATAAAGGTGAGTGAGATAACAAATTGATCTTATTACGTCTTTCTGCGACATGGCGGATACATAGTTTTCCTTTTGGAGATGTTGATAATAAGAACATGTCAATATCGATTATTTATTCAAAGCTATCATTTATTTATGAAATGAAATTAATACGCAATAGGAATATACAGAAATAAAGTCTTATATGCTTATACTAGAATGTAACATAATGTAAAGATCTAATTTGAATTTTTAATTCATCGAGGCTTTTATCTTCTGTACATATTGTACATATGTTAATATTTCATTTTATTACTAGCTATTTTTTTCTGTAAATTAGTTCATTGTATCTGTTTTATCTCCCGATGCAGGTGCTTATTGTTAGTATTCATTAGACGGGACATTTGTATTTGCACTGTTAGTTTGATAAAGCCTTCAGGAAGGTCGAGGTTTGAATTCCAGAAACCAGGTCTTAGCACCCCAGTCGGTCCTTTTGCCGACTGACCGGTCTGCTGTTGTTTTCTTTTTATATGTTATGTCTCGTCTCTGTGTTTTGTCACATTTACATTTACCCTGTTAGCCTTTGTCTATTGGTAGATTAGATTTAAATATCTGTGAAAATTTTGATAGGACCTTTAGAAAACATTTAATAACAACAGCCATCTATAAGCATAAATCTAGTAATACGAGTGCAGTAATTTATTATAATAAGCAAATCTAATATTTACTTCTTAATTAATCTTAATTTACAAACAGGACCAGTCATCCTTCATGTAATTGAGATTGGAAAGTTTGATTAAATGCTTACATTTCCATTGGAATTGTTGACATGACATACAAATACTTCTTTGTAATGTTTCCATTTTAAATCACTTTTTATAATTGCTTAAGCTCATACGATTATAGACATTATAGAATATAGACATTCTAAACATAAATTAATACCTATATTTTTTGTAGCAGCCATTTAATCCTGGGTTTACGCTAGTTAGCTTTTCGATTTAAAAGCAGTTATCCCGAAAACAAATAGTCCTTAAGCTTTTTACACTAATCGTTAAGATTACTTGTATTAAATGCTCTTTTTAGACGAACCTGTTAATAGTAACATAGTGTAATTGGTTGGTGAATAGAATACTGAGTTCAATTTAAAACTTCATAAAACTGGTTTGTGATTGGGTACCTCATTGTCTATTATATTAAAGTGCCAGGAAGAATATTATTTCCTAAATTCGCTTAAACGAACCGGAAACGAAAGCCTATAATGGATCAAATTGAAAACAAATGAAACATACTACATTGTTTATAACGAAAAAACAAAATTACGCTATAATAAACATTGTGTGCGTTTCCAATATCATGTGTGCTAAAATAATTACTGTGATAGAAATGATTAGAAAAATAGTATGTCACTTTAATCAATAAGCGTTCTTAACGGGTAAACAGCTTCGTCCCTATAACTGTAATCAAACTGATTTGTCTCGTCAATCAATTGAGACCACGTACTCCCCACCTAGATACATGGATTCATCAGCATGCATGTTCTTGACTTCTTGTGACTCCCCAAATTAACAACAAAGTCAGCATGCCTTGCATTACACAGAAACACAGAAAAATAAACAGATGTGTGACATGCAAAGTGCCGCTAAGAGCATGCGTTTTAAACTAGAAGTTGACTATTCTGGGAACTAAACACTCTCTTAAAGGAAGTATTCATTACAGAAATATTTGGTAGGAAAGAACCGTAACTCTGCTGCGAACTAGACTGTCTCCTAGACTGTCTCCTACTTTACTTCCTTGTTGTCTGTTACATTTTAATGACAAGCTGCATTGTAAACAACAGCCTACTAAATTTCTTTTGTCAGACAAGAGGCAACCAGACAGCTGCAAATTCCATAAATGACTGCTACCTTTCATAATTGCAATCTACGCATAATTGTTGCTAGGTAACCTTTTTAAACAGAATATTCGGTTATTTTTCTTGTCTTCTGAAAAACATCTTACATAACAGCTGCGATTTTCTGTTTTGTCCGCTACACGATCTTTCCCTTAAAAATGCATTCCATGATAGACCCCGCTCTTCAAAGAGTTACTACATAACTATTTAGTTCATTCAGAAGCATATCTTTACTTTTGCAAGTTGCCGAAGTAAAATAGTTGTTATACATATAATCGCTTTCTTGAGATAGGGAATATCGTTATAAAGAAATAATAAATTTTGAAAAATATATGTATAAGCTCAATAACCTTCGAAAATTCTAGATATTTAATATTTGTTAAAAACGTATTTCAGATTTACGGTACGTTTCATGCACTTTTAATGCATGACAAAACTTTCTGGTCTTAGATCAGAAAACAGCTACTATTCTTTGCTGTACTTGCAAGTGTATTATATACAAACAGGATAACTCTCACCATAATTAACTACCAACATATATACAACATGTACCGAAGATAAAAGCCTCGGGAAACGTATCCTGAGGAATCAATTCATTCAGACATTCATCTGGTTAGATACCTGCTCCAACGAAGCGTTTTGCACTGGTGGTCAAACTTGTGAATTTGTTGACATAAAACGTATTATAAGACAACAATACGATCTTTCGGCTTATTCTTGTAATTATATTACAGATACATTTCACCTCCTATTGATGCAGCTGTGATCTAAACGATTGTTTTGTGGCCGGTCAAAAGGACGGCAAATTGGACTTTTTTGTCCAATAAACTTCTGACTTAAATTGTTAAATACTATCCTAATACGTCTCAGAACATATGTCAATAGGATTGTTCAATCCTACTTATCGGATAATTAGTCTTACTTCTTCAAATATGTTTAGTGCAGAGAAATATATGGCACAGATCTCGTGGATGCTTACCTGAAGTGTATAATGGGTAAACACAAATAGATTACAATTGAAATCATGATGCATGTTGCCAAGTGAAATTAAAGCATAATTAAGTTCAAAGTATAATGTTATAAACTTTTAGAGAAATGTGTGTATTGGAGCTTACAAAAACTAAAAGATAGCACTCTTAATTAAACATAGAACAACATATTTTTGATACTGTGAAAGGCTTTAACACGGCGTGACTTTGCTTCATGACATAAATAATTACTATGATATAAATATTCATATGATGACAACCATCAGTGACACCTTTTCTTTAATTCCTATTCATTATCACAACAGTGGTACTTGTGCAATGTTGTGGTCCTTAAAATATCACTATGCATGTAATCAATATTGTCATCTAATTAATCCTCAGGATTGTTACGTATATTTTCACCCTGGATATACCCTGGACTTTGGTTATTTTATTATTTGCATTTGTCTAGAGGTAGTACAGACTTAAATTACTGGGTTAAATCTTACAGACCTTATGTAATATAATTATGCCATCCTGGTTGCTAACGTATTACAGTGAACACAATAAATAATAAAAAATAGTTATTGTACTTCTGAAAATTGCTAAATATTAACTTTTTTAAATCCGGAATGTCATTACGTTAGGCAGGTTTCATTGAAGTATAAAAAATAAAAGTGCTATGCCATCTTAAAACAAGGATTTTAACTTTAATGTTATGATAATATCAGGACACATTGCAGCGGTTGAACGCATAATCTTACATTTACAAAGATACCAATAAAATTATTTAGAATTATTTTAATAATTGTTAACAAGATACGAAAATAAGTTTGATACCAGTACATTTTTTCTATACAACTAAAGACACCTACGGAAAGAAACATCATAAAAGCTAATTTTGAAATGGTGCTAATAAAGCATTACAAATTATATAAAATTGTTAGTAAAGCACAGTCAAAATCTACCTATATACACGGAAGTTAAAAGACTACCTACAATTAGTTTCTTACACCCAAACGGAATGTTCCTCTGGGTTACGTTTTTTTCGATTTCCTTAAGTAAATGTGTTGATAAAATCGCCGAATATTAATCTTTTGCACTTACGTGTCCAGATTGTAGACACATCCATGGCACTTACATGTCCAGATTGTATTCACATTCATGGTATATTTACCAAAGAGTCTTGATCTTAAGGTAGTATTTCCGTAACGGTATATGGAAACATATACATGCACTATTTAAATGCTCCTTAACAAAGCGACTTTCATACGCAGTTTTTAAATAAAACTCCCCTTCGATTTCAAAACGGCGAAAGGAGCATTGTTTTAAACTAGCTCGATTGCATTGTCGTAAACATTGGATTAGTCTTTCGACACCATACTCAATGTTATTTTTATCGGTTCACATTAGGTCTGCAACTAAAATGCAATGGACACGTTGTTCACTTAGATACTTGGGATGGGTTATGTTTTAGATGAAAACAAATGGCATCTGTGGTGGACATTAACAGAGACACGTGGGTGTCTCCGGCATATCCACAACATTTATTAGCACTATAACAGTGGCAGTGAGTAAGTGCGTTACGAAAATATGTTTTTGTGTATTAAAGTTAATGTAAAACTGACAAAAACACTTAGACGAGACATAAAACAAATAGAGAAAGTAAAACACATTACAGCTGCGGAACGATACGTCGCCAAAAGAATTAACGGCTGCGAATTGTAGACTCCTTTACAATGTTAAAAACAAGTTGAATAAAGATTGAAGAAAACAATATTTATTTTGTCACGTGTTCCCATTCTACATTAAATCAAGAGGTTATTCTTTACTATCTTAAGATGGAGTGGGTGGGGTAACCCATTGCCGAGTGGTTGAGTCGCCGGCTCCTCTGATCGCTAAGCAACTCTGTGGTTTCGATTCCCGGTCTTATGGCATACTGAGGGATAGTCTTTCAGCTGATATTTGGTGTATCGGTAAGTCTGACTATACATTAGCCTATGGTCTTCCTCTATCAAGATAGCTAGATCCAATTTGTTCAAACAACCACACGGAAAACACAACAGAATATAACAAAACATCCATTCCAAAAATGAGTCATATATGAGAATATTTAAAGAAACTATGGTAAATCAGTTACAAATACGTCTAAATTCCCCTAAAGTGCCTATATTATATTTTGAATATGTAGATAAAAGGTGAAAAATCATTTATAAAACAAACGAACACTTTGCCATATATACACGTGAATACTTTGCAGCAAAAGATAATAGAAGAGTACGAATTTAAACAAATGTGATTGAACACTTTGACAAATATACATATGAATAAGAATATATGACAAAGTCCTATGAGTATTGCAACATATACCAAACTCCGAAAAGGCACAGAACAAAGGTATTTCACATGCAAGCCAAGCGAAAAGTAAGAACAAATTTGTGATGAGTCATTTAGGGAAAAGAGCAAACCCGACAGTTACCGCCTTGGAACGGTCAGTCGGCAATATGGACCGACTGGGGTGCTTAAACCGGTTTTACAGAGCTCTAACCTCGCACTTCCTGACGAGTTTCTCAAATGCAAGCAACGAAAAGAAAAACGATCTATTTGAAAACAAATTGCCCATGCGCTGATATTTTCTATACGTTATGACGAAAGTAGTGACGCCATCGAAAAATAATGTCCACATAGTGTTCAGAAAAGGAATATGGTATTATTTCGATTTGTAAAACTAAACAAAAATGGTTGACTATAAATTTTAACTTTCTGAATCATGAACACACATGACCAGAGACGAATAAATGGTTGTAGCATCCTGTTCATGTGAAGATGGAATTGAAGAACCAAAGTCCAATGTCCATCAAAGGAAACACACATAACAATCCTTATAGGATAAATTAAATGACAACAAATCGGCCGCAATAGCTCAGGTGGTAGAGCGTCGGATTGCGGATCGGGAGGTCGCGGGTTCGAACCCCGGCCGGGTCAAACCAAAGACTTCAAAGTTGGTAGTAGTGGCTTCCCTCCTAACGCTCAGGGCTAAGGGAACAGCATTACGCCTGACTCGTCTGTGTCAGAATAATGGACCGGCCGGGTTCAGTCCTCGGGCACCTCATAAGTTCCCCTGTGCTATAATATTAGAAATGTCGCTGCACCGTATCGGCAAATTGCCGGAAAATCCCAATCCTTAAATGACAACATAGATTACATGCACGCGGAGATTTTTTACGATCGCCACATTGCACAAGAAACACTGTTGTATCATGAATAAGAATATATGACAAAGTCCTATGAGCATTGAAACATAAACCAAACTCCGAAAAGGCACAGAACAAAGGTATTTCACATGGAAGCCAAGTGAAAAACAAAACAAATTTGTGATGAGTCATTTAACGAAAAGTGCAAACCCGACAGTTAACGCCTTGAAACGGTCAGTCGGCAATATGGACTGACTGGGGTGCTGTTTGTTTGAGAGTAAAGCCTTCAGGAAGTGCGAGGTTGGGACGGTCCACAAACCACGTTTTATCATCCCAATCGGTCATTTGGACGACTGACCGTTTCAAGGCGGTAACTGATTGTTTGTTTGTGTGTGTATGTGTCTTTTGTCTCGTCCTAGAGTCTATGTCACTTTGACATTTACCCTGTTTGCCTTTGTCTAGAGGTAGTTGAGATTTAAATATCTTTGGTTATTCTCATTTTCCCCTAATCAATATGGATAATTGTATTAATTATACACAAACAAATATCATCCTTTTTATTGTATGTGAACATATATATGGAGAATGTTCACATTAAACGCCCCACATTGTGTTACGCCTTTATAAGTTTAATTTGGTAAGGAATCTTGATGATAACAACAATTTTACTTGTTCAGTGTGGCGGTATTTCCCCGTGCATGTAATCTACGTTGTCATTTATTTTCTCCTATAAGGATTGTATTTCCCTTGATGGACATTGGACTTCTTTGAAGAACGCAAATACACTGACTTTTAAATGCAACAGTTGTAGACATAATATTAAATTTTCCAGTGGCAGCGACTCTTCTGAAATCTATTAAAGCAAGAATGTATTCAATTTAAAAATTGTGAATTATACATGCCTTGATAATAACTCAGCTTGAATTACACACTATACTTTTAATATGTAACAAGTAGCTAGGCTTCAAAAAACGTATTTTTTAATGCTATAAAACAGTTAATTACTACAAAACTATTACAACAAAGTTATACATTCCACAGTTTAAGCAAGGCGTTTTTAAAATGATTGCGTAATCATTATCTTTATATATTGCACTATATAAAATTATACTTAATGGAAATGTTAAATATCTGATTAACAAAATCATGGATCTTATTTTTAACATCAATTTATCACAAAGTGCATTGCTGGGGAACAAATCCGTTGATACGCTGCGTTGCTTATAGTTGACCCATTAAAATCACTTGAATTGTTGTTATATTTATTATGCGATCGACAGGTCATTGGAACTCCATGATGAGATCGCAGATATTGTATATCATAGGTAAGTGCGCCCTTTTTGTCATTATTATTCGGAATTTTATTAAAACTGCTCTTCTTTCTCTACATGCATGCGTTTATTGGGCAATCACTGTTGAAATTCTGCCTCTTCATCTCTCTAGTCGGTTGATATAAAACGGAGACTGAAGTAATCCCTATTGTCCCTAGCCTTTATGTGCATCGTATGAATAGCTGCTTGATTCTGACTTCCTTTATTATTTCACGTGTCATTTAATTCTAACTCCCTTTATTACTTCAAGTGTCATTTGATTCCGACTTCCTTTATTATTTCACGTGTCATTTTAATTCTGACTTCCTTGATTATTTCACGTACCATTTAAAAATAAATCCTCCGCCTAGAATGTTATTATCTCGCTTTATATTTTCGCTTCGAAATGCTAAACTCAGTTTTGTTGGTTCATATGTCATGTATTTGCAATGTTATTTGCTTGGACTGTTCTTTTGATTTGTTCTCTCCTTAAAGGTGTTTAGTTGCCTAGGTTTTTATCTCTGTATATAGTACATATTTAAAGACTGATTTACAACTATAATAGTGTTACTTTTTAATTGTATAATTTGAATATTTACTTCGGCACAGGTGCTTTTTGTTAGTTGTTCGTTAAACCATGCACAATATCCCTTTGCCGGCTGAATTTTGCATTTCTATTGTCTTTTATTACTGTAACGATATGAAAGTAAAAGCTCTGACACAGTTGGTAATTTCGACAAAGAAAGCAACCAAGCAGGATAGATTTTTTATCTTAATATGTCACATACTAACAAAAGGTGTTCTAGTAAAATAGATGTTCGTTAATCAAAGCACAGTGGTCACATAGCTTAGTTTTGTCTCAGCATTCTAATAGTAAAATGCATTATTGTCAGCATATAAAGAGCTGCTTTTTAAGAAGCGCCGCTATCCAGGGTGGCGCCAATTAATGGATTATGTGGCCGTTATTCCTCGGAAATTGCATGTGTCCTATGGTTTTCTTCGTTTTGCAGCATCTGGATCATTAGCGAAGAAACGACGCTCATTATTCTCATCTAATGCGACTGATGTAACAGGCATCTCAGATCGCATCAAACTGTGACATGACGAAGCAATGGTCGATCTTAAACAAAAACGTGTTTCTAATAATAATACTGTTGTATTAATAATTATGACAAAATGGAGCTTTTTTATCTTAATTTGTTCTTGTTTTCGGAAAATGCAACTTCATTAAACAATATGATTCTATCAGACAGTAACATTAAAATGTCTCTTAGTTCACAACCTCAAACGCGTTAAGCATCTGATAAAATTTTATTTAGATCGTTTATGAACAAAATGTTTATATTTAACGTATTTATTACTTAGAAAACACTGTTGTTTGAATACACAAATTGTCAAAAACTTAAATGTTCACCTTGAATGTATGTTTGACACTAATAATGCAGGTGTTCTATTTATTGTAGTTTGCTAGTGTCAGTGTCAATGACACGTTGATATATATCCAGCTTTATGTTTAGATAAGATACTCATTGTCTGAATATAATCGACCGCTACTATAATTTGATACAGTGATTGACGAGAACTAAATTAAAATACACTTGCCTTACAGTTCCAAACAGCCAACTCGATATGAAGAGTAGTAAGATGGAATAATCAGCGCATTTTAATTGTATACATAGAACAAAGAGAATACAATTTCATTTTTAAAGTATAATTCGGAAATATGTGTAAATATGTGTTATATATTTAAGAACATATTTGTGAGTCTCGTTTAACTTTCTTCAGTTGCTATAAGAAATGCATTTTGAAGAACTGGTGTGACTCTTCAGATGATTGGTTGTGTATCTGCAGTCCTACAGAAAGAGAAAAAGCGTTAAGAATGTACATATTACTTTTCATTATAATAATTAAATTGTCATGGAAATAAAACAATGCATCTAAAGTCATTACAAACACGAATAATTGATGTAAGTGTAGCTTGTATGACCCAACATATGTGATGTGCTTTAATCAAGTAAACACTTTTCTGTTATGACTAGTGTGTTTTGAGTCTTCATTGAGACAATATTCTGTCATCGCTAAGTAGTCAAGTTGCTTTAAAACATAATCGTTTCAAATCCATTAAGTGATATGGCCAAACAATCGTGTAAAGTAATATATTCAATGCACTTAGGTATTTCAATATTTGTATATAAAATGTTATATATATATATATGACATATACATATATATATCAGGAAAAAGTGCATCTTTTTGGCGTTAAAGCATTCAGACGTGACACTTCTATTATTTGAACATTTATTAAAATGTCTACTTATTAATTAAGCATTTTATTCGGAATACAGATTGCCACAATGAGGAACCTTAATGTTGACAGGAAACCAAAGAACGCAAATGGAGCAGTTTGATACAAGATAGAAGAACGAAATGTCTTCTTTTGCATATCGGATTGTTGAGTGTCTATCGGATTGTTGAGTGTCTCCAGCTTGATGAATTGGCAGTCAAGAAAACGTATCATGTGTTTGTAATACAGGACACAGTCCGTCTTTTGAAGGAACATACATCTTCAGTTGAAATGTAGCCAGTCTGAACCTCGTCTAACGCCTCTTGAACTGAGAATCAACAAGTAGGCTTAAAGATCTGTATCTATAAAAGCTTTACCGACAAATGAGGAGTAATCCGTTCCTGGTCTCCGGATAAAGCTTAGTACTTGTAGATCACATATGTGCGATGTTGTTCTGATGCAGTCATAGCCTATGATTCTGTGGTAGAGAGCTTGGTCATATGAATGGCAAGTAGTCTGTATATTAAATACTTGTATTTTTAATACATTTCTTTTTATAAATAACTCATATATATTAAATCTGTCTTGTAATCAGAGAACTATTTATTGATGTTTATTTCATACCAAACACTAACTGTTCGAGTAAAATTCTGTTTTAGTGTAATGTATTTGAAGACTAAACATTGAACGCAGTCATTAAAGATATGGATATGCACAAAGTGCAATAAATACAAAGAAAATACAAATATACAAGTTCCGTGATTTTGTACATTCTCGAACCTGGCTTGGAACGTTTGTAAATTTCAGAGTTGTATCTTTAACAGATTATCGTTTCTTGATATCTACTTGCAGCAAAACACATTCAAGCACGCACGTATGTGCACACATGTACAATAACTTTTCCAGGTTACATGTAATCAAATATCATCTAAGTCAAGACAATTACACCTCAAATGAGTGTCTTATTTCTGATTGTTTCTTTTCCCATACAACATTTTATTCTCTTTGTTGAGACCATGCGCTCTGGCTTGTCAAAAGTGTAAAGATATCGACGTCTTTCCCACAACCTCTCTCTCTCTCTCTCCCTTTCTCTCTCTCTCTCCCTCTTTTCCCCTCTCTCATACATTTTGCTGTTTAATTTTCACTCGACATACAAGCATTCTTCTATTACTTGACTAATGTACAATAGTTTTAACAACTGACACTAGTACGCAGAACACATGCAATAAAACAACGTTGTTACCATTAATTGAAGGACAAAATTGAAAAAAAACACGCAAAGGTTATGATATGCTTCATAACGTAAAACGTATTTTGAAATATTGTTTTTCTTTTTGGCACATTCAATGCCTTTCTGTATATTCCTTCGATATGCATATAAATTCACTAGAATATTTGTAATTACTTGTATTGTCGATAATGCTTTTGTTGTGTTGCACGGTGTATGCACAATAACGACAAATCACTCTCTTCTAGAGCACCTTCCCGGTATGTAACGTCTTAATAACCAGATTTTCTATAGGTAGGTGAATAAGAATAGGTCCTATCAAAACGTCCACAGATATATAAATTTTATCAAGCAGTAGACAAAGGCAAACAAGGTAAATGCAAATGTGACAAAAACACAGAGACGAGACAGAACACGCATAAAGAAAAAACACCAGTTACCGCCTTGGAACGGTCAGTCGGCAAAATTGCCGTTGGGGTGCTTAAACCTGTTTGTGAAGCGCTCAAACCTCGCACTTCCTGAAGGTTTTTCTAGCAAACAAACAGTGTAAATACAAATATCCCATCAAAGTGAAACAACTAACAGTAAGCACCTGCATCGGGAGTTAAAACAGATACAATGAACTTATATTCATAATCACTAGTAATTAAATAAACTATAAACATATGTACGGTATGTACAGTAGATAAAAGCCTCGGCAGCGTAAAAATACAAATTCCAAACGAGAGATTAGTTTGAAATAAAACAGCCCAAGCGCTGATATATTATAAGAACAAATAAACAGCCCAATCGCTGATATATTATAAGAACAAACAAAACAGCCCAGGCGCTGATATATAATAAGATCAATTTAAATATGGTATATAATGAATGCCATGACATCATATGCCAAATGTGAAACGTAAAAATACGAAAGAAAACATTGAATTTTAAAAAACAACCTACCAACAAAATAAAATGTAGTATTGTTACTTGTGTCAAGAGATTAGGCGGATAGAGCACCCCTCATTTTCATCTGAGATATAATATTTTGATAAGCAGCATTGCTTGCATCTGGCAATTTACCATATTGTAATTTGCATTGTTTTTCAGTTACAAGAGCACTGGACAAGTCGTTAAAACTGCATAAAAACGGTTCATTAATGCCTTCTAAGTAAATGACTGTTAGAATGCCGATTAACTATATATCTGAATGGGTCATACATAGGATAGACAAGTAGAGAAACACCACATTCTAAACACTGCACATCTTAATATAAAATACCTGTATTTTCTTAAATCTATCTCATCATTGTTAACAAAAAAGATGAAAAAATACATAATATACAATTCAACTTCCGAATAGCCGTTGATGCAAAGCATAGAAACACGCAAATGATACAATTTTGATATGCATATTTAAATTATAATTATTTTCAATTTCAAAATATATATTTAAAGGCTGAGAGCTTTCGTTCAAACTAATTTGGACATATAGCATATAGTTCTGTAGTTTAAAAATTAAATAGTGAATAACTATGAATAATATCAATTATTAAATATCGATCAGAAAATGTATGTTTAAAGTTCCTTGATAATTTTGTAAGCTTAAAATGTATCACTTTGGAAGAATTATTTTAGTATTTATACTACCGAATGGTATTAAGCCTCTAAAGCTTTACAGAAAGCATGGCAATGGCAGTATTGACAATAATATAAGACACACATATACAGTTAGTAAATCAATGTGAATGATAGAACTTAACGATATTTTGCCGTTGTTTGGGCCAACTGAAAATGCTACTTTGTAGTTTTTTAAGATTTTCCTGACGACACACGTCCTAGTAAGGAACCTAATCACAGTCCTACCTAATGTGATGGTTTTAACGAAATAAGCTGAAAAGATTAAACACATGTTTTATTGTAAATAGTTTTATACAGTTGCAGTTATTGTTTTGATGTTTATTAACGGTTTTATTTGCCATTCCGTCCCCATGCAAGTGATTATGAATGGTGGTTTCATAAACCATGTAAAAGCACCCTAGGTTATTTTGCCGAAAGACCATTCTATTGCGGTATTTGAAGAGTCATTCTATCTGTTTCTCTTGTCTCATATTTTATAAAAAAAAATTCTATTTAAACAAATTAAAGAAATGTTTATGTCTTTTTTATTAATGCATTTTGCCTTTTAATAGAACGACATGTTAAAGTCAAGCACGAAAACAATACGTAAATAACTGATGGTGTGCTTTAGTAGATTTAAATGGTCTTTACGCTTAAATCACGTTAAAACACTTTATACAACAATGTCTTCATCTGATAATACAACTACTATTGTAAAACAGACTATAAATGCCGCCTTCTTAATTTCTGGCATAAATTCTATGAAACAAGTAATCGTCTACTTCTGTTATCAGCCTGACAACAGTAGAAGTATTACTCTGAATATTTCTGTAGTCAATTTAATTTTCAGCAACCCAAACTATATTGTCCCATCACTGTTTGGAGAAATAATTCGCGTGCACCAAAAATATAATTGACACAAATGGAACGTAGATGCAGGAAGAGATTTGCATTTTACATTTGTAGATGACTTCAGTAGTTTGAAAAAAAGGTCATCAGGAAGAAAGAAATATTATTTGAAAGGTTGTTTGGCAGCTGCTTATAGTGTGTTAAGTAAACATAGAATGCAGCTTGACGTCTACGCAATTACTAGTTAATTGCATGTGTCCTGCTGTTAACCATGAATTACTTTGCAACATCAGGATCATCATTGAACTAATGGCATCCATTAATCTAATTTACCACTAATGACATACAATAAAAGGACAATTCAGAACACATATATGAGAGAAATGACAGACACTGTTCAAACAGTACTTTGTTTTGTTCCTAAAACCATTGATATAATGAATATGACATTATTGTACGTTTGTTTAGGTTTGCCTTGGTCCTATTGGAGAACAATTGAAATATAATAAGTAATAAAGGTATGTTTATATAAAGATGTATTTTATAATTAATCTAAAGGACAATAGGATAACCATTGACGAATTATAATTCATGGCAGACATACTTCGGAAAAAGTTTACACATATGTACATGATGCTACATGCGCGTTTTCAGTAATGTTTATATGCAATGATGCTACATGTGTGTTTTCAGTGTCGTTTATTACAATAAGGCTACATGCGTGTTTTCAGTGACGTTTATATGCAATGATGCTACATGCGTGTCTTCAGTGACGTTTTTATGCAATGATGCTACATGCGTGTTTTCAGTGACGTTTATATGCAATGATGTTACATGCTTGTTTTCAGTGACGTTTATATGCAATGATTCTACATGCGTGTTTTCAGTAACGTTTATTTGCAATGATGCTACATGCGTGTTTTCAGTGACGTTTATATGCAATGATGCTACATGCTTGTTTTCAGTGACGTTTTAATGAAATGATGCTACGTGCGTGTTTTCAGTGGCGTTTATATGCAATGATTCAACATGCGTGTTTTCAGTGACAATTATATGCAATGATGCTACATGTGTTTTTAGTAATATTTATAAGCAATAATATTACATGCGCGTTTTCAGTGACGTTTATTTGCGATGATGCTACATGTGTGTTTTCAGTGGTGTTTATATGCAGTGATGCTACATGAGTGTTTTCAGTGACGTTTATATGAAATGATGCTACGTGCGTGTTTTCAGTGGCGTTTATATGCAATGATTCTACATGTGTGTTTTCAGTGACAATTATATGCAATGATGCTACATGTGTTTTTAGTAATATTTATAAGCAATAATATTACATGCGCGTTTTCAGTGACGTTTATATGCGATGATGCTACATGTGTGTTTTCAGTGGTGTTTATATGCAGTGATGCTACATGTGTGTTAATCGACGTTTATATGCAATGATGCTATATGCGTGTTTTCATTGACGTGTATGTGCAACGATGCTACGAGCGTGTTTTCAGTGACGTTTATATGCACGCATGCTACATGCTTGTTTTCAATGACGTTTATATGCAATGGTGCTACATGTGTGTTTTCAGTGAAGTAGTTTATAAGTGTCTTGCTATCAGCGTCGTCAGTCTGTACGAACATATATTTAAAAAAACGTACAACGTGAACAGTATATTCTTGTCAGGTCAGTCCACAGTAAACATCTTTATTGTTTGTAGTTTAGTATCATTTTACAGAGACGATAAGAATTAAAAAAGCTGCAGTGACGCTAATTTGCAACAACACGTACATTAAATGATGAACGATTCCATAATCGTATTAAAATAACATACCCCGGTATGATGTTCAGCAACCAGAGCACTGTTTCTACTTATTTCTTTTCAATAACATCGCTCTATTTCTATTATGGTAGATAATAATCTGCTGCTGAAGTCCAATATGAACAATTAGTACTTAGATAAAGCAGGAACACTTTTCATGTGATATTAGTAAATGATGTCAGAGGTCAGATGTAAAAAAAAATCTGTAGCAGGATATACCATTATGTTTCTAAAGCATTATTGCATCCAATCTCCAATACAACAGTCTGTTCATGAGAGGTAACGCCCTCTAGAATTGCACCAATAATTGAAGTATGTATCTGGATCAAGCCGCACTTCCTCGTAAATTTGCAACTGTCCTGTTGTTTACTTTACTTAGCAACATCTGTATCATTAGTGAACAACTGTCGTCCATTTATCTAATTTAAAGTTACAGATATAACATAACAGATCGCATGTAGCAGTGACATGATGGAGCAACGGCGAAAGAGAAACATACTCATTTTTTTTATTTATATGACAATTTACACGCCGGTTTTATCTTGCCTAGTTCTGAAAATGCAATAGTAAAATGTAACGTGTCCCATTAACCTATAATAATCTGGGATGAGAATAATTATATTAATAATTCAGGAAACAAGTAACTCCTAAAGAAGAAAACCAATTTGTTAATGGTCAATTGAATATTAATTTTAATTGCAAAGAAAGTATCAAACAAATTCACGCAATGCAAAGACTACTCAGCAAAATTGAGCCGTCTGTACATCCGTGAATTGGGTGTTTGTATAACATTCTTAGTACTTAAATTATACTATTCTCTCTCTCTCTCTCTCTCTCTCTCCCCCCCCTCTCTCTCTCTCTCTCTCTCTCTCTCTCTCTCTCTCTCTCTCTCTCTCTCTCTCTCTCTCTCTCTCTCTATATATATATATATATATATATATATATATATATATATATATAATAAAATATTACCTGTCGCAAAACACATTTTTAGTAGCTGCAGAAAATTACCCATGCCCACTAGAGTGCCTAAAATAAAGCATGCAAGTAGAGTGTTTACACAGCTTTAAGTCAAGCATAAGACAAAATATAGACGTTCGGATGGCACTTAACGTTAATTTACATATAATGGTTCTGTTGCTTCGTTGTACTTAAGTAAATTGTACTTACGCATACCAATTTTAAAAGCGTTTACATTCATTAGAATAAAGGCCGTGCAGGGTATAACTTAATGCTTTATGCATGTTGGCAGCGATAACATCCGAATGCATTAACATTGTGAAGCGTCTTCAAAAGATATGTCACACAAATCCCCACATTAATTTGAAGAGATAAGAAAACTTCCTAATTCATTAAGTACTGTATAACGTCATCCCAAGTGGCGCCCAAGCTTAGTAAGGTATTGAGTTTGATTTAACTGTTAACTGTCGTTAACAAATAATAAAATTTCATAGACATCTATAACGTTATTTATAGTTCACACTCTCAATATTTCTACATGTTAAAACATAACTTCATTTGTTTCAGTACAATAATAAGAATTCTATGGAAACTATAAACATATCAGTGGAAATATATCTACGGGTCAATAAAGAGCAAATCCATTAAAAGGTGTCAGAATAAAGACTTATTAATTTCGTCTATCAAGAAATCATATCGTGGATCGTAAAGAGGGATTCAAGTTGACTTCTTGATTTCTGACCAAGCAATCTTTCTCTGATTTTCACGGTTGGGTGAAAGGTGTTTGGTAAGAAGATCAACAAGATTTAATTCATTATGGACTTTATTTGATACTTATTTACTTGTTTAACATTGTATTGTCAGCTGTAATTGGAATTATTTCAATAGTTAAGTCATTTGATAAACAATGATATTGATTTGTTCTTTATATTTGCTACTTAATTAATAGGATTTTATACATCTTTGTAATGTTTTATTTTTTAATTTTTATGAACATGTTTTTTACCTGTTAACCCATGAATGTTTAAAAGGAAATAAACAATTACATGTACAGATAAACGTTGTTGAAAATGGTGACAAGATATCTAAAAGAAGACCAGTCATTTACCAGATCATAAAAAGGAAACGGCTTGGTAACAGAGGCTAAATACCGCTACATTTGTGTCTTATCAGAAATATGGCAAATGCATGGTTTGGTTGTACAATTAAAGAAACAAAGTCAATGAACCAACACCTTAATGAAGAAATAAACTTAGTATCTATTGTTCATTCTCGGAATGTGAGTTTATGAATTATATATTAAGATATAATATGTAGATAACGAATAAATGACCAATATCAATACAATGTATGAATCCGTGAACCTAATTTAGTAAATTTTAATATCAATATTTTCTTTGACTAGGATGATGTAGTTTGTATGATGAAGCAATCAGCCAAGAGTGTGAAAGCCCAAACACTAACAGCCTAAACTGTTGTTAATTGTTTGCTCTGTTCTAGCCAATACCAAAACTATTGACAGGATAACCACAACATTTGAATTTAACTCCAATACAAAATGTTTTCTTCCACCGCCCTATCAAAGTACATCGACAAATATGTGACTGCAGACAACTTGTTTTGACATATGTTTCTGTGGCATAAAGATACAGCAAAAACATCCTTGAAATAAATCTTGTGTCTATGCAACGATTTGATTTTATGGTCGCCTAGAAACAAATATAAAATGAGAAACGTACAGAATGTGAATCATTGCACATAAAACATCTGGGATTTGCATTATGCTTTGCCGTTAATAAACCACAAAGCTAATATTGGCAATATGGAAAACAAAATGTTGTCGGGTTTAGTCTAAACAATATTATTTACGTCAAGAAAAGGTATATACCTAATCCCCTGGAAGTATTTATAACTCAATTCACAATGGGAATAGTAAAGTTTATTTGACTTCCTTGAACAAAGAGAACCACGTGAAAATATAGCATGTGTTTTGCAGCCAATTAACAATAGGTAAATAAGAAAAGGTCCTATAAAAATTTTCACAGATATTTAAATTTTGTCTACCTGCAGAACAAGGCAAATAAGGTAAATGTAAATGTGACAAAAACACAGAGACGAGACATAACACACAAAAAGAAAAAAAACATCAGTTACCCCCTTGGAACGGTCAGTCGGCAAAAGGGCCAACTGGGGTGCTTAAACCTGGTTTGTGGAGCGCTCCAACCTCGCACTTCCTGAAGGTTTTTCTATCAGACAAACAGTGTAAATAAAAATATCCCGTCAAAGTGAAACAACTAACAGTAAGCACCTGCATCGGGAGTTAAAATAGATATAATGAACTCATAAGGGTTGTTACGTGTATTTCCTTTGATGGACATTGAACTTTGGTTCTTCAATTCCATCTTCACATGAACAGGATGTACAACCATTTATTCGTCTCTGGTCATGTTTGTTCATGACTCAGAAAGTTAATTTTATTTGTGGTCAACCATTTATGTGTTGTTTTTCAAATCGAAATAATACCATATTCCTTTTCTGAACACTATGTGGACATTATTTTTCGACAACGTCACTTCTTTCGTCATAACGTATAGAAAATATCAGCGCATGTACATTTTGTTTTCAAAAAGATCGTTTTTTTTTTCTTTTCGTTGCTTGCATTTGAGAAACTCGTCAGGAAGTGCGAGGTTAGAGCTCTGTAAAACCGGTTTAAGCACCCCAGTCAGTCCATATTGCCGACTGACCGTTCCAAGGCGGTATATGTCGGGTTTGCTCTTTTCCTTAAATGACTCATCACAAATGTGTTCTTACTTTTCGCTTGGCTTGCATGTGAAATACCTTTGTTCTGTGCCTTTTCGGAGTTTGGTATATGTTGCAATACTCATAGGACTTTGTCATATATTCTTATTCAGGATCACAACAATGCTACTTGTGCAGTGTGGCGGTCGTACAAAATCTCCCCGTGCATGTAATCTATGTTGTCATTTATTTCATCCGATAAGGGTTGTTACGTGTATTTCCTTTGATGGACATTGAACTTTGGTTCTTCAATTCCATCTTTACATGAACAGGATGCTACAACCATTTATTCGTCTCTGGTCATGTTTGTTCATGGCTCAGAAAGTTAATTTTATTTGTGGTCAACCATTTTTGTGTTGTTTTTCAAATCGAAATAATACCATATTCCTTTTCTGAACACTATGTGGACATTATTTTTCGATGACGTCACTTCTTTCGTCATAACGTATAGAAAATATCAGCGCATGTACATTTTGTTTTCAAAAATATCGTTTTTTTTTCTTTTCGTTGCTTGCATTTGAGAAACTCGTCAGGAAGTGCGAGGTTAGAGCTCTGTAAAACCGGTTTAAGCACCCCAGTCAGTCCATATTGCCGACTGACCGTTCCAAGGCGGTATATGTCGGGTTTGCTCTTTTCCTTAAATGACGCATCACAAATGTGTTCTTACTTTTCGCTTGGCTTGCATGTGAAATACCTTTGTTCTGTGCCTTTTCGGAGTTTGGTATATGTTGCAATACTCATAGGACTTTGTCATATATTCTTATTCATGTACATACATGATAACTAGTAATAAAACAACATATGTACAGTATGTACAGTAGATAAAAACCTATGCAACCAAAAAGATTTAAATGAGAGAGTAGTTTTCATCGGTGTTTTACTTTAATTTATATCTCTCTCCATAATGTTTCATTCGACCTTCCTGTAATTGAGACTAAAAAACTATGTGATGGCAGGAATGATACGATCTCTCTACATAATGTTGTATTCAACCTTTCTGTAATTGAGACTAAAAACACTATGTGATGGCAGGAATGATACGATCTCTCTCCATAATGTTTCATTTGACCTTCCTGTAATTGAGTCTTAATAAAACACTATGTGGTGGCAGGAATGATACGATCTCTCTCCATAATGTTTCATTCGACCTTCCTGTAATTGAGTCTAAATAAAACACTATGTGGTGGCAGGAATGATACGATCTCTCTCCATAATGTTTCACTTGACCTTCCTGTAATTGAGTCTAAATAAAACACTACGTGGTGGCAGGAATGATACGATCTCTCTCTGTAATGTTTCATTTGACCTTGCTGTAATTGAGTCTAAATTAAACACTATGTGGTGGCAGGAATGATACGATCTCTCTCCATATTGTTTCACTTGACCTTCCTGTAATTGAGTCTAAATAAAACACTACGTGGTGGCAGAAATGATACGATCTCTCTCCATAATGTTTCACTTGACCTTCTTGTAATTGAGTCTAAATAAAACACTACGTGGTGGCAGAAATGATACGATCTCTCTCCAGGAAAAGGGATTATCTAGCAAGGTGTGAGATGCATGAGTGAAAAAGCTCCACACATATTAAGGTGTTTTCAGTAGTGGGAGTATTGTGGATTTTGGACAGAAGTGAGTTAAACTATTTTCTATTTGATGATGTATTAGTTTGGTGCAAAAGGCTTTTAAAATATGCTTTAATAGGCGTTTATATAAAAATTTATTGCGGATAGTTTGTTTTGACTGTCTTCAACCATGGTGTGTTGACATGGTCCCTGCATGATTTCTACCTGAAATGTGATAAAAGGTTTTGGTGTTTTCATTGTCCTGGGATTAAAGTTTGTATAGCCTGGGGTATAAAAGGCACACAACCTTGTGTAAAAATGAGTTCCAGGCCCGGTAGTAAAGGTTCAAACAAACAAATAACAACCTGCAAGCAAACTGCCCAAGCGTGAACTATCAGAGAGTAGCAACATTAGTGCAGATGAGCTTACTATGATACATGAACAACTAAATGGTCTCTGTTCAAATGTTGATAAAATTAGGGATGATGTCAAAGTTATGGTGCAGTCAACAATAGACAATGCCTTGCAAGGAATTGAAAAGAGAATAATTTCAGCAATTTTGGAAAAAGTGGAGGAAAAAACAAAACATATTTCTGAAAGAATTGATGCTCTTGAATTTGAACACAAAACATTTAAAGAAAAAAATTCTAATTATGAAATAGAGGCAAATAAAAAAATGAAAGAACTAAATGAAAAAATCAACCAAACTACAGAAAATGCCAAACAAGCCAAAAAAATTTGCAAATCATGTTGTACAGTATACCCGCAAAAATAATTTGAAAATTATGGAGGTTAAGGAAGAGCACGGTGATGATGAAACAAAACTGATAAACAAAGTGAAAACAATTTTTCAAAACTAATGTGTCGTTTTGGATCAGACTGATGTTGTGGCCATCCATCGACTCCCTTCAAAAAGACCCATCAGACCAATCATCATTAAGCTGCGCAATAACACAGTAAAATCTACTCTAATGAGAGCGAGAAGGAAGATGAAGGAGGCAGGTAACCGACTCGTTGACGATGTTACCCAACTCAACCAGGGTCTTATTAACAGACTATTCGTCCATCCGGAAATAGACACTGCCTGGTTCTCCAATGGATCAGTGTTTGCGAGTACAATTGATGGTAAACGAGTAAAATTTGACATTTTCGATGATGTGACCAAAACCATCCATGACTCTACACATCAGCAGGGGCGAGTCCAAGAAAGGCATCCTCAGCCATGGACCCGATAAAAAGCAGCAAGTAAAGTAAGCAAAGAGATTGTGCATATGCATATGCTTATTAACTGACCATAAAAACTTACATTTATAATTTTAAAAAAATGAACAATAGTGGGGCTCCTTGTTCATGGAAGCTTCATCTACTTTTATTATTATTATTGTTTTATCAACATATTTATTTTTGCTAGATGATTTACTTTTCACCTAATTACAAAACAGTTAGGCCATATTCCATGATGGAAAAAACATGTCAAAAATTTATGTGACTAACCTTTTTTCTTCTTTTCTGGTCTTTGAAACTTGCTTCCATTATTATGCTTACTTTTACATTATTGTCACAATGGTGTATTAACATATAGATTCACCATTTTTACACCCACTTAAAAAAGACTAGCCCTCTACTTAAGAAATTTTTGTTTAAATCTTGAATGAAAATCACTTGTTTATTAAATATTGTCTAATACCAGCCTAAAGCAGCCAGAGATATAACATCCAACTTTCCTATAGTGGTCTAAAGTATCTATAAATAATGTTTAATTACTATCATTACGCAAAAAAACAAAAACTAGACCATTAACTTCTCACAAAAATAATTACTGAATGATCACTTTAGTGCCTAGATGGTTGCTTGATTAATCCTGAAACAGACAACTGTACTTAGCAAGTCATATTTCCATGGGTAAATCCATCATTCAAATTATTTTTATTTATTTATTTATTTTTTCATTAATTATTTTTTTCTTCATACAGAAAGATTCAAAGGTGTTCCTAAACTAAATGATAAAGTGTTTTTTATATTTTAAATATTGTCCCCTCTCCACATCTCACAAGTATCTTTATTTAAACTAATCTTTAGCTTAAAACTTTCCTCTGTTTTACTATATAAAATTGTTTGCACTATTTGTTTGCACAAATTAATTAACTCTGTTAAATATCTAATATATTCCATAAGCATGAAGCTGATATGTAAGTTTGGAGAATTGATGTGGATCCTCAATTCCCTATGAGTTTTCTATTTTTCCTTTCCTTTTTCAATTTCATTGTTATATTTCATTATTCTTTTGACATGTTACATGCTATTGTGTATATAGATATGTTTTTTGAAATGTATATACTTATATATCAACATATCATCACTATTACCTCTTTTAAGATATTTACTTGTGCAGTTACATATTTATTTATTGATAAGAAATGATCACACTTAAAATTTTCTCCTTTAATTGTAGAGACCTTAGGGAAAATAAGAAAAGAAAGGATGTTTTTAAATTGTTTAAAGAGAAAAAGGCAGCTATCATATGTCTGCAAGAAACACACTTTACTAAGGAACTTGAAAAAAAAAAATTTATATAGACTGGGGTGGGCAATGCTTTTATAACCATGGAAAATCTAACGCTAAAGGAGTTGCTGTTCTTATAAGAAAAGATTTATCTTAACAAATTAATCAGATTCATTCAGATAAAAAGGGAAGTTGTATGACCTTAAACTTGAACTTTGACAGAAAGCATTTTAAATTAATAAATATCTATGCACCAAACAATGATAACCCTGGATTTTTCAAAAATGTATTTAACATGGTTGATTCCTATATAATATGTGGTGATTTTAGTTTAGTTTTAGATCCAAAGATAGATTACAATTATAAAAATATGAATAATAACATACAAGCTAGAAGAACTCTACTAAACTTTATAGATACTAGATGCCTGGTAGATCCTTTTAGAGAACTTCATCAAAATGACAAAAATATTCATGGAGGCGCACAAACCCTTTACAACAGGCCAGACTAGATTTTTTGTTGTTATGACAGATGATTTATTACAATTTGTTAGACATACTGATATAGAGCATAGCTATAGATTTGACCATTCCATTATTATGTTAGATTTGTGTCTAAACGATAGTAAACATGATAAAGGGCTTTGGAAATTTAATAACAGTCTATTGTATGACCTTAATTATGTAGAAGGTATTAATGAATTGATTCAAAACACAAAGTTGCAACGGCCCTGCCGGTAGGGGCCTTAGAAATCTCCGGCTGCCGCTACCTGTAGCGGGGTAAGAACCCTCCAAAGGTAGCCCACCTGTTTGCCGTGGGTGGCGACCCTGTATCTCCACGACGAGGGGATCCTGGTGGTTGAGGTCTTTGTTGGCTTGTCAGGATATTGACATATAAGTCGACCCTGACCAACACACTACTTTGGCCCTAAGTTGTGGGGTCGACGGGCGGGGTACTGGTCCTGTATCCTCAATCGGCTAACCCCTCGGCCGGTGCTGGGTTAACTTTAACTCCCTTTCGTCCCACTTTCTTGCCTCCGACTTTCCACTCCTTTTATCCTTTTTCTGTCTTCAAATATACCGTCTTCCGCAAACTCCTTTTCTCATATTTTCCCCTATTAACTACAACCCAGCTGCCGGTCGATACCCCCTTAACGGATCAATCTGGCATTTTGTATGCTTTATAGTATATTTTATGTCGGAGTATCGTATCCTGGTATCACTGGCGTTGGGAGGTCGGAGATCCACTCCCATAAGACGCCCCCTTGTTGAGCTCCGTGGTGGGTGGTGAGCCAGGATACCGAATAATTACAAAAATCTCTCATGGAACGCAAACGTAAATGCAAGGACCCGATCCTTTATCGTCCGAAGATTCCGATACAGATACACCTACAAGCACGTGCTTTCCTCACTTTATTGTTGTCGAATCGAAAGAGAAAAAGCCGATAACCAAAGTATCCCCTTTTGTGATAGAAAAATCCATCAAAGGCCTTATTGGCAGTGTTGTTTCAGTAAAAAAAAAACTAAAAAATGACTGCTTACTAATTGAAACGGATTGTAAAACTTACTCCGACAATCTTCTTTAACTTACTGACTTCTGTTCGTTAAAAGTAAAAACGTACCCTCACTCTTCTCTGAACTCGTCGAAACGCTTAATTCGGTGCCCTGACCTTGCTGGTGTCTCTGAGGAGGATATCCTCAGGGAACTCACGCCACAGGAGGTGTGTGGCGTCCGCAGGATTTCATTCCTGAGGAACGGCAGGCGAGTTCCAACAAATACTTTTGTTTTAACTTTCGCCAACCCATCACCCCCTACTTCTATTAAAATCGGTTACCTCAACGTAAAAGTGCAGGTGTACATTTCCAATCCGCTTAGGTGTTTTCATTGTCAGAAGTTTGGCCACCACGAGTTCCAGTGCAAGGAGGACGACCGTTGCCCACGTTGCGGTGAACAGTCCGCCCAGCACAGGGAAGACGTATATCCTAACCCGCTTAAATGTGTTAATTGTTCCGGACCACATGAGACCAATTCCAGGGATTGCCCTGCCTGGAAACTGGAAAAGGAAGTACTAAAAATAAAGTACACCAAAAACATCTCCTTTCCAGAAGCCAGAAAATTGGCAAAAGACAAGGCAACTCCTGCTGGTGGTGCAACATATGCCTCAGCAACCAAAAAAAGCATCTCAGTACACAAGGACAATTTCACCCAGTATGAGGTCCCGACTGGTGACCACATTTCTGACAAAGTTATCATTCCCTCCAAATACAAGGTATCGGAATCTTCTGAAACTCAAACTTCTTCCTCAATCAAAAACACTGCCCCTTCAAGTGATTCTGTAAAGAATAATGCAAAGGCACAAAACAAGCCTGCAGCCAAGGACCAGGTCTCCTCTAAGGAGACACCTGGTCCTTCGGGGCGGAGAAGAGGACATAGTCCTCCCACTGCTCCAAACACTCGGGTGATAAACACCCATCAAAACAAATTTGAATGTCTAATGGAGGCCCCATCGGACACCAAAAAAAACACCAAGGTCACCTGTAAAAGCACCGAAAGTATAGTCTACAAAAACTAAGTTTAATAGTCCCATGAATAATAGAATCATTTAGTGGAACTGTCGAGGTCTTAAGGCCAATTACAATGAAATACTCATTCTGTTATCTACACTTAATCCTGCTGTGCTTTGTCTTCAGGAAACCTTTTTTAAAGACTCTGATAAATTCAATTTTAAGGGTTATACTTGTTATAATCATATACATACAGCTTGCGAGAAGGCATCTGGATCGACAATAATTGTCAACTCCAAATTGCCACACTCTCAAGTCGAACTTGACACAAACATACAGGCTGTTGCTATTCGTGTAACCCTACATAGAGTAACTATTTGCTCTGTCTATCTTCCACCGAATTCAAATGTATCTAAGGATGATTTAGATAATCTTATCAACCAGTTACCTACTCCATATATACTCGTTGGAGACTTCAATGGTCATAACCCGCTATGGGGATGGTGTGACTTCAATAATATGGGCAAGACGATAGAAAATTTTATTGCCCATAATGACATATGTCTGGCCAATACTAAAAAGCCAACATACTTGCACCCCGCAACTGGGCATTATTCATCGTTAGACTTAACATTGTGTCACCCCTCTGTATATTTAGACTACACTTGGGATGTACACGATGACCTTTGTGAAAGTGATCACTTTCCTATAATCCTTACAAACTGTACTTCGCCAATAAGCGACGATAAGCCTCGTTGGAAGATGGACAGAGCAAACTGGGACCTGTTCTCAGCACTTTGTTCTGCAGAACTTGTCCCAACTTCAGTAGAAAATGTAGATGACAAAATTGTCGTATTTTCGAACACTTTGCACAATATTGCAGAAAGGTGTATACCTAGGACCTCGACTAAATCAAAACGTAATAAGCCTTGGTTTAATGAAGAGTGTAAAAAATCTATTCGTAAACGTAGGGCGGCATTAAAGCAATTTGATGTTCGACCTACCGATACAAATCTTAATAACCTTAAAAAAGAACGGGCTCAAAGTCGCCGGACTATTAAACATGCCAAAAGATCATCTTGGCAAAAGTATGTTTCAAAAATAAATGGCAAGACTTCCATCAAAAATGTTTGGTCTGCTATTAAAAAGATTAGCGGTAAACCATCATATTCAACTGTTAACCACCTTAAAGCAAATCGCACCGTAATAACAGATAAACAAAACATTTCGAACACACTGGCTGAAAATTTTGCCCAAAATTCTTCATCGGCCAACTACACGCCTCAATTTCAAACCTTTAAACTCTCTGCCGAAAGAGAAAAGGTTAATTTTAAATCTAATAATAACGAAACATACAATAAATCCTTTTCCCTGAAAGAGCTTAAAGATGCTCTAAATAAATCGCATGATACCGCTGCTGGTCCAGACGACATACCGTATCAATTCATAAAACATTTACCAATTCGATCTCTAAACTTACTTCTGTCAATCTTTAATGAAATTTGGATATCCGGTAAAGTACCCGATTCTTGAAAAAATGCCTTCATTATTCCACTTCATAAACAAGGTAAAGACCCAACGGATCCTCAAAGCTATAGACCTTTTGCTTTGACGAGCTGTGTTTGTAAAACCTTAGAACGAATGATCAATAATAGACTTGTCTGGTATCTTGAGTCCAAGAACTTAATTTCAGAATATCAAAGTGGATTCAGACACCAACGTAGCACAGTCGATCATCTTGTTCGTTTAGAAACACTCATTCGTGATGCCTTCATCAAGAAGGAACACCTTGTAGCTGTGTTTTTCGATCTTGAAAAGGCTTATGACACGGCTTGGAAACATGGGGTTTTAAAGGATTTAGGTGAACTTGGTCTCAGGGGTCGTTTACCAATTTTCATTGACAGCTTCCTTTCTGACAGAAATTTTCAGGTCAAGATTGGGTCCACCCTGTCATCTGTTCATAAACAGGAACAGGGTGTACCCCAGGGTAGTATTCTATCTGTTACCCTTTTTAAAATAAAAATAAATAATATTGTAAAAACCCTTCATGAAGGGGTTGACTGTTTACTTTTTGTGGACGATTTCGTTATTTGTTACCGCTCTAAAAATATGAGCACAATTGAAAGACAATTACAACAATGTCTTAATAAGTTGCAAAAATGGAGCAACACCAACGGTTTTAAATTTTCTCCAACCAAAACCAGCTGTATACATTTCTGTCAGAAACGTGGTCTTCATGTTGACCCCGAATTGTTTTTAAATAACGTTCGCATTCCCGTCGTCCAGGAAACTAAGTTTCTTGGAGTCATTTTTGACAGGAAACTGACTTTTCTTCCACATATCAATTACATCAAGAAGAAATGTCTCAAGGCTCTTAACTTGCTTAAATATTTATCCCATACAGACTGGGGAGCCGATAGGAAAACATTGTTACTTCTGTACCGTTCCCTAATTCGGTCTAAATTAGATTACGGAAGCATAGTCTATGGTTTTGCCAGGAGGTCCTATCTCCAGGTGCTAGACGTCGTTCACAACCAGGTACTTTGTCTGGCTCTAGGAGCGTTCAGGACCTCACCAGTGCAGAGCCATTACGTTGAAGCCAATGAACCATCATTATTCTTGCGTCGCGAGAAACTTTCTTTGCAGTATATAAGTAAACTAGTGTCTAACCCCGATAACCCAACGTTTAATTGTGTTTTCAACCCTAAACATGAGGAGCTTTATGATCGATCACCAAAGCCCTCAGACCTCTTGGTTTAAGGCTTAAAGATAGCATAAACACAACAGGTATAAAACTCGAAAACATTTCTGTAAACCCCACAATTGAACATCCACCATGGCAACTCCGTTCTCCTGATGTGAATTTAGAACTCTGTAAAAATAAAAAGTCGAACACAGATCCTTTGATTTTACGATCTGAATTTCTCGAACTCCTTGACAAGTACTCTGATCACCTTCATATATATATACTGATGGTTCAAAGACGGACACTCATGTTGGCTGTGCTTCCGTAAGTAATAGCCACTGCATTAAACAAAGACTTCCTAACAACTCGTCTATCTTCACCGCTGAAATCCAGGCTATAAATCTAAGCCTTGATTTCATTTCAGAACATTCCGGTGAAAAATATGTTATATTTTCAGACTCATTATCTGTATTACAAAGCATAAATTCACTGAATTATTCAAATCCACATGTTTGCACTGTTCTTGTCAAACTTCAAAGTTTATACGACACTAACGAAATCTCCTTCTGTTGGCTTCCTAGTCATGTAGGCATCCGAGGAAACGAAGATGCTGACAGGGGTGCAAAATCTGCCTCAGCCCTCACTGAGACAGATCTTTGCATCCCACACACTGATTTTAAACCACTTATTTACCGACATATTTTAACCAAGTGGCAAGCAAGTTGGGACAGTATTGTTTGTAACAAATTACACGTAATTAAACCTAACGTCGGTGCCAATGTCTCTGCTTGCAGAGAAAGTCGACGAGAAGACGTAGCTCTTACCCGCTGTCGCATTGGACATACTAGATTGACTCATTCATATCTCTTGAAAAGAGAAGTGCAACCTGTAGGTGTTCCTTGCCAGGAACCACTGACAGTTAACCATATTTTATTACAGTGTATCGATACAGACCACATACGGTCGAAATATTTTAATGCCCATAACATGTACGAACTATTTAGTACAGTGTCGGATTCTAAACTTGTTTGCGTCTTGAACGAGATTGGTATTCTTAGTAAGTTATACATTTATAAACTGTTTATTTACTAATCGTCATACCTTTTTAAACCGTTTTATGTGTTGACCTATTTTCAATTATTATTTAGTTTTTTACTTGATAGTTTTTATATTTTTCTATATTTTACATGCGTAGTTTGGTTTTTACCTGATTACGCTTTATTCACATTTAACTTTGTATTCGGCGCCGTATGACCTGTTAAGTGTCGGTGTGCCGTAAAACCCAAATAAATAAATAAACAAAGTAGCAATATTGTGTACCAATATATAATTTAGATAATATACATTCTATCAAGGACAGTGATATAGTACTTTCAGTCGATGATGACCTGTTTTTAGAAACCTTATTAATGGAAATTAGAGGAAATACTTTATCATATTCAAGTTTCAAGAAGAAAAAATGACCACAATAAAGAAAAAGATTTAACAGACAAAATAACCAAACTTGAACATTGCCTTACATATATTCTTATTACATAAAATAATAAAAATATACTACAACAATTACACAAAGAACTGCAACACTTAAGAGATAAAAAATTGAAAGGGTCAATAATAAGAAGTAGAGCTAACTGGATTGAAAATGGTGAAAAAAGTACAATTTTTTTTCTAAACTTAGAAAAAAACAATTATGTAAATAAAAATATTCCTTTTCTAGAGAAAGCAGATGGATCACACATATATGATCAAAAACTTATTTTAAATGAAACCTGTAAATTTTATAAAAACAACTATATGAAAATACCACAGTCAGCAAAACTGAAAATATTCACTCCTTTCTAAATGGTATCACAGGAGCAAAACTCACTCCACACGAAGCAGAAACTTTAGAAGGAAATTTAACATATGATGAAATACTCCATACACTTAAAAATATGACAAATGACAAAAGCCCTGGCTCAGATGGATTTACCTTAAGTTTTCAAGTTTTATTTTGGAGCAAGATTGGCAGCTTTATTGTAAGAGGAATAAATTGTGCATTTCAAAAAGGGGCATTCTCCCAAAGCATGAAACTTGGAACCATTATCTGCATCCCAAAAGAAAAAAAAAACAATTCTTAAAAAACTGGAGACCTGTTAGGTTATCTACAAACTAGCCTCAGGAAGTATAGCTAATAGATTGAAAAGTGTCCTTGATAAATTAATTTTTTAAAGAACAAACTGGCTTCGTTCAGGGTAGAAATATTAATGAAAAAACCAGACTCCTGTATGATATTATGAATACTACTGGAAATGAACAAGTACCAGGTTTATTAATGCTAATCGATTTCGAAAAAGCATTCGACACACTATCATTTAACCTTATCGAAGAGACATTATACTTCTTTAATTTTGGAAACGAATTTATTAAATGGATAAAATTAGGCTTGTATAATACAAGTACCCGTGTTCAACTAAATGGTTTCTTATCAGAATTCTTCACAGTAAAAAGTGGGTGTAGACAAGGAGACCCCATATCCCCTTATATTTTTATTTTATGCACAGAAATATTAACATTGAAAATAAAGAATTCTAAAAATATTAAAGGAATTACTATCAATGGAGAAGAATATAAAATATCTCAGTTCGCTGATGATACCTCCCTCTTAATGGATGGATCAAATCAATCACTAAAAATGCCTTAGATACTTTGGACAAATTTGCAATTATCTCAGGACTTAAGATTAATTTTGATAAAACAAAGCTCATTTGGATAGGATCAATGAAGTACAGTACCAGTGCAATAAAAACAAAATGGAAATTAAAATGAGGAGAAACACAATTTACTGTATTAGGAATAAACTTTTATGTATCTCTTGAAAAAATACCAAATTTAAATTTTAGCCCGAAAGTAACTAAACTAAATAACTTAATACTTTGCTGGAAAAGACGTAAATTAACACCAATTGGAAAAATAACTGTTGTCAATCCTTACTTTTGCCATTGTTTACCAATTGTTTCATTAATCTCCCTACCCCAGATACAAAAACTACCAACACTATTAACAGTATTATGTATAATTTTGTTTGGAAATGTAAATCTAGAATTAAAAAAGAAATATTAGTAAAAAAATATGAAGAAGGTGGACTTGGTATGATTGATATTGAACAATATATCCACAGGTTAAAAGTCAAGTGGTTAAGATCATATATTGTAAATTCCAGTAGTAAATGCTTCCAATTCGTAGATACCCAATTAAACCTTAAAACGATATTAACTACAGGAACACTATACAGCCAAATTTGTATAAAAAGTATAAAAAATACTTTTTGGAAGGACGTCTTAAAGGCATATGTTACATTTGTTAAAAGATACCCTGTCCAAACAACTGAAGATCTCTTAAACCTTCCTCTTTTTTACAATGAATTATTTAATGAAACAACAGAAAACATTTTTTGTTCTTAAACCTGCCTCTCTTTTACAATGAATTATTTAATGAAACACGGGACACATTTTTGTACAAGACATTATGATACTAAAAGATACTTTTTTAAAAAGAGATGAAATTGAAAGTAAATTTAATATAAAAGTGGATTTGTTGCAGTACCATACACTTACTACTGGAATAAAACGTTTCAATCATAAGCACAATATAGATATTAAACAATACTCCATTTATAATCCATGCATTAATTGTTATATAAAGTTCATTGTTTTGAAAAATAAATCAGTCTACAATATTTTTGTTAATAATAATGCTGTACCAAGTTTCAATTTTAAATGGAACCAAATATTCTCTGGAGCTTCTATAAATCGGAAAATGATAAATAGTTGTGTATTTAGATGTACAAATGATACGTACATACAATGGTTTCAAACAAGGTTACTACACAGAATATTGGCTACAAATTCATTATTATACAAAATGAATATAGTATTAACAATGTATGTACCTTTTGTGAAAAGCAAGAAGAAACACTTAAACATTTATTTTGTGATTGTATAATTGTAAAACCTTTGTTGATTGTTATTACTAATACACTGAGAAACAATGGTTATATTGAGACTATTGACAACAAACTAACTTTGTTAGGCTCAGAAAAAAAGCTCATATGAATATGATTTATTATTTTCAGAATATAAAAAATATATATATTTTTGTAAAAGAAAAAAAACTAACCCTACAATGACTGGACTTATATCCAATTTAAAATTCTCATTTAATACATATAAAGAAACAAAATCTGATTCTTTATTCAAACAAAACTGGACAACTGTGCAACCTTTCACTAATTTATAATGTATACCTATATTGTATCTGCAATAGATACACAAATGCAAAATACCATGTACAATTTTAGGTACCCTTACTTATGTATATGTATATATAGGTGTGTGTATGTGTATGTATATATTTATATACACCCAGGATATTAATGCCTCCCTGTATTTTGATAACATGTCAATTTAACTAACAAAATATAAACTTTTACATCCATGCATAATTCACCTTACATTATAATATGCTCTAACAAAAATACATACTACTAATACTGAGTGTAAGGTGGATGCCAGGATGGGTCCCCGACCTGCCTTCACCTAGGACGGGAATAATAAAGGTTTAAAAAACAACAACAACAAGAAATGAAAAAAAAGATCTCTCTCCATAATGTTTCATTCGACCTTCCTGTAATTGAGTCTAAATAAAACACTTTGTGGTGGCAGGAATGATACGATGATACCATTAATTAAATCGTTAAGAATATTAAGAAAGATTCGAAGTTTCAAAAAACATCGGTCAGAAATATGTTATTAAGGACACTTTTTATTTGCCTAGTTTACTATAATTTACAGAAATCTGACTGAAACTTCAAAAATGTCTTTTGTCATTTGCCTTTAGATTTAAAATTAACACACTAATATCTCTACTATCACTGATTTATTTTAGTGCTGTATTTTAACACATGTTATTATATTTATTTCTATGAGGGTCTTGATTGCTAAATTACATGTACTTTACATTCATTTGTATGGAATGATGACGTCAACTTTGGATAGTTTTTATTCAAAAGTTTGTTCAGTGCTTTCATTTATGAAACCCCTCAGGGAGTGCGAGATTATGGCTCTGTAAAACCGGTTTAAGCACCCCAGTCGGCCCCTTTTTTACATTGACTGTTCTAAGGCGTTTTGTTTTCTATTTTTGTTTAATGAATCATTACAGATTGATTCCTATTTTTACATTTGGCTTGCATGTCAATACCTTCGTCGTGTGATTTAAAACATTGGTCTATAATGCAATCGTTTTTCCGTATATATATATATATATATATATATATATATATATACTATAATATATATACTGAAAACGACAACGTATTATAATCATTGCATGGTCCAAAATGTAAAAGTTAGATTTTAAATAAAATCTGCCAGATACTAAGGTAATCTTAATAGACAGTTGACAAAAACCTTCAAACGATTTTATCAAGCAAGTTCTATGGCTGATGTTCTAAAACTGGACATTCTTTCATTACGAATACAATATATAGCAATTAAAGTTAACAGTTTAAATACAATTCGATATGAGAATGCGGGACTATGCTTGTTGAAAAATCAGCATATCTTTTGATTTGAACTAGACAACATTTAAATTCAATTAAACGTTAGGATAAAAGCACTATGACGAAACATTACACAAGCCCCGTTGTCACCGATTGAGAACAATCAGTAGACCAGGGTGAAAAATTGAATACTTAAACCGGTTTTAGAACTCCTACCTTCTACTTTCTGAAGATAAATGTCAAAGACAAGCATGGTCATGAAATGAAAATAAAAAGAATTTTTCGAATCCATTTTATTATTTTTGACTTAGAAAGAAGAACAAAACAAACTTATACAGCACCTTCAAAATTATCCAGAATTTAACCTCCTATTATTATACTGGTCGAGGAGATGCAACTGTAGACTTCCAATAGGTAACATTTGTGTTAGAATCCAGATATAGTACAGTCGTGTTTAATCACTTTTAATCATGAAAAAAAAAATAAGACCACACATCTATTGTAATTGTATTAAACCTTTATCAAGAAGACACCAACCTATCAAACTGACCTGATATTCTTTATAATAACCTATAATGTCATCACCCTAGGTATATTATCCGTTAAAATACGAGAACGTTTACACCGAGCAATGCAGCTTACTTAGAAGGGTGTATGTTGAATAAAAAAAAGTAACCTTGATTAACCTGGGAGCATTTGTCTTGACGTTTTATCAACAAAAACCCTCTTTGTGTACTTTGCTTACGCATGAGAAAGGAATAAAATCGGATATGAAAATGCTATCAAACATCAGCATTGTAATTATATACGAGTTACAATAGGCTGTGTGAAAAGGTTAAATAAGAAAAGATCAAAATGACCGCAGATATTCAAATCTTAACTACCTCTACATTAAGGCAAATAGGGTAAATGTGATGTAACAAGAACACAGAGACGAGACATAATACAAGAATGCACATACAATATGCATGACTGTAATGAGTCAAATGGCATATATATAATCTAAAGTATAATATAATACAGCATCCTTAATGATACACATTTTCTGACCGTAATATTAAACCTTAAAGGTGGGATTCGAATATTTACCCATGTCAAATACGAATAAAAATACCTTCCGACAGAGTTGAGGAAATGTTTGCATGACATTGTAACAAGTTTGTACTTTAGTTTCAGTAAGAAAAATTGTTAACCCTACCCCGATTGATGGACAGTACAACATGTAACATAAATGGCTCTAAATGATAATTATTTCCAAATCTATAAAATGGCACTATTGCGATATCTTCTAAAAAAGACATCGACGTCATAACAGGCTAATGACGATATAAAATGAATTCAAAAGTAAGGTCACGTCGTTTTCTTTGTTTAAAAAATAGCTATGTCTGCAGCTCAGATAGGAAATACCTTTTTGCTATGACGATTACGAACTTATACGTTTTACTGTTTACAGAGATCTAGGGCATCTATAAGCAGCATTTTGCAGGACCTTTCAACAATGGCTTATTTGGCTATTGGAGAAAACATGTTTTGTTCCAACTGTCAGATATTACCTTTAACGGCAAGGTGAAACAGACACAGAAGAAAACACAAAAGGTATCAAGATGTTTGAACAGGCATTTCGTTGCACTTGTTATCATAAAATGTTGTCTCTGGTATAATTAAAATGATGAACATCCACCTGTGAAATATTCTGCGGTTTGTCATAAAGAAGGCAACACTGTTGTTACGCTTTCTTATACATTTCGTCACAAACTTTTCAATTAATTCTAGACACACAATGACACACGTCGGCGTATTTTATTCTAAATTGATGCTTCTAAGCTGTCCACATTCTTCTATTTTAGTCAAAATTTATTTTTCCTGAAGAAATATGTTGTTTGCAGAAAATGGCACGACAATGTAAAATATTGCTAAATAAAAGGCCTGAGATCTTATCTGTACTGTCTTATGGCTTTCCACTACAGACAATATTTGTCCCTAACGACGAAAAATACTAACGTCATACTTGTGTTGATAGAATCAACACACCTTATGTCCTCGTGAAAAAGTAAGAATTTTGTATTCCTTGAAGAAAAACAACAACAGGAATACGATTAATAGCAAATCGCTAATACAGCAAGCACTGCAAGCATTCATCAATCAATATTGTCAAGGAGGTGTGTCACTTTGATTACCTCATTTATGCATACAACCTTTATGTGTTTGATAATAGCATTAAGCTGAGGAAATGCAAGACAGTAAAACTTAATGATTGCTTTTACCATTCTGGTACACTGTATTTACAAATATAACTGGCAAAATGATATCAATGCATACACTCGTTAGACCTCTAAAAGTTAATTATAGTAAAACTGCTTTGCTTTTATATGATCCTGTGCATATATATATATATATATATATATATATATATAACCAAACGAAACAAATATGTAGTAATTATTGATGATCGCCTAAACTGGCTTCACGTAGATTAAAAAATGTACCTTTAACTAAGTAAACTAAAGCATATTGCTAACTGAAATATAAATTTATAAGTTTAAGTCAAATATACTCGATGTGCTTACATTATACAGACAGGTAAACGCTCTATTAACCAGACATAAATGCAAGAATATTAAGAAATGTTACAAAGTTTATTGAAAAGTAAATAGGGATAGCATCTCAGGCACATATATATATATATGGCAAACCCTCAAGCACGTGCATTCAGCTACCAAATGATGCATGTATGATCCCGAATAAGTTACACATATATCAATACTTTGTAGCATATAGGTCAATTACACACATATCAATACTTTGTAGCATATAGGCCAATTACACATATATCAATACTTTGTAGCATATAGGTCAATTACACATATTTCAATACTTTGTAGCATATAGGCCAATTAAACATATATCAATACTTTGTAGCATAGAGGCCTTTATTGAGAAATCCGAAAAACCTTTTAAGAGTCAGCAATACAATGTTATAGAATCAAATCAAACTGTGTTTTCATAGGCTGCCTTATATTTTGGCTTGGGTAGAGAAAATCTGTATGACGGGCCATTTAGCTGATGTTGTGTTTCATATTTTCATGTCTAGATCTGAAATAAGAATATATGACAAAGTCCTGTGAGCATTGCAACATATACCAACATTTTAAAAGGCACAGGCCACAGGTACTCACATGAAAACCAAATGTAAAAGTAAGAACAAATCTGTGATCTAACTAAAAAAGCAAACCCGACAGTTACTGCCTTGGAACGGTTAGTCGGCAATACGGACTGGGGTGCTTAAACCGGTTTGAAAGAGAGAGAGGTAGAGAGGGAGAGAGAGAAAGACAGAGAGAGAGAAAGAGAGAGAAAGAGAGATAATAGAAAGAGAAAGACGGAGGGAGAAAGAGAGAGACGGAGAGAGAGAAAGAGAGAGAGAGAGAGAGAGACTAGACATTACACACAAAAAGAAAATCCAGCAGTTACCGCCTTGGAATAGGCCAGTCAGTCGGCGGAAGTACCGACTGGCTTGTAAAACCTGGTTTGTGGAGCGTTCTACCCTCGCACTTCCTGAATGATTCTCTACCAAACAAGAGATTAAATAAAATATATCCCATCAAAGTAAGACAACTAGCAGTAAGCACCTGCATCGGGAGTTAAAACTGACAAAATTTACTTATATACAGACGAAATCACTAGTAATATATAGACTACTAACATATGCACAAAATGTACAATAGATAAAAGCCTCGGTAAAACCTAATAGATAGGTGACTACGAGATTACCTTAAAACGAGTCACACAATGAATGAAAACTCTACTCCGCATTCGAAATATAACCTAGATATTTGCCTGATATTCCACAATATTTTTCTGTTAGGCGATACTAATTATATCAAAGTAATTAATCGACAAGCGTTATGTCTGTGTGTAAAATTATATAATCATAATAAATGAACACGCAAGTTAAAAGTGTTAATACATAACCATTTTCTAACCTGCACGAGAGTGAAATCATAACACTCGCCACACGGTTACAATACCTTTTATCCTTTCATTTATACATGTACTGTCGGAAATAAATATCAATCTTTCGATAAATTCCTCGGTAAAACACAGCGCCACTGACGCAGGAGGAGGTATGGCTAATTTAATTGATATAAATGTTAATCTGTTCAATAATGTAGTAAACATTTTTGTGTGACAACTAAGAAGGTTGAATCTTTGCTCAGTAACTCATAGACAGGAGACACGCAGTTTGGATGATGCTTTATAATTACATCCAGTTTAGCTCACAATTGTAACGCTACAATCTGTCAAGAGAATGAACACAATTTTATTTGAAACGATCACAAAACCGACAATTCGAATATACTAGTTATAAAATGGGACATAAAGAAAACCGTTCTCCTCTTCAGTATTTACATAATACGTTTCTTAGATTTTTTTTTAATTAAAAGGTTAACTTTCTTATTTGTTAGTAAAAACCTCAACATCATGATTGAATAAATGATAAAGCGACGTCTTTAGTTCTTAACACAATGTCAAAGAGAGAAACGTGTACACACGAGAAAACACCATGATTAAAATGAAGCAGAAAATGATCTTGTTTGTAGACGGTTTATTTTTGTTGCGAACGGTGATTGAAGTAGAACATTATGTAATTCTGTTTTTATAGAATTAAATTATATTAGATTGTCATTAAAAACTGTCAGCTATATTTGATTAGTCGTTTAAATAAGTGATGTTCTGCTGATGCGGCCACAACTGCCTCCTTGGTAGAGAGTGTTGTTGAGTGATTGCTATGTCGTCGAAATATTACACATGTACGTTTTTCTAGATATGTGTTTACTATTTATTTATTTAGCATATATTAAGAGGACTTTTGTTTGTATTCCTCTTATCCATACACAAACAGCTAAAAGTTTGCCTAAAATGCCTATTTGAACAGCGTTTTGTTATATAGTAAACATTGCAATGCAGTTAGTAATATGTAAACAGTACAAAACAAGAAGCAAAGAAAATAGGAAGGAACCAGTTTCGATCCACGAGCGATTTATTACGTTCGTAAAACTGACATTGGAATGTCTTCTATAAGAAACATATGCTACCTGTAGATATCGGTGATTTTAATCTTGAAAAAAGATATGCGTTTTGTGACCTTGTTTTTTTTTTTTAAACCAGTATTCAATGATGTGTATACTTTACATATACATGTACTGATGGTCATCTTAACTTTCAGACAGAAACATTTTCTTCGATACATCATCCGCATTTCACAGTATGTTTTTTAAACAAGTCATCGACTTCCTCTTAGTGCAAAATTGGTGTCTTATACAGACTCTCTGCCTTGAAATTTCACTGCAGCAAAACAAGTTGTAATAAATTACGAGTCTAGGATGTAACTGGATTTTGATTGCTTCGGGACGCCGTTAAGCATGTCGCGTTCTAAATGAAGGTTCTGTTTTAATTAACATTAAAAGTATGAAACTATTTTAAAAGCCATTACTTGCCCCACGCGCACACACACGTACACACACACACATACAAACAAAACACACACAAACAAAACACACTCACAAATAAACACACACAAACGAAAACACACACACACACTCACACACACACACACACACACAAAACACGCGAGGATCGTTTCTTATATGTCTCTATGTTTTGTCTCCCTATTAGGCACGTACTCAAACAATTTGTGTCTCAACATCCATTGTACTTACTTTGTTGTTTTATCACTTGTTGTATCAGCAATGTTGTTATGGAAATGGAAGGATGTTCAATTAATAACCCAAGAAACTGGAAAATAACGGAGGGTATATGTCTGGTAATTACAGACAGTTGCCTATGACACTGACGTGTCTGTAGCACATCATGCACATACACATGTTAAAGCATTCAACCATAAACCTTAGAAAATATAGTTGTTCTGTTATGGCACACAACGAAATATTTTAATAGAATGTTTCTGTCACTTTGTTGTTCATTTAACATGTTTAGTGGTTTAATGCGTTTACAAATAGCCATTTCAAAACATATAGATTCACTAGAATACAAGCGGTCCAGGCTACTAGTTTTGCAAATGCTTTCGCAAGCTCACAGCTGGTGCTTGGGCAAATACAATTTAAGATAGTCGTAAGGGTAAAAATACCATCTTAACACTATTTTAATTGCGAGGCTTCTTCGAAAAGTAGATAAAGAACATTAATCTCAGGAACGTATCTGCTGAAATTGACGTCATACGATAAATTTATTGTGGAGTCGTATGTCAACTGTAAAATGATTTTTTTTAAACCTTCCATGACGCTTCTCAAAATCGTTATTATCTTGCTAACTCTGATAGGAACATAATGAACATAGAAAGTAAACGAGAAGTTATGGTTCCTGTTCCTCTGAATGGGAGTACAGACCAATGACGTTCACTGCGGAACATCGTTTCATTTTTAGATTAATTGTTTTTTGAAGTATCTTTTTTCAAAAATATTTAGACATTGTATGATACTGATACAAGAAAGCATGTATGTGAATGTAAAAACAACGGTTGGTACACCTATAAAATACTCACGGTAACCAATCAAAGGCCAACATTCACGAAAATACATACGCAAAAACCTACATATCTAAAAGACTCCTAGAATTTGATGTTCAAATAAAAATAGCTTAAGCTAGAACAAGATGTAGTTCTCTGCCTTTGACAGAATGTATGATTAAACTGAACTAGCTATTAAGTAAATGGTTGTGGTGATTACAGTTAATAGACGCTTAGATATTTAATTAGCTTTTGCATGAACAGATGACGTCAAAGTTAAGCACAACCCGAGCGATAGTTAAACTTTTTCAGACAGGAGTTTGTTTAGGACATAAAATAAGGGGTTTTAAAAAGTAATTTGTGTTTGTATGTTCTCAGTCTCATGACTGTTTAGTTATGTCAAATTTGGAATAAAACTAATTCTGTTTGGAAAAAATGATAGTCTAAAATTGAGTGGAAGTATACAAACTGCATACCTTTACAACTTGATGTCTCCGACAGTGTAAATTTTAGGGCTATCTAGTTATTTGGGATATGTCCTATAGGTCGAAGTATGTCTTTTGAATTCACATAAAATATCATTTTGTTACTGATATATACAAAATGATTATCATAGTGTTTCCAATATGCGACTGTAAACGATTGTTGTTTAAATAGGATATGGATTGAACAAATAACTCGAAAAATCAGTCGACATTAAACGATTCTGGAAATAGAGCATACTGTAGTTGTTACGTAGCAATAAGGTATGAGCGGTATTAACTCTGCATTGTTCTTATAATCACAAGTTATTTGACTGATTAATAACGCATCTCAAATAATTAATGCGAACCAAACTGGTAAAAGTCGCTTTATTTTCAAAAACATATACTCAGATCTACTCATCCTTGCAAAAGAATGATAAGCATTATCCCAAGAACCGATATTAATACGTCTTAAGAACCACATATCGAATGCTGATGTTAAATTCTATGTCATGTAGAATGGATAAAGACGTCTTGTCAGTAAATATTGTTTAATGCATATTCCTTCAGCTTCGGTTTAGAGAGATATTAGCCATAACGGCTTTTTGTCGTTTTTTATATTTTTTTCCTAAGAAGTAGACATGTGCAGGAGAAGGACTTCTTTTGAACATTACCTAGCTGAAAGACTACCATTGTTTCAAGGCGGTAACAGTTTGGTCTTTTTGTTAAATGGCTCACCACAGATTTGTTCTTACTTTTACATGGGGCTTGCATGCGAATTCCTTTGTCCTGAGCCGTCTTTTGTTACTTAATGCAATGCTCATAAGACTTTGTCATAAATTCTTATCCACAAATGTTACTGATTTTTACATGCCTATATTTTTGTACTTTGAAGGACATGATTTGCAAGATCAGTTGTCTTTGTAATAATGTGACGATTTGTATTAAAATAGTCTGAGAGTAGGTATGAAACAATAACATGAAAAACATCAATAAGGGTAAACATTGTCATAATAACGTATTTTGTAATGATATTCTATTAGTTCATGCTTTGGGAATGTGAGTTTATTATTTACATATTAAGATTTAATAGGTAGAAAACGATTAAATGAAGAAAACAACTAAACTAATTCATTCTTTTAAAACTATGTCAATAGCATTGAAAAAAACATTCCCAGGCCGAACATTTATAAATGTGTACATATCCTAGGCAATAGCAAAATGTTAAAACGAAATTACCAGAACTAATGGGTTTAACACCACACAAGATTACTTCTTCTTTTGTTCTATCAAAAGTACATTGTCAAGTATGTAATTGCAGAAGACTTTGCATTATACATATACCTTCGGCATTTCGAGGCAGCAAAGCTAAATAACATAAATCCTATGTCTCTACAATTATTTGGCTGTATAGTGGCGTAGGGACAAATTTCAAATGAGAAACGCATAACATTTGCAACATTGCACATAAAACATCTGCGATTGGCATTAGGTTTTGTCGTTTAAAAAAACAAGATTATTAACGGAATAATTAAATACATAACCATGTCGGGTGAAGGCCAAACAATCTTATTAACGTCAACAGAAGGTATATACGAAACCCAGTTGAAATATTAAAATCATTTTGCAATTGTAATAGTATAATTTATTTGACTTGATTGAAACAAAAAAAACGCATAGATATATGGCGTGGGTTTCGCAGACAATCTACGGGATTGGTGTTTCATTTTCATCTGCATATCTCGCTCCACCATATTTCATTCGACCTTCCTGTATTTATGTCTAGGGAGAACGTTATATAAAACAGGAATAACACTAATAATTCAAACATGATTTACACGTTCAGAAACATCTGCCGGCAATATATTATTACTTACCTTATGTATTTCTCAAGCTTATTATAACTGCAAAATCTGACTATAACTTCAAAACTGTTTTTGTCATTTGTTTTTAGTTAAAATCGTACACACAGATATCAATAATATCACGGATTTATTTAACCCCACACTGGCGTATTTAAAGAACACACGTGTAAATGTAACAATTTATTTGAAGATTTTTTTTTTTAATGTGAGAGGTTAACTTTCTTTATACTCGACAGTTAACGATGAGACAGCAGCTCTATAGGAGAGTAAGAACACTTGAAATAGTCGGTTAAGAAAACAAAAACCTATATTACGACTTGAACTAGACAAAGTTTTTAAATGAAATTAATTTTAAGAACCGTAAAACACTTAGTCAAAACATTACACATTAATCCGTAGTTACTGGCTTTGAAAGATAATTTGACAAAGGAATCGACTGAGTAATTAGCATGTTTTGCAGCCCTAACCCCCAACTTCTGAACATACTTCTGAACATACTTCTCAGCGACAAACATGTTAATAAAATTTAAGTACAGAACTTTTTGAAACCATTTATTTTATTCACTGAGAGAAAGAGGGAGAGAAAGAGGGAGAGAAAGAGAGAGAAAGAGAGAGACAGACAGACAGACAGAAAGACAGAAAGACAGAAAATGAAAGACAGAAGGAGAAAGACAGAAAGAGAGAGAGGAACACAAAAGACACTAATAGTTAGGTGACTACGAGATTACCTTAAAACGAGTCACTCAATGAATGAAAACTCTACTCCGCATTCGAAATATAACCTAGATATGTGCCTGATATTCCACCATCTTTTGTGTTAGGCGATACTAATTATATCAAAGCAATTAATCGACAAGCGTAATGTCTGTGTAACATAATTATATAATCATGATAAATGAATACGCAAGTTAAAATTGTTAATACATAACTATTCTGTAACCTGCATGAGAGTGTAATCATAACACTCGCCACACGGTTACAATACCTTTGTTCCTTTCATTTATACATGTACTGTCGGAAATAAATATCAATAGTTCGATAAATTCCTCAGTAAAACACAGCGCCACTGACGCAGGAGGAGGTATGGCTAATTTAATTGATATAAATGTTAATCTGTTCAATAATGTATTTTTGTGTAACAACTAAGAAGGTTTAAATCTTTTGCTCAGTAACTCAGAGACAGGAGACACGCAGTTTGAATGATGTTTTATAATTATATTCATTTTAACAATTGTAACGCTACAATATGTCAAGATAATGAACAAAATTTTATTTGAAACGATCACAAAAACGACAATTCGAATATACTAGTGATAAAATGGGACATAAAGAAAATCGTTCTGCTCTTCAGCTTTTACATAATACTTTTCTTAGACGCTTTCTAATTAAAAGGTCAACTACTTTCTTATGTGTTAGTGAAAAACCTTAACATCATGATTAAATAAATAATAAAGCGACATCTTTAGTACTTAACACAATGGGATTTCGCCACATGTCAAACAGAGAAAAGCTTATGTACACACGAGAAAACACCATGATTAAAAACAGCGAAGCAGAAAATGTTCTTGTTTGTAGACGATTTATTTTTCTTGCGAACGATGATTGCATTAGAACATCATGCAATTATGTTACCATAGAATTAGATTATATTATATTGTCATTAAAAACTGTCAGCTATATTTGATTAGTCGTCTAAATAAATGATGTTCTGCTGATGCGGCCACAACTGCCTCGTTGGTAGAGAGTGTTGTTGGGTGATTGATATGTCGTCGAAATATTACACATGTACGTTTTTCTAGGTATGTGTTTACTATTTATTTATTTTAGCATATATTAAAAGGACTTTTGTTTGTATTCCTCTTATCCACACACCAAACAGCTAAAAGTTTGCCTAAAATGCCTATTTGTACAGCGTTGTATTATATAGTAAACATTGCAATGCAGTTAGAAATATGTAAACAGTACAAAACAAGAAGCAAAGAAAATAGGAAGGAACCAGTTTCGATCCACGAGCGATTTATTACGTTCGTAAAACTGACATTGGAATAACTTCTATAAGAAACATATGCTACCTGTAGATATCGGTGATTTTAATCTTGAAAAAAGATATGCGTCTTGTTACCTTGTTTTATTTTTTAAACCAGTATTCAATTATGTGTATTCTTTACATATACATGTACTAATGGTCATCTTAACTTTCAGACAGAAACATTTTCTTCGATACATCATCCGCATTTCACAGTATGTTTTTTAAACAAGTCATCGACTTCCTCTTAGTGCAAAATTGGTGTCTTATACAGACTCACTGCCTTGGAATTTCACTGCAGCAAAACAAATTGTAATAAATTACGAGTCTAGGATATAACTGGATTTTGATTGCTTCGGGACGCCGTTAAGCATGTCTCGTTCTAAATGAAGGTTCTGTTTTAATCAACATTAAAAGTATGAAACTAATTTAAAAGACATTACTTGCCCCACGCGCACACCCACACGTACACACACACACACACACATACAAACAAAACACACTCACAAATAAACACACACACAAACGAAAACACACACACACACAAACACACACACACTCACACACACACAAAACACGCGAGGATCGTTTCTTATATGTCTCTATGTTTTGTCTCCCTATTAGGCACGTACTCAAACAATTTGTGTCTCATCATCTATTGTACTTACTTTGTTTATTTATCACTTGTTGTATCAGCAATGTTGTTATGGAAATGGAAGGATGTTCAATTAATAACCCAAGAAACTGGAAAATAACGGAGGGTATATGTCTGGTAATTACAGACAGTTGCCTATGACACTGACGTGTCTGTAGCACATCATGCACATACACATGTTAAAGCATTCAACCATAAACCTTAGAAAATATAGTTGTTCTGTTATGGCACACAACGAAATATTTTAATAGAATGTTTCTGTCACTTTGTTGTTCATTTAATATATTTAGTGGTTTAGTGCGTTTACAAATAGCCATTTCAAAACATATAGATTCGCTAGAATAAAGACGGTGCAGGCTACTAGTTTTGCAAATGCTTTCGCAAGCTCACAGCTGGTGCATGGGCAAATACAATTTAAGATAATCGAAAGAGTAAAAATACCATCTCAATACTATTTTCATTGCGAGGCTTCTTCGAAAAATAGATAAAGAACATTAATCTCGGGAACGTATCTGCTGAAATTGACGTCATACGATAAATTTACTGTGGAGTCGTATGTCAACTGTAAAATGTTTTTTTTAAACCTTCCATGACGCTTCTCAAAATCGTTATTATCTTTCTAACTCTGATAGGAACATAATGAACATAGAAAGTAAACGAGAAGTTATGGTTCCTTTTCCTCTGAATGGGAGTACATACCAATGCCGTTCACTTCGGAACATCGTTTCATTTTCAGATTAATTGTTTTTTGAAGTATCTTTTTTCAAACATATTTAGACATTGTATGATAATGATACAAGAAAGCATGTATGTGAATGTAAAAACAACGGTTGGTACACCTATAAACTACTCACGGCAACCAATCAAGGGCCAAAATTCACGAAAATACATACGCAAAAACCTACATATCTAAAAGACTCCTATAATTTGATGTTCAAATAAAAATAGGCTAAGCTAGAACAAGATGTAGTTCGCCTTTAACAGAATGTATGATAAAACTGAACTAGCTATTAAGTAAATGGTTGTGGTGATTACAGTTAATAGACGCTTATATATTTAATTACCTTTTGCACGAACAGACGACGTCAAAGTTAAGCACAACCCGAGCGATAAACTTTTTCAGACAGGAGTCTGTTTAGGACATAAAATGAGGGTTTTAAAAAGTAATTTGTGTTTGTATGTTCTCAGTCTAATGTATAGTTATATCAAAATTGCTATAAAACCAATTCTGTTTGGAAAAAATGATAGCCTAAAAATTGAGTGGAAGAAAACAAACTGCATACCTTTACAACTTGATGTCTCAGACAGTGTAAATTTTAGGGCTATCTAGTTATTTGAGATATGTCCTATAGGTCGAAGTATGTCTTTTGAATTCACATAAAATATCATTCTGTTACTGATATATAGAAAATAGTTATCATAATGTTTCCAATATGCGACTTAAACGATTGTTGTTTTAATAGGATATGAAATGAACAAATAACTCGAAAAATCAGTCGACAGTAAACGATTCTGGAAAAAGAGCATACTGTAGTTGTCACGTAGAAATAAGGTATGAGCGGTATTAACTCTGCATTGTTCTTATACTCACAAGTTATTTGACTGATTAATAACGCATCTCAAATAATTAATGCGAACCAAACTGGTAAAAGTCGCTTTATTTTCAAAAAAAAACATATACTCAGATCTACTCAGCCTTGCAAAAGAATGATAAACATTATCCCAAGAACCGATATTAATACGTCTTAAGAACCACACATCGAATGCTGATGCTAAATTCTATGTCATGTAGAATGGATAAAGACGTCTTGTCAGTAAATATTGTTAATGCATATCCTTCAGCTTCGGTTAAGAGAGATATTAGCCATAACGGTTTTTTGTCTTCTCTTATATTTTTTTCTAGCTGAAAGACTACCATTAAATGACTCATCACAGATTTGTTCTTACTTTTACATTGGGCTTGCAGGCGAATTCCTTTGTCCTGTGCCTTCCTTTGGTACTTGGTGCAATGCTCATAAGAATTTGTCATAAATTCTTATCCACAAATGTTACTGTTTTTACATGCCTATATTTTTGTACTTTGAAGGACATGATTTGCAAGATCAGTTGACTTTGTAATAATGTGACGTTTTGTATTTGAATAGTCTGAAAGTAGGTATGAAGCAATTACATGAAAAAAATCAATGATTTATGATGATATACTATTAGTTCATGCTTTTGGAATGTGAGTTTATTATTTACATATTAAGATTTAATATGTAGAAAACGATTAAATGAAGAAAACAACTAAACTAATTCATTCTTTTAAAACTATGTCAATAGCATTGAAAAAAACATTCCCAGGCCGAACATTTATAAATGTGTACATATCCTAGGCAATAGCAAAATGTTAAAACGAAATTACCAGAACTAATGGGTTTAACCCCACACAAGATTACTTCTTCTTTTGTTCTATCAAAAGTACATTGTCAAGTATGTAATTGCAGAAGACTTTGCATTATACATATACCTTCGGCATTTCGAGGCAGCAAAGCTAAATAACATAAATCCTATGTCTCTACAATTATTTGGCTGTATAGTGGCGTAGGCACAAATTTCAAATGAGAAACGCATAACATTTGCAACATTGCACATAAAACATCTGCGATTGGCATTAGGTTTTGTCGTTTAAAAAAACAAGATTATTAACGGAATAATTAAATACATAACCATGTCGGGTGAAGGCCAAACAATCTTATTAACGTCAACAGAAGGTATATACGAAACCCAGTTGAAATATTAAAATCATTTTGCAATTGTAATAGTATAATTTATTTGACTTGATTGAAACAAAAAAAAAACGCATAGATATATGGCGTGGGTTTCGCAGACAATCTACGGGATTGGTGTTTCATTTTCATCTGCATATCTCGCTCCACCATATTTCATTCGACCTTCCTGTATTTATGTCTAGGGAGAACGTTATATAAAACAGGAATAACACTAATAATTCAAACATGATTTACACGTTCAGAAACATCTGCCGGCAATATATTATTACTTACCTTATGTATTTCTCAAGCTTATTATAACTGCAAAATCTGACTATAACTTCAAAAATGTTTTTGTCATTTGTTTTTAGTTATAATCGAACACACAGATATCAATAATATCACGGATTTATTTAACCTCACACTGGCGTATTTAAAGAACACACGTGTAAATGTACCAATTTATTTGAAGATTTTTTTTATTTTTTTTTAATGTGAGAGGTTAACTTTCTCTATACTCGTTAAACAAAATGTACTAGTTCTATATAAATGAAATCGTCCATATTGTATTAAATATCTCAAGCTTATGAAAACATTAAACGATAGCATCAAGAAAGTTCTTTGGCAGGTGTTTTAAAAGTGGACATTCATAAGCAGTAATTAGGAAGATATATTATCTTCAAATTAAAGTTAACGATGAGACAGCAGCTCTATAGGAGAGTAAGAGCACTTGAAATAGTCGGTTAAGAAAACAACAACCTATATTACGACTTGAACTAGACAAGTTTTAAAATGAAATTAATTTAAAGAACCGTAAAAACACTTTGTCAAAACATCACACATTACTCCGTAGTTACTGGATTTGAAAGATCATTTGACAAAGGAATCGAACTGAGTAATTAGCATGTTTTGCAGCCCTAACACCCAACTTCTGAATATACTTCTCAGCGACAAACAAGATTAATAAAATTTAAGTACAGAACTTTTCGAAACTATTTATTTTATTCACTAAGAGAGAGAGAGAAAGAGAGAGAGAGACAGACAGACAGACAGACAGAAAGAGAGAGACAGAAAGAGAAAGACAGAAAGAGAGAGAGGAACACAAAAGACACTCCTACGGCACATACAAATAATTAAAGATCAACCAGACATTACCATACTGGCAGAGGAAATGCAAAGCGGAGTAGATGTGCATAGCTTATCGATGTAGGTAATTGTCCTGCCTATTATAAAAATATTCATTATCATGTTGTTTATTTTATTGAAATATACTTATATAAGAAAATATTCAGTCAAGAGAACAAAGATTCATCAAACGTTAGCTGACAGTTTATTGATATATATTTACTACTAATACTCGCTGGTAGTCTGGTGTTGGAACAATACAAAATACATACACGTATTCTCTATTGCGTAGTCGTCATATGAAAGCCTAAATATGCTTTTCAATGCTGCCTTTTAAAGTCGCAAATAGAATAATTAGACTAGATCAATGCTCACTCATATCTTGCGACTTCGATTAAAAACTCTCCATCAGTAAATGAGGTATGTGTATGCTTTGTAGAACAGAATAAATAAAAAACATAAAAAAAACGAAAAATGATTTCCATTATTTCAAGGAAACTTTTCTCCCTTTCAGATATTGTATGACACCGATGTTATCCCACAAAGTTTGACATTTAAGACATATGGGCGGCAATATATACACGATGTGTTACCTTTATCGGGTGGTCTTCTCATGTATTGTGTAATGTTCAGACCGAAAATGTCAACTGTAAAAATAAATTCAAATAACGAATAAGGAAAAAAGAATTGCAGTTGATGAATCGGTCTAGGCTCAAACGTTCCCAGTGCATTCCTATACCAGCATTCCATAACTTAGAGAAGTTTTAGTTAAAACAAACATGGGGTGTGGAGATGTTTAAGTGTGTTTCGTCTAGATCAGCGTTGTAAAGAGACAATCCATCAAGCACGAGCATAAAGATACTTGGTGCTTTTAAAATAAGTCGTGTTTTCATTGGTCGCGTTATACCTTGGATCATTAAATACCATACACATGACTGGATTAGGTAGAAAAGATGTGTTTTCAAAATTGCACTAGACATTCTTAAAAGGTAATTACAGACAAAAATGTTCTTAGTACATACAAATTAACCAGCACTACATTGCATGTTTCATTATAAAAACAGACCCTTATAGATGTTCCACTGTTACTTTTGAACAGGTCTAGACCATCAAATCGATAAGGATAATACACCTTAAAACTCAACAATACAATTTAATAGAGTACTATAGTTAGCTAACTACAGGATTCCGATAGGTTTGCGATTGCCTTACAATGAAATAACTAACCTCATGTATAATAAAAAAAAATCCACATTCAGTTGCTAGTAGCGCCGTCTCTCTTTAAACGAACAACATCAGTTCAAGCGGAAGACGTGGCAAAATATCGAACCCTAGGACCGTCTACCACTAATTATAGGCATCACATGAAGACCTGAACAGAGGCAGTAGCCTCAAGTCCGCACCACTTTAGCTTGGAATATGTGATAGATTAAAGAGCATATACAGTACAAAAATATTGTAAGTGAGCAGCTATATTGCATTATTTCTGTCGGTAGTACAAATGTTGACTGGAAAACAAGGTTTTCGCAAGCAATTACACAGCACAACATATCGTCCGAAGGAAAATCTGTTTGTCAAGGGAGCGTTCTGTCTACGTTTAACTACATACTCTTTATGAACCGGCTGTAGATCGAATGGGAAAATAGTAGCCATGAATGTTTTTGCGTACGAAGACGACATTGATCTCGCGTTATCACTATGTGATATTCAATGGTTGCAATGGAAATACAAACCAGAAATAGTAGCGTAAACTGCCCAAAGCAAAAGTCCCAGTGTTTTAATGATATTCTTTAGCAAAGTGCCCAAACAAAGGACATTGTAACTGTTATTTGTTTTAGACAGGATAACCATTTGACTTGAAAATAGAAATCAGAAGCAAAACACGCATTCTTCTCTATTGCGCACCCGTAGGGGTTTAAACACTTAAATTCGAGTCAGCTGCATGTATAGAACACATTAACATTCTATTCTTGACTCTCTACATGTCCTACAATATTTATACCAAATGCGGTTAACACTTTTTATATAAGTAAGTGGTATTCCTATGCGAACCAACTGTGCACCATAAAGTGGAGATTTGTTTTCATACTTTATCCCGTTCTAACAAAAGCCACTTTCTAGACGTTTTCAATTCAACTTCAAGCTATTTTGACGATATTCTTATTTATCCGTCGGATTTACCCTCAAGAATCTACTCTTAATAAAGCAAATACCTGACGTTTAAATGCAGAATTTCTATACATTGTGATCGATATATCAAACTACAACGTCTCTACTAAAATCTATGACAAGATAGACGTTTGCAACTTCAGTATTTGGGTTTGTGATTGTGAATAAATTCACGGTTTTATTTATGTAATGCCCTATTTTATTATTTCATTGCCTATTACCTATTCTCAATACTACATTTTATTTTATTGGTTTGTGTTGCTTTCTTAAATTGGATGGTTTTCTTCGTGTGTATGTGTTTGTTGTATTTTTTTTAATTTTAAATTTCGACAAATCTGACGTAAGTCGTCATTGCATTTATCCGTAGGACGTGACTAATTCTTTATTTATTTCATCGCTGTTATGTCTCGTCTCGAATCTTTGGGTGACGATATAAAATGTTATGCAAGGGTAATGCTTCTTTCTTTAATATATGTATGTTTTTATTTTTATTTTGCACATCACTATGATAAGGAACATAGCTTAAGCTGAACATTAAAACCTTTGCCAATGACCATAATAAAACAGAACTTGTAAGACAAACAAAATCGACGATATTGTACATTTTGTTATGTTGGTTATATTATATGAATGTATAACAGCAGTTAACATTTTGACGACTTCAATCTTGTGATATAGTAAATCGCCTTCATAACTCTTGCAAAGAATTTTTTTTCTTCTTCTTTTCCGTCTTCTTCTTATTCTTCTTCTTATTATTATTATTATTTTAAAATGAACAAAATGACTGTTTTTGTTAAATGATTCATCACAGATGTGTTCTTACATTTGGCTTGCATTTGTCCGGTGTCTTTTCAAATTGTGGTACATGTTGCAGTGCCCATAGGACTTTCTTGCTCATATAAAAGTGAAATTCATTTGGGCAAGTATATAAATAGGTTTTCATCAAAATACGACAGTCGATATAGAGTCTTTGTCAATATTATTTAAAAGACTTCCTCACCGTGTTGTTGAAATAGAATAACTTCAAATGAAATACAAACGAATATTTTTCAAGTCTTTGTATTTGTACGTGTTGCATGGAATGACAGAAGCTTTACCGAAAAGATATTCTGGCAAAAATATAGAACACTATCGAAATAATGTGAAAATACTCCAGATATCTTATTATTTACTAATGCAGTCGACACAAATGTCGTCTTTAATTTAGAAGGTAAACATAGTATAATCGGAAACTCATTAACATTTTAATCTAAAATGCAGTCAGAAGGTGACGATTTAAAATTAATTATTTAGCAAATACAATTATTTTAGAAAAAGAAAATTATTTTTAAAAATAATAATTACAGTAAAATCTAAAGAACAGTAACATTCTTATTGACATAAAAGTCAAAAATATGTTAAATAAATCTGTCGACGTTAACTATGGAAGAGGATATCTTATATATTTTATTTACTATTTTTAACTTTCAATACACGAATATGTCACTTCAAATACAAATTTGTAAATTGCAACACCGCCCATACTAAATACCGCTTTCAATTTACATCCCAACTTTTATATATCACATGAAAATGTTCACATATCAACATTACATTTAAACAATTGCACATTTCCGGCATATATACAATTTACATTTTACAAATTGCAGGGCGAAAATCACGAATACATTTTACATTTCTAGAATCTAATGCACAAGTTACTGATCTGGAGAAATCTCTAATGTAAAATGTACACTGCATAAAACCAGTTCAACATTAGGACACAAAGAGGCGCTTCTAACAGGTGAATGTCCATCTATAAATAGAATGTACTGCTTAAACTGGTCCGCGTTCGTCTGTACATTCAAGTTGTCAGTTCTTGACGACATTATCAGACACATGTATTATTTTTGTGTTATACAATCTTAGGGATATTATTCTGTACTTAACTGGTGATAATTACAGAAAGAAAAATGCGCGATACATGTATTTACAATCATTCGTGACATGTACTTTAGACATGCACCAATTAAAGTCGGTCCATATTTACACGTCTCTACTTTTTCCATAAACTGTATGTAGGGGTTCAAATTTTGTTCGTATATTTTTATCTCTCAGGTCTGACAGCCCCTACACTCTCCCCCCACCCATCTTTCAATCTCTATGGTTCTCTGGAGAACCCCTTCTGACGCCACTTAAAACAAGCTGGAAAAATCCCATTACCGAGGGCGGGGTTCGAACCCAAGACCTCCTGTTCTCAAGGTAGGTGCTCTAGCAACTGAGCTACATAGGCACCTGACTCTGGGGAAAGCATACACACTACATCAGGTACCCCTGTTGATGTAGTTTAATTCCAAAACATTGTAAACAAATCCAAATGCGACTGAGATCGTATGTTCTTCTGGAAACGTCCGATAAATATATATTAAATTGCATTGAATGTTTTAAAAAAAACAAAGGCATATATAGTAAAATTACTTGCAGAATTTTAATATACACATCACAAATAACTACTTTTGGCAAAAGATAACGCGTTTTATTTGACATCAAATAATGTGGCTGCTTTCTATTGTATCTTCTTTGAAGAATCATTTATGATTCCGTTCTATTTTTAACTTATGATATTCCGTTCTATTTTAAGCTTAGTGACGTCTATATTTATGTAGTACCGCCACCTAGCGTCTGAATGTTGTCAATTCTTAACTTGTACATTAGTAATTTGTGACTTGAGAATTGTGACTTTGAGATTTGTAACTTGTAAATTGTAAGTTTGTGACTTGATATTGTGACTTGAGATTTGTAATTTCCAAATTTTATATGAGAAATGTGCATTAGATACATATAAAACATACGTGTTTGTGCAAACAAATAGCAAATTGAAGCATATGCAGTGTTGCAATTTGCAAATTAGAAATTGAATATTGGTGGATATCCCCTTCCATAGTTAACGATTGTCTTTCATTTTTCGAATATATCAACAAAAAGTTTTGGAATTTGAACACCAGACAAATGCTTACACCTGTCAGTTAAAAAGAACGTGGTATTAATCAGTGAGACGAGATAACAAACTTGAGAAAATGCAACAATTACTGCATCTTAATAGTAATATAAGTTCGTCTATGTGGCCTTGATGTACAATGGATTTATAGACTGTCAGTAGGCGTATTGCCATAATACATTTCATTGCCGTGCTTATCTTCGTTTTGACATTTCCCGGAAATATACTCTACTCGCAAGGATTAAGTGTCAATACGCACACATATATTAATTAAATATAGGCTTACAGGCGTTTTCATTTTGTGAATCTGATATTTCTGTTATTTTTTGTAGAAATGAATACCGTGCCTTTTTTATCCAGTCCTACGAATGCATCTCCTGAGAATACAAATGGTTTCCGTTCTTTGTTGCTGCCGATCAACCGATCTCATAAAATGTATATTGGTGATAATCCAGTTTTCCGTAGGAGATAAATAACAATAAACTGGGATCAATATAAAATACTTTCAGTAAAACTGCCCAGCAAGAGTTCCATAGCTGTTGTTTACTAGTTACTTCGTTCATGGCGAACCATATTCCTTCCAGCAAGATGTCTTTATACCGCGAAACTCTGATATACTTCGTACAGGTTATTTGTTAACAATGCTGCATGTGTCAATGATCGCGAGCCTCGAAATTCTTGTGGTGTTAAGACGTTTGACTCTAACGATGAAACTAATGAAAGTCTTTATGCAAGGCTATTAAATGTAAATTGCTCTATGTATGCGGTACCTAAGTATTGGTTCTACTCATAAAGTGTTCAAGAGGAATGAAAACATGTTCAAACACCTTGTCTTCCAATCGACAATAAACATGGGTTCAAATATTCACCAATCTCCTTTTAAATATGCAATATTTATTCCAATATGGGCGATAATATTCTACTACCTATTACAATTTTCAATTTATAGGTGATGATGTCATACCGTGAATCATTTTAACAGATCACAATTGATAAGTGGGACCTGTTTGTTGCCGTGCCTCAACATTGCCATAACAAGTTAAAATGCCAATGTAATGACCCAGCTTTCCCCCACAGAAAACAGTCTTCTTCTATAAATGCATTTATTCGATGCTAACATACACATAGTTCAGAAGAATTTCTTCCTTTTAATATAAATTCTGGAAACAATCATAGTGAAGAAGAGACAGGGAACGAAGTATGTAATACTATGGGTGTTAAAGAAATTGATCTTAAGACCAACTTATACCCAGACCAAGGATAACTGTAGCTTTTCTCTATAGAAATACATTGTAAATAATAAAGTCCTTCAAAGTAAGAAAATTACACTAAGCAGATGTATCCTATGTAAATGAGAACAGAAAAGCCACTAGAAGATATAAAGGTCAATAGTCTACCCTATGTAAATATGTATAACAAAATTGTTCCAGCAACAGACATTTTCAGAACGCCTGAATATAGAAGATCGATATGAAACAAAACTGTACATGATTAGTCTGGTTAATTGCCTCTTTACGCTTTGCTGAAATAAAAATAACTCAAAATGTCAAACACGATTATAACTGTCCAAACAATACAATATGAAACTTCGTAAACAAGATAAAACAAAGACAAATTGATGTCAGAAAGTCAAATGCAAAGGTGATGAATTCTAATGTATGTAATATTGTGGCGGCAACGTTCATAAACCTGTCAAAACTTTGTTCTGGTAATTTTGATTTTGTTTCCGTCATTTAATTCGAAGTCATATTTCCTTAACATATTTATGTCACATACTTGATTGACTTTCTTAAGTTTGAAATGAATAGTTCTATTAACACCCCAATTTTTTATCAGAAAGAAACCAGATTTCAAAAACACAAGACAAAAGCAATAAGTCAAAAGTTGAACCATACTACAACGAGGCTTTTGCAAGTCTAAGGACAAAAATATTGCCGCTATTTCTTCAATACAACAACGTTTATGCGAAGTCATTTGGCTACTACATATATAGTTGTTGTTGTTTTCATTGTCGTGTGTGTTCTTTGTCATTGATTACATATGTTTACGGGTACATGTAAGCTGTGTACATGTCAACAATAAACAGCAACATAACATTAAAATCGTTTATTACCTTAAGCATGAACATAAACAAAACTGAATATGTTTTATTGAGTGGTTATCGTTGCCGCTCGTGTACCATTTAACATTTGCATATTTAAGTAAACTGTTAAGATTAGTTTGGGTAAATTACCGAAGTTAAATGATGGGATATCAATAGGCAACACTGTGTAATTATCCTCATATATCAAATGTACTCTTCAGAGACGTTTTAAGACGTTTAAATTATCCAGACAACTTCTGCGAGGGATGATGGCAACCTTTTTATAAAACCCGTAATACTCTGTATTCATATTTTGACAATTTTGAAACAGTATTTGAAGTAAAGAAAAAATAGAATTGCCTATTAAATACCATTTTAAAACAAATATACAGGCTTATTTCTGATATAATAAATCAGTTATTTGATAAAAATACCGAAAACGCAACTCAAGTTAGTGTTTAACAGACGAATATATATGTTTTTGTATTTAACTCTGGAGTTTTATAACAGTTACGTTAAAGAATAGTTTATTTAGACATAATGCACACCAAACCATAGAGATAAAACGTCATCATGCATATTTAAGGTTCCCAGTGAATCTGACAGACATTCGCAAAAAATCGATTTCTAATTTGTGTGTAAATAGCCATTTAACATGTAAACGCAATTTATATTCCATCTACTTCCGCGAATAATGTGTTGATATTACCCTTTGTACCAGATGTTATTAAGAAATAAGTTGTAAATAATACTTTCCATCTCAACAAACCACAAGGTATAGCACAAGATGAGGAAGTACACATTGTGGTAGTTCTTTTAACATTTCATGTCTCATACTTTATACTTTGGACTTGTGTAACGAATGGATGGTGAAAAGAAAGGTTTGTGAAAGAACTAAATTATTGCCATTTGTATATAATATTTTAGAAACCTACATGCGACAAGCAGTTTCTAAAAGCAAAATTCACAAGCGGATTTCACCTGAATTTTTTCCTGCAAATTATAACCAGTATAGTGTATCGTCTTGTTGTGACATCATTATTTCTACATCTTAGCAATTAGGCAATATGCCTTTAGAAACTTCAAGGGATGCTAACAGTTACCGAAAATGCGATCCTTTTAGAGTAACCGGGTACCTACCACTTATTTATGATTGAAACTAAAACGCTCTATCTATTTGTTTAGAACAGATTTATATGTAATGTATTGCATTAATAACATAATCAGGTATAATTAGCGTTAACCCTTGTTTTCTGTTGACTTGTGTAAATGACCAAAATATGACTTTCGTCTGTAAGTGTACGTCGCTTTTTCGGATATTGCTTTGTAGTCGTCTATTTTGCGGTCTCCGCAATATCAGGTCGTGTGCCCGGTAACCATTGTGGTTGTTATTTCAGTGTAACATATCAGTTTGTTACTTTTTCTTTTTCTTTGTAATTTATGGACATCGGTTGCATACCTACCGACCTTAAGTTAAAGACGAAATCATGCAATCGTTTATTTCCACGGAGACAGACACTATGCTGAATGGACCAAATGATGCAGATTTCGAAATACGTCTTAACAGGAAACTGAGCTCGATTTGCAGTAAATGTTATATACATTGTACTATTCTTAGTACAATTAGTTGTTATAAGTAAAAATCTTCATCTTAACATAATGGCTATTCAGTCTAGAATGAACTGGTAACATATAATTATTTGCCACTTGTCAGATTCTGTTTTCCCAAGTTCGGTGTCTAGTCAACTTATGGTCACCGGTGTGTAAAAAACAACAACAGCTCAATCAACTACAAAAGTGGTGATGTTTACTGGGACTAACTGTCATGGATATTTCGTTTAGCGCGTTGTCGCTTGCAGCGAAACTCCACAGGGGAAGATGTCAGACAACTAGAAGTATACACCGGATGTTACGATCGTATTGGTTACCGATAAAGGTGGAATGTGCAATATGTCATCTGGAAACTTAGCAATAATTTCAAATTACTTAAAACATGAAAAAACATTGTCTAGTTATATTTCGCACCAGACATTATATTTTACTTCAGTTTAAGAAGGTATGTTATTGTTAACAACTGTTGTACGTGCATAGTTTACTTGTTTACCACTTGTTAGAGAAGTTCGTACACTTGTCGGATAACATAATTGTAAATGCATAACCTTAATCGGCAAATTATTGACTGATGCATTTTCATAAATAAGCCTAAGTACACTTCTTGTATTGAGAGCTGAGGGAATTGGGCTGAGATATGTTTGGAATTGCAGTCTTCTCGGTGACAAACTGAAAACACTTTTGCATAAAGAGAAAATTCCTAAGATTTGGAGCTGCATTTGTCAACAATTGTTGGATCAAGTGTTATTTTATCAGTTTGATAAAATACGCGAATTTAATACTTTTTACACGTTCTAGCATATAGGTATAGATTTTCATTTCATTGAGGTCAAACTTATAAATTATATGCTTTAAGTTAAAAGATATATTCGCAAAACCTTTACAAGTACAAACCAATGCAATCGATTATATTAAAATACTGTTTTAAACTAACTTATTATATACATATAGATTGTATTTTAAAATCTTGTCTTTCTGTAGCATTACAAGGATGAATATGTCAAAGTCTTGACATTTATTCGTTGAATAGAACAAATAGGAAAAGCTAACTGTAGACAACAAATCAATTTTTACTTTCAGTTTCGACAATTTCCTGTCAATTTTATCGTTCCAGGAAAGGTCCATTGCAACCACAAGGGCGGTTAAGGCAAACTATTTGTCACCAGCTAAATCGCATCAGTCATTGTATGCTAGACACATGTGTTAAAGATAATAAACTGGTTAATACTTCAATGAGCCTGCAGGGACTGGTATAAATCAATCATTATTTCACCAATTTTACCTCTGAGGTCTGTTTGAATGTCAACTTTAATTGTGCACATAACCTTTTAGAATCCTCTTAAAACAACATATAGACTCAGACGACAAGATTTCTATTTGAGTTTAAGATTTATTGACATTACGATTTGAGTATACGTCTCTTTTGAACGGTTACTATACAAGTAGTCAGAGAATTAGCTTTTAAAAGGGATATAAACTGAAACTGTCACTCTCATCAAAAAACATCGTTCAAGTGCCGTTAAAATAACCAATGAAAGAGCTCATTCTCAAATTTGTAATGCAATGTTTTGTGACGCTTTAGGAAGAAATTCCATTTACAGACACGCGCAAATCCGTACACCATTAATTCACTTTTGATGACGTCAAAGCTGACCATCAGTCAGCGATCTGCCAGTCAGTGCGTAACTATACTAGCAACGACGAGTTCAGATGCAAAATTGTGTATTGTGAAGCATTCCGATGTATCTCACGATTAGAGTAAAGTTTCGAACATAGTTATTTACATGTCAACATGGCAATTGCATGATTAATACTTTCAGATTATTTTTTTTTATAATTTTAACTGCAACAAAAAACAAGTTATAATTACGAAGGAATAGTGTACATGCCAATATCATAATTACTATAACTTTTTAAGTAGTATACCCCAGTCTGTTCCTGTTTCCGATTGACCGTTCTAATCGGTAAATAAGAAAAGTTCCTATCAAATTTTACACAAATATTTAAATCTAATCTACCTCTAGACAAAGGCAAACAGGGTAATGTAAATGGAACAAAAACACAGAGACGAAGCATAACACACAAATAGAACAAACATCGGTCCTTGGAACGGTCAGTCGGCAAAAGGATCGAATGGGCTGCTTAAACCTGGTTTGTGAAGCGCCCCAACCTCGCACTTCCTGAAGGTTTTTCTATCAAACAAACAGTGTAAATAAAATATCCCGTCAAAGTGAAACCACTTACAGTAAGCACCGCCATCGGGAGTTAAAACAGATACATTGAACTTATGTACATACATAATAACCAGTAATAAAATCAACTTATGTACAGTATGTACAGTAGATAAAAGCCTCGGAAACCTAAAAATTCCAAATGAGAGAGTAGTTTAAAATAGAATAGCCCAAGCGCTGACATATAATAAGAACAATTTAATGAGGTCATACAATGCCATGACGTCATATACCAAAAGGGTCAAAAGTGAAATGTAAAAAATACGAAAGAAATCATCGGAATTTTGAAAACAACCCAAACCAACAAAATAAAATGTTGTATTGCTAAGAATTAATAGGTAAGGTAATAAATTTGAAATAACATATCATAAATAGCCAAGGCGATAACTTTTGGGTTTGCTGTTTTTGTTTGATAACGCACCACATATTTGTTCTTTTTTTGCGTATTGCTCGTGAATATGTTTGACTTGTGCCTTTTGGTGTATATTGCAATGCTCATAGGACTTTTTCATATTTCCTTATTAAAATCTGTTCCTGTTGCTTTCATTTATGCTGACATCTTATACTAAATTTTTAAGTCAGCAGAGCTCCAGCTTTTTTTCAAATCACAATAACAAATGAAAATATAATGTGAGGACGAATTTCTCTTTTTGCGCCCTGTAAGTTAAGGGACGTAACTGTTACATAATCAAACGGTGTCGACATCAAAACATATCTCAGTAAAATGTCTCCTTCGAATATGGACAATGACTAGATATCCACACGTATGGATTAAATGTGTACGGCACATACAATTGGTGGTTTTTGTGTGTAAAAAACTAATAAAAAGATCATTATCATAAAACAATAATACAATTAAAATCTACTCTTATTATTATCCAGATATTTTTTCGGCATACCCTTCTTTTTTAAGTAGCAGTGGGATGTAATATACTATCCATCAAACAAGTACTTTTAACATCTCATTCGAATTTTAACCTTCTTTAAAAGATGCGTCACTTCTCTCGTTAATTGTAAATTTATATCTTTAGAAATAAGGACTACGTTTTGGTCACATAGGTATCTTTCAGGAAAACAATAGTACACTGGACATATTTGCAATTTTTTCTAGTCGCAATGGTGTATTCCGACAACATAGTGTTTGCATCATCATCATCATCATCATCCTTCTTGTTCCTGGCATCATCAGCAGCAGCATTGGTAAGTGGTACTTAAAAATACAGAAAGTCTAACTTGTTGTACTATTAGCATCTTTTTTCATGCTGGATAGGGGTGTCCCAGTTAAATCCATTATTGAGAAAGAAAGAAAAAATCGGATATTTATGTTTGGCATTATCCTTTAAAATAAAATAAATTTTAGTAATACTGCGTTTTTCTTATGGCAAAACATATTATACGAAGTTTTAAAATACAGAAATATAGTTGCGATAAACAGATGATAAACATATTAGTCGAGGTAAATTCCATCCATTTCTTGTTGTCTAGGAAAAAATGAAATTTACATAGCCGCGTAGTTCGCTGCGACGTCTCGCGTTTAAGTACGAATAGTTCCGGGCTTTTTATTATTGTAACTATTAATTGTACTTTAGGACGGTGTTATTGTAACACGATCATTATAAGTAGGATGTCATACTTTTATTTGTCGTGCTGACTGTTATTATCAAATTGCATTGCTTCTCTCTTATTGAGTGAAGAGAACTTAATGTAATATTGAGTTACATCTGCTTATTTTTTACTTATCGTACCAGCGATGCTGTTGTCGAAGTAGAATGATGAACAATTAGTATAAGAAAATAAAACAGTTACACATGGTTGATCTTTTTAGGACTGCCTATGACCCTAAATGTCTGTAAAATCATTCAACAAAATAAGTTAATTAAGGTTTTATCTAAAGCATAAGCTGGAGACAATGTAGTCCCTCTGATAGCAATTAACATAATATTTAACAGAATGAAATGTTTACATGTGAAAAACACATAACTTGGTTTGTTACGGTATATACTTGGAAGCCACTAGAAACAATAAAAAACTATCATTGGAAGTATATCAGCAAGGTGTCCCAACTCAATATTACTCCATAAAATTATACCCGCTCGGCATCACATTGTTTAAAGCATCAAGTAACCAACAGTGATGTTAAACCTATGAATTAACACGAGCATATTGTTTTTATTTATATTGCTGTTTAATTGCTATTTAAATTGTATTAAACATATCGGCTTTAATACCACTACGCATCAATAAAAAATATATGACAAGTTCGTATGAGCATAGCAACATGAAACGACACAAGACTTTGAAATTCACATGCAAACCAAATGTAAAGTAAAAAAAACACAACTGTGATGAGTCATTTAACAAACAAATAGCACAAAAAACAAAATTGCCGCCTTTGAACTGGCAGTCGCCAAAATGGACCAACTGGGGTGCTTAAACCGGTTTTACAGAGCTCATACCTCGCACTGTCTGGGAGGGGCGTGGGGTGGTTCTCAAATGCAAGCAACGAAAAGCACCGATTTGAATAAAAAATATCCAAGCGCTGTCGTCTTTTTATATGTTATGGCGAAAGTAGTGACCTTATAGAAAAATAATATCCACATAGTATTTAGAAGAAAAAGAAGTAATATTTCTATTAGAAGAACTATACACAATTGTTGATTGTAAGTGATTTTTTTTTTTGATCAAGGCCTCATTTATTACGAAATAATAGAGATTAGTTTTTATACTATTGACTTATACATAAAACATTTTTTAGAACTGTATGTTTCTCTAAACAGTGTTTCATCGTTTGCGTCGCCTTTGATGCTTTGCATCAATGGTTTTCTTGTATCTGTTGGTGTTGTTTTCTAATGCAGTTGGCTGAATGCATACTGATGATGCGTATCACCTTACGAATGTAATTTGGCTTACTTGTACCATCGCTCTTTTCATCTTATTCTAATTGTGTTAATACTTATGAGAATTTGCTGTTAACAATTGTTGTACGTTTTAATGTTCTGACCGATATGTTATATAAAATAGATGTCCTAAATGAAAATAAACTAAATATCTACCCGACGAGTCAAATATGACAGACTAATATTTGTATATCTGCAAAATAGAATTCAATATAAAGGCCTGATAACTTTATTATCTAACACCTAAAAATGGAATTTAATGTAACTTGTTACGTATTGTTACAAACGATGCATCATTAATTTTAACTGCGGGGACCAATATCAAAAATGTAACTTTTAATCTTAAAACAGATTACGAACTTTCCGTTTTTATATATTCTTACCTAAGCTTTATCTTTATTGTCAAAAACATCGATGGTGAAAACCGACAATGTTATATTTATCCTTATATCTATCATAAACCGAAACACAACCAATTCCAATTATGGGCAGATAGATGTAAAGAAGAAACACTTTACCACTACAATATGCATTTAAATAAAACAATGATAAACACCTTTAACTGCGATATAAATAATGAAACCGAATGAAACAAAAAGAGGCATGCACAATTTAAACTTTTAAACAAAAAATACTTGGTATTTTCTTTTTTTATGTTAATGTCTTGTAATGTAACATTTTAGGCCTGTCTAGTTTCTGAAAAATGTCTCATAGCTAAAGGTATACATTCTGAATGCACGACTTATAACATTCTGCAACAGACACATTGAAAGTTAATATAATAACGTTTCCAACACGCGACTGTAAATGGGTGTTATTTATTAAATATGATATGAATTGAACATCCATCTCTTAAAATCTGTCTGCATCAAACCTTTTTCTAAACTCTGCACATTGTAACATGAAATAAATAAGGTATAACATCTGTGCTGTTCTTCCCAGAATCACAGGTTATGTTACTGATATATAATGCAACGCACATAGTTAATGCGAACCAAACTGGTGAACGTCGCTTTATTTTTATGAAAATATATATTCAAATCCATTCCACCTTGCATTGGAATGACAAGTATTATCACAAGAACAGACAGAAACTTTTCATTAACACCACATGGTAAAGGCTTATGATAAATTCTATGTCATGTAAGATGGATAACACCGTGCTGCCTGCGTACTGTGATTTCAAACTGCACATTCCGCCAGCTTCTATTTCAGAGATATGAGTCTTCAGAATGCAATGTCATGTCACAATGACTCACCGTGTTGTGTGTCCTCCAGAACTTGTTACACAGGACTAATACAATATTTACCACAAAACACAATTTGCTTACGTAGTATGGTCCCAATTTTACGTTTGTTTTTGTCGTCTGTTCATTTCAATAACGAAAAATCACATCGCATTTTGGACGTGCTTGTCGTTAGTAGAGAGAAGGGTTTAAATTTTAATTTTCTGATTTCGTACGAAGACAACTTTCCATGCATTTCAATTATTATTAAATGAACGGATTAGTGCATTATTTTGTCCATTTCATGTGTTATTTATATAAACATATGTTTTACTTTTTCAACGTCTAGAAATGAACAATTATTTTTTAACAACAGATTAAAGATTTAAAATGGTATAAGAGATGTACATGCTTATACAGCAGTAGTATTGTTTGGCAGAGAGAAAGAAGGAAGCGGCCTTCTGACAGTGGTCAAATACTGCCACCTTGGGCGACAGCCGTAGAGATGACTGTTTTAAAACCGTTTGTTCTAATCCAGTAGAAAGGCATGTATCAACCATTGCGTCGAAATCAGAAAATTGTAGAATACATGTATTTGTTGAATAAAAGAAACAAAATGCAAAAACCACAGCTAACAAATATTATCTCGTTGAACGACTATATGTGTCCGTTTTAAAAATTATACTGATTTTCATCTATTTTCATCTACTCATTTTAGGTACTATGGAGAATCCAAGTCACATGTCCTGATATAATGACAAATGTTATGTTATTTAAAAGGATGTAAGTAAGAATGAAAAATAACCCAAAGAAAAGCATCAATATTGCATACATGTTTACAAAGAAATTCTTCATAGTAATTTCACCTTAGTTCATGTATCTGGCATAAGGGTTAACGATTTATATGGTTAGCATATTATGTAGAAAACGTTAGGATAAAATATGCTTATTCAAATTGTGAACCTGTGACAATTTTTAAGTATATTATTGAACAAACTCAGATGTTCGTTGTTTCATTTGACATCATGTTGCTGTTGTATATATAATGAAGTCATCAGCTAGGCGTTTAAGGACCAAAACACTCGCAGCCAGAGCTTTTCTTTAAATATATCTTTCCTTTTTAATTACAATTTTAAAATATAGAACAACAATTGAATCAAAAACAATGTTTTCTTCCACTATTCTACGATAAGTGCATCATCAGGTATGTGGATGCAGAAAACTTGCCTTCACATATCTAACCTTGGCATTTCGAAGCAGCAGACCTGATCGAAATTAATAACGATTTAGTTTTACTTTCCTGGTCACTTCAAATATAATTGTTAATATTATATTTATGTTACACTCGTTAGAACTCCGAGAAATTAAGAAGAGTAACATTATTTTTTTTCTTTTATATGCTTCCTTCCTGGGACGCTACTAGCAATTACATTTCAAATGTCTGTGACAATTTTCGTATTCTTGTATTTATGACATATTTAATCCTCTTGTCATGCTAACTAAGCGGTTATATAATTATATAACTATTACTATATCTTTAAATTTCAAACTGTACATTTGTGAGTGTAAATGGTTGTTCAAAGCAAATAACGCATATCGTCCAAGGTTTATTTTAAAAAGGATTTAATTGCCCTTAAACCATAAAAAATAACAAATTAAACTTCACTGAATGAATTAACTGTACATCTACGTCAATACGAACACGAACCGCATATGCTTAGTTTAATACCTCTGGTATATTTGTGCTAGTAACGTATAAATATTAGTTAGAAATGTGGTCAGTTACAGAATGTAAGGTTCCTGGTTCATAACTTACCGAGGTAGGTAATGATCCTGCATATTACTAAATTGTACTTTATCATATTGTCAAGTCATTACTATGTACTTATATAACAAAATACTCAGCCAAAAGACACTTATCACGAGCTGGCTGATAATTAATGGATATATTTATTACAAATTCAATCCAGTCTCCGGTAGTTTAGATGCCGGAAAATACATATTCTATTGCGTATTATCCGTGTGAAACATAACATTTTTAATTTCGCGCAGTAACGTCGCAAATAGATTGATTAAACTACAATTGTGCTCACTCACTCACTCTTGCGATGACACAGCAATAGTCGTCTAATCTCAATCTTAATGTTTGAAACTTTATTTTCGTTTAAATATATATTTTTGTAGAGGAAATAAGTGTGTGTTTTGTAGAAATAGCTGTAACTTAAATTATAAACCGAACGATTATGTCCTTTAATTCAGGAAAATGTTTACATATTGTTGTATCTCTGCGATGTTATTACAGTTATTACTTGAGTTTCTATGAAGACATTTATGCAGTTGTAGAAACATATGTTTACATTTATCAAGTACTTTCTTGCCGTGTAATGTGACTGCAAATGTCTGCTGTACAATTGCTTTAATGAACGAATGGGGAACAAGAATCACTGTTGATGAATCGGTATAGGTTCCGAATGTTGTCAGAGGGGTGTTAAACTATCGGGGTGTTTTACTTTTAACGTTGCAAGGAACCAATCCCTTAAACATGTGTATAACTCTACTAAGTGATGAATGTACCATCATGAATAAGTGACACATATATCAGTACCCTGTAGCATCAGATATAGGCCATTCTTTAAAAGGATCTCATCCATCATAGTCTGATGCTATTTAATACTCTGACGAATTCCTAGTGGGGAAGAATACATTTAATCATGAAGTTCATAGCGTATTATTAAAGATGAGAACGTATTAAGAGACGGAAATGAACTGCTATATCACTGAATCAAACTGGGTGTTTTATAAGTCCCGTCATGCTATATTATACATTATTTCGTACACAGTGGTAAGCAAGAGTTTGTTTTTAAAATTTTTGCAGTATACATTCGTAAATAATAATTGCAGACAAAACTGTTCTTAGGACATACAATAAAACCAAACTGAAACTGCACTGTTTGTGTTATTCTGCAATGAATTCCCTTCTGAGATGGCCCGGTGTTCCATTTGTTTTGACCAGTAAATCGGGTTAGGAAAATAAACAAGAAAATCATTTAAAAGAGGATTGCAGTAAGCCAACTACATTATTCTGCTTGCAGTTTCCTTGAGACTAAAGTAGCTAGTAACCCCATGTATGCCAACTAAACTCTTCATTAAATTGCAACGTAGTCTAAATAGGTTCATTCTTTATTTTACCAGCAATCTTGTTAGGCTATACTGCTTATTGTGTGCACTCACTCTACAAAATTGCAAGCAACTACATATACATGGTATCTGTTCTTCACCCATTTAAAAACCCTTAAGTACCCGCGGAGACCGTTCTGACCCATATGCTAGTACAGCCGTCTTTTATTAAACTAATAATTACACAATTTTGAGTTGAAGACATGGCAACGATCGTAACATCTGACCATTTAACACTAATTACGGATACATGTATCACATGCAGACCTGTACAGTGACAGCGCCTCAAATCCGTGCCACAATAGTTTGAAATATGTTCAATGTATGAGATTTGCCATTATATGCAATACAGAAATATTCTAAGTGAGAAACTAAATAACTACGTCATTAAATCCCAAGTAAACTGTATTGAAACAAGTAGAAACAAAGAAGGTGTACGTTCCAATTTTTGACAAAAAACTGCTCGTGCAAATACCGGAGTTCCTCCAACATGTTATCTGTTCAGTGAGACTGAACGGTGACGTGTCCCTACAATCCTCCGCAGTCTAGTGTGTTCGTTAGTTGGGCATTCCATCTACGTTCCACTATGTTAAGTTCTCTATGTAAACCAGCTTTTAATCGATTTGAAAAACAGTAACCAGAGATGCAAGGTTCTTTTAACAAATAAAGGCACGCCGCGTACGTAGATGACATTGCTCTGATCCCGTTATCCGTAAGCAATTTACAGTCGATGGCAGACATTGTGTAGAGATACTGTGTGCAGTGAAGAATAAACATTAGCAATAAAAAAATCCGAATTAATTGTGTTAATTATCAGAAAGGAAATTCCCAATTATTTACGCTAACAAAGGGGACCAACGAAAAATCAATTTAACTGTTCTCGGTATTAAAAAGGACACACATCTGAATGAAATATATCATCCAGTAAGCACAAAGCGCATTCTTCTCAATTGCAGCTTAATCCTTTAATATAGCATCATCTGAATACACATCATCTTCCCTTCTGTATATTGTATGTGAATTATGGAACAACTTCAAAACTAGGAACATCAAAAAGCAGACTTTACCACATTATCATGTACCCAGACCGCAAGACAAATATTTTAGATATGTCCACTCATTAATATACAAAGCAATTGTATATACAAAATTAAACGATCATGTCACACGGAAAATACTTTGTTGCGTAACTCCAGCTTATGGCACAATCTACCTTCAGACAACTCTTTGTTTAATTGACGAATGAGGGAACTTTTCTTAGTTAGATATGAAACTTATTTAGCATTTTTAATATGTCGCATGCCATACACTTCACCAGTTTGCTTGGACCTGATGTAAAATCAATATGTTACTACAAACCCATTCAAACAAAATTCATTAAACTATCCTTTCCAAATCTTCATTCGATATTGATGTCATTTAAATGTGTTAATTATGTGTATTTAATATCAACATCATCTTATTTTAGATTACAAAATTTCGGCAGGAGAGAGAGAGAGAGAGAGAGAGACAGACAGACAGAGAGAGAGACAGACAGACAGAGACAGAGACACATATCCCCTCTCGCTTTTTGCTTCTACTTGTAGTATCAACTTAAAGCTGTGTAACGATATAAAGTTGTATGCAACGGTATTGATGCTTTCTTTAAATTACAGTTATTTATTATTTTGCACATCACTATGACAGGAACATACCTTAGGCTGAATATTAAACCTTTTGCAAAGGACCGTAATAAAGCAGAAGATGTAAAATCGACGACATTGTACATTTTCTGACTTTATGATGGATATATTATTAGAAAGAATAACAGCATTTTACATTTTGACTTCAATAATGTGATATACTAAATCAGCTAAATAAAAATTACACAGTAATATTTTAGTCTTATTACTTTATGACTGTAGTTATAGACTGGTACTTTATGACTGTAGTTATAGTCTGGGGACAAGGCACTTGATAAACGGATTTGTTATAATCGTTTAGATCGGCGTGTCTTAGGAGATAAAATCATAAATCAAATTGAAATGAACTTAAAGTTGTATGGAATTGCATTTCTTTTGTTCGTTATAGATGCAATATTATGCCAAGTGTCATTGTTCTGTCTTTGCGATTATATATATATATATATATATATATATATATATATATATATATATATATATATATATATATATATATATATAAATTACAGTAAGTTTTGTCATTTTAACCTGTGTCAAGAATTAAACTTAATATATACACATGAGATTGATGATGATGATGATGATGATGATGTGAGGATGATGATGATGATTATGATGATGATGGCGATGATGATGATCATGATGATAGTGATGATGATGATGATGATGATCGTGATAATGATGATGATGATGATGATGATGATGATGATGATAATAATAAAAATAATAATAATAATAGCAATGATAATGATATAATTTTAAAATAAACCAAATGACTATGTAAATGCAAATCTTTTGAACACATACACCCAGTGGTCCTCATCAAATTACGGCAGTACAAACAGATTCTTTGTCTACTTAAAACTTAATACCTGTTGTTGAAATAGAAGGACTTCAAATGAAATACAAACGAAACGAATATTTGTATTAATGCATGTTGCATGATGAAAGAAGCTTTATCGAAAAGAAATGGTAAAAATATAGAACACTTGAAGAGAGTTTTTATTAAATAGACTTATTTTAGAAATAATAATAATAGTGAAATCTGACAAAGAGCAACATCCTTATTGACATATACATCAAAATAACATTTGTTAAATAAATTTATCTCCTTTAGTCGACTGCAATCATTGTCTTAAATAGTTAACTGCATAACATTGACCATAACCGTACTTGCAACTTTTACATGCGTCGATTTTAAATGGCATCATTGAATCCTACTTTTTAGAGATATCTTATTGCATTTCCATTGAAACGCGAGCAACTAAGACGCATACGAATTTACATGAACACATGTAAATTTACAGTTGAGCGAATATTTGTTCGTTTAATGTCTTCGCGCAATAATTTCGATGTAGGAATTCCTACTTACAAAAAAGCAGTTAGGTTTTGCAAAAGCTGTTGCGGAAACCGAAACCTATATTAACCAAACGAAGAAATAATCAGATCCTATGAGAATAATTGCTTGTATTGAACACAAGACAAATGTCTACACCTGCCAGTTGAAGGAAAACCTTACAACAAACAGTGAGAAACAGACACAAAAAAGAGAAAATCCAACAGAAGGAGATGCATAAGATCACGTCCGCGGCCTTGATGTATATTTGATGTATAGACTGTCAGTAGGCGTCTTGCCATAATACATTGTAATGCCATGCTTATCTTCGTTTTGACATTACCCGGAAATATTCTTTATCTGAAAGGAGTAAGTACGAAAACGCACATCCTAATCGGACGTAGGCTTACTGGCATGTTCATCCTTTCTGCTATGTCTGTTCTTTATTGTTGAACTGAATACCGTGCCTTTTGTATTCGATATACGAATGCATCTCCTGAGAATACCACTGGTTTCCGTTATTTATTGTTGCCGATCAACTGAACTCATAAAATGTATATTGGTGATAATCCTGTATTCCGTAGAAAGATAAATAACAGTAAACTGGGATCAATACAAAATTACTTTTCAGTTGTTGATTGTTAGCTACTTTCATATTGACCATATTCATTCCAGCCAGATGTCTTTGCTCTCAATACCGCAAAAAACTCTGTTATAGTTCGTAAACATCTGTTAACAATGCTGCAGGTGTTGACATTTGTGAGCTTTATATTTTTTGTGATTAAGACATAAGACTTAAAAACCAATGAAAATATCTGAACAATAAAATTCTTAAATGTACATTGCTCCATTTACTCGGTACTTGATTACTGGTTCTACTCTGAATGTATTCGAGACGAATTAAATCACGTTTAAACAACTTTTTTTTCCAATCGACTATAAACATTAGTGAAAAGATTGACAAATGTCTTTTACAGATTCAGTATTTATCCTAAAGTATGCGATAAAATTCTACTCATTATGATCTTAATTATATTGATGATTACAGTTTTTTTTCTGAAAGTCGTTTCCTCAACTATATACTGCAATACATTGACTGATTTCATTTGGACCCAACAACATTGTCATAAAAAACTGACATGCCAATTTAATGACCCATTGCAATCGCCGAACGGAAACAAACTACTGGTTTAAGGAGACTAGTTCGATGGTAAAGTAGACACCAATTTCAAGAAGCTGTTAATTAATTCTGCTAACAACTATAGTGACGAAGAGACAGGAAACGACGTACATAGCTGATTGGGTGTTTAAGAAATTGATTTTAAGATCAACTCTTATCCAGGCCGAGAATACCTTTAGCCTTTCTTTGTAGAAATGCATAAAAAGAGTCCTTTAACGTGAGGAAATAACATTAAGCACCAGCATCTGCATTAAATGGCAAGACAACGAATATATTAAAGTTATTATTCTACCCAATGTATATGTGTATAGCAAAATGGCTCGGCAAAAGACATATTCAGAACGACTGAAGATAGATCAATATAAAACAAAGCTGTCCAGACTTAGTCTGGCTATTTGACCTTTAACGCGCGTTGCTGCCATTAAAAATGTCAAATATAAACACGATTAAAACAGTCTTAACAATGCAGTAAGATAGTTTATAACCGTCCATAGAAAGCAGATAATGATGCAAATTTAAATAGATACGTATCCCACTTGAAACATTTTATTAAAATTTCAATAACATATTTTTGGACCATGTTCTTCACGCCTTTCAAACACATCAATTAGCTATCTATTTTTAAGTAAACAAAGAGACAAAATGATAGTTACAAAATATAATGGATCCTATGAAGCAGTGATAATAATTAAAATCAAAAATAGATATATGAGTTTAGATATTTAATAGGAGTGACTTAATTGACACTACTATTTATAAATTTTACTGATATAATAATAATAATAATAATACATGTAACATTAGATAAATTGCATTAACTTCAACCGAACTTTGGCTGCAAACGTATGCACAGATTAGGCTAATTTTTCAAAAGACGACACCATAACAATCAAGGTAGCGTTCTTATTTCTCCTTGTACTTCAGCAGCTTAAAAATACAAGTACACTGTACTCAACAACAGAGCCTAAATTTAAGATAATATGTAAAACGCATACTAGTTTATCATCAGCTTTCCTGGAAAGAAAATAACGACATACAAAGTTAAGTGGCGAATTTAGAATCACAATGCCTTAGATTTTGAAATGGATATTATATCTGCTGATGGGTAAAGGTTTGTAACAGAGATACGACTGATGGCCATTTGTTTCTCTTTATTTCGGCCATCTTGGAACATGGTAAGACATTGTTTGACAGCTCCGTAAAACAAACTCCAAATCTGCTACTTCTGGTTCGCCTGGTAAGTGATACAGACTCTATATCTTATACAATATTATTGACAATTGGTATTGCAACATTAGAGTCAAAATATCATCGAAACAGGGAGAGAAATGGAACAAAAAGGGGTCGAAGTCTACACAGCCTGAGAAGACCAACCTAGAACTGCCAGCTAAGGTGATTTGGGAGTGGCAAAGGGTAGAGCGCCAGGCCAAGAAACGCCAAAGACATTGTACAGGGTCTACAGACGAGACATTTGTTCTTCCCAATAAGCAAAATGCTGAGATCTTTTTACAATTGAGCATTGATGAAAAACTGTTGGCCATGTTCAACAAAATCTCAAAAATTCACGCCCTCGCAACACGTGTTAACTCCGTGGAACAACGTATAAATGACATTGAAACACAAGTCAGTGCACAAGACCTGCAACTGAAAACTCTGCAATACAAATCAATTGACATTGAAGCACGCTTGACAAGAAATAATCCCTTTTTTCGAGGTATCCGTGAACAAGGACAGGCCAAAAACTGTGAATTCCTAATTAAAGAAATACTTCACTCAAAATTTGACCTGACAACTGAAGGATTCTTCATTCAAAGAGCACATTGTCTGCCCCAGAACAGCAGAAATTAAGTTAGACTTAATCATGAAAACACCCATAAACTGTGAGGCTCAATAATAGGTATCAACAAGGACTTCCCTCAGGAAATTGTTGCAGCACGGTCACGACTTTAAGGCTTGTAAAAGGAGTCCGAGAAAAACAACCCAAATGCCTCAATCATTATGGCCTATCCAGCAAAGGTTATTATAAACAGACAAGATGTGGCCGATGAGTTTCCTGACTGGTGGGATGTCACTGGAAGATCCAGGTCCAGCTTTGAGCATAACCAGCAGCAGCAGTAACGTCAACTATTGCAACCAAAATCTAGCACACCAGCAATTCCACCCAGAACCCTGGCCTACCAGGATGTAACAATTCCTGAGACTGACAAGGAACATAATTCGGAAACGACCATGGCCACGAACTCCTCAGATGACCCATCCTCAGGCGACGATGCCAGTGAATACAGCCAGGCCATGTCCCAGCTTGGAAAGCTTTAAAGGTCCAAAACGGAAGGCACTTCACAGGCTTGTACCAGTGCAAAATAGACCCAAGTGAGGAGCACCACTGGTTGTAATAACTCGGTTATAACAAGTGACCTAAAATTGGAACACTAAACGTTTGTGGACTAAAACGCAGCCGGAATTTCACGAATTGTTACAACAATATGACATTCTTTTTGCAACTGAAACCCACTTAGACGAAAATGACATCATAGAAGAAAATAATTATACTTTCATAACGACTAGAAAAACCCCTATCTTAAAGGTATGATAGCATCCGTGCTTTTGTACATGACAGCCTATCTAAAATTGTTGATATATTAGATAGTGAGACTGACTACATTCTCTGGTTAAAATATAATGACAAAAGAACAAAGCATACAATTATCTTTAGGATTGTTTACATTCCCCCAAATAACTCTCCTTACTTTAATGTTGATGAACTTGATAAGATTGAATAAGAAATTGCAAATTTTTGTTTGAAATATAAAAATGTTTTACTAGCAGGAGATTTAAATGCAACAGCTCACACAGGGACTTTACCAGATTACACAACAAATGACTCTTTCTAATCCGATTTATTTCAAACTAAAAGTAACTAATTGAATTTCTTAGATCAAGAAAACATTTTTAAGTAACAAAATATACCTCCATAGAGCAAACAATGATACAAAAAAGATTAATATTGGCAACAAGATAATCGAGATTTGCAAAAATAACAATTTAGTTATTGCCAGCGGTAGAACCGGGCAAGATAAAGATATTGGCAATTTCACATTCCGAAACCTATCAGTATTTGACTACATTATCACAAGTGTGTCCCTATACAAATCAATAGTCGAGTTCTGTATAACCCAGCTGGATGACCTATATTCAGATGGACACAGTTTACTGCATGTTACCCTTAAATTAAATGCATACATTCAAAGCACTGAAAAACCTCAGAAATATAACAGAAGAAAATATGTCTGGAAAAATGAAAAAGCAACAGAATTTAAAAATAACATAAATCAAACTGATCTACAAAATTTAAACCTTCTCAGAAGCAATACTAATAACAAAAGTCAATAAATACTTTGATAACTATTTAGATAGTATTAATAAAACCTCTTTGAATAGCACTGAAAAACTATGCCAGTTAAATTACCTAAGAATGAAAAAAATAATCTGGCAGAAAACAATAAACAATGGTACGGTAAACAATGCAAAAAGCAAAGCGAAGATATAACAAAGCAATAAAAATATTTAAAATCCCCGACTCCAGTTGAAAAACTAGAAATGACATTAACATGCAAAAGCTACAAACGCAAGATGATTTTATATATGAAAAAAACAACACAAAGAAAACGAACTGCGTCAACTTCATAAAAATAACCCGAAAAGCTGTTGGACATACCTAAAAAATCTCAACAAAAACAATAATAATAAACAAACAATGGCTAGCATCAAATCACTTCATGATCACTTAAAGTAATTAATTCTGCAAATAATTTAAGAGAAAAACTTTGAAGACACATCTATACAAAAATTAATAGAAAATAGCACATTAAATCAACCAATTACCATTGATGAAATCGACAAATGCATAAAAACCCCAAAAATGCCAAATCATCAGGCAATGATGAGATACTGAATGAATATATTAAAACAAGCAAAGACCTATTACTTCCAACCTATCAGAAGCTTTTTAATGAAATTCTAGACACAGGTATCTTCGCTACTAAATGGCTTGAAGGAACAATATCACCTATCTTTAAACAGACAGGTGACCAAAGTAACCCCCAAAACTACAGGCCAATAACACTGCTAAGCTGCTTAGGAAAATTATTTACTGCAGTCCTCAATAACAGACTATCACTTTTATTGAGGAAAACAATTAAAACCAAGCAGGCTTTTGTAGTAACCATTCCAAACAAGACCACTGTTCAAACCTTCACTTTCTTATTGACTTTCTAAGAACACGAAAACAAAAGATATTCATCACTTTTGTCGACTTTTCTAAAGCATTTGATACTGTCTGGAGAATCAACCCTTTAAAAAAAACTGATAGATTTTGGTGTCAATGGAATGTTTTTTACAGTAATTAAAAGCATGTATACCAACATCAAATCACGCATTAAAGCAAACCATGAATATTCTGACTACTTTCCATGCCAAAAGGAGTAAGACAGGGCGAGAATTTATCCCCGCTGCTCTTTTCAAGTTACCTTAATGACTTAGAAACTTCCATGATAAACAAAGGTAGTAATGGTACAAATATCCAAGATTTCAGCTCACAAAGCAATATATACCTAAAGCTGATCCTCCTAATTTATGCAGATGATACAGTAATACTAAGCATTAATGCAGATGATATGCAACTTAGTTTAAACAATTTCTCAGAGTAATGCAAAACTTGGAAACTTAATATCAACATTAAAATTATGAAACTTGGTCAAAAGAAAAAAAAAGAAAAAGATTTCAGCATAAATAATCAAATAATAGAATCAGTACAACATATAAATATCTAGGAATAGTTTTTTTCTAAGTCTGGTTACTTTGTCTATGCAAGAAAACACCTAGCACAACAATCACAAAAAGCACTTCATCTTTTTCACAAATGCATCCAAAATTTGAATCTCCCTCTTGATCTCCATCTTAAACTATTTCATAGCACTATCCTTCCAATGTTTACGTATGGCTTTGAGACTTGGGAATACGAAGATGTCCAAATTTTAGAGATTATCCACCACAGATTCCTAAAAAAGATATTAAATATTAAAATAAGTACCCCAAATTATATAGTCTATGCAGAACTTGGTAGACATCCTATAACTATAACAATAAAATCAAGAATGCTAAGTTACTGGGAAAAACTACTGAAGGGAAAATAACTTAAAATAGTAAAACAATTGTACAATATTATAAAGGAAGAAACAAATTTCAAATCTAAATGGATAGCTGAGATAAATTCTATACTGAAAAGTGCGGGTAGACCTGACATCTGGATTGGATTGGATTGGATTAGCCGGCATTTTTGCCGATACTGCGCAGCGACATTTCTATCATTACAGCACAGGGGCACTTATGAGGTGCCCAGGGACTGAACCCGGCCAGTCCATTATACTGACACCGACGAGTCAGGCGTAATGCTGTCCCCGTAGCCCCGAGCGTTAGGAGGGAAGCCACTACTACCAACTTTAAAGTCTTTGGTATGACCCGGCCGTGGTTCGAACCCACGACCTCCCGATCCGCAAGCCGACGCTCTACCATCTGAGCTATTGCGGCCGGTCCTGACATCTGGTAAACCCAAGATACTTATGTACAATGTAATATTAACAAAACAGTAAAGAAAACATTAATAGCACAATTTCACGAAACTTGGCATGTTCAACTTCAAAACTCACCACTAGGACTCGTTTTTTAAAGAAAATATCGAACTGAAAAAATATTGATTAGTACTAGATAAATCATCATACCTTCCATTAGTAAAATTTCGTAGTAGCAATCACCATCTTCCAATCACTATCGGTCGTTGAAACAGAACTGAAAGACAAGAGCGATATTGTACATTATGTGAGAATAATGATATAGGTTATGAATTTCATTTCCTATTACCATGCAATTATTTCGAAGTGCATAGAAATAAACATATCAATCAATCAATCAATATTTTTATAATAGGTCAAATATTATCAAATATAAAGAATCAATGACTTGCCAAAACCCAAAACAACTAAAACGGCTTTCATTTTTTTTCTCAATTATTCTTAAGACTTTTAAACCCTAACATGCCTTATGCCAGAGACAAACAATATTCGGTGCATTCATCCTTATTTTCCAAACACACAGGACCACCTCACCCCCCCCCCCCCCCCCACTCCCAAATAAATCAACAAAATAAAGCATTATTTTGTATTGTATTGTATTGTATTGTTTGTTAATGGAACTCATAACAACTGCTAATTTGTGTGGCAATTTGAAAAAATGTCTCCAGCGATATACACAATCACACTGTGCTGTAAGAAACGTAATCAGTCATTCTGTGTTGTATATTATATTTTAGAAACTTACATGCGACAACCAGTTTCTTATATATAATTCAGATACGGGTTTCATCCATGTTTGGTTCCAGGAAGAAATGACCAATATGATATATCGTCTTGATTATCGACATCTAAGAGCAAACGTCTGAATTGATAAATGCTGTATTTTTTTATATATACATCTTAAAGTGAGGTTTGAACTTTTTCGAAACATTTAAAAGCAATGTATATGAATATTTCGCAACTTAAGTGGCATTCTTAGTTAGTAAATATTGTTAAAAACGGTATGTTATTATTAACTACTGTTGTGCATTTAGTGTTTACCACTCGTAGAGATATCTGCAAAATTACTTGATGACATCATTTTAAAGCATTTACAGCATTTTAAATCTTAAATTGACAGATAAAACACTGATTAATAAGGCGTTTCCACAAACCAGCCCAAATGTTTTCTACTTGACAATTATTGGGAGATGGGAGACTATGCACTGATATATCTTTGGTATTGCAGTTAATAATGGGACGAACGGACTACAACTTAGCATAAACAGAAATTAAGATTTTGAGTCACAGTTTTTAACAATTGTTGCATGGTGGGTTCACCTGTTTGATAACAACGCTTGTTTATTTTGGTACTTAGACACGCTTAAGCATAGATATAACAGCAAACTGTTCAAAAACATGCAATGGATTGAATTAAAACATATTTAAAAAACACACTTAAGTATAAAGTTTATTTTAAACATTTATAAATCGTTTCTTTGCGCGTGATAAATATGCAAACTGTTGACATTTGTTGAATAGATCAAATATGACCCCACTGTTGTTGACAACAAATCAATTGTACTTGAAATTTTGATTTATTCCTGTTATTTATTGGTTCTAGAAAAGGTGTCATACCACTTTACATTCGGTTATGGCAAAATATTTGTCACCAGGTTAATTTCATCAGCCATTGCATGCCATACACATGTGCCGAAGATAAAAAAAACTGGTAACTACGTAAATGAGACTGGTACAAAGCAGTCACTATATTCGCCAAATTTACCAGTGAATTGTATGAATGTCAATATTAATTGACATAGCCTTTTAGAATCCTCTTAAGACAGCATATGGACTCATAAAATAAGGTTTCTCTATGAATAATTATTTGTATTAGAATTTAAGTACGTGAAATAGTTTCAGATTGCATTCAATATAAGACACCAAGACAAATCGGCAGTGGTTTCTTAAATAAACATAGCATGCACACGTATAGTTGCGAATATATTGTGCAGCATTCAGGTGTATCTCAGGAACAAGTCAAATAGGACCAAGTTCCTAAGTACAAGAATTTGGGCAACGCTTTGGGCAACTAAATCAGGCAATTGGGATCGGTACAACAAATGAAAACCGTTTGTGTTGCTTGAAATAGAATATAACTTGTTCATACATTTTAAAGAGAACATTTTCTGTTCCAGCAAAAATTGTTCTGTGAAAAACTGGTCTCCAAGACAAAACCTTTGAAGAAAAAGTGCATACACTAGAAATGTCTAAGCATTACAGGCGTTAGATTTAAGTGGCGAACAACTTGTCTTCTCTCTTAAATTAAGAGCTTTTACAATATGTGCAGTGGAATATATATTCATTCTACAGAGATTTCTTAGAAAACTATTGACTGGTTATACTTAAATATGTTTGTCTAGACAGAACAGAAATTTGCCCCATTCGTGAACAATGTATAAATATAACATCAGGCACTCGATTGCACTGACCGCATTCTTATTCCAAACCCTTCTAGATTGCATATTTTTATTACATGAGTTTTGACATTTCTGACCTCTATGTTATATTTTATATTTCCTGAACATATATATTCTTAATATATGCAGACATGGCAATAATTATTAGTCATTTTGAAGGAAGGTTACATAGTTTTATTTACAAAGATCCAATACATTGCTTCTTTCCTATTTGCATAATAATAAGAAGTAGATCATTACAACCGAATGCCTGACAATAACATCATCAATTAAGTGTCTGCAATTATTGATGTGTTCAGATTTTTCTCTAATAATCTCAAATTTAACATCGTCACAAGTAAGCCAATTGTAAGTACAGTAAAACATCTCTAAGATGGAAACCATAGGTTCTTTTTTAAAGTGACCCACTTAGTTAAGTGGTCCTCTTAGTGAGTTTATACAAATCAGCTCATTATACTGCTGCTTATATCTAAGTTGTAATATTATATTGTCTTTATATTGTATTTATATTTAAGTTCACTCACTGTGTTATAGTTTATTCGTTTTAAATTTCTTTTTAATGTCTACAGTGTATTTTATGATATAAGAATTTAGTCATTTTTCACAAGGATATAATTAAATATACAATGAAGTATATTTTAGGTATTTTATATTTGCTTTAAACGTAATTTAACATAAAAGTCAGTCCTGAAAGAAAACATAACTTATTTTTTTCTTAAACGTTTATGCACTCTAAACAATCAAGAAATAGAAAGACCATATCCATATTAAAGCTATGAATATACTTGAAGCTTCTTATACAACAAAATATAATCCGGTATCAGTGTGCAAACATTTAACAAATGACTGACCTCTTTACGATTATATACCGGCCGCAATAGCTCGTGGTAAAGTGGTAGAGCGTCGGTTTGCGGATCGGAAGGTCGCGGGTTCAAACCCCGGCCAGGTCAAACCAAAGACTATAAAGTTGGTAGTAGTGGCTTCTCTCCTATCGCTCGGAGCTAAGGGGACAGCACTACGCCTGACTCGTCGGTGTCAATATAATGGACCGGCTGGGTTCAGTCCCTGGCCCCCTCATAAGTGCCCTTGTGCTATAATGATAGAAATCCCAATCTTAACGATTACCGTAAATGCATCGGCAAAGATGTAAAGTGTGCAAACAATCATCTTTACTCGAGCGATGTTTGCAGGCGAGATAATCTGCTCAATGACACTTGGATATTTGTAGCGTAGCGAGAATTAAGAAAGGTGTGCATTTATTAAATGGTTCTGAAATAACTGTGCCGAGTCTTGGGTATCCGAATGCTCCGCTTTCCGAAATTACGGGACATTAAAATAAAGAAACAAAAGGACGGTTCTGAAAAAATTAGCGGTGTGGTCGTTAAGTGAGGTTTAACTACGTAAGTACAAATGTAACCTCTTCGGATATGAATATGAGTAACGCCAAGTGTTGAACTAGCTACTACTGGATTTTCCAGCGCGGTTGTTGTTATGACAGAGCCATCAATCTGACATCTAAGCCAGATGTGCCAACTCTCTTCCTGCATCTATGTCTTTAGCACAGAGATAATTTTTTTCCATGGAAAATCGGGAAACAATGGTGCTATGATATAAAGTGATGGGGGATAACATTTATTAGTATACATGTATATTAATTAACGTTTAAAATATTAATATGATACTCATCTGTATGTACTTATATAAGTAATATAACATTACTTTACTTTCAGAAGCAATTAGTCTATCTTTACCATATAATACATTATTATTATTTTCACATCATTGTGTATACAAATCTAAAAGAAGAATAAAGCTGAAAGCTAGCCAATAAAGCAGATCGAAATACTGGGGAAGAAATATAATTTAATAAGCTAATATTTTTGCATATCTCTAAATCATTGTTGACAAGCGCATTTCGTAAAACATCTGAAGCAGATGTCGTATTGTTCTGTCTAACTGCTTGTATGTTACAATATTTATTATGCTTGTTTTGTTATTTTTAGGGTGTCCGTGGGGAGTTGTTTGTTCATGTGACCTTTAAACACGACATCCTATTTTGAAAATGATTGTCTTTATTGGGAGATGGGAGAATATGCACTGATATATGTACCTTTTAATGCCTTGTCCAGTTTTCTCACAAATAACAACAGGGTCATTGATGCTGGGACGGGTCTTCATCCTACTCGCCATCAAGGTCGTAGTAATTATCTGTTATGCTACTAGACTGACTATAAGTCATTTAATGTTTAATTGCAGATTATGCCTAATCATTACCTTAGGGTTTGGGTGAATAATTATTAAACATATAAACCCCTTATTCGTCACTGGGATTCGTTTCTTTTATACAATTCTTATCCGCCAGCAGTTATATAGTGATCGCTATATAGTGTTATTAAATTATGTACGAAGAAAAATTTAAAGTCTGCTCAATGAAAGTGAACACTTATTAATATCTTCAAGTTCAGGCACACAAATACACAGAAATCCAGTGCACACGATATATAGACTTATATAAGCAAAACGTTATAAGACTAATATTATCCATTACTTTTAGATTCCATGGCCGTACATCAATGCTGTAAAAGTTTTTTTCTGACAATTTACTAGAAGTTTCAACCCCTCTTAAATGGCAATTGTCTAGCCATTATGCCATCAATTTCAAATGAACATGAAAGCGTTTGTTTAAAAGGTTGCGTGTGGTTTGTTCCGATATAAAGCTTTAAAAGCTGCAGAATAAATTAACGTAATCTTGATCAAATGTTTATTTTTGTATTGTTTTACCATTTATAATTTTTCAACGTTGACACAGGGTATTATATTAGTTTAACCTTTAATGTCACGTCCATTCTTAACTGACAGTAAAAATATTCTGGAATGTTTTGCAAATGCAATTATTGTCATGTTATTTCAGTCGTGTTAACCGTCTTAAAAATGGTCATACCCTCTTGCAAGATGTGCATCGTACAGGTTGCTTTCAGGTTCGAGATTGGACAGGTCTGCTGATTTTTTTTATATTTCTATATCACATATATCACTTGAAATTAATAAGCATTGTGTTTCCCCTTCATCCAGCATGTTTAAGATATCGTGAATTACTGTTCGAAGAAACTGCTAAATTCTTTAAAATAAATACGCAAATCGACAAATAAAAGCTGAAACGTATATAAAAGCATGTACTTATAATCAGTATGCAAACATAAGTTATCATGAAAGGCAATTAATGAGCGACCAATTTCCTCTATAATTTCCTCTTTAATGTTGACGTTATCATTACTCCTCCACCTGCTCCGTTGCCTTTGAGTTATGACTTTTTGTATGATAGTTCACAAGAAACAAGCTCATTTCGATAATTTGACCATGAAACCAACAAAAACAAATGGGTGTGTAAATGTTTTCATACACATCCAACTGACTAATGTTCACCATCGCATACACACGTATACTCCACGCATGATTGACAACTGAACTCAAACTACAGTAATAGATACAAGATTATTATTGGCCAATTATCGCTGACGCGGCCATGGCCACGAGGGTGACGCGCACTGACTTCTTCGATGCGAACGCAAAGCAACTAGTCAATCAACAACTGCTTAGGATTAGGCGCGAAAGAACCGCCAACTAGTCCAGCAGCATGCAGGGCGATGTCGATGACGATGATGATGATGATGACTTCCAGGAACCGGATATAGAGTTGTCTCAAGCCCCACTTCCCCAGCAATTCTTTCAGGATCTGGATAACGCTCTGGCAGGACGTGCCAGAGATGATTACATGCATGAGCTTATACGTTTGTGCTCCAATGACCATGTTAGAATAGATAGGTATCGACATCGGCTCGCCGAGCGTGCCCGAGCACTGCCAGACTGTCCGCGAACGAGACTAGTGAATCGCCGAAATTCGTCGCATGCAGGCAGGGAGAAGAAATATGCCACTGATTGCTACGTTCTCAATGCGTACCTAAGTGGAGAGCAGACTAATGAGGTGAATAGCATATTTGTCGGTGTCAGTAGCGCTCATGATATTACTACTTTTGATGAAAGTCCGATAATGGATACGATTGTAACACCCGACATAATTGCAATACTGGCTAATGTTAATGCAGAGTTAGTAAAGATATCGGCTCAACAAGCAAAAGACTCGGCAATTATCGCAGAAATTCAGTCTGACATGACAACCGTGGCCAGCAACTACCGGACACTCAATGGCACGATCAGGAGCATATTAGCTAGATTACCGGAAACGACTTCGGAGGTCAGTAAAATACAGACGGAGGTAAAACGGCTCGGATCGTCTATAGCAACAATGAACCAAAAAGAAATCGACATACTGAGACCGAGTGCATCTACTCCGCAACTCTTTTAAAAAACAACCACCATCAAAAACAGCAAGATGATGCTACTGAACAACAAAGGATAACATACGCAGCTGTAACATTCCCTGCAACGCCAAGGCTAAAACCTACAAGCGAAGGGGAGAGTGCGGACAAAAATGTACAGCCCCTCCACATCCCAGCATCACAGCATAATAAAACATACCATGTGGACCTACCAAATTCACCAACTGTACAAAAAGGTGGACCACAAACAAAAACAACCGGGACGGGACTCCATCCCCAACCGAAGAGAAGTCACAAAGACAACGGTTTCATCGCAGTAAGAAAAAGACGCATTGCGTCATACTTGATAGGAAATATATATAGAAACACGAGTTAAATCGACATTTACGAGTACTTTAAACAAAATAACATCCATATCACACATCTGCGACTATTTCTCGGCCGTAATGGCCCATTGGCAAAAGTAAACGTGCCCGAGGATCAAAAGCACCTAATTAGTGATGACAAGTTTTGGCCGGATGGAGTTACATACCGCAAGTGGGTATCAAAGGAAGAGTGGCAGCTCACAAGAGCACCGACGCGCGGACATAGATACAACGACCATCGCGACAACAGCAGCACCTGGTTCCGAGCTGAACAGCGAGACCGTCATAAACGGAGGGCGTACTATAATTCAAGGGACAACGACAACAACGATTACGACAATGAGCTCTACTTTGTAGATACGCAAGGAGCCGGACCCTCTACGAGAGAGTCTAAGAACAGGTCGTAAAAAACATGGGCGACAGTTACAATGAGTGGTAATTTCTACAGCCAAATTGAAGAACAGAACATTTAATACACGTTCATTTGGATTATTCTTGTCAATAATGCTCAACTTATTTTGTTGGAACTGTCGCGGTATAATGTCGTCTGCATTCTCCCTATCGGAATACCTAGATAATAATGACATCGACATAATTTCTGAGCTTAAGCTCTTCCCAAAGTCAGCCACATTTCTTGAAAGCATTAACCGACAATTTTCAGCATAGGCAACCTTTGATACTAAACTAGATCAGTATGGACCCTTAAAATGTGGCAGAGCAGGCACTGTCGTATTTTTTAAGAAGACGCTGAACGGAAGAATCAATAGGCTACCTATTGAGAGTGAGCGTATACTAGGAACTGAGATTTACTGTAAAAGCACTGTGCCTATATACATATTCTGCACTTTCTTCCCAGCTTGCCAGAATATTGCGTTGTACAAATCAGTTTTTAGCGACAAAGAATCACTTATATATCACTATAGCCAATTGGGTAACATAATTGCAGGGGGTGACTTTAAAGGACAATTCTTGCTAGACGGAGAAACGGGGAATGCAAAATCAAAACTATTGACTAGAATGATAAATTAAAAAACAATTAATATCGGTACAATATGCTTTTGGAAAAGGTTGCGAGTTCACGTATAAGCACAATCAAACCACTATCGATCATGTGCTTGTGGACGTGAACACATCGCGTAACATTCAATCATTTCATGAAGTAGATAATGCAGAAGTATTTTCGTCCGACCATATACCGATTATAGTGAAGTATGAGGCCGAACACAGATACAATATTATCGGGCCGCCCCAGTACACACTCTGCTGGGAAAAAAACACACAAGAACAACTGCTCTCATACCAAATAACTTTAAAAAATGAATTAAAATGTATATTACTGTACGAAAGTGACAAATGACATTCCTAAACAATGTAATAGTGAATGCGGTTAAAGAAGCTGACCGCCATGTACCCCGCAGTAAATTTAACGAACGCGCCAAACCGTATTGGAACACGGATGTTAGGAATGCGCATGCATAAAGCATGAAGCAAACGCGGCGTGACTGGATAAATGAAAACCAACCTCGCGGAACAGAACATCGATCTAATGTTAGATATAAACAAGCCAAGCTAATTTTAGGAAAAATTAGAAATGTTTTTCAAAGCGAAGCAGAAATGTTTGACGAATTGACCAGAACAGCAGAACTCGATTATAAACGATTTTGAAGAGTCTTAAAAAAGCGTACGGGGAAACCTAATAATGCTGTTAATGAAATAGTGGTTGAAAATGAACGATTTTGTGACAAAAAACAAACACACGTAAATGGGTTCAGAAAATACTTTGAAGGCGTATTCAGTACCGAACATACCGTTTCAGCCGACGTCTGTGATATTTTAGAGAGGCTCGAGCGATTTCTCAAAACTGAATGCAATAACCCAGTTCTTATGGTCCCTGTCAAAACTGTGGGGTTAAAAAGAGCAATAAAGACCCTTAGTAAACGCAAGGCACCAGGTGTCGACAATGTTCTAAATGAGCATGTAATAAAGGGGAATGTTTGATTCGCTCCGTGGCCACTCTGTTTACATCTTTAATAACCCATGAAAGGTTTCCTATAGCATGACAAACTAGCGTAGTAATCCCGATATTCAAAGGCAATAGCAAATCAAAAACTGACCCAAATAACTATCGTCCGGTGTCCTTGCTCCCTTGTATGTGCAAATTGTTCGAAAAAAAATATTGCAAAGAGTACAGGTGTACCTTTTGTCATCCGGGATATCTTTTCCGAATACACAACAACAAGGGTTTCGGGAGGGCATTACTACATGTTTTAACTTCCAAGAAACGATTTACCAACAAATCGAAAGTGGCAGCAACGAATATGTTGCTTGTCTTGATCAAAATGCTCCCTTCGACTCTGTATGGCACGCAGAATCACTGTATAAACTAGGACAACTAGGCTTTACTGGGAAAATTCTTAGGATCATAACGGATATGTATAATGATCTCAAATGCGTAATTAGGATAAATGATATAACCGCGGACGAGATACGCGTAGTGAGATCAGTCTGTCAGGATTGGGTATTATCTTCATTTTTCTATCTCGTTTTTATCGACCAATTACTAAATGCTCTAAAAAAACAGTAATAACGGCTATACAGTTCATTCAGTCAAGGGGGGTTACCCGTCATTCGCAGACGACATCGCCCTCATAGCAAATACTCAACTCCGCTTACAAGAGTTAGTAGACATAGTGTACAGATACTGTCGCGCATGGAAAATAGACATGAATGTAGATAAATCGAATACAATTGTGTTCACACAGCGACGCAACGCCCCGCCCATAGGTTTACTGTATGGGAACAGATATATCAATCAGGCTGATCACGTGGTCCATCTGGGTATACGACATGATAACTTAAAACTAAACGGTCGTATAGATGAAAGATTGCAAAAGGCCAGATATTCTGTCTATGCCATGGCCTCCCTAGGTGTTACACCCGATGGAGTTAACCCATTAACATCAGTTGACCTGTATTGTAATAGTCAAACCCATCGCACTATACGGAAGCGAGTTGTGGTGCAAATTATTACCATCGTGAATCAAAGTAATCAATTGATTTCAACACTTCGTATTAAAAAGGTTCAAGGGTTTTCAGCATGCACAAGATCTGACATGTGATCATGACGGATTGCATAAGCTTACTTGTAACATTACTGTTAGGAAATTTATGTTTCTATATAAAATATTATCCTTAAACACTAACAGTACCTGCAAAACATATTTTTGCGAAGATACATTGTATTCCTATCAAAAAATAATCATGCTGTATATCAACAGTTTGTTGACTTGATTCTCCCGCTGAATGTTTGTAAATAATACAGAACACTATTGTGAGATTAAATACTTATTTATGTGTACTTATATTATAACTAATGTATTTTCTTTAAATGCTGTATTAAAATGAACGTGCATAATAACCGATTGTTATTATTGCCGCCATAAATACCTTGTATGTATTTAAAGTTGTTATTTATTTTGTATAAGTTGATCTTGTATTTTGTAAAATCTTGAAAATATGTAGGTACACCTTTACCACAAGTCAATCCACGTATTTATTTGATGTGTATTGACATTTGTACTGTACATGTATAACTATGTAACTTGTTGTATATATTGTGTACACCTGGCTTATAGCTATATGTATTTTGAAATAAAACTCTAAACTCTATATGGCGTTATACCGGACACATGCAACCTATTGTGCAAGTACAACTTACACTCATTCATCAACAACGTATTATATAATCCCGCAAGTATTCCGACAAAATAAGAGTGGAAACGTCTAATCGAAAGACTTGTGTATGCAGCAGAAGAACAAGAGTGGTGCCAACGAATGTCGTCCTGTGATGATTTTGCCCTCTATCGAATCCTTTGTCCAACTGTTAGCCGAGCTGTGATATACGACATTTGTAAATACAGCTGCACAAGATCGACGAGATCAGTTGTCGCACAAGCTTGGTGCGAGTCTGTACAGAAAGAAGCGACCTTGTGTGAAAAGTGTCATCCAACGGAACTGGCTAGTCCACTTAATAAGTGATTGTCCTGCGACAAATCATGCTAGATCATTGTTTATAAACGACATACTGAGAGAATGCGGTGTCTTTTTGTTAGCCAGTTGTTAATATTAGATAATGTTAACTTTTCCCTGCGAGTCTTAGGTGCACCGACTCGTCCTATCTTAGAAGATACAGACAATTATAAGTTCTTATACAGGTCATTTCGCTATATCCGTGCATGTTTGCTTAACTAACGACACATAAAAACATACAATGTGAAATGTGAAATGTGACATCTACTAGGGCAGTGTTTAGCTTATATCTAAGACAAATGTTTTTTTTTATCTTTATCTAAACTCTGATGTATATGGGCTTTTCATAAGACTTCCATTATAATCAAACTATATAATGCGCTACTTGACATACTCATAAGCCTGGTCAATTATCAAGTGATGGTCAGAAATATTGCATAACTATGTGTTTTGAATTCACCTATATGGATTGTACATACATGTATATTGTATGTTTTCACTTTGTATATTTATGTCATATCTTCAGAAATGGGGGAATAAAAGATTGATTGATTGATTGAGGAAAAACAAAGTAGCCCATCTTTATCCTGTCCGCCGGTTGGTGATTCGACCATCAAAAACATTATTCGGGTTTTACTTCTGATTTGAACAAAGTGTTCTTTGCACTGAAAGGATGCCTTAGTGATATTAAGTCATATTTTATATTGTTTTTCCATTATTTGTTAATGCCCTTTCAAAATACTTAAAATTGGATATTTTTGTAGCGACTGACTTGAAGCCCTCAATGCATTGTTCGTCATTTGTTTGTGTAACCGAATATACGTGAGATTTAACACGTACCTTGTGGACCCAGATGGAATCGTTTACAATTTTATTGCATTCTATTACGCTTTCGTGTTTATTTTCTGCCTTAACCGATCCTTAAAATAACAGAACATGCATGTTTTGATGGTAATAAATAACCGCTACAGTATTTCCGTATATAAAACGATGTTTATAATCGCTGTATTAATACATTTTTGTGCTTAACATAATCACGCCGATTTTCTTAGAAACAAACTTAAATTGGATTGTGAGATAAAATATATATATTTTTTATTGTTGTTGTTGTTGTTTTTATGGATACATCGCAGCGACCAATTATTATCGTTATAGTGACGTCTAGCTATTTTGGTGGAGGAAGACCAAAGACAATTGTGTGGGTAGAACCACTGGCGCACCGCAGGTTAGCTAAAAAAAACTTTCTGCATTAAATTCACTACCCCAATCGGGACGCGAACACACGGGGTGAAAAGCTAAGCAGTCAGAGGAGTTACAAATTGACGACTCTACCACTACGCCCACTACGCCACGAGTGCCCCTATAACATTTGCAAATGTTTGACAATGCGGATACATGTATAATATTTTGATTCAAATACCCTTTTGCTCATAAAATAAAGCACTTCAGCTAAATGTCTTTTATAATAATGCTTGCTTACTGTACAGCACATCAACCAGACCGATTAGGGACAGTTGCTTCTGAGTATGTAATATCATTTCAATCACATCAACTTTTGTTACACTTGGTAAGTATCTAATATGTATTGGTTACTTTCTTTGATAACATACTCGGTCCCGATATATTTGTGCATAGTTATATTGGTTTAACAAGTAAAATATTCTAATTTGTGTTTCGAGAATAATTGAATAAATTTTAATTGCTCCGTTTGCTACGTTTATTTTATCATTAAACCGATTTTTCTGTAGGATAGTTTAAGATTTACTTTTATTAAGCGTGTAAAACCGTCCAGACAAATACCACCAACACCTGTTTAATGTACTGACGACAGCTATTAATTTAACCTTATTTAATTTTATCAGACACACACATGTGCCTATGTATAGTTAGCCTCATTTATTGCCGTAATATAATAGTTGTATGCGTGTTACAGTAAACATGCACGACATTATGTTGGAAGAAGTAATGCAAACAGATGTCATATAGACGGGCTGATGAGACTGTCTCCAAATAGGTATTAGTTGCCATAACTGCAACAACAATAAATCAAATCACTTATTGCTTATATTATGCATTATATCTCTGAAGGATGAGTATATTAGATTCCAGTAAGGCGGTAAAATCTCTTTACATAAGCCGGTTTATCAGTGCAAGTGCAAAGCACATAGAGAACGTTTGATCTGCTCTTTACAAATGATTCTATATTTTTGTTTGTAATCACCGTGACATTTTTTTAAACGAGTCAAGGTTGTTTAAAAATTATGGGGAAATTGAAAATGGCATCTACTGTCTGCTGTTAATTTGTATTTAAAGTTAAGACGTTTATACTGCATGTCGTCATTGAGTTATCGCATAGAAATCAACTTGTATTAATTACTAAAATTCGTTGAAAAAAATCGTTTACTTTCTAATATTGTTAAAAAAAAAGGGGGAAACGTAGCAGACAGTGTATGAAAAGATATTGACTTGCAAGAAAATGTCGCCAAAATGGCATTATTGAAAGCCAGTGCTAGATTAATAATTGAGTTGGGATTTTTATATATATAGTAATGTATAGGAATAGGCTTAAGGCGCCAAACAGACCTTTCATGTCATATTAATTTCCAAACAGTTTTAAGTATTTCACAACATGTATGTAGTTGATAAAACCGGGTTTCGAATTGCAATAATCTGCTAAGTGTTTCTGTCTAAAATTTATTGGATGTCTTTATTTTTCAGATCAACTATGCCATTTTCAACTTTTGTACAACATATTCCTGACACCACTTATGAAGCCAAACAAAGGTAGAGTATATCATCTATTTGGATTCAGTCTATGATCAGTAATATGTTTTAGTGTCTGAAACCTAAAGTGAAAGACGAATTCAGAGAACAATTTGTGTATAAGGAATAACATTAGTGTTTACTTTTTAAAATCTTCCGGGTATGATATTTTCTCGAAAACAGTAATCTAATGTAAACACCACTTTGTTCTAAGATAATCAAGTTTACCATATTTTGTTTAACTTCAACAGAAGACATCATTAATAGAAGTTTAAATGGTTATGACCGGGCCTTAATTACAATTAAACAGTTTATATTTGGTAAATTATTTTTGTTTTGTTTTACAATCCTAAAACAGGATAGTCACAACATTTTACATCAGCAAAGTTTAATTATAAGTGGATTTTAAACTAATATTTTGGACTTTGTAAAAAACTTTATTTCAGTTAAATATTTTTATTAAAACATCACCGGCATTCTTTGTGAAATGATTGGCTCCAAAATGATTGTGTGTGAGTGATGAAACCTATTCCAAACTGTTCTTCAATGACAATTCCTGTGATGGCCCTCGACCAAGAAAGTCGTCGTGATTAAATCATCTGTAATGCTGCGTCATCTGTTCATTTACTTCTGATATATAATAAATGGATATATTTGGATCAGGCTACATGGACATCTGACGTATTCTAAAACATCGTGTCCAAAACACAGTGTTTAAACATACAATATAACCCTATCTGCAAGACGCAAACACACAACCCATCACCTATGGATCTTTCTTTAAAAGCTTTCGTTTAAAGTCGGCTCATTAACAGAATATAAAAGAGGTTAGTGGAAATGTTTATCGTTATTCAATCTTACTGGTTAAGTTTAAAAGAAAACAAAATTGGCATGCTGTACCAAATTAAAAAAATCTGCATGTTTACATGTAATTGTGTTTAATGTTAAGTTACTGAAAAAAGTAAAGTGATATGTTTCCTTCCGAATTTCACTTTCATTGAACAAATCCATAAATCAATATTTGGTATTGTGCTTTTCCTATTAGTCAGCGCATTCCTTGGTCTTTAATTAAAGACTCGTGTTTTTATATACTAGCTTAACATACTGGACGTTCTTTTCTCTGTTAAATGTTGATTTGATTTTGCCATAATGGAGAAATCTATTGATCATTGGCTGATAATGTCGCTTAGCATAAAAACACAATGACAAACTTAAATCTTTAGAAGTTCATGCGTTTTGCAGAAACAAAATTAAAAACTCAAATGAAGACAACACGATACACTGAAAACCTAACCGGTCATTTTGTCAAACTTTGTCTGGAAATGTTGCCGTCGTACAGTGACGTGAAAACAGCAATAACATAAGTTATGAAGTGTTAACAGGTTTTATACACAATAAACTTTGCAGTGTTTCCTCTCAATTTAACTACACGTAGTTATTCGGATTTCCGGGCTAACAAATAATCACTGGATCAAATTCCCGTAAATATAAGAGGTCCTACATGCCGCGAAACCCGGTTTTGAAGAAGTAGTTGATGGCAAGATACAGTTTGAGTTCTGACACGTAATAAATATGAGCCTAATGCAAATAGTTAAAAAGAAATGACCAAACATCGGTCATACGGTGTATAACATGGCGGCAAACTCAGGGTAGTTGCCAACTTCCAACACCAGTTATAGATTAAATGGACGACATAAAATTTACATATTGTAAGATACGGTTTATTTCTATAACATGAAATTACACTACATGTACGTGCAAATCAGGTATAAAAATAATTGTTATGAAGTGCATTATCTATTTTGCCAAAATAGCAACACGTGCTACATGAACATCCTACCGGAGATTATTGTTGTACCTATCTCGGAAATCATTCCAGAAAGAGCCAAATAGTGTTGGTTTCTTGCCGCGAGTCTCGATTTTAAGTGGCCGTCACATAAGCAATTCGATTGGTAACAACCGTAAAGGTTTAGATTATAACCGCTGCAGCTTTCTAATCCAATAATTTTAACGAAGGCATTTTTGACTGCTGGGGCGGATTCAGTTCGTAAATATGCCATATACATGATAGAAAATAATATTTATTGTACTTAATGTTTAATATCTACTAAGATTGATCGACTAACGTAACTTTTATTCACGACCTTAAAATTCTACACCACCTTCAAATGTCCATTAGTTATATGGTAACAGCAGAAGAAATATATGTATTGGGTCGGCGAGCAAAACTCGCGATTTATTTCTTTTTTTTTTTCTTTTTTTGTCAAAAAATCTACAAACAAGAAGTTGTACCTTTGACAGACATTACCTGCTCAAAGATCTGTTTTTAGATAGTATTATATAGCATAAATACAACAGTTAACGAAAAATAGATCAGATTCTTAAACTGTATGTCGCCATGAGCGAATGCTATGGAAACCAGGCCTCGCCTTTTCTGATTCTATAATTTTGTAATGTTTTTTGTGATTTTTTATTTTATTAGCGAAATTATCATATCTTCATTATTAGCTATTGAACTAGAAGAAATGGAAATATCTCTGTTACAAGATATAAAATGACCTTTAAAAATGAGGAACAGCTGAACATATTTGGTAACACAGGCCTTCATTTAGTTGTGAAAGTATTCATATTGTATTTTTCTCCTTTGTGTTTCTGCCATAATGTCATGGCCTAATAAATAATGTATCATAAAACATCGGTAATGTGTGTCTAAAGAGTATAGGATTGCAAATTGTAATGTATTGGAACAATATACTTTTACTGTTTTGGTCTAAACATTCAAAGAAGATATCACGGCTTTTACAAATGTGCAACAACGTATTGATGGCCTTGATTTGTAAAGTGACAGCAAGGGAGAAACATTAAAAAATATCAAAGACAGAGCAATGGCCTTGACTAGAAATAGTTGACCGGATGCCACCGGTGCGAGACAATAATTGAAAATCCCACAACCTTCTATAATATTTCCGTGTCATTTCCTTTCTTGGATGTGCTCCAAAATGGACTCATGAATGTGTCATTAACTGGGAATATAACGGAAATAAGTTAGTTTGAGAGCATTGCACGAAGACAATGTAAGCTAAAGCAGACCCAGTCACAATACCGAAAGTACTGGAGCAACATTGTGTTTTATATAATTACATTTTGTCATGATTTATTTTTAGTTTAATCATAATCCTAAATTGTATATACTTCAAAACAATTGCACTGTGTATTTCCTTTTTCCTATCAAAACAAAGGTATGCTTAATTAGACAATGATTAAGATAATAACTTATAATAGCCTCGGGGTTAAAGCTTAACTTATCACAGCATATGACGTGTGATTTTGTCTATGCATTAATTCTACAAACACTATTGCCTGTCAATTATTACAGAAAATAGGCAAGATTAATATGTGTAGATACGCATGTTATTGATTTTATAAATCGGTTCTCTGTAGTGTCAGAATTTTACCGATGTTTTCACTTACAAAAACTCTTACAAACACACATATACTGGTGTTTTAAAACACTAAATGTAGCAATTAAAATGAAGGAACTAAAAGCAACCTCTCGACTCCTAATCTCCCCTTGTGATGTACTAGGTGTATGGTTTATATACAATTTATATACAATTTATATACACTTTTCAATACTGATATTTATACACTGATCAGCTATTTACACAATATATAAGCAGTGTCTGACAGCAAAAAACACAACTACGTGATTATAGTGTAAAAGCACAGAAGGGAGCTTAGTAAATGATTTTACAACATATAATAGAATACTCTGGCTTTAGCTTCATGGGTGCGTATTTAAAAAGCATTCAGGGTTCCAATCACACGAAATTACATGTACCAGGTATATGCGACAAACTCGTGAACTAGATGAGCTGTTACATATTTAATCATATCACAGATTATATTTATTTTCATATCACCAGCTTTGACAAACAAAGGATTCGAAAAAAGTTAAAACCGGCTTAAATATAATACAATATGCACCGAAATCTAAAAATAGTGGACAGGAAATCTAGAATGTCAATAGTTCTGTGCGTTTAGAGATATGTGTAAGGAATATACATGTATGTGTCTCAATTTTTATGAATCTGAAGGTTTCTTAAACAGTTGAGATGTTATATAAGCTACTGGTGGTCATTTCTATTTATGATTCTGTCAGCTAAACGTATTTTAAAACAGTTCTATTCCACTGGCTTGTGGTATTTTGCCTTTATGCTTTGTTTTATACATCGGTTTTCGAGGCAGAAGAGAATCAGTTTAGGTTAAATAATCTTAAATCGATTCAATGTGATTGTCACGGACATTAACAGTTGCTTTGCTACATGTTTGTTAAACACAAAATATATTCATGGTACACAATGATATAATAAATTTCATTGAATCATGCTTCTCGATATACGAACAACAATATGAGCATATGCTTCAAATGTTTCGGAACTGGACATAAAAAGCACACTCCAAAAATGTTAGGTAATGTATAAAATAATCAGCAAGTCAAAAATGATTTCTTCTTTCCAGTCTAATCAGTGTATTAATATTGTTATTCTAAGAGCTAAATAATCGGTGGCTTCTATAATTTTGTACTTTCCAACTCTCCTTGAAATATTAAAATAATACTTACGGTATTGTTATATCAATTGTGTTACATAAATTCGACCACGTTCGTGTTTCAATGAAGAAAGCAATAACTATTCAACTATTAATGTTGGCAAAACTTGATATACTGGCGGCACAATGCAACTGAGCTTTATAACATGTATTTGAAAAAGATAATCCCGTATTTAGGACGACAAACCTAGCGGTTTAGACTGTAAGAGAAACTAGTGTCTAACAGGAAGGATACCTTATCAGGCGGTTCTCAGTGTATGTATAAACAGTGGAGTAGAGACGAAACTGCCTCTTGCATCCCGATACATGAACAGAGTCAGGCATCAAGCCGTCCCTAGCGAATATGTTTCCAACTTCAAGGTCGGTAGATTTATTTTTGATCTTGCCAAGAAATTGAGCAGATGGAAACACTAGACTAATACAGGGAAATTATTCCCTTAGCATACACTTTATAATAAGTTAGGGAAGATTTATCTAATATGCTATTGCACTTTTTAGCTTAATCACTGTGTTGTTTTACAGTCGTACTTTACTGTTCGCCTCTCACCGCCTGGGTTCGAGTCACGTTAGGGATGAAAGACTTAATGTGGGAAGGTCTTCCAGCTGACTTGCGGTTCGTCGGTGGTTTAAGCCAGACCAAACAGCTGGACGTCGCTATGATGATAATAATTTGTCGCGGCGATGTAATAAAAAATAACAACAAAAACAACAACAGCAAATACATCAACAAAAAATCAAACAAGAAACAAAACCTCTTATTGTTCACAAACCTTCAAATATAAACCCTTGAGAACGTTAACGTAATTAACAAAAGTAAATGTTCATACGAACGGAAACTTTAATCCGCGGCTGACTTGGATGCGCTGTAAAGATTTCGTATAAAAGTGTATGTCTCATTGTATTGTGTTTGTCAAAGTGAATAGGTAAATACGAAAAAGGTCCTATCAAAACCACCACAAATATTTAAATCTAAACTACCTCTAGTCAATAAAATGTTTTATATCGATATCATTTTACCTTGCATATATAATTGCATATAAAGTAATAGCTTCAATGGACAGTCTATCACAGTGTGTACTTGGCAGAAATATATTATGAATTATGTTTTGATGTTTTGATGGAGGATAACTTGTATGCACTCAGAATGCAGAACATATTTGTTGAATGAAAATGTCTCCCGTAGTTTATAACAATAGGCGACTTTACATTCAAGTTTAATTTTATTCCAATGTTGATTTATCATCCCACTTTCAATGTTTATCTTATCCGGGGGACTGTTGCCACTTAAAGTAGATATAGTGCTGCTCTCTCTGTATATAAGATAGAATAAACACCTGGCATAATATTTCTTCTAATTTTTATTATTCTCTTGGCGTGCGGATCCGTTTCGGAACAATTTGTCTGTTCTTATTGCCTGAGAACTAGTAAAAAAGATATGTAAATATTCCATCTTTAGCGTCTTTCATTTGTGGCAGCCTGAACTTGATACCCGCGCATGCCTTACATGGATCCGACACGCTGCCGACTGCACGACCCGTTGTGATATTCTTTTGCAAAATAAGACTTTACATCACAATTGCTGTGATTAGTATCATATTGATGAATTAATATTGTATACATCCAGCAATAAGGTTTAATTTTGTTTTACAAATAGGAAGTCAGTCTACATCAACGATGTAATGCGGTCAGTAAAAAAAATATAAATAAACCTTACAACCACAAATAAACGTTCCGTTTTAACGTCTAACGAATTCATTGTTTCTCTTTTCTGTCGCATTCCTAACATATCTGATATGCATTATTTTACCGTTTATTTCAGCCTCTTACCCAATGCTTCCTTTGTAACAAACGGCAACTCTCTAGAGTGTACTTCCTCATGATAGTCGTGTCGAAGTAAACAGACCTTTTCTTATTTACCTACTTATCAACTGAGACGTTTTGGCTTGTGATGATGAATTAAAATCTTATAAAACAAGAATATTTTAAAACAGAATCCGTGTTTGGTTTCTGATATCTTTCCATTTGAGCCGACGTATGTTTTCTGTAATCGTATTTTGTATTTAGAATTGCATGAGAAATACGTCATCATTTGTCAGTTGACAAGGTAACTGCCGCTGGAAATTCGATAGATGTTCGAATTCGGCGACAAGAACGGAAAAGACGTTTTTCTGTTTAGGACGAGAACAAAAAAGATGTTAAATTGTTTTGTTTCTCTTAGCAACTGCATTTTCTCAATATTCGTGCACATTATTAAAATATAATGTTAGCCAAATTGCAAAACAAAAGAAAACTTTAATATCTTTCCATTCGTGGCACTCGTTGAAATATAGTTAAGAATTTCTCAATGTGTGATCAGCATTTGTCTGTCTGTTTGTCTGTCTGTCTAGGAATTTCAATAAATAGATGTTCCTATGATTGTTAGATCTTTTTATATCGCAATCCACAAGGTTTAATAAGTCTTTCTTACCTATTGAACATCGCCCTTGATTTTGGTCAAATGTAATGTATGGAAAAACAAGTTTCTCTCGTGTTTGATATTACTATGAATCAATGGATTTTACCCTAAGTCTACTCATTGATAATGTTGTTAATGTAATTTTCTTAACGATTAAAGAAAGATAGACATAAGTGCCGAAGTGTAAATTATTTAATGTAAAAAATCTCTATAAAAGACTTAGTGTATCTTATTTTTTAGCAGACAATAGCATATATTATACTGTGGCATACAATAACAAAAGCAAAAACAAGGATTATTCTATAGCTCGAATTAAGGTCATACTTGTCTTGAGTTTGTTTAACTTAACATCTTAGGCGTCATGGAAAAGAACACGGGGAAACTTTAAATGGTCGTAATAATTATCTATTGGTAGAGTAATAACCATATGTGCATTTAGAACCGCTTATACACACGACGACACTGATGCGTTCTTAACAAAATAAGAGCGGTAATTAATTGCTGAATATTATTCTACGCTAATACCACGTGCAAACTTGGGATAATTACCTTTTCAGTATTTCCAATGTTTTAACTTAAAACACGCGAATATATTCTGTGTGTTTTGTTATTTAACTAAGGGATTTGCAAGTAAACAAATTGAAACATTATTTTTATTCCACACATTCTTTAATGTGATCGTTATGTGATACGTTATGTTTTTAGCAATTGGTTACGTGTGTATTCTTTTTAAGAGCATTTTTATGATGAACAATATCGTTTAATGTGTTTAAATGAAAATAATCGTTAACAACTATGCCACATTTGTCTTTTAATTGAACATAAAATAAGATAAGATGACACAATGTGCGCATTCAAAAATCACATAGCATATAAATGACTCTCAATTGTAAGCTCTTTTCATTTTTGGTTTCTTGCATAATGGTTGTATTGAGCGAGACGCTACATACAATCCCTACAAAAGTCGTTTTCTTTATTTTATATGCAATTATATTGCTGGCATAAATCAAGTTTATTCAGAGTTATTAAAGTGTCCGCCATCTGGCCCAGTTAATTATTCCCTGTACGGTTGTAATCACAACAAGTGACCTATAAAAGTGACTGCATTTCGACTGCTCGAGGGGCTGATATTATACATTAACTAGACGTTTGGCATATATATGACCTGATAACGCTAAGCAAGTTTTTTTGGAGATATGTCGTTTTTGTATTTATAATAGGCGTTTTCCAATTCTAGGACTAGACGGACAATGTATTTATACTGGAAGAAAATAATCGCGCAACAGAGTCCGGACTAGTTTTTCTAATTACAGAAAATGCCGTGTTATATGTATGTTTGTCAAAAATGTTTTCGTTAAAAAATACTTCACTTGGATCATATTCAGACATGATTACGTTGTAACATGTACGCAAATTACATAGTCTTACCCAGGTTCCTGTACTTTCTTCATTCCAAAGCCTAAGATTTAAATGGAAACACTAAAAGCATTCATGCTATTTTACCATTCGACTAAACATCTCCGCCATGGGGGCACTTGCGTATGGTTAACCATTATCTCCTGTATTATATATTATACACGGAGCAGTCATTTGCAGGTTTAAAAACATTATCTGACTGAATATACAACATTGTGAGTTACTTAAATAGACTCACAGCATGTAAATGGATGATAACAGTCGGACTTTTAGAATATCGAATTGAATACGTATGCGCCGCAATTTATATGAGAACCTGGCGAATTACTGTTAGTAGATTTTAAGCAAAATATTTTCAGTGGTGGCAGTCAACTATGCTCCTTGCATAATGTTATGATAAACATGATTGTAGGAAAACCGAAAAGTGTACATCTCCGACATCTTTAATTTATTATGAATGCCATTTTACAATAGAGATATTAAATATGTTGACAATGTAAAATAACACGGGGAACAACCAATATCAAATAAGGTATTAGATCCATTAGACTGTAGAGGCATAGTATGATGATCGTAATATACCTTATAATCGTTGGCACTGGCCATTAACGCCAATGTCATAGACTAAAGTAAATTCGTTTTAGTTTAGGCACGTCTTTACTTAACAGTTGTTTAACAGATTTTAAATAATCATACCATAGTGTGACATAATGTTACCCGATAGATAGACTGCTACACTCATTAAGACCAGGTCACGGGGTGCAAACGTGACCTTTATCTCACATTGTTATACAGTTAGTTACGTCACGCAGTCACGAACGAAGGCAGTACGCTTACATAAGAAACGTAGTAATGTAGTTTACCGCGGGTATATAAACGAGAGTTTGTACGAGTTACATGGAGTTGCTATCAAGCTTGCCTCCCGAGCGCGCGTGTCACAAAATAAAAGTCATCAGCATCTCGGCTTTTTTGTTCTGTTACACCACACATAGAATTATTTCGAAATGTGTGAATATCAGAAAAAAATCAACACATAAATAACGTCCATAAGGTTCAGTGAAGCACACAAGTTAACAATGTTTATAAACTTGTGATACACAGTCAGAATAATTGTATTTCCTCTTTTTCCAAAATTACTTTGACAGATCATCAGTGAAAATGTTTTTCTAATTACTTTCACTGGTGATCGTAAATATTGCCCAACCTCTATGCTGGTCACGTCCATTTCAAAGGTCATCTGCATTTGCAAAACAAATTTCTGCAAAATAAATAATGGATGTGCGACATCCACTGGGACACATAGAGCGACATCCACTTGGATATATATAGTGTAATCTTGAGGCGACATCCACTGGGACACATAGAGTGTAATCTTGAGGCGACATCCACTAGGACACATAGAGTGTAATCTTGAGGCGACATCCACTGGGACACATAGAGTGTAATCTTGCGGCGACATCCACTGGGACACATAGAGTGTAATCTTGAGGCGACATCCACTGGGATACATAGAGTGTAATCTTGAGGCGACATCCACTGGGACACATAGAGTGTAATCTTGAGGCGACATCCACTGGGACACATAGAGTGTACTCTTGAGGCGACATCCACTGGGACACATAGAATGTAATCTTGAGGCGACATCCACTGGGACACATAGAGTGTAATCTTGAGGCGACATCCACTGGGACACATAGAGTGTAATCTTGAGGCGACATCCACTGGGACACATAGAGTGTAATCTTGAGGCGACATCCACTGGGATACATAGAGTGTAATCTTGAGGCGACATCCACTGGGACACATAGAGTGTAATCTTGAGGCGACATCCACTGGGACACATAGAGTGTAATCTTGAGGCGACATCCACTGGGACACATAGAGTGTAATCTTGAGGCGACATCCACTGGGACACATAGAGTGTAATCTTGAGGCGACATCCACTGGGACACATAGAGTGTAATCTTGAGGCAGACAAGCTTTTAACATCACAGTACTAGTGTTAGCCTAAATTAATTTCAGGACCCATAAAGTCGCCTGATCAATGTCGGGATCAATGTCGAGGGATATATCGATGTCCATTACCATTTATTATTTAACAACATACTGTTACATTGCCCGAGAGCTTTAGGTCTTTCTGTGTCTGCTTCATTCATACTTTTGTTATTGCAAGCTGTACTAGCACCCTCGTCAATCGAAGTAACACCTAGCAGGAAAGTGTTTATCAGCTACGAGTTCTTCTAACAGCATAGGACACAAGTTGCATTTTAGAAAGCCATTGTCTCCGAACTGGAGCCAAATGACGACTTACTATAGTTGTGTGACGAGTGTGTAAATAATCTTATTACATAGGTGTACAGTCTCGTTCTGAAACCCTCAGTAATACAATGCACTATTTATTAAAAAAACAAGAACTCTCAGCACATGAAATCTTGCCACGTGTGCCGTGTTTTTGATACCTGACAGAGGTACCACAAACAGGGCGTCTCTAGTGTACATAGAAAGTAAATACGCTGTTACAAAATAACAACGCTGTATTGCAATTGAACGAACACTTACCGAGAAACGTCATTTGCAGCGAATACGTTTAAGTAAGCTTTTGAGTAAACATTATTTTATATAGTTTGCAGGGACATGTAATGGTTTATCAGGAAAGTTTAAATCGATCTTCTGCTGAACATACTACGTCTTATTAACAACAGTGGCAATACGTTACTGTCATCATAGTATTACCGTGTTGATCCCCATGGAAGTGATCAAAGTTAAGTTGTAGGATAGAAACACTATATCATGAGAAAATGGCAAATAAAAATTGAAAATTAAGCAAACGTAACCAGTACGTAAACATAATAAATCGTCCTATTAGAAAATTAGTAAAACGCATTTGCTGATTTTGATTAACGGGTTTATTTACAATGTCGCGGATGACATTGCTGTTGTTGCATGATTGAAACAAAATTAGAAGGTGCATACAGTTCTGTGATATTGTCACAACAAACTTAAGAGACAAAACTATCGAAACAAAATCAACAGACTATACGATTCACTTCACTAATGCATGTACTTTAACAAACCTTGTAATCACGCAACATAAAACAACAAGTAACAAAAAAAAAACACTCCGCCAGAATTAAAAGAAAAAAATCTAACAAAAAACACTCAGCTCCACATAATTTCTAACTGATATTGCATTGATTCAATCTTGGTCGTAATCGCAAATGCATCAATGTCAATAAAATTTGCCTTGACCTTCTGGGATATGCTCTTTTACAACGAGAAGTTGTCTTAATTTCCATCTCATATCAGACCCTATATGATTTGAGGTCCTGTAAGGATGACATTTGACACATAGGCTGTCACATATATATGACAGTTAACTATATAACATGTACTGTGATATTCCAGTAGTTAAAGTGATATATGTTACTTTGTGTTGTGTGTCGTTTATAAAGAAACGCTTTCAATTCATCTTCTTGTAAAGCTTTGAACAATGTCCTGAATGTTTATGAGTACCTTGTTTATATCTTCCCTAGTAGTGTGCCATCAATGCGACATATCTGTTCTCAAGCATGCTTTGGATTAATTGTGAATAAAGATACATACAAGAACAAAGTGCAAAATTGTTTCTTGTTAATGCGTAGCGCTATCAAAATGGTCGTCTTCGCTAAGATTGAATTTTATAGCTGATGGCTGTAATTTTCTTGTATCTGATATGTTACTTAAACATCTTGTTACATTGCAAGAATTAACTAAGCATTTTGTGAGGTATTTTCAGAAAGATTATTTTTATAATAAAAATAAGTTGGTCTTAACGCAACTCATGTTCATTTTTTGGCCTTACTTTTTTTATAAAAGTACACAGATGAAATTTGAAACGTAAAAATATTGATTTATAGTATGTTTATTGACGTTACACTTTTTACCCGATGGCATACATGCGAGAAAAAAAGCTCATGTCATTATACTTTAATATTGACCGTTTATTTCCTCTCCTGGACCTGCTCCATGACAAGGACCATCAATGTAATTTGTACTAACTAGCAAAAATATAAAGGAACTATGATTAGTTTTGGAACCTTAACTAAACCAAGGCAATACGGAGGGGCAAACACAGCAGAAAATAAATATAAAGCCACAGTGTGCCTCCTTACATATATGTACCATGTTTCGTTTTTCTCTAAGCTTACTTGAATATGAACTTTAGTTAGTCAAAAAGAACAACAACTAAAAACAAGTAAATAAAACGTTTCTGGATTCGAAGATTGCACATCGTATTCTAGAGAGAATGTATACTAGGACACTGGTGATTAAAACACAAGCACATGTACTCCCACCTGCACTTTACTCGTGATATTTGGTCACGATGATTACTCAATTACACATTCTTCACATTTTGAAACATTGACAGTGTTTGCTCAAGATCGCGATTTTTTTTTCTTTACTTGAACTTAAAGCTACGAACCCACTCATGCATTTGTTCGTGCTTAGCTGTATCATGTTTACTTATGTAATCAGAGATTCCGATGTACAAGTGTTATTGTCTATTAAGTTAGCTTTCTTTTTATTATTATTTATGCTGAGACAGAATCGGGGTGTATTTTTAATGTGTCATGTTTATGAAATCGACATGATAGCAATCACGCAATATGAAAAAGAATATATATATGGATCAAAGATTTTAACGCCAAAAGTATATTATCAAACTATAATTTCAAATATATTATTAAATAAACGACTTAAAGATAACAATTCAAATAAAAGTTTACGAGAAAAAATATTTAGATAGGTCGGTAATTACATATGAACTGGTAAGCATTTGAGTTCCTGAAATCATTACTAAATCGGGTGACTTGCAAATACGTCTAGATGTCAGTCTGACCCATCACAGCATACGGTGTGTAAAGTGTTCCAGCAGTAATACAATATTTTACACGTATATACACATAAGATGAATATAGAAAGTTTGGTTCTACGACTGACAGCCTTAACAAAATATAGCTTGAACACTTATCGGCACCAAGATGGGTTCCGTAACCACTGCACTCAGCTAACAAGTTGATTCCCTAAATTTATTGTTTATATACAAAGCTTTCCCTGTTCTGTTTATTAATTGTTTCAGTAATTATTGTAATATCGCTTCAAGAACATATCGGTTATATTGACTTGCATTTATTTCGGCATTTAAAGTCTATGTTCATACAGAAACAGCATGTTAAAGCGATCGGCACGGAGCGAGATTTGAACCCGAGTCGAAGAGATGATAAGCCAGTACCGTAAACTCAGAGCAAAAGGGTCGACTTACCTTTTCGTATTTTCGTTAACGTTGTTCATAGCTATTGGATATATACACAGAAGCACAGAATAGTATGTTTATTGAAGGCTGAGTGTAGACATTTTCTATTTACCAACCGATGTGATTTGCTTCGAAAGGACTTACATCATTGGTTAAATTGTATATTTCAAACACTTATAACGTTTGTCTGTAATACAATATAATGAAGGAACGCTTGCTGGATTGCAACATTGTTATAAAGACTACAGAAAGAACATTAAGCGATAAAACATATAATAGTAAGATTATTATCGTCCTTTGTAGGTGTACCTGTGCATTTTAAGTTATTGTTGGCAATCTTTTGTTAACGAAAGTTCATAATTACATGTTAAGCTAATTTAAATTCATATGTGACCTAGCAAAACCAATATTTTTGTTACAGTCTAAGTAAATGCTTAATTTTCCTAAATGATTAATGTACATATTACAATGCTTTTCCTAATATTGCTTAATTTCGATTAATTGCCTTTATTGTAACAGTGGGGAAATTAAATCACACAAACTATTAATAAAAAATGGTATATAAAAATAGGAAAAACGTTTTCAAATTGTATACACCCAGAAGTGCTGTGTAAGTGTCTGGAGAATAGTGTGTATATAACGAACTGTCACTTTCAATGTGTTTGAAGCCGCAATATTTACTGGACAAAAATGCATTGTTTTTAAGGCTTTATCTTTCTTTGTCATTAAGAAAGTGTTAAGTTTTTTTAACTGTTGTCGTCTGTGTTACTTTCTTTCATTCCCTCCAATAGTCCTCTACAATTTCTGACAAATTGGATATCAATGGAATCAAGTATTTGCATAAAGTCAAATAATAAAAGGTCACACATATGATTTTAATTAGACACAAGAATTTTCGGTCACAAGCAAATTTAACGAAAAGTAACAAGGTACACATTTACAATATAAAAACCCGCAAACATACGCAATATGTATTATAAACTTGTTCATTCGATTCGGAGTTAAAACGCAATTGCTGTTATTGGTTTGCCTTGTGGGCAGTCTGCTTTTATTTCATTGCGTTTAAAGGTATAGGAATCTGTATCATATAATGACCTTGTCAATGTTTGTAGATGTATTTATGGGTTTCAGTGTTATCGCTTACCTTCTTTTAATTTTCCATATAAGGTTCTTTTGTAAGGAGCTTGTCTCGATTTGGGTTTTCATTTTGTTTCCAAATCAATCCTTCTTATAATATTTTTCAGAAACAACTTCAATACATAATATAAATTAGTGTATTCCCATATTCTGTCATTGCCATTTAGCTGGAAATCTGCTGTAGAAGTTTAATTTTCCTTTATATTTGCCATGTAATGGGTGATTGTATTTACACAAGCTCTGTTTATATGCGGGGCAAGGTAGCTCAAATGAAAACAACTTGTATAATTATCTCTTTAAGCAATCATTATTGATACACATGCTTAGATATATCGTGTCTACACGAATATAAGGTTTTCTTTTATGGCTATTCACACTGCATGTCTTCTTCAACAAGCATTATGTTACCTAGATGGTAATCTATTGTTATAAATCGATGCTTCATCAACATGTAATGTATGTTGATGTAAGTAATGGATGCTTCATCAACAAGTAACGTATACAAAAGAAACGTTGATAATAAACAATAAGATATAAAGAAAGAAAGAAACTTACTATGTTTTAGAAAAATATTACCTGAACAATTATGATTTGTGTAATGTAAGGCTGCTACATAAGTGCATTTCTACGTGTATACTATAGTTTTATAGTCAGTTTTAATATTTTTTCCATTTCGAATTTTGCACATTTGTTAATACATATGTACGATAATATATTAATGATGTTATGTCTTTTCCTTATAGTTTGCTATTGTTTTAAACCATTCTATGGCCTTAGCATTAAACATTATACATACTTTTTCTGGTGACTACAGTTACTGAAATCTATCAAATTAAAAACATAGCTTTTAAAATATGACCCCATATTGCTTTAACCTATTTACCTGCTTCAGTTTTTGCGTCGCCTTTGATGCTTCGCATCAGTGACTATTTTTTGTACAATTCTAGGACTGCTGGTCTAAACATCATCAGTAGAGTGCTCATCCTTCTACAGGCGTTTCGACCCTCATCTTGAAACTCTCTCATGATAGCGGGGCAGCAGTGGTGATCGGGCACAGCCTGTTTATGACGGCTGCCACGCTGAGTCATTAGTCGTTTCCAGAGCCAACGAAACGCATGCGTGATGTCTGCTTATATCCTGGGCTACGGTAGTTCCGGACCGCAAACTGGGTCCTAGCATTCTCCAGAGAGACTAGGCAGGGAAACCCCTACACCCAACCTCACCTGGGAAGACTCCTGTTGACCAACCCTGTAATATCATGAGGGTTCTGTGAATTTCATTGTAGCAACTAACACAACTCCAATTGGAAATCAACAAGTTATAAATTTACTTAATATATAAATATCAACGTGCTAAAATATTGTTTCTATTAAAATGTGCAAATTTATTTAAAATGTGCAACGTTTCTCTATGGTTTATCAAATCCTTTCCTTAAGTCATATTTAAATACACCACACATAATGTAATTCTAGTACAGGCGCACATACAACGTTTTTCCTACTATACCATGTATGGAAAAGATCATTCTAAGACAATTGAATTTTATGGCATTCTCTCCCCATAAATACAAATACTTATTGATATCATTTGCATTTTTTTAAGGAAGCAAATTGAATACAGTATTAAATCTGGCACAAGATGATGAAGTGGCCAGACACCGCAGCTGTGCCATGGAAATACAAACCGTTTTGAAATATAAATAAGATGACATGTGATAAATAAAGTTGGAATTGTCAGAAGATGCATTGTGCTTACAGACAGTTTCCTGATAATGTACTTACAGATGTATGCCCACACATACTAGTTGAGAGAATGCTATACTTTATGTACACTGTATATAGCGTAATAGCCAGGACTGGTGATACACTAAAAGGCGAATCAAAACGTTCATGCTACATGGATCGTCAGTTATTTTGAACTTGTGAAGACAAAAGGGTGATTTAAACACGCGTTTATTACTATGGAAAACAAATGTCTAACGTAGAATTTCATAAATTTAATACATAAGGACATGGCTTGGGTTGTAACTTTGTAACCGTCAGGTCATGGACTGTCAAAGCTATAGGCAAATCTTGACACTATATTATCGTTTGACAATGTTAACGTAAAATATCATCTCAAAACAGTCAATACACAGTTCGGCAATCTCTATTTATTTCATTCCTTTTTGAAAGTTTCAAGATCTAAGCCAAAATTCCCATTCTACAGTTTCAGATAAAACATCACGCGATCTTTTGTGTACAGTAGGTCAACATTTACCGTGCGCTACATATGTACTTCTGAATCAACTGATAATGCAGTGAAAATTTAACGATAACGCTTGAAACATCGAAACATAAACATAATCCCCCTTAGTTAAATAGAATCACTCGTGGTTTCTTTAGATTCCCTGGGACGTAAATGCTCTTCCGAAGGGCAGGTCCGAGTAGACTTGTGAGAAGGAAGGCCGCGCCTAATCAAGTAGTCTTCGGTCGTGCTTGGCGAGGAACGGGTGTGGCTGCATCGGGCATGCCTGTGGAGGCACTTCCGTGCAGGGTATATCATTTTAGTGAATAGACGGGCGTACCTGACGAGGCACGTGCAAGACTGACTAGGAGAATATAGGGAATCAGTGAAAAGGCACGTGTAAAATTGACAAGCTTCACAAGGGAGTCAATAACGAGGCATGTACGTACCAGGATTTGTCTGAGCATCAAGGGAACGAACGTGTGTGACTGACAGCGAGTCACAAGTTTAGGGCACGCATGAGATAGAGGAGCGTGCGTGACGCGGTTAGTTTGTGCCAAGAGTGAGAGCGACACACTTGAGTAGTGCTCGGCTAAGCTAGTTTTCTGTCTAAGGTGTATTAAAGTAGGGACCATGAGCTCCTTCGCTTTAAGTCATTGAGGCTAGGCTCGCAAGCTCCATTGATAAGTTTTCTGAGGTTTGTCGAAGACTAGGTTTTGTCCGCTACCCCGACTGTGTCTACCCTCCTCGCCCAAATCCGCCCACATACCCTCTCGTCATTTTTTTGGCTCGGGCACGTTACACTAACAAAGTAAACATCCATGACCGTCTGATTGGACACTGGCTATGTATTTCATATACAATGTTTCTGCCAAAGAATTCTCATTTAGGAAAATGAGAAAGGTCCTTTAAGAACTACCACAGATTTTTACATGTGAACTATTTCTAGACAAAGGCAAACAGGGTAAGTAAAAGTGACAACAACACAGAAACGAAACATAACACACAAAAAAAACACCAGCAGTTACTGTTTTGGAACGGCCAGTCTAAAAAAGGACCGTCACGGACCTTTGCATCACATTTAACTTTATTATTTCAATTAAATATTTTCGGCACAGCTTCAATCGAAGCGCTTAGAAACGCTGTTTGGGCGTGTGAGTCTTAACCTGTAAGCGATTTCAGGTGTGCAAAATTATTCTGTAGTAAATCAAATATACAATGCATTGGAAAGTGAAAAGCAGACAGATCTTCATTGCAAAAACCACCGTTTCTAAATATAATTGTATATTAGGAAAACATGCATTCGATAACAACCATTTTATTGAACATTAAATATGTCCCATATGATAGCACAGTTTAACTTAAGTAAAGACTAAAATAAATGCTTCTAGCTATTACACCCCTATGATATGAACCTAAACAACCTGAAGTCGCCGCTCCTCTTCGAACGCGTGCGGAAGCTTTAGACTGAGATACTGACATAATACAAATTACCTCTATCATTACATAACCTGGTCCATTGCCGAAAAGGGCAGCGAGGCCCCGTGCGAGATATTGAAAATATATCGGCATAGTAGATTATGCATAGTCACTGGAACACTTTTTCTAACAATAGTTCGCTCCCTGTTTCGACACTTTCCCTTTTATACAAATAACAATATTAATGTTTGAAACATGCAGGCACACAATTAAGACAAACATATTTGTTCTATACATGCACTTCTTTCCAGGCATGAATAAATGAGAGCGAGTATTCAAGCTCATGCAGGGTCAATCCTGTGTGCTTCAAAAATCCAGCATTAACTCTAGCCTCAATTACATACTAACCATACAATTTCGATTTATCCCCCTATTACTTGCCTAGTCGATGGATTTTTTATTCATTTTTATTTTACAATAGCTGTATATACATTTTTCATTTGAAAAGACAATAAAATTTACAGCCCATATATAGAAAAGTTAATATATATTATTATATATTTAGTAAGGACAATTCCATTGCCAAAATTTGCCAAAAAAATATTTTCTGTCGTAATATTTTTGATAATGCATTTTTTATACATACACACAACACAACACTAAATCATAAAATGTGTCACATTCAACCTCAGATAAAAACGTTTTCTTATATTAAATTGTGATATGCCTTTATTTCAAATGTAAATACACTATAGAAAAATGGTCCAGCTAAACTATTATTTACATGTCTGTGTGTGAACACGCACCTTGGCAGTGTTACAATTACGTTCTTAATAGTTATATTAGTGATTAAAAATGTGATGAATGAAACAGGAAGAATAATCAAAACTAAACAAAACACTTCCCTGGGAAGATTGACGACATACCCTTATATTTAACTGCCAAATGTCCAGCAGGTCTGGCATTGCAGTGTAAACTATACCTGAAAAAATGTACGTGTTGTAATGATTTAAATATATGTAGTAATTCTGATAGGAGCTTTTCTTATTTTCCTATTAAGCCACTTTATATTCGCTAGCATCTAAATAGTTTTTTTCCGATACTGTATAGTAGTCCATACGACCTAGCAAATTGACTTGAAATCATTTTAACTTAAATGCGATTGGATAATGGATAGACATTTTCTCACAGCTTAGATTCTCATTTTGGAATCTATTACAACAATTTATCAACCGCTTCAGTGGACAGAAAGGTAATTTATCGTGCTTTCATGTTTGCTAATGTCTTTATATTCCAATGACTGGCTGTGGATCATTTATGATCGAATGAAGGTGTATCAGTGTCAACAGGAACTAAGTTGCGTGCTCTACGCCGTCATCATAGTTTGAAACAGAGTTTTATAATGTTTAAGTGATACTAAATAGTTTCAAAGTTTAAGTAGTTGAAAACAATATTTATATATCACACACAGACACTCAGAGTCACACACAGGCACACAATGACACATACAGGGACACAGGTTTTTCTACACACGCACGCACTTACGCACGCAAATCCCGCACACACATAATGCTTACGAAGAGGGTTAGGCATTCTATTTTTCAAATATTAACTGACAGCAGAACTAAGACCGTATTTTTTTTCATTTGACAATAACTTGTTCTTATTCTGTCAATAGTTTCAGTGTTTGAATAATCAAACAACTGTGAAAGTTTTTAACAAATTAAGTATAATCCACATACCTTTTCTTCGGGAAATAAAGTTGGGACGCTTCAACCGGATATGGACTGTATCGTGTATCGTATCAATCTTTCGCGCATACGAAACGGTGCCATCAAGCAGTAAAAAACTGAAAGTCTGCTGATCAAGGCCGAATAGTTTTGAAGAATTTGAAGTTATATATATATAATCATATCCATGGAAATGAACCATCTAAAACAAACAGACATCCATGCATTAATATTTGGGCTATCACATCAAATATAAATATCTAGTGACAAAAAGTGTTTTGATTCAGAATATTTATGCTGGCAAATTGCTAGTCATTATGTTTACTTTACTGGTTTACTGATTTACGTAAGTTACAAATGGCTTTAAGCGTCTATTATAGTTTGTTTCGTTTAAAATCGAACGTGAACTTAAAGCCATTTTTACTTTCCAAAGAACATGAATGACCAAAGAACATGGATGATACAGAAATATAACAGGTAAAGAAACCTACAAATAAACATTAGACAGGGCTTTAGAAATATACGTGTGCATCAGTTGAAAAAAAAAACCACCTGACATTTTAAAAGGAATTAATGATTATAGACGCAAATTACTAGGAAACATGGAGTTTAGTAACACGAAAATTGAGATTATCATTTTGTGCACAAGAGAAAATACGAAACATACGACATGACATATACAAATGACTACAATAACTGCTGCCGAACGGTCAAATAGAGATAGTTAGGACAACTAACAGCTGCCGAACGGTCAAATAGAGCTAGCTAGGACAACTAACAGCTGCCGAACGGTCAAATAGAGCTAGTTAGGACAACTAACAGCTGCCGAACGGTCAAATAGACCTAGTTAGGACAACTAACAGCTGCCGAACGGTCAAATAGAGCAAGTTAGGACAACTAACAGCGCAGGAAATAGACAAATTGTATGTCACACCTTATAATTTAAAGAATTCCGGTCGGTGCGAGACCTTGCAATCAATCCTCCTTAAAATTTCTTAACTGATAGTAATTAGTCGAACGTCAGTGTGTGGATTTGTGTAAATTACCGTTTGCTGTTTCAATATTGGTTAATGCATTTTCTGCTAACCATTCCTGCAAATAATGTCTAGTTACGATAAAAAAATTAATCTGACCGTTCCAAGGCGGGAACTGTCGGGTTTGCTTTTTTTGTAAAATGACGCATCCCAGATTCGTTCTCACTTTTACGTTGGCTTGCATGTGAATACCTCTGTCCTTTACCTTTTCAAATCTTTGTAAATGTTACAGTGCTCATAGGACTTTGCCATATATTCGTTTTGATCCTCATTCGGTATAAACTAGCAATGCTTAATTGTTATAAATGTAGTTATAATTTTAAAGACAGCCAACGAAATTTACAAAAATGTTACCCTCGCATTAAAAGGACAATCCTCAAAACAAACATGCTTTTCTCATTTATAATTGTTCAACGACCATCTTCAAGTAGACATGTGGACTTAAAACGATATAATTCTGTCAAGCTCAGAGACTGGAATGGACGATTTAAAGGCATACATCAGTTTGCCCATTAGACAGGAGTCTTCTGTTCTTGGCATCTCAAACTTGAAGAGGTTTTACCGATTTGATATGTAGCCGGTGGATGACCGCGAGTCCGTGCAGTTTTCTGATACAAATAATGTCTCATTCAGTGTCAGACATATTTGGCATTAATTAGATCAATTAGAATATGACGAAAAATACATTATAGTTGTCCTCTGTCGAATATAAACACACGTCATATTTTCATTTAACCACTTTTCTATTTATCAGCATCATAAAAAAGCGTTGATTCGTTTTCACAAAGATACTTAACGTATAAACTTAAAGAATAAACATTCAACAATAACTCCTGCAGAGTCACAGCTTCGCTTCTTTTCGTAACTTCTGACAAAGTAAAGTAAGAAAAAACAAGCAATATACAGGCTTTACTTCTTATACAGCGGTCTCTCTTATTATATAGTATTATCATAAGAATATATGACAGAGTCCTATGAGCATTGCAACATATACCAAACTCCGACAAGACACAGAACAATGGTATTTCACATGCAAGCCAGGCGAAAAGTAAGAACAAATTTGTGATGAGTCATTTAACGAAAAGAACAAACCCGACAGTTACCGCCTTGGAACGGTCAGTCGGCAAATCGGATCGACAGGGGTGCTTAAACTGGTTTTACAGAGCTCTAACCTCGCACTTCCTGACGAGTTTCTCACATGCAAGCAATGAAAAGAAAGCCGATCTATTTGAATACAAAATGTCCAAGCGCTGATATTTTCTATAATAAGTTATGACGAAAGTAGTGACGTCATTGAAAATTAATGTCCACATAGTGTTTAGAAAAGAATATGGGTTGGTAGACCACTCACAACTGATTGACTAAAAATAAAATTGAATCATGAACAAACATGACCAGAGACGAATAAATTGTTGTAGCATCCTGTTCATGTGAAGATGGAATTGAAGAACCAAAGTCTCATAGTTGTTTAAGTAAAAAACTTGATTTAAAATAAAAATAATCCTAAAATTAAATATTTGAACAACACATTTACGTGCAAATTCATACCAAATTTAAATGTTAATTACATATTTGTTTAATAACAGAAACGTCCTAAAATCTGGTTTTAAGGACATCCATTATATCATAAACATTTTCTCTTTCGCTTAATGTTATCTGACACACTAGACATGCATTTTAAAGCTAAACAATGATAGCAAAATGATAAAATGTTGTTATTAAGGCATGTAATTATACAAAACAAGACTACCAAATCAGTTATTTGTGATTACGTTTATTTAATATACACTCCTTTCAAATATATTGTTGCGATAGAAACGGCATTATCCTCTTCAAGGCTTGAATTATTTAGCGGGGCTTCTTAAACTAAGATTTCATTGAGCTATTTTATCGCATTATAGCACGTGTGTATGAAGTGTCATTAAGTGCAATTCACTAAAACGTTAGAATTCAAAGTTTTATCAATGATAACATGGGTGGTGTAGAGTGTTTTCGAGAACAGTTTGCCCAAGATTCAAGGTCACATCAACTCATTTTAAGTCATGGTAGTCTGGGTCTCAGACGTTCAGAAGTGATCATTAAAAGACTGAGACATGTTTATAAAGTCCATATTATATATGGTTCAAACTGGAAATAATTGACTAAATATCATTAAAACCTCGCACACAAAATCCCGATTATTATACACAATTATTTATAGTACAAGTCATGTACAATGGATACTAGTAATTTTTTATCATAAATACATTTCTTTAGATTTTGTCAAAAGTGACAGGCTTACTAGCGAATGCAAACTCTAGTTTATTTCTTCGAGAACATGAAGCTTTATTAAATAGTGTGTAATGGTAGCGTGATCTGTATGTAGCTAAAAGTATACATATAAGGTCACTTGGTCGTTAAAGAAAGTAGACAGTGCACTTTAACTAAATGATTGTTGACCTGCAAGTTCTCTTTCCATTTATGAACTTTAAAAATTATGTCGTGCGTGTATAAACAGCATGTGTTCTGTGAGTGCACACACAATTTATATTGGTTCGGATTATAATCTTAAATCTTGTAAATTTGGTAAGATGTTCAGATAAATAAAGAAACCCAAACCTGATACTTAGGAACAAATAGAAAAGAAATCTGAGACCCGAGTGCCCGCCGTAAGGCCTACATAGTTATATGTATTATAACAGTGAAAAGCGTTTCGGAGGATTCCCATTGCTTATGACTTGATTTTACAACCAAATGTATTGGATTTCCATCCTGATATGACTGAATGAAACCTTTATTGCGCCATTGCGATATCAAACTATGATGCACAGTGGTTGCACTAGTATGTTTATTACTGTCTCGTACTTTCATCAATCAGTTACTTTAAGTATCCCTGGGAAGCTGTGCACAGATTTATATTTCATGGTGCATTGATAATTTTGTTGTTGTTAAAACAGTGTTATTGTTTCTGTGATATTGTTAAAGAGAATATGGTGTCTGTAGTGTATCTTATAGCAAGTGGTGAATAGATTAATTTAAAAAACACTTTATTTTACAACACTGTACCAGATGCGAGGTAGTCAGGATATAAACGTCGGGTGCACAACTACTTTATTATCTTGAAATTTGAACAAAGAGGTCTCATTCGATGATTATGGTTATCAGAAAATGTTTTGCAGACGGTTACAACAGAAAATGTTTGAAAGTGATCGTTTGACATAAAGAATTGTATTCTGCCAATCATTGTGTTTGATATTGTGCTAATTATTTCACTTAAACGATCACTGCACATCACATCGGTTCGACCAATCTTCATAAATATTATAGTTGTATAAGTTCAGATTTACTGAATATTGTCTTTACTTATTTATTGAAAGTGATTCAACTTGATAAATATTTACAGATAAATATTCACATAACTGTTTGTACTTTAGCATCTTCACTCCCTTGTGATGTGACCTTTAAAATGTGGTTCTCAGTTGACATTCAAATTACGTATATATTGTGCATGTTGTTTTGCAAAAAAGATTAGAATAAATTATTTGTTATTAAGAAACATAGACGATTTGCAGCTTTTAATTTCGCAAGTAAAGCAGTTAACAAATTAAACATTTATCAAACTATGGATATGATATAAACTTATTAATAAGTATAAATGCTATACAAATAAACAAATTTTGTTTTCTTCAAAAATTACTTAATACCAATAAGGAAATCCGACAAAGTCACATAAGCATTGCAACATATACCAAAATCTGAATAAGTACAAGACAAAGGCATTCACAGGCAAGCGAAATGTAAAAGTGAGAACAAACCTATGATGATTCATTTACCAAAAAGAGCAAACCCAAAAGTTACCGCCTCTGAACGGTCTATAGGTCAATATGGATGTGTGATGTAATTGTAAAATAATGTCCACATGGTATTTAAAAGAGAGGGAAATAGTGTTTCTGTTAGAAAGACTGCAAACAGATTGTTGATTGTAAATTAGATTAATTTTTTGAATACAGACAAAACTGAACAGAGATGAAATGTAAATGGTTGTACATCATGTTCGTGTTTAGGTGGAATTGTTAAACCAAAGTCCAATGTCTATCAACGTCTGATGCAATCCTTATAGGATAAATTAAATGACAACATACATTACATGCACCGGGGAAATTTGCTACGACTGCCACACTCCATAGGTTACATTGGTACATTGTTGTTATCATAAATAAGGAACCCTAAACTCTAAACTAAAGACACTACACGACGATCATAACTTATAGCCAAACTGATGATGTATAAGTGAAATGCTAACATTTATAATGTTGCGCTTAACAAATACATACGATACTGACACTTGTACATATGCGATCTGACCGCATTTACTTTCATTTATAGTTTGCACAACAGGATAGTTGGTTTATATTCAGAAGCCTCAGATACTGTTAAATTACTATATGGTAAATTACAATTCTCGCAGTGTATTTTGCTAGCTCATACCATCTCCAGTCATGTGATTGTGTAGGTTCTATGTGTGTCAAACGCAATATACACACCTGCTAGATAAGCTAGATAAATATTAGTAGAGAACAGTAAAATGTAGTCTTTTTACTAAAAGATAAAGAAATTATATATCAGGTTTATCCAACAAAATAACACGATACAAATAAAAAATAAAAACTTTATATGAACTGCCAACGATATATAAAACTATTTACCAGCCTGTAGTCAATCTTTGTTTGTCATGTCAGTATATAATTACACATTTTCACAAATGCCTTTATGACGAATGTTTGTTTTAACATGTTTAAAAATCATGAAATCGTAATTGAGTTGAATATCATAGAGTTCATTAGGACAGACTTGGTTGATTGAATTATTGCCTTAATTTACAGCCTAAACGCGTTTAATTATGCAGTGTTCCTGAGTGGAATGTCAATACGACATGGAAAATGTGTTCCACTGTCATTTAAATTGTTTAAAGAATACATACCTTAGGGATTTGTATATTTAAATTTAATGAATTAGGTAGCATTAACGTCTCTTTATAACTGCAAATGAGCGTTTGTTCGTCCAGTAGCGTCGTTATATAACTATGTTAAACTTGCAGCATTGTTAATATCAAAATGGAAAACAATGTTCTGTATTAAACTAATAAAATTGGATAAAGAATGGTCAACATGAGAAAATTAAAACCACACAATCATATTTTTCTTTTATTTGGCATGACCAACCGAATAGTTTAATTTGAAATTTCATCTGGGATATGTACCAAGACAACTTAAGGTATGCATTGTGATACCACTCCTAATATAGTTTAATAAAGGGATATTAGTCACTAGTTACAAAGATTCGACAGTCTGAAGCAAACAACATTACGTTTGTAAAATGTATTTTCAGTACAATTAAGCTTCATCAATAATTAACCATTGATTTTAAAGCTTTATTATTCGGATTCGGGTCAAGTATTCAAGGTGATCAGACGTGTTTTTGTGCTCTGGATATTGTGTGGAATCTTGGGAGTTATACCTGGAATTTTCTGGGAAAATTACATTGGAATATAGCCAGAGGGTTCACAATGTGAATATATATGTTTTCTTAAAAGTATTCTTGAAAAAAGTATGTTTTGAGAAAGTTTTTCTTGTCTATATTATTTTTTTTATCTGTCTTCGTGAGAACCTACATATAGTGTGCAATAGTGATCACATCTCATCGTCAGCAACAGTGTACCGGTATTCAAACCACTTTCGGTGTGCATAATTGGATAATAGAATAACCGCATACAATATCAGAGTGCTCTTTCTATTGCCGTCGCATATTGAGTTCAACAAAGCGACCAGTTTTTTTATCTATGATCTGTGTTAAGTGATTGTCACATAATGACCAGAAACAAAAAGCGCACCAAGAAAGAATCGTCACCGGGATCAACTGCAGATCAACTACCTCCTTCCAGTTTGTGCCGTCTCCGGTGACGTCGACAGCATCATCTCCCCAGGTGGATCAAGGTCTGTATCAGGCCATTACGAACAAACATGGCTCAATAGAAGCTATACAAATGCCCATGGAGTCTAAAATCATATCCCTAGACAAGATTGAATCGGAGATTAAAACCGTATTTGCGGAAATATTACAAGCTGACACACGAGTTGTCTCCCTTGAACAGAACAAATAGTAAAATAAATGACATTGAAGCCAGCAGAAATTGAATTTCTTGGTGATAAATTAGCGATAAAAGGGGCCGCTCGAACGAGGCTACGAGGATCACCTCTCAGTGTAAGCGAACAATACCCCAAACCCATCCAGGATAGGCGGAAATGTCTTATCCCATACCTCGTTCAGGCTCGAAAGCAGGTTAAAGATGGTTCCCTATCGTATGACACTTTATACAGGGTGTTTCATAATATGTGTCCTTATAAGAAATTATCATATTTGTTATGTACGGTTTTCAATGGTAATAAATCATATATTATTTTAAAGACAAATGACATACTTTTTAAAACTTATATAAAGTACAGGAAAATGTTGACGTCACGACGTCATAAATGACGTCATTTCCTGCCGCACTGTTTCAGTCATGGCACCATCAAAAGAACACAGCTGTGAAATTGTTAAATTGTATTATCAAACTAAATCGCTAAAGAAAGTAGTAAACACGATGAAAAGAAAATTTCCAGAGCTTGATAAACTTAATACAAAAGCAGTACAGCGACTAGTTAAAAGATTTGAAGAATCAGGATCAGTAGAGGACAGACGGCACAGCAACCCTGGTCGACCACGATCAGCCAGAACAGATGACGCCATTAAAGAAGTGAAGACAGCGATAAGCGATACACCAAAAAGGTCTGTACGAAGAGTTCTCGGTGACATTACCAACTCGGCAAGTATGACAAGTGTCTACAGGATGCTTAAATATGACTTACACCTGACTCCATACAAGATATCCACCATGCAACATCTTAAAGAAAATGACATTTCAAGCAGACATGCATTCGCCCCATTGGATGAACTCCCGCACTGCCATTGTTAATAAGCTGTGGTTTTCAGATGAAGCTCATTTTTATTTGAATGCTGAGGTCAACAAACAGAATTGCAGATTTTGAGGCACCGAGAGGCCTGAATTCTACATTGAGAAACCTCTGCACGGGGAAAAGGTGACCGCTTGGGCAGCTTTAAGCGTGCACGGAATAATTGGGCCGTTCTTCTTGAAGATGATGATGGTCATGTCACAACTGTCAACAAGGATCGCTACCTGACTTTACTTAAGAAACGATTTTTGCCAACTTTGAAGAGGAAAGTGTTCGATATGGACCGAGTGTGGTTTCAGCAAGACGGTGCAACACCACACACAGCAGGAGATGTTATTCAGTGGTTGAATTCGACATTCAGAGACAGATTCATTTCGTATCGCACTGCAAATGAATGGCAACCACACTCCCCTGATCTCAACCCTCTGGACTTCTTCCTGTGGGGACACCTAAAAGAGCGTGTGTACACACCCTCACCCAAGTCTACAGATGAACTCAAACGTGCAATTAAACGAGAAATGGTCAAAATTACACCAGAAACATGTCGCCATGTGATTGACAATTTCAAACGCAGACTTGACGTCGTAATTGCACAAAATGGACGTCATATTGAGCATATTTTGTAAATGTGGTAATGTTGTAAACTGGCTTATACATCATTAATGTATCTTGTATATGCATGTTCTATGTATCAAAATCAATGTTATTATGTCTGCTATAAGGTGTTTGTTTTCATACATTGTACATTGACCGTGTACGCTACACCCACGATCGTCCTCCATCTGGTACCGCCCCCGAACTCAGGCGAGAAAATCTTCAGCCGCCGGCTATATTGTAGATAAAGCTGGCTGTGCAGGGAGGTGGCAAAAAGGGGGGGGGGGTAAGTGGCAGACCAGCGGGCTGTGACAGGCCCGCTTCCGGTGGGGAACCGGTTGAAAGCGAACCGTCGGACGGTGACCGGTTATCATAGTGATTTTATAGAGTATTTGTTTATTGGGTTTATCGTCTCACCAACAGTTTTTCAGTTATCTGGAGACGGTGTCCACTTGAAGTAGATAAAGTGCTGCCTTCACTGTGTATAGCATGCCGTGAACACCTGGCATAATACCACACCCAGTCACATTATCCTGACACCGGGCCAACCAGTCGTGGAACTACCCTTATATTTGCCTGAGCGTTAGCAAGGGAGCTATACCACTACCATTTTTTACGACTTTGGTATGTCGCGGCCCGGGATCGAACCCGGGGCCTCCCGTACCTGGAGCCGAAGCTCTACCGATTGCGCTACCAGGTTCAGTTTTTATAGATTACATAAATAAATATGATTTCTTGTGTCTAACTGAAACGTGGCATTCCAAAACTTCAAATATTGACATCGACATTTTTCTAAATTTCTCTTTTCCAAGGCCCAAATGTAATAGCAAAGCTAAACGCGATAGTCTATGCGTTGTCATTTATTATAATAAGAACAACTATGGTCCTGTTAAACTTTTGTCTGTTAAGAATAAAATTTTAATTTGGATAAAACTCGATAAACATTATTTTGGTGCTGATAATGATGTCTATATTTGTAACTGTTACATTCCACCTGAAGACTCTAAAGTGTGTAAATCGAGATTATCTCCTTATCCTATCTCCTCTCCTTAATTTGATTTCTTTGAACAATTGTTAAATGATATATGGTAGTATGACGTTATATTAACAGGCGACTTTAATTCACGAGTAGGCGATGTACCTACTGATTGCTTACCACCTAGATTATCTTATGACAATCAATGTAACAGTTTTGGTAATAAGCTTTCATTGATGTGTAAAGATAATAATATCTTTATTGTAAATGGTCGAAAGGGCGATGGTAAATTTACTTGCTATAATCAGAGGCAGAAGTAGAGTAGCTGCAAGTGTGGTTGATTATTTTATAATTAACTATAATATGTATAAGTGTTTTAATAACTGTGAAAAACTTGATCTGAATTAATTCTCTGGTCATTGTCCTATTGAGATGTCATAAACATGCAATATTTGTACACCCAGTAAATTGGTTGACAGAGAAAATCTTATGGGAAGACACCTGTTATGAGTAATTATTAACCTTGTTGGAAAATAATAGACACGTATTGGATGATATAACCAATAATCTTGTATATGATAACGATAATTTTGATAATTGCATGAATCGCTTTGCTGACACTGTATATAACATTTCATACCAAATCATTGGTAAACCGTTTTGTGTTGGAAACAAATCTAGCAAGAGAGATAAATGTGATAAATAGAGACTGTCGTGAGTGTAAAGCTGAGTTTTAAATGGCAAACCCATCTGTAGAAAATCTTGATATATTTGTATGTGCTAGAAATCAATATTGTTCTGTTAAAAGAAATACAAAACGCAAGTATTATAAAGATAAAAAATACTTTGACTAATTTAAGAGAAAATTTTGGAAATACATAAACAAGTTTAAAAATAAAGCTACAGTACAGATTAAAAAAAGGTCGTAAAAACGCGAAAATTCTTGGAATCCACTCCAAGTTTCTCTGAAATGGAGTGAGAAAAAAAAGAGTCACTTCGCGTGAAATGGAGTGAGCGGAGTCACTTCGCGTATGTAGTAATATGGAGTCGCTTCGCGGGGAGCAATATCGAGTCACTTCGCGTATGGAGTAATTTGGAGTCACTTCGCGGAAGTGATATCGAGTCACTTCGCGGTAATTGTCCTCGCACTCAGCAGATAAGACTTAAAGGTAAGAGAAACAACTCTGACATTATAATTTTAACTTACAAGAAAAGTATTGATGCAAAGCATCAAAGGCGACACAACATTGGAAACAATATTATAAGAAATGTAAAGCTTTTTTATTTTTGTTAATTAAAATTTAAATTATAGTATACATTTCTTAACCTGTTTTATTTTTTTAATAGATTTTAATTATAGTATACATTTGTAATGTACTTTTATCTTAAAATGTATAATGCTACAGGTATTTAAGGTATAAAAGAGGGACAAACATATCACGATAGACAAATATAACAGCTAGATCTATTTTCTGAGTACATTATTGTGCATTTTCAAATAGCAAGAGTTGTACTAGTTCTTATCAAAGACACAGTGAGGTTACAAAACACATCTCTTAACAACAAACACTTCCGAATTGATATACCCCGGTAGATTTACACCTGTACGTTCCTGCATTGAAAAAGCTTTCGATTATAAGTTTACGGATATCGTTTAATACTAATTACAGAAATCCTTTAAGTAAATTGCAAATCTATTTTAATATTATCGAAAACTTCATTGCTATATAACGTTTGAATTCATACATATTAAAAAAGTATAAGATCAACACACGTTTAAAAAATATTAAAAGGGAAAATCAACGTACACTTAACTTATCGCTTTGTTTCATGTTTTTACAGTCAAACAGAATACATCACTTGTTTAGGGAATACCAACTCGTATATCAGGAATGTGTAAATGGCGATCCATATCTAGCATTCGGAATACCCTGCCCATCATTGATCGCCCATTCTTTAGGGAGAACGAAATTTCTAAGAAGATTCGCATGCATATTTAAATCTTTTCTACATTCCGCATACAGGCGCATACAACTACTACTACTACTTCTACTACTACTACTACTACTACTACTACTACTACTACTATTACTACTACTACTACTACTTGGGGGGGGGGCGTGGGCTCGAACCCAGCTGAGTCCTACCAAACACTTAACAGGTGGTAATAGTGGCTTCCCTCCTAACGCTAGGTTACAGCATTACGCATAACGGGTCGATGTCAGAAAATGGACGTCCGTGATAAATCTCTGTGCTTAAATAATATAAATATCACTTCACAGTATTGGCATAATACTGGAAAATCCAAATATTTTTTTCATTAAAGGTGATAAACAACTAAGTACCTACTTAGCGTCCACGTTAGACCACGTATTTGGCCAAACCAAATTCAGCCATGGGTGGGGAACGTGATGGGATCATGAAAAAGTCAGAAAAGGGCCCTCAGATTATCATTTAACTAGTTCATCATCATCAAAATTTCAATAAACGAAGTCACTACTCGGGGATGTGTCGTATCGCCTTTGCGGTAAATGATGCGCATTCACATCTGATAAGGTTCGAAACCCGTGTCACATGGCAATAAAAATATACCCCATGGAGAGAAATTGCGTAACATCCGGTATGCATGTAAGGGTTTACTGTCTGCCAGAACAAAAGCGAAAACGTCCTAATTGGAACATTACTACACAGGCTACACTCGTCCAGCTTGTGTACTAGTATCGCCATATCATGGTTTTCCCCATATCACTTCGTGTCATTAACCATAATGTATAGAGGCCCTTATTTAAGTAGTTACAACAATTTCTTGTTTAAAATTCTGATTTGTGGTTGTATACATATAAAAATAAGCAAGACATACGAGAAGATCTGTTGTATCTTTTGTTTAGTTCGGTAGTTTTATGTTAATATCAAAAACATGAATTGTGTCTTGTACACATTTTCAGGCGTTGTAAGGATTACCCATGTAGGATGTACGTATTATCAAAGAATACTGCTAAAATCAATCAATCAATACACATAAAACACTTTCCTCATCATTCTGTAAAATTGAATTGAATCGTAAAGGAAATTATGCGATATCTAAAAAGTTGTAAAATTGTGAATATACATAAAAAAGAAGACAAGTGGGCAATCTTTCTATATTGTCTTTAATTCGAATGTTTCTTTTACTTAAACGATTTCAGTGAGTCTGCAGTTAGTGTTTTAAGATCGACAACTCCTATTTCAACCTCAATAAGATGATTTAGGTAAATTAACAATGTGATAACAAATTAAACAAAATGATTATAAACAACAACAACAACAACCAAACTACTACTACTACTACCACCACCACTACTACTACTACTACTACTACTACTACTACAAGAACAACAACAAAAATTGCTACTACTACTACTACTACGACTATTACTACTACTACAAGAACAACAACACAAACTACAACAACAACTACTACTACTACTAGTACTACTATTTATACTAGTATTGCTACTACTATTACTACTATTATTACTATAATAAAAAGGTGCGATACATACGTATATATTAAAAATGCGCATTGACGAAACATCTTTTACGTGCTGGTTATTTCTTCTAATTGACACCAAAATATTGTAGCAATTACATGGTTTTGACACATAATTAAACAAGTTAAGGGATAGTTTTTTATTTTATCGTTTGTGTCTTCTGTGTCGGAACGATTTTTTTGTTTGTTTGCCAGATTGAACAAATACATAGCTTTATCTATTCAATAACACTAGGGGGACGCGAAGTCACTCCATTTTACTCGCAGAAACGCAAAGTCCCGCTTTTTCACCGGTCGATCTACGCGAAGTCACTCTATTTTACTCGCAAAGAAACGCGAAGTGCCTCTTTTTTAAATTACTTCATTTCCACGCGAAGTGACTCCAATTTTCTGGAGTGAAAGCGCATTTGAATAATAATGTGTAATAGGAATATACAATTAACAGTACCTTTTCGTTACGAAATCCAAATTGTTTTATCTATACCATGATTAGACATTAAAGTGCTGATATAGATGGCAATGTTGTTGACCTTTTCATTGATTCAAAGGAGTTTATAACTCCTTATCTTGTAAATATGTTCAATAATATTTTTGACAAGGGTTATTTATCCTGGGTCGTGGTGTAAAGGAACTGTGCCAATTTTTTAAAAAAGTGATCGAACCTGTGCTAAAAAATTATAGAGGCATTACTTTAATAAATGTTGTTGCTAAAATATTTTCTACATTGTTACGAAACAAAATAAATAAATGGTGCGAAGAAGAAAATATTTTTAATCAAGCACAATTTGGATTTCGTAACGAAAAGGTACTGCTAATTGTATATTCCTATTACACATTATTATTCAAAATGTTCTACATAACAAAGCAAAACTCGATTGTGCTTTTATTAAGTATGAAAAGGCGTTTGATACGGTTATTCACGATGCCTTGTGGATAAAATTAGTTAAAACATGAATTAGCTGTAAAATGTTAAAAATGAAACAAGCAATTTACCAAAATATTAGGTCATGTATTAAAGATTTTAAAACGATGTCGTATTTTAAACTGTTTGATGGAACTCTTCGTGTAAAACAAGGGGAGCCATTATCTCCCCTTTTGTTTATCCTATTTATTTCTGATGTGAAAGATTGTATTTATAATAACAATTTAACTGAAAATGATCTGAGACTTTTATCCATTCATATGAAACTATTAGCAGATGATATTGCATTGTTTACAACAAACCCAGAAAGTTTACAACTACAGTTAAATGCCATCTAGGACTACTCCTGCAAGTGAGGTGTGAAAATCAATGTTAAAAAGACTGAAATATGTACTTTTGAAAAGAAAAAATAAAAAGTGCAGTTGTTTCTTTAAATGGAATATCAATAACGAAAATGTTGAAAAAGTAGATGAATTTTGTTATTTTGGTATGAAATTTTATTATACTGGAAATTTGCCAAATGTTGTTAAAGCTTTAAATGACCAAGCCTTAAAAGCGTATAATCAATTGTTACGTGTATTTAGCCGTACTAGTTGTGATGTTAAAACGAAGTAAGCATTATAAACAACTTAGTTTGCATAATATGACCACTGTAAATAGAAACTGGACAAGTTGGTATGCTACATTGTTACCTGTATCAAATAATCTTGAATTAGAATATATTTTACATGATTTTAACAATAACATTTACCATTTACCATGTAATTTACACCATCTACGTGATCAAGTGTGGAAAGATACTATATCCACACAACCAAAGTTGTATTATTATGAAATGTTTTAAAATGTCTTTAGTTACGAATTGTATCTAGATTGTATAAAAAATGATAAACGTCGTAAAATTCTAACTCGGTTTAGATTAAGTTCACACTCTTTGTCTATTCAAACTAGTAGATATAATGGAATAACCAGAAATGAACGCAATTGTGTATTATGTTTGTGAATCAGAATATCACTTTTGTTATGCTGTCCTTTGTACAAAGAACTCAGAAACAAGTATAATATCAATTCCTCCTGGCCAAATCTGAATGCGTTTACCAATACTATGTCAACTTATAGTACTCTTTCAATAAAAAATATAGCTAAGTTTTTACATGAGGCTCTTATCTTACGAGAAGATAATATTAACATTTAAGCGGCTTCTTAGCCCATCAACAAACTGTATGTAAATAATGTACCTGTAAGAGTTAAATTGACATTGTATATTGTACTTAACATAATCATTGTTTAAATGTATGTTTAGTCTGATCTACTTTAAACGTTTATTATCAGACGTTGTTAACGAGCAGTTTGTGATATGTATCAGAAGATTTCTCGTTTAAAACAAAGTTTTATGTTAACGTTCAATTGTCTGAAAACAAAAATCTCAATACGTGCCCTGTCGAAAGGGACACTTGTCTTCTTCGGATTATTCGATAATCTGCCGTTTGACTACACGTATAAAACATATTACAAAAAGAAATATTGGATGCGTTAAGTATAATTAAACTGTTTTAACAGAATACTTTACTAGAGCGCCTCATAATTTCGTCTAATACTGATTTATCACGCTACACCTCTATAAACCCTACATGTTTATAAAAATGAGTCAATATCATAGAAGTTTCAAGCATTGAAAGTAAAAGGAGACATTCGTACCAATGTCAGTTTTAGACAGTACCTTAACTTAAATAAATCTATCAAAATCTACTACCTAAGAACAATGGTGTGCTGCGACACTGTTTTATCCGGCTTTTAAATCCGGAAATATGTTTTCAATTATACTAATATCCTGAAATGGACGGTTTTACTTTAATAAATTCACCTATGGTTTCTTTGTAAAACATTCGTTTAAAACGAGAATGAAAAGCGTATAATGAATAATTGACGATAGTTTACTTCTCATTTTTTTCTTTTCTTATTAATTAAACAGGCTTTATTCTCAAGCCGACAATTTGCATACTGCACTGCGAATGCCAGTGTCTTCGAATTTGTAGTGTCTACGTCTTAATCCATTTGAAACAGCATGATATAATTGTTCAATGCGATCACAATATCTGTTTGCTTAAACGACATAAAAAACATTATACGACCGTCAGTACATGCGAAGAGCTCATCTAATTATCGCAGATTCTATCTTACTGATTGTAATTTGTAACATCGTGCTCATTAGAGAAAACATACATCTGCCTATCAATATAGTCTTACACGCGACGGACAAAGAAGATTACATGCGCTGTGACACAAATCAATACCGCGAAAGACGGAGAAAACTTTTCTCAAACTATTGTCAAGACAAATGCATGTGCATAGCTCGAAGCATAATGTTATGCAATTTTATCTTGATGTTTATGAATAAATACATTATAAAGCTAACTTTGACATTTCGTATTAAATGCATAACGTAGGTAAACACGTTTTACTGTGTTGTAAACAGTGAAGCGTTAAAAACCAAATACTAGGACAAACATACTTGTACAAAAAAACATACATTAAAGACATTAAAGACGTGCGCATTAAACATGTTATAAAAGAAAGATAAACCACTAACGAAGGTGGAAAACTTATGTGTCCAGTTTGTATATCGTCATTACAATCAAAGAAAAGATTGCTTACAAAGATGTGTCATCACATGATACCAGCAAACATATTTACTTTTGCTCTTCTTGTTCCCTGCTTACATTGTTGTGTTATGTATCCTCTAGGAACATAACCACATAGGGTTTATTCATTTCATGCCATGCTGTCATTTAAAGAGACGCTTATTAAGATTTGGAATTTAAATTCATTAACAGAATTAAATGAAATTAAATTATTTTCTTTCATTTGCATCTAACAAGCACTCCTGAATTGATCTTTCTTTTTGTCTTCCCTTTTCTTTGTCATCAAAAGTCACTTATAAAAATCCATGTGAACAAATAATATAAAAACGCTAATAGGATGAGCTTCATCAATGGCTTTGGAGTAATCTGTATTTCCCCGATTGAAAACATGACTTCATCAAAGAATCTATTATCAAAGTAAGAACTATGGTATAATAGATTTAATCGTCTATGGAAGCATTTTGGAGAATTGAAATCATAAGTATATATAGATACATTGAATTTGACATAAGTCGTCAGTGTACTGTACATATTGTACTTATAATTATAGTATATTACAATTAGTGTTATTTTGTTTGTTCCGGCATTCTTTTTATCAGTTTTTAACTCCCGATATGGCTGCTTGCCTGTTTGTTGTCTCTTGATTGAATTTTGTATTGGCACAGTGTGTGAGAACCTCCAGAAAGTTCAAAATTGAACCGCTCCACAAACCAGGTTTAAGCACACCAGTTTTACCGACTGACCGTTCCACCGTTATGTTTTTATTCCGTTTGAAATATCAGTGTTTTGCAACTTTTAAGTTGCTTCTTCGCGGCAATTCTCCTAGGACTCTCTTATTTTTAAATTAAAAACCCTAACAAAACCACTGTTTGGACTAGTCCTGTAGTTCAACTTCGTTTGGTCTTGCAAAGAAGATACTAATGTTAAAAAAACGGGTGTATTCACTATGTCTACTAAAGCTTGCTTTCTAGATTGTTAACATTAATATTGTTCTTAGTAAATCTAGTTTTATGTTTCTATCTTTTTACAATCTACTGATTTCAAAAGAACAATGTTTTAATCTATAATAAGGTAAGTAGACTATAAAACACAAAAATGACAACAGGTGTAACGTCAGCAAACCTTGACAACTTCCTTCGTATTTCTTTTAATTATACATGTAATGCATACTCTTCAGCTACTTTCGATTCAGGGAAAGAACTATTTTGTAAACTTGTAATGTTGAACAAAAGTTTGTTTGTTTATTGGGTTTATCGTCCCACCAACAGTATTTCAGTTATCTGGAGACGGTTGAACAAATGTGTTACACTAGCTAAGTATTATAGAAGCTTACCCATTGACTCACATTTTGCATTTATACATTTTAAGTTATAATGTATAGGAATCTCATAAGTAAGGTTAAAATAATAGTGTTGTTTTTCTAAGGTCTACTATACGTGTTTGGTATGCACAGAAAGGCTTTAATGATAAATAAATCCATAGGCCTAACATGTACACATTCATCAGAAGATAAAAAGTGTACCTGGTCAATGGATACGCAGAAATGTATGCGCATGTTTCTAAACATATAAACTGTGAGAGTGCCATTTTAGGCATTATCGAAACATGAAAAACATAAACCAATATGCATAAGATGTTAAATTTGCAATGTTTTCCGATATTTATCTTATTTCAAAATATATCAAAATTAGGAGCGCATAGAAATAAAAAAAATATATTTACAGTAATTCTATACACATCCAACAACAAGCAATAGCTTGATGACCAGGTTCACACCTAGAGCACATTTTCAATAATTACTGCAACTCTTCAATTATTCATAAGTCTATATCTAGAGTATGTTTTAAAAACATCAGGACAGAGCAAGCGTTTATTTGATTCATTTCTGTGTAAACAAAAAAAAACAACAACAAAAAAAAAAGAACAAACAAACATCCATAACAACACCAATAAAAAATAAAACAACCACACTGTTTAATCAAGATTTTTTACCGTAAAATAAATTAAAAAATTTTAAAAGTTAACATTGCAAGATTTTTAATTTTCTATTTCATCTCTGCTTTATTAGGTTTTAAATTAAATAACATTTGGCTTCTCCCAAAAAAGACGTTTACAACGTTTCCTAAGGGAATTATACAACAGGCAGGAAGAAAACGATAGTCATCGTCAAGTTCATTACAAGTTTTATCTGTTTTGTTGTTTAATGGGATGGCAGATGGTGGCCATTGTATTCTTATTTTTTTAAAACAATGTATAGAAAGCCTTACTCTGTAAGTGTAACTCTACAAGTATTGAAATCATTAACTAAATTGCATTTTGGACATGTTACAATAGTTTAGCTGCAAAATGCGCATATGACTGTATTAAATGTTTCTTCTAACATTTCAAGATGAACGATGTCCCCATTTTCATAAAGGTATATTAAAGTACAAATCAATAATGTGAGCTGGATCTAATTGCTTGTGACCTGATTGGACATTTGCGTGATTTGAGCTGAAATATGTGCATAAACAATAGAAGAATCATAAAGAGCTTCATGTTACAGAAACTGCACTGTTCAGTAGTAAATAATATCTACATAATATCTGCAAAATATTCATATAAACACGTGGGGAATTTCTGTTACATAATTCAAAATATTTTGTATATAATTTATATGGACAAAAAGATAGGAAAAAATCCAAATCACAGAAAATAACTGTAATGCGGTTGAGAATAAATTTCCTTTTCTTAATACAGTATATTTATCAGATTATAGAAAAGTGCACATTTGAAAATATTGTCTAACCTGACCAAATTTTACGAAATTGTATTTATGAGAATGAAACTAATGTCAAAACATGTTATGTCTCGTCTCTGAGAGTTTTGATAGGACCTTTTCTTATTTACCTATATATATATATACATGTATTCAGAAATCATTATCAAGATAACTGAAATTCTATGAATGACGTATCATTATTTGCTATTGTAGGTTCCTCTGAAAAGATACACCAATGGTATAATCATTCTCAATTAGATGTTGTTATGCGTAAAATTAAAAATTGTATATTTAATAGTATAGCTGTATAGCTATATTAAGTTTTATATGTGACGCATATATTCTTAACATATTACCGTAGGTTGTCGCATGTCTGTATATAAGAAGGCATGCAAACAAGTTGTATTTTATTATTGTCATCTTAATTAATAAACATTTTGATATATCGACTTTGAACTAATTTTGTACTTACACAATCAATCAATTATTGTCACAATCTGTAATTATAGACTAGATAGCATATAAATTAGACGAAACGTGCAAAAAATATAAGATGAGTTTTTTTTTCTATTTAAACAGGAGTAGAGAAAATAATAAATTTGTAAAGACGATGTCAACAATACAACCTCTACCAGCATCCCACACAGTCCTTCCTTATTCCTAATTGCCTAAAACGCCAACATAGCTTTTTAAGTATGCTCAAGAGATTTTACTAATAAACTGACATTAGTATAAAAATCATTATATTTTAAGCTTGATACTATAGCAGGTAACTTTAATCGCGATAATCATACAAAACACTGGCTTCTTGCTACTATGCGAGAGTCTGGTCAGAGTAAAAAAAATGGAGAGTTTGTCCATATTTGTGTAGCCACGAGAGACCATTTGATTGTTTTTTCTCAGCTATTTTCACACTTTAAAAAAAATAACATAAACTTTTGGATTATGCCATCCAGGGAGCGCGAATTGACGTCACTAACAGCTGTAAATATCCTCAAATGTCACCATTCGCGTGTTCTTTTATTCTTCACTTATTGTAACCAGTTATCTTAAATAATGGTCCCTCGCCGTTTTCCCGTTTACGGCTATTATGCACCGTTTATATTTTGCATGGTATGGAATAATCCAGCGCTCAAATATCGTATAAGTAGGGAATGTTTGTATGTAATGAAGATGTTCTCGTGAAGGAAAACACAGAAAATGACAAGAAGAAAATATAATAAAGAAAGCGTGTAGAATGGTTGATATAAAAAGAGAGAAAAAAAAGCAGCAAAAATGTATAAATATGTTGAACACATTTATTGTACCTGTTTCTAGGCAAATAATTTCGACGTTACTTGCATTACCATAAACAAATGTTTCGATGCCACAAGCTATGCATTAAGCGTCTTGAGATCATGTCACACTTGATCTCCAAGCGACATGGCCCAAAGTGTGTGACTAGTACGATGAGGGCAGTGCTACCACTATGATGTATTAGTAAATGCAGCGCTGCAACACCCGACTTGGCACCATTTAATTGTACTAGTATAACTGTTTGACGACGTAGTGATGCAACAGCTACTCACTAAAATGTGACATTTTTGTTTGTTTTTTTAATTTAGCTGGAAGATATACAACAACACTAAATCTTGTTTATTTAAATAGAATTGCTTCACTGAGTTTCATGTATAAAACTAACAGAAACTGCTATTATAGTACATTTAGCAGCGAATGTTTGAGTTTTACAGAAAAGCGTGTGACAAGCGATCGTTTTATGAAAAATCTTATGTAATGTAATTGATTATAAAATTTATAAATCAAGTTTTAATTCGTGCAGATGCGTTTGCTTTCAAGTAAAGATTTTATAATTATTAGACAATCTGTCTTAATGCAATCAACCAGTGTTAACAAACAGCTAAGCATGTGTGTGTGTCGGGGGGGGGGGGGGGGGGGGGGTATCAACAAAATTATGGCTCACATGTTCTTTAGGTAATGATGGTTACGTTTTGTGTCATTTTAATGTGTTTTTTAAACAACAACATAGCCAACAATTATGATTATTATTGTGACGTACTGCTATTTTGGCCAAGGAAGACCCCAGTCAAATGTCTGGATAGAACCACTAGCGCATCTTAGGTCAGCTAGAAGACCTACCCACATAAAGTCCTCTGTCCCGAACCGAACTCGAACCACGCGGTGAGAGGCTACGAAATCAGATGAGTTACATATTGACTACTCTACCATTACGCCGCGAGAGTCCCTATGTCATGTTGAATAACAGTCCGTAGTACGATACACTAACACTTTATTTTAAAAATGCCATGTTGTGACATAAGTAAAATTGATTTTCCTGAAATAATGTTATCACGCTATGTCATATTTCCATATCGATGGTTACAACAATGTTAAATGTGCAGTGTGAATGTCGTAAAAAGTATTCCGTGCATGTAGTCTATGATGTCATTTAATCAATCCTATGAGGATTGTTATGTATATTTTCCTTTGATGTACATGACACATTGGTTCCTCAGTTCTATCTACACATGAAAATGATAGTACTACCATTTCCATTTCTTCTCTTCTCTGGTTCTTTTCTTTTCTTCATTGAAACTTAAAATTCATTTACAATCCACACTTTTGTATAGCTCTTCTAATAGAAGTAATATTTATTTCTCTTCTCCCTCCTTTAAATATAATATGGACTTTTTGTTTCAATTTCTAAGAAAACGTCAGTGCTGGGACAGTTTTTACTGAAATTAGATCAGTTTTCTTTTCATTAATTGCATTTGAGAAACCCCCCAAGAGTTGTACGATTAGAGCTATGTAAAACCGGTATATCCTCGTTCTTTGTTTTCGACTGGCCGTTCCAAGTTGGTACTTACTCGGTTTGCTTTTTTGTCTTTGCTCATCACATATTTGTCTTTTTACATTTGGCTTGCATGCGAATACATGTGTCCTGCCATATATATGAAGTTTGACGAGTGAAATCTAAAAATGGAACCTTGTGTAACGCCTTTGGCAGTTTCAGCCAAGCTACCGACCGTTTCGTCGATGTTCATTATTGCTTTTTTTTAAATAAATAGCTTGATAACTTTTACTGAGCTTTCGGACAGCTCATACGTAGACATTTTAGAGAACTGAATTTCATTGGACAAACAATCAAAAGCCTTCGACAGTATAGCTGCTACATACTGGTTTTTGTCTAGCGCTCATTTCCAGTCCTCCGCCAATCACAGTAAGGTTGGTAGACATCCATGGACTATGCGAAACAACTATCATGGATAGTGTTAAGATGACAGCTGAGATGAGTGGACTTTTTCAAAGATTTTCAAAGGCATTGGTAGGATATTTAATTTGATCTGGTCTTTAATTTGATTTGACTGATGGGTATTTTTCTTAAACAATGGGATGACTTTTGCTTCTTTGAGCCTTTTACGATAAACTTCAGATTCAATTGAGAAATGTACAAGATCTGTGAATTCTTCCCGCCGAAACTGTCTGAAAAAGAAATACATGTATGTTAGAATATTTCAGGTTTTGATAACATGGGGTGTGTTTTTGACAAAAGTGATCATGTCATGGCAGTCACTCACACCTGAAAATAATAAGAGAAGTGAAGAATACATCATTCATTAGTGGATTGCAGGACTCCAGTAGGGTCAGAGGCTTTAGGATATCAACATTTTTACCAGTTTCTGTGCTTTTTATGCAGTTCTTGATGTATATGTCATTGATGTCAATATTTAAGTCTAAGATAACGGCCGAGTTTTGGCTGTTTTCGTTCAAAGTTATCTTTCATTTTCTCTATTTTTTCTAAGGAATTTGAAGTTGCGATGTAAGAGCTCCGTAAACCTGGTGAAATACCCCAGAAGGTGGGTTTGCAAACTGACTGTTCGAAGGCGGCAAATGCTGGGTTTTCTCTGTATTTTATTAAATCAAGTTTCACAACAAGAACTGGTTTGTTTTTTATTTTGATCAAATGAAACATAAATAGTTCGTGGTTTATAGTTATATAAGTATAATCAGTAAAATATTTAAACTGTTTGCTTGTTGATCAAAATACGTAGCATGGACCAAAAGTTTAGCTACCCGGCTTCAGTAGGCCAGTGGTTAGTTTATTGAAGCAAAACATTTTAAACAATGCTAAAAGAATACGTCTCGATGTCAACTGATTAAATCAAAGAAATCTAGGCAGAATACCATTTTAGACATTTTGAACACAGATATACAAGATTTAGATCAAAGTTTTTTACATGTTCGTTATAAGTACTTATAGAACTTTTAATTCTAAAACGTTTCCTATGTATGATCATTTCAGAATTTTATTCACCGTTTGGTAAACCGGCACTTCCCAAACTGCTTCTCAGATGTTTAATGTCTCGCCATTGTTATATGTCATATGCTACATGCATGTAATATTTTGCTACAACATAAAACTTTGTTTACTGGAGTAATAAGACGTCATGACGTCTTAGTATTCTGAACTACACTTTGACAAGTATTCAAATATATATGTAATTTACTGTTACATTTATCTGTTGCTAAGAGAGGCTATTAATGTATTTTTGTTGTTTTGTTGTTGTTGTTCTTGTTTTGTGGTAGGTGTCATCAAATATTTCTCGGCATTAATATGTCAAAACAATTGTTTCTTTTCAATAACCAAGCAACCTAAACAATTACACATAAGTAGACGCATCCCTACATATTAAAAAAATAATTGCTTAGGATCGGCATGGTTACCAAAAATAGTTGGGTTTTTAGGTAAGATTTGCAATAAACGACAATCACTGAAAACAGGTAAAATATGTTTAAATCTACGCAGAAAAAATAATTGAAAATATGGCTTGAACTGTTCATTGTATGTAATTAGAAATGTTTTAATGTTAAAAGCACATGTAATTATGATTTACGTATTGACTTAAAAATTCATCGATTATTATTTTTTCTGTACCAAACCAAAATAAAAATTTTGTTTGTGACTTCGCAGTAACCACAAAAAGTAAGAAAGCCACTTATTTAAAGATCTGAAGATCTGAAATGCCACGCCTTTGCACTTTTACCAGCACTTGCAGGTGTCGGTAACTACTATGTGGAAAGACAAAAGTAACCTTTATACACTAACAATAGAAACTGAAATAGTGTTTCCCAGTTCAGTTTATATTCATTGCATTCAAAGCTCTTTTGCACGTGCTTTATATCTGCCAGACACTTCTATTACTTCTTTCGTGGGGTATATTTGTGCACAAGATGTTATTTCAAGCATTAGCCAATTTATGTAATAACTTAATTTCTATAAACACAAATGTCGAAATGCGATTTTTTAGATAACAACATTTCAATAGTTTGTTTATTGGGTTTATCGTCCCACCAACAGTATTTCAGTTATCTGGAGACGGTAACACTTCAATAGTAAATAGTGTATAATAATGCCGCCAGAAAAAGGACATTAAAGTGAAAATTTGGCGGAATGCAAAATCTTTCATTAATAGTTTTGGCAAAGTGTCTAGGATATTTATGAGCCAATAGTTATACTCAATCCACAGAACACCTTACAAGTTAACAGCTATTTTCAAAAATCAGTATAACTCTCTGAAACCAAGAGGAGCTGTTGTTTTATAGCAACCGGTCAACAGACCCTATAATATGGAAACAACTCACTTTGTGCGTAACTGTTAATTCGATATGACACATCATTTAAACCGAAATACGAAGTTTTAAACGGCAGTATATTTATAAACAATCTCAGGGAAGCACAAATTGCGCATCATAGCGTAGACAGCCTCTGTAGAACCAGTGATATAGGAAACTGGATGTAAAGCAAACAAAATGATGGCTTTGTTCATTTTTTACTTGATTGTAAAAGTTCTCAAGTAGGTAACCATAAGGAAAAACGGGGCATGAGATTGATCATAAGTAAATCAGGACGTGAAAGATTTGGTTTGATTTAGACAAGAAGCAAAATAGAAATTCCGGGAATAAACAAAATTACAATCTTACCTGAAAAAACACTACGATGGCTTTAATTTATGTTACAAATACTCAATTTCATAAATGACTACATTATGCCTTGTTATTTTAGGATATTATGTGTGTGTGTGAGTGTTTTAATCATTTATAGTTCAACATGTTACATTTTAGAAAATAAGCCAATTCGTTTTAATGTGTTTTTAACACAACAACAGCATATAATTGTGTATAGGAAGCCGTATAAAATAAAGTAAAAGTTATTGGCATATTAACTTTATAGTTTGCAATTACAAAAAATTTAGACGCAATGGCTTTTTCATATTGCGTTCTCAGTTTAGACTTGCATTCACAATGAGTGCATTCATTACCAATGCCAGGGTAAAAAAATATCGTTACCTGTTGTTGCACTGTTTATTATAGATAATAACGTTAGTTGTCCTTTTGAGTATACCTTCTAAAATGCCTAGATAAATATAATTATTTTTAATAAATTGATATCCAGAATCCCTAAACATTTTCTCTTTCTGATAAGTGTTTTCAATGGACCAAGTGTGTTCGCACGAAAGATGATTTCTGTCATTCTTATCTACCCACTGTAATATTGTTTACCTTACAGTTCACGTTTTATAACTGCTTAATGTTAAGTAACTCGTGTCGTTTCCATTTTTATCTTTTTCGGTAGTATTTGCTGTAACCTTTCTTTTATATATTTAGTTATTACATCCATGCATGTGTTAAAAGATCGGACAAAAAGTATATTATAATTATGATAAAAACCTGAACAATTTACCCTAACGCCCACTTTTCCTACTGAAGTAAATCAGATAAAAGTATTCCTTTGCAAAATGAAATGGGTATATAGGGATATTGCTTATATCGAAAGAATACATAATGTTACATATGCACATCATTCAAATAAAGCATAAAGCATATAAATACCGTTCAATATTTGACAAACTACATAGATTTTAAAACAGAGCTATTAAAAATAATATTAGAGGAAAATCATTACTCACGCACAGAACAAATACATGCAGCGATATGAGATCATCCTATAACATACCAAATAGAAATAGGCAGCTTAAATTAATGGGCCCGCTTAATTAGTATAAGAAACCCATTAAGCACAACTAAAGATATATTTAACACGGTAGGAGAGTAGCCAAGCTAACTAACAGAACCATCCAACAGCCGACAAATTAACACCTCACCTTAATTCACTCCATGTAGAGATCAAATCAATTAACATTAAAACAATTTTTTAGACGTAATTGATCAGATAGATTATTTACTTAGTTTAACTCAACTCAAATAATATCGCTTCTCACATCCACATCTACACCGACGGTAGCAAGGATACAAACAAAAAAGCAGGAGTTATTATGATTGAAAATCAACAGAATAAATAAACAAGGCCAAAATAAAACTAGACAGTAGGCATTCTATATTTAGATGCGAACTATTAATTATAACCAATAAAACGTGTTTAAGTAGAACAAAATTGCCGATCAACAATAAATATTTAATCCGGCTCTCTTTATTTACAAGCATTTCAGACAATTTACGGAAAGAATAGACAAGAACTTATCAAAGAAATATATAGATTAAAATACATATGTTAAGCAAAATCTCTTATATGAATATGAAGATTGGAACTCCAAGGTCAAAATTCACCATCATAATATAGCCTATGATTGAATAGTTACTAGACTCAGACTCGAATCCAGCTACCTAGGTGAAGAAAATAAAGCCCCCCCCCCCCTCTCCCCCAGCTCTCCATCTGATTGGGTGAACCCCAGTTTGGCGGAAGATTATTACTGTTCTTTGTTTGAAGGCATAACACCTCTAAGAAATTATTTCTTAACATTTTCACCAGTGAAATGTTTTTTACCCCTGATTAGAGCTAGCACTTTTTGAACTGAAAGTGGACATGAAATCGGATAGATTATGAACAAGGTAAAGACCTGGATAACTAATCACCGTACAAAATCAAGGCAATTAGATGGAAAGTAGCTGAATAAACGGTAGACTCATAAAGACCCAGTAAAAAGCAAGGTACCCGACATAAACCATATACATATATTGAAAGGAATCTATTTCTTTCTTTTAAAGGTGCTATCCGACACGTTGCCTATGTCAAATATATTTTATTTATTTATTTGGGTTTTACGGCACAACGACACTTAACAGGTCATACGGCGCCGAATACAAAGTTAAATGTGAATTGAGCGTAATCAGGTTAAAAACCCAACTACGCATGTAAAATATAGAAAAATATAAAAACTATCAGGTAAAAAAATAAATTATAATTGAAAACAGGTCAACACATAAAACGGTTTAAAAAGTATGACGATTGGTTAATAAACAGTTTAAAAAAATATATCTTATTAAAAATACCAATCTCGTTCAAGAAGCAAACAAGTTTAGAATCCGACACTGTCCTAAATAGTTCGAACATGTTATGGACATTAAAATACTTCGACCGTATGTGGTCTGTGTCGATACACTGTAATAAAATTTGGCTGACTGTCAGTGGTTCCTGGCAAGGAACACATACAGGCTGAGCTTCTCTTTTTAAAAGATATGAATGAGTTAACCTAGTATGTCCAATGCGACAGCGGGTAAGAGCTACGTCTTCTCGTCGACTTTCTCTGCAAGCAGAGACATTGGCACCGACGTTAGGTTTAATTACGTGTAATTTGTTACAAACAATACTGTCCCAACTTGTTTGCCACTTGGTTAAAATATGTCGGTAAATAAGTGGTTTAAAATCAGTGTGTGGGATGCAAAGATCTGTCTCAGTGACGGCTGAGGCAGATCTTGCACCCCTGTCAGCATCTTCGTTTCCTCGGATGCCTACATGACTAGGAAGCCAACAGAAGGAGATTTCGTTAGTGTCGTATAAACTTTGAAGTTTCACAAGAACAGTGCGAACATGTGGATTTGAATAATTCAGTGAATTTATGCTTTGCAATACAGATAATGAGTCTGAAAATATAACATATTTTTCACCGAAATGTTCTGAAATGAAATCAAGGCTTAGATTTATAGCCTGGATTTCAGCGGTAAATATAGACGAGTTGTTAGGAAGTCTTTGTTTAATGCAGTGGCTATTATTTAACCTCTGTGTGGGGTATTTGGGCATAATTGATGAAGAAAATTCATACTTCTGTCTACACTTAAACGATTATAAACGGTATCTCCATTTTAGGGCAGTAAAACTTGTTACTCAACAATTCTAATATGTACATTCTTTTCAAACCTATAAATAAGAACAATTGGAATTCCTGCTAAATATAGGCATCGACGTCAGAGCAGATGACGTGGATGAGCTGAAACATGACTGGTCACGTGGCTTTCCTAGTTTAAAAATGGCTTACTATGCAGCGTGGCTCAGATAGAACATATATTTTTAAATGGCGATTGTAGCGTTATGGTTCACTTTATACGCAGGTTTGTGACATCAATAAACAATTTTTATGAGATCAGTTCAGGTAACAATGATTTAAATGAACATATTTTTGTCAAAACTGTCGGATACCACTTTTAAACGGGTATATTGACCAGGTACCCACTAAGGGCCAAATTTAAACCATACTTTAGGCAAATAACCTTTAAGCCATGCATGGGTAACATGGCGGGGTCACGAGAAAATCCGAAAGGATGTGCTGACCTTCATTAAACTAGTTCCAACCTACCAACAGACTTATAGTTGTTGCTGTTTATGGCTCTTCAAAGGAGTTCTGTTCATCATCCAAATGCTATTTTTAAGGTTCAGAACTGTTCTTATTATGCCTGATGATAATTTTACGACATTGCTTGGCGCCCAAAGTTGCGATTTTTGCTCCATGGATTCGGAGTATATATATTTTTTTCCATATTATTACATCCAACTACATTTAAATAAGGAACTAAGACTTACATGGTAGTATCGCTTTAAATTTATTGTTAATTGTATTTCCCGCCAAATTTGAAATCAGCCGGTTCGGACGCGCCACAGGATTATTTTAAAGTCGTACTAGTTACGAGGGTGTTTAAAAAGAACGAAGTACGGGAAAAGTGTGTAATAAGTTAAGCTTGGGTTGGTAATTCAGTTAGTTTAGTATATAGTATATAATATAAATTTTAGTAGAGAATTGAATGTATTCAATGTATTTAATATCTTCTAGGTATTTAAGTGTTGTATTTTTTAATTAAATCTGCCTTTTTTCCGCTGGTACAAAAGCAAAGACATAGTATTTACTGAAACGAGTCGTATGTGAATACTAGAGCTCTTTGTAGCTAATCTCTTGCTATCGTGTGCTGCCTTAACCCAAACAGCACGGGTTTACAGGATGTCTCTATGTCACAGTAAGGACAGTTCCTATTGGTGAACGTCTAAGGCGGTAACTGTCGGGTTTGCTCTTTTCGTTAAATGACTCATCACAAATTTGTTCTTACTTTTCGCTTGGCTTGCATGTGGAATACCTTTGTTCTGTGCCTTTTCGGAGTTTGGTATATGTTGCAATGCTCATAGGACTTTGACATATATTCTTATTCAGGACCACAACAATGTTACTTGTGCAGTGTGGCGGTCGTAAAAAATCTCCCCGTGCATGTAATCTATGTTGTCATTTTATTCATCCTATAAGGATTGTTACGTGTATTTCCTTTGATGGACATTGGACTTTGGTTCTTCAATTCCATCTTCACATGAACAGGATGCTACAACTATTTATTCGTCTTTGGTAATGTTTGTTCATGATTCAGAAAGTCAATTTTATTCAACCATTTTTGTGTAGTTTTTTCAAATCGAAATAATACCATATTTTTTCTGGACACTGTGTGGACGTTGTTTTTCAATGACGTCACTACTTTCGTCAAAACTTATAGGAATATCAGCGCTTAGACATTTTGTATTCAAATAGATCGTTTTTCTTTTCATTGCTTGCATTTGAGAAACCCGTCAGAAAGTGCGAGGTTAAAGCTCTGTAAAACCGATTTAAGCACCCCAGTCGGTCCATATTGCCGACTGACCGTTCCAAGGCGGTAGCTGTCGGGTTTGCTCTTTTCGTTAAATGACTCATCACAAATTTTTGTTCTTACTTTTGGCTGGGCTTGCATGTGAAATACCTTTGTTCTGTGCCTTTTCGGAGTTTGGTATATGTTGCAATGCTCATAGGACTTTGTCATATATTCTTGCATTATTTACCAAGGTAGCTTACTCCTAGTTTTAATTGCGTTTAAAAGAAACTATCCTAAACTAACTATATTTAAGCAGTAAATATTAACCTTAAGAGTCCTATCACCACATCTGAATTTATGCGTTTATTTGCACTCAGAAAAAGTTATTTATTGGCTTCTTTTTGTAATGCTCTCTAATGAAACAAATTATAGCTCTTTCTCCATGGTTTGGTATCCCTAGTTTTATAAAGGTATTGAGCTGTTTTTGACCGTAGACTGTGAGGATTATATATTTATATATATTATATATTTATAGTCTTTACGGTCTACTGTCAAAATCTTTTTGGGGGGGAGGGGCCAAATTTATTTTTTCTTATCCATCGGAAAGCCTTGTTCATAATGTACATTTCTCATTTGCAGATAGAGTGTCTGCTGACTTGCTTAATTTTGTAATGATTAAATATTATATCATTTTCCATTGTATTCTTTTTAGTATCTATCAAGGTACATGCCGATCGGAGCTAGTAATTTATGTAAATAAATGTAATTTATGTAATATATGTAAATGGCTTCATTCGTCTAAATAGACTTACAAAGGACCATTTCGTTATAAGAGGAAATCGATTTAAGAACAGACCAATTAACACCATCGGTCAACACGTTAGGGATCAAACCAATCAACATAACGAACGGCTAAAAATCCTTCTTCCTTTAGGATTAGTGGTGTCATAAAAGTGTCACCAATTAATTGGAATTAATAAGAATATATGACAAAGTGCACGTGATTGGCAGGGCGGGAAAATGTACGGAATTTAAGAGGGCATGATGTCAGATGTTTACTGTAATTTATGATACAAGCACATTGTTTTGGAGAAACACATTCACATCTTAAACGTTTGATCACTTCACTGGCAGAGTTTGTTTGCTACACTTGTGAACATACTTTTATTGAATTTCCGAGCACTTATTTGCTTTCAAGTTTATTTAAATTTGCATACATGTGTATAAAATTTACGCGTTTAAAATAATTGGGCAAAGATACTATATTAAGGTTGATTGTGCCCAGGGATGACATAGGTAAGCTAGCTTTACAATTAACTAACTTGTCGGAATATTAGAGATGATTCCACACGGTCCAATTATTGATTAACAATGTTCATTGTATATGAACCGTATCAATCGACTCCCATATTTGAGACAAACCTCTTTTGCATAATCTGACATAGAGCTAGATTGTGTTATAGCTATTTTTAACCAGATGTATGTTTATTCCAATTACATCTAAATGCTCTTTGTTTTCCATAAAAGCGTGGGCAAATAACCAGAATCACTTCCCTAGTTTCCATGATTATTTTCATTCATATTCAGTCTATGCATATTGTCATTCAAGGTATAAGTACGAAAACTTCATAGGTGTGCAATATTAATTTGTGTGTAAAAATATGCTCATCGATAGTATGTATGTACCGGAAATGTAACATATAGTTTAGTTTCTGTTTACAACCATAAACTTTTTGTATTTGTATAGCATTTATCATAGCATTAAGATCACTTTTGTATGAGCATGATAATGTAATTAGAAAAATGTCACACTATTTAAATATATGTATCAAAGAATTATGTGAGGGCACAGTACAATTCTCCTTGTGTTACGTTACCATAATATACGTTCCGTTACGATACCACGGTTTGTCATAATCGTTACGTTTCGTTAGGGTACGATGTACCATTTACGATGTGGCTCGTTACGTTACTTTACGATAAGCCTATTACGTTATACGATACGATACGTCACCATACGATACATTTACGATAGAAATATGCACGATATACGATGTTTTGGACTACTGGTACGGTGCCAGGACTGTAACAGTTGCCAATATTATACTAGTTGCGAGATGTAAACATAAAAAGTAATCATTTATCATACACTTTTGTGTATTATCTGTTAATGGAAGCGCCTAAAACTTTACTTTAAAACTAAACTTTGATTACTTACTAAAACTGATTCATTTTTAGTTGTGAGGAAATAGGAAGTAACATTGTTTAGTGTCTGTTTTCGACGCAAACCAGAAGATAATCGTGTCTATTTTTCAGCTACATTTATACCTCACTCAGTGCGATGCAAATATATATTTCTTTAATGTGATTCATTGGCCAGCGGACGAATGAAAGACACATTTATCAACGCATCATTTGAAAGACATATGACAATTTTTTCTGAATGTTGATATAAATAAGTTGTGTAAAATATGAGTTTCTCATCAATAGGTTTCAAAGAGTGAAAGGTTAGCTAAAACCTATTTGAAATTAGAAATTCAAGGTCCATGCACACCAAATCTTAAGCTTACAAATAAAGAAGGAAGTCATTTGTTTATTGTTAAATGGATTTGCACTGATATTTCGGATGGCTTTAGCCACTTGGATACACTTACTGTTTTTGTCCACACCTAATACTACTAGACAGTTTTAAAGTCTTAGTAAATTAATTAGACAATAAACTAATAAACCAGCTAAAAAGTCATCAGTATATGAAACTATTAAAGCACGATTAATCCTATATAATATTTGTTTGAAAATATTTCTTTTGTTACAACATTGTGTTTATTTGTAATAAATATGAATACTATTTTGCTAAGTTCATAAATGTTCTTATTTACGACAATTTATTGTGTGTATGTATGTAAATTGGCTTTATTTTTACTTCAGGTTTTGCCTATGGGACGCATTAAGATTGAGCAAACTCAATATAGGGTGTTTCATAATATCTGTCCTTATAACAAAGTTACATATTTGGTGTAATTGTTTATCTTTAATAGCAAATTATATATCTTTATTTATTTATTTATCAGGGTTTTACGACACTTAACAGGTCATACGGCGCCGAATACAAAGAAGTATAATGCGAATAGAGAATAATCAGGTTAAAACTAAACTATGTAAGTAAAATAGAGAAAAATACAAAATCTATCAGGTTAAAATAATGTGAACTATAATTGAAAATAGGTTTAATGTATTAAACGGTTTAAAAATGTATAACGGTTGCTAAAACGGTTTAAAAAAATTATAACTTGTTAAGAATATTTATCTCGTTCGAGAAGCAAACAAGTTAAGAATCCGACACTGTCCTAAACATGTTTGTACATGTTATTGACATTAAAATACTTCGACCGCACTTAGTCTGTGTCGATACACTGTAATAAAATTCGGTTGACGGTCAGTGGTTCTTTGCAAGGAACACATACAGGTTGAAATGTTCTTTTTAAAAGATATGAGTGAGTCAGTCTAGTATGTCCAATGCGACAGGGAGTAAGAGCCACGTCCTCCCGCCTATTTTCTCCGCAAAAGGAGACGATGGCACCGACGTTAGGTTGGATTGCGTGTAATTTGTTATCAGCAGTATTGTCCCAACTTGTTTGCCATTCGGTTAAAATATGTTGGTTAATAAGTGATTTAAAATCGGTTTGTGGGATGCAAAGATCTGTCTGAGTGGGGGTTGAGGCAGATTTTGCACTTTTGTCTGCATCCTCGTTTCCTCGGATGCCTACATGACTAGGAAGCCAACAGAAGGAGATTTCGTCAGTATCATATAAACTATGAAGTTTGACAAGAACAGTGCGAACATGAGGATTTAAATAATTCAGTGAATTTATGCTCTGCAATACAGATAATGAGTCTGAAAATATAAAATATTTTTCACCGGAATGTTCAGAAATTATATCAAGGCTTAGATGTATAGCCTGGATTTTGGCGGTGAAGATAGACGAGATGTTAGGAAGTCTTTGTTAAATGCAGTGGCTATTACTTACGAAGGCACAGCCAACGTAAGTGTCCGTCTTTGAACCATCGGTATATATATGAAGGTGATCAGAATACTTGTCACGGAGTTCGAGAAATTCAGATCGTAAAATCAAAGGATCTGTGTTCGACTTTTTATTTTTACAGACTTCAAAATTTACATCAGGGGAACGGAGTAGCCATGGTGGATGTTCAATTGTGGAGTTTTCGGAAATGTGTTAATGCTACCTTCAAGCCTCAAACCAAGAGGTCTGATGGCTTTAGGTGATCGCTCATAAAGCTCTTCATGTTTAGGGTTGAATAGGTAAATATAAAAAAAGGTCCTATCAAAATTTCCACAAATATTTAAATTTTATCTATCTGTAGACAAAGGCTAAAAAGGTAAATGTACATTTGACAAAAACACAGAGACGAGACATAACAAACAAACAAAAAAACATCAGTTACCGCCTTGGAACGGTCAGTCGGCAAAAAGGCCAACTGGGGTGCTCAAACCTGGTTTGTGGAGCAACGTTGGGTTATCAGAGGTAGATATGAGTTTAATGATATACTGCAAAAAAGGTTTCTCGCGACGCAAGTATAATGATGTTTCGTTGGCTTCAACGTAAAGGCTCTGCACTGGTGAGGTCCTGAACGCTCCTAGAGCTAGACGAAGTCCCTGGTTGTGAACGACGTCCAGCATCTGGAGAAAGGTCCTTCGGGCAGAACCATAGACTGTGCTTCCGTAATCTAATTAGACCGAATAAGGATACCGTATAGAAGTAACAATGTTTTCCTATCGGCTTTCTAGTCTGTATGGGATAAATATTTAAGCAAGTAAAGGGCCTTGAGACATTTTTTGATGTAATTGATATGCGGAAGAAAAGTCAGTTTCCAGTCAAAAATAACAAAATTCAGGGTCAATATGAAGACCTCGTTTTTGATAGAAATGTATACAGTTGGTTTTGGTTGGAGAAAAATTTTAAACCGTTAGTTTTGCTCCATTTGTGCAAGTTATTTAGACATTGTTGTAATTGTCTTTCAATTGTGCTCATATTTTTATTAATGATTATTCGTTTTAAGGTTTTACAAATACAGCTCGTCAGGGCAATAGGTCTATAGCTTAGAGGATCTGTTGCGTCCTTACCTTGTTTATGAACTGGAATAATGAATGCATTTTACTAAGAATCGGGTACTTTACCGGATATCCAAATTTTATTCAAAGATTGATAGAAGTTAGTTTAGAGATCGATTTTGTAAATGTTTCAAAAGTTGGTACGGTTTGTCAATTGGACCAGCAGCGGAATCATGCGATTTATTTAGAGCATCCTTCAGGTCTTTCAATGAAAAGGATTGATTGTAAGTTTCGTTATGATTAAATTTAAAATTAACCTTTTCCCTTTCAGAAGAGTGTTTAATGGTTTGTAATTGAGGTGTGTAGTTTGGCGATGAGGAATTTTTGGGCAAAACATAAGCGAATGTGTTCGAAATGTTTTGTTTATCTGTTACCACGGCGCGATTTGTTTTAAGGTGGTTAACAGTTGAATATGAGGGTTAACCGCTAATCTGTTTAATAGCAGACCAAACGTTTTTGATGGAAGTCTTTCCATTTATTTTTGAAACATACTTTTGCAAAGATGATCTTTTGGCATGTTTAATAGTCCGGCGACTTTTTGCCCGTTAGCTTTTAGATTTTTATCGGTAGGTAACATCAAATTGCTTTAATGCCGCCCTACATTTACGAATAGATTTTTACACTCTTCATTAAACCAGGGCTTATTATGTTTGGATTTAGTCGAGGTCTTAGGTATGCATCTTTCAGCTATATTGTTCAAAGTGTTTGAAAACGCGACAATTTTGTCATCTTCATTTTCTATTGAAGTTGGACCAAGTTCTGCAAAACAAAGTGCTGAGAACAGGTCCCAGTTTGCTCTGTCCATCTTTCAACGAGGATTATCGTCGCATATTAGCGAAGTATAGTTTGTAAGGATTACAGGAATGTGATCACTTCTACAAAGGCCATCGTGTAAATCCCAAGTGTAATCTAAATATACAGAGAGGGGACACAATGTTAGGTCTAACGATGAATAATGCCCAGTTGCGGGATGCAAGTATGTTGTTTATTAATTATTGTTCAGACATATATCATTATGAGCAATAAAGTTTTCAATCGTCTTGCCTATATTATTAAAGTCAAAACATCCCCATAGCGGGATAAGACTATTAAAGACGAGTATATATGGAGTGGGCAGCTTGTTAATAAGATTATCTAAATCATCTTTAGATACATTTGAATCCGATGGAAGGTAGACAGAGCAAATAGTTACAACTTTATGTAGGGTTGACAATTATTATATAGATGCCCTCTCGCAAGCTGTATGTATATGATTATAACAAGTATAGCTCTTAAAATCAAACTTATCAGAGTCTTAAAGAAAGATTTCCTGAAGACAAAGCACAGCAGGATTTAGCGTAGATAATAGAATAAGTATTTCATTGTAATAAGCCTTAAGACCTCGACAGATCCTATGAATTATTATATTATTCATGGGATTATTCAACTTAATTTGGGTAGACTGTATTGTATGGTGTCTTACAGGTAACCTTGGTGGTCTTCTCCTCTGCCCCGAAGAACCAGGAGTATCCTAAGAGGAGACCTGGTCCTTTGCTGCATGCTTGTTTTTGTGCCTTTGCATTATTCTTCACAGAATAACTTGAACAGGCAGAGTCTCAGAAGATTCAGATACCTTGCATTTGGTACGAATGATTACTTTGTCAGAAGTTTGGTTACCAGTCGTGACCTCATACTGAGTGAAATTGTCCTTGTGCTCTGAGATGCTTTTTTTGGTTGCCGATGCATATGTTGCGCCACAAGCAGGAGTTGCCTTGTCTTTTGCCAGCTGTCTGACTTCTGGAAAGGAGATGTTATTTGTGTACTTAATTTTTAGTACTTCCTTTTCTAGTTTCCAGGCAGGGAAATCCTTGGATTTTGTCTCATGTGGTCCAGCACAATTAACACATTTAAGTGGGTTGGGACGTACGTCTTACCTGTGCTGGGCGGACATTTCACCGCAACGTGTGCAATGGTCGTCGTCCTTGTATTGGGACTTGTGGTGGCCGAGCTTCTGACAATGAAAACATTGTATATCATTTAAAACGCAAAATACATAGTTTTTACACAAACATAAAGTACTGGAAAAACGATGACGTCATGACGTCATAAATGACGTCATTTCTTGCCGCACTGTTAAAGTAATGGCGACGTCAAAAGAAAATAACTGTGAAATTGTAAAATTGTATTATCAAACAAAATCACTGAAAATGGTAGCAAACACAATGAAAAGAAATTATCCAGATATGGGAAAACTAAATACAGAATCAGTACAAAGAATAGACGATTTTAAAAATCTGGCACAGTTCACTGAGCAACCCGGGTCGACATTGACCACCCAGAACACTTGAACCCATTGAGGAAGTAAAAACAGTGATTCGTGATACCCCAGAAAGGTCGGTGAGGACAGTCCTGGGTGAGATTACTAACACGGCAAGTGTTTCAAGCGTCTACAGGATGCTGAAGTATGACCTAAACCTGACACCATGCAAAATATCGATCATGCAACATCTAAGTGACGTTTCAAGCAGGCTAGCATTCACTCACTGGATGCGTACCAACACCGGCGTCATTAATCAGCTATGGTTTTCTGATGTAGCACATTTTTATTTAAATGCTGAAGTAGAACTGCAGATTTGTGGGCACTGAGAGACCTAAATTTTACATAAAAAAAACTCTGCACAGGGAAAAGGTGACCGCTTGGGCTACACTCAGGGTGCACTGAGTTAGTGGTCCATTCTTCCTTAAAGGGTGATGATGGCCATGTAAGAAAAATCAACAAGGATCGCTACCTGACTTTACTGCAGAAAAAAATTTGTGCCAACATTGAAGAAGAAAGGGTTTGACATGGACTGTTTATGGTTTCAACAGGACGGCACAACACCAGACACAGCAGGGAATGATGTCCAGTGGCTGACTTTGACATTCAGAGACAGATTCATTTAATTTCACACTGCAAATGAGTGGCCACCACACTCCCCTTATCTCATTCCTATAGACTTTTATCTTTGGGGATACATGAAAAAGTGGGTATACAAACCTTCTCCTCAGTCTACCGACGACCTCAAACATGCGATTAAAAGAGAACTCAACATAATTACACCAGAGACATGCCGCAATGTGACTGACAATTTCAAACGCAGACTTGACGTCGTGATTGCTCAAAATGGACGTCATATCGAGCACATTTTGTAAATATGGTACATTTGTAAATTGGCTGATACATAATTGCCATAACTTATTTATATATGTTCTATGTATCAAAACAAATGTTATTATGTCTGCTACAAGGTTTAGGTTTTTGCACAAATGTATCATTTATTTTATAGAAATAACAGTTTGATAAAATAAGGACACATATTATGAAACACCCTAGAAACGTTTCATAATGAGCAAATGTTTTTGCAATCATAACCTCACTTTTAGAGCCTACACAAAGTAATTTTCATTTTATTTAGTTAACACCACATTTTAGTATTTCTCATTTATAGTTCACTTTTACGCAAATAGTCGGTAAAACAGTCTTAGGACATAAAAAAATATATAGTTTCTGGTTTAAGGTCCCCTCAAAAACGAAGAAATATATACAGCTAGTGCCCGTAAAACAACAATCTTAAGTACATAACAAGCAAACATCGCATGACAAGCTAGCAAAAATGGACCTTTTGGTTCAAGTTAAATGTGCTTCTTATTTGCTTCTGCATAACAGTTTACTTGAATATGCGTGTTTGAACTTCTAGTGAATTCCACTCTTATCCCCTATAGCATCGGATTGACATAACAACGTTACTATCGAACCTTACAACTGAACGAAATGAGTTATTGATTTTTTTCTATTATTTATTAAGTAATCTTAATTTTTTTTCAGATTTGTGAAAGGAATGTTAGTTTAACAATCTATTTTCCCAACATAATATAGTAACAACACATCCTTCGATAAAGATCTTTTTAGACAGGTTTTACTTTTGTGTATAGACAATACTAAGTATCTTTTCATCAATAATGAATGATTCGATATAGATTATTAATAATAAAGGTGATGAGGCGTTATTATAACAAATATCTGCTCGCTCGCCTGCCTGCCTTTCTGGTATATGTCTGTCTGTTTGAATGTCTGCCTGTCTGTCTGCCTCACTGTCCGTTTCTCTGTCCGTCTGTCTGTATGCCTGTCTGTCTCTCTGTCTATTTGTCTGTCTGCATGCCTGCCTGTATGTCTGTCCCACTGTCTTTGATAGGTCGGTTTTTCTGTATATATGTGCAAATGTATATATAGTTGCAAAAAGCGTTATGTCTTATGGAACGTTTAAATGCATAGTAAAGCTAAGCACTCTGTTAAAAGATTATGACCGTTCCGAATTTACGTCATGCATTCTGTGTTTGAATATTTCTACGATAGAATCTGTCTATACGAAGCTACGATCGCTGTCGACAAGAAACATAACATAAACTAACAAATACTGACATTCAATAAACGTGGGTTGATTAAGCGGTAAATACGTCAACTGTAAAGTGTAATGTTTGCTTCCATATTCCCTAAGGACATCAAAGTGTTCACGGTTCTTCACTAGCCATTTTCTAATTGTGTCATCAAGAATAAATCACATACGTGTCGTTTCTAAAAAACATCCTTTTACGTTTATTTCTTTGTGAACATTATACTGCGTGATATTCTTGTGACATTTTCACTTAAATAGTTATAAAGTAACACTTAACAATGTGAACAATTATGAATTTATTTATGTATTTTCATCTTTAAATCTTTACACTAAATTCTTACTCAGGGAGGAAATACGTAAAGGGTAAATAAGACTTATATACTTCAGGTATCATGTTACAACTAAAGCACAAATATCCATCCAAAACTGATATACTTTATGTTTAACAAAATACTTTAGTAGTTCAAGTAAAATAAAACACGTCAACTGTGCCAAACTCCTTTAGCCACCTACTACTACTCAAAATTTGCTAAGGATCACGTTTTATCACGTATACTACTTTTATTAAGTTGTGGCGACATGATTTTCGTAAAAAGTATAAATATCAAACTAATAACTGCAATTCCCATATATGAGGCTTGAATACATGTTTATTTTTGGTAAGCAAACTGATTTTTTTCTGGTAATATGAACAAAATATCTTATATCAATTAAGTGATCCTTATCCAACTTTGAGTGGTATATTTATAGGTAAATAAAAAAAGGTCCTATCACAATTTTCACAGATATTTAAATTTTATCTACCAGTAGACAAAGGCAAACAAGGTAAATGCAAATGTGACAAAACACAGAGACGAGACATAACACACATAAAGAAAAAACATTAGTTACCGCCTTGGAACGGTCAATCGGCAAAAGGGCCAACTGGGGTGCTTAAACCTGTGTGTGGAGCGCTCCAACCTAGCAATTCCTGAAGGTTTTTCTAGCAAACAGTGTAAATAACAACATCCAGTCAAAGTGAAACAACTAACAGTAAGCACTTGCATCGGGAGTTAAACAGATACAATGAACTTATATACATACATAACAACTAGTAATAACATAAACACATATGTAGAGTATGTACAGTAGCATCGTCGGGTACCAAGGCTTGATTTTATTACGTTACTCTCCATTCATCACCCGTGGGCAAATTGCTACTCATTGAGAGGAAAATTGATATAGGTATATATAGATAGACTAATCTAATTTAGTTTAACAATTAGTTTGTTTGATTAAGAAAACACTTGATTATATTTAAAGTGACTTTGTTTTTACAAATTAAGAAAGGCGTTTTCAAAATTCTTTCACCGCAATTATTTTATTGCTTCTAAGTATCATAGCAGTATGAAAACACTTATCCAGAAAGGCATAATTATTTAAGTTAAAGAAAATCAAGGGTCCCAATAAGTTTTCTGACTACTTTAAAAAACTTATCAAAAAATTATTGCTAACGGTAACAACCTGGGAATCTGTCGGTGTACGGCATTGCTTGCAATTGACCCTTTTACAGTCAAGAACTTGCATTGCTTTTAAATTACACTATGACTGGACAGGTCGTTGAGATTATATGAGAACAGTGACTTAAAGCCTTAATTGGACAGTCACTGTTGGATTTCTTGTCTCTTCATCTCTCAAGTCGTGCCCTATATAGGTGGGACAACTTGAGCTGTCTCCATACCATTTACGTGAGATTGCACAGTAGGTATAACTTCGGGATCTTTTGTACCTTTATTATATAATATACCACCTGCTGATAAGTCCTCGGCTTTTTATGATGTTATTTTGAATTTTATTACCTATTAACTTCTAACAATACTACATTTTATTTTGTTGGCATTTTATTTTGTTGGTTTGGGTTGTTTTCTAAAATTCGATTATTTCTTTCGTAGTTTTTTTACATTTTCGACACTTTTGGCATATGACGTCATGCCATTGTATGACGTCATTAAGTTGTTCTTACTATACGTCAGCGCTTGGGCTGTTTTATTTCAAACTACTCTCTTATATGGAATTCTTAAGTTGCCGAGTCTTTTATCTACTGTACATACTGTACATATGTTGATACTTTATTACTATATATTTTGTATGTATATAAGTTCATTGTATCTGTTTAAACTCCCGATGCAGAAGCCTACTGTTAGTCATTTCACTTTGACGGGATATATTTATTTACACTGTTTGTTTGATAGAATAAAACTTCAGGAAGTGCGAGGTTGGCGCGCTCCACAAACAATGTTTAAGCACCCCACTTAGTCCTTTTGCCGTCTGACCGTTACATTTCGGTAACTGATGTTTTTTTTCTTCTATTTTTGCGTAACCTATTCGTCATGTGAATAGAGTATCACGTCCATGTCAATTGTTTTCAATATATATTTTTGTTATACAGTTTAATTTGTACGATAATGAATAATTATATTCCTTTTGTTCTTTTTTCCATCGACTCGTTTGCTTCAGCTACAGCGATCAGCACGAAATATTTATGTTAAATAAATACACAAGAGGAAATGACAATACAAATTTCCTTACAGAATCCACATTCGCAGGAAAAGAAAACGGAGACAAACATCGAGTTGTATTAAGTAATCAATAGGTAAATAAGAAAATGTCCTATAAAATTCCTACAGGTATTTAAATCTAAACTGCCTCTAAACAAAGGCAAACAGAGTAATTCTATAAGTTGCAGAAACATAGAGACGAGACAGAACACACGAAAAGAAAAGCCAGCTGTTGCCGCCTTGAAACAGTCAGTTGGCAAAAGGACGGCTAGGGTGCTTAAACCTGGTTTGTGAAGCTCACCAACCTCCCACTTCCTCAAGGTTTTTCTATCAAACAAACAGAGTAAATAAAAATATTCCATGTAATTGAGACATGTAACAGTACGTACCTGCATCAAGATTTAAAGCTGGTAAAGTAAACTTATATACAGACAAAATACCTTGTCATATAATAAACAACCAACATATATACAATATTTACAGTCGATAAAAGCCTCGGCAACCTAAAAGCTCTAAGTGAGATAGTAATAAAAAACGGTTTAAAAATTTGCGGGGTAAGTAGTCGAAAGGTTGTATTACGTATATGTATATGTCGCTATTATAGGGAATGCGCCAATAGCATCATCGCGAATGATGCATAAATGCACAAAACGTCAGCAGTTGGCACTCAAGAAAGTTCTTAAAATGGAAAAAAAAATATCTCTTCATTCCTAGTTTACCAATTTTGCATTGATATTTTAAATGGATTATGCTCGTATGTTAGTTCGTGTATAACCATTTAAAATGTTCATTTTTTGTACATTGCCAATAATTTGTTACGCGCATATTATATGACGAAACACATTAAATTAAGGGACACTTGTTACTGGTATGAATAGGACTATATGACACAGCCCTATGAGTGTTGCAACATATACACACATTTGAAAAAGGCACAAGACAATGGTGCAAGCCAAATGCAAATGTAAGAACAAATCTGATGAGTCGTTAAACAAAAATAGCAAACCCAACAGTTACCACCATGGAACGATCTGTCGGCAGAATGGACCGTCTGGGGTGCTTAAATAAGTTTTACAGAGCTCTAACCTCGCACTTCCTGAGGGGTTTCTCAAATGCAAGATGAACAGAAAACATATCTATTTGAATAAGTAAATGTCTAAGCGCTGACGTTATGACGAAAGAAGTGACGTCTTTGAAAATAATTTCCAAATAATACATGCGGTAACTTTTTACCCGTTCAGTGGTTTTTCGCTGTAACGTTCAGGTCTCTCAGTGCCTCAGAATCTGCAGTTCTTTTTATGCGCTTTTTAATAAATGTGTGCTGCATGTGCTTCAGCAGAAAACCATAGCTTATCAATGATGCCGGTGTGGGTATGCATCCATTAAGCGAATGCTTGAAATGTCACTGTCTTTTAGATGTTGCATGATCGATATCTTGTATGAAGTCAGGTTCAAGTCATAGAGGGTGTTTCATAATTTGTGTCCTTATTTTATCAAACTGTTATTTCTATAAAATAAAAGATATAGTTGTGTTAAAACAAGTCCTTGTAGCAGACATAATAACATTTAATTTGGTATATAGAGCTTTGGGATATCAACAAATTAGGGCACTTATGTTCCAACTTACAAATGTACCATATTTACAAAATGTGCTCGATATGACGTTTGTGTCACCGTTAACTAAATGTACATATCAGGAAACGAAATGATTTCCAAGAAAATTCATGTATATCCCTGATAAATCTCTATTCGTTTTTCACAAACCAAAGAACAGTAGCAAACAACAGTACAAATTAATGCCTAAAGTATTTACAGTCGCCTCAGGAATGAAAATATTCATACATAATCAAAAGTAGGACAACCTTTTTGGAATTCTCAATATAAATGGGAGACTTTTTAATGTCATAGCATATTAATTACATTGCTTAATTGTATATTTTTAAGGACATCTCCAAACTATATGTTAGCACATCAACGAACGTCGGAAAATAAAATCTTTTTATATCGACCAACTTGGATACATGTTTACACCCTAGAGATGTCTCCCCTCAGAGCGTATTTGACTAAAGGGGATATTTGTCTTTCCGTCTTCATCAGGTGCATTTACTTTTTGCAAATCATAAATGTCTGTCTTCTCAATTTACATATTCGAATCAATTATGTTATTATTACAACGAGGATGATTTTTGAGGATTTCAAAATAGTTTCTACTTAAAAGGCTAAGAATTATTTTGCTGAAACAGTGGTCGAAAGTACATTGTTAATCCAATGGTATTTACCACTTACAAGCACGATCAAAACTACTATGAACCAAATGTAAAAACCGGCCGCAATAGCTCAATTGGTAGAGCTTCAGCTTGGGTATCGGGAGTCGCGGGTTCGAACCCCGGCCGGGTCAAACCAAAGACTTTAAAGTTGGTAGTAGAGGCTTCCCTCCTAACGCTCGGGGCTAAGGGGACAGCATAACGCCTGACTCGTCGGTGTCAGTATAATGAACCGGCAGGGTTCAGTCCCTGGGCACCTCATAAATGCCCCCGTGCTATAATGATAGAAATGTCGCTGCACAATATCGGCGAAAATGCCGGCAAATCGCATCCCATCCCAAATGTAAAATCACTATAAAAGATAAATCGAAAACGACAACATTTCATTAATAAATCTAAGAATATCGACTTGTATGTAACGGACGTAAAGATTAAAATATGTCTACCATTATCCATGTAAACTTGGGTTGGAGATTATAAAAGTTTAAGTATGAGTCAGACAAAATACTCTTTTATATGATTGGCTGGAATAAAATAAAATTTGAATTCTAGCCAATCAGATGCTTAAGAATTGTTTTTGATTCAAGCGCAAAAGTTTTATATCTACAATCGTTGTCTTATGGTGCGTAAATTTATTCTCTGTGGCCTGTTATGAATATACAAAGTGAGTTTTAACATACATACGTGCATGTTTTAGCATAAGAATAAGTATATAGGGAAATAGAAACCCAAATGTCTTCGAAATTCATTCCTAAAATTGGGTAGAAGAGTACTTACAATAGAAGGCCCTGCTGAATTTAAAAGTCACATTGAGGAAGATGGGTTTAATTCTTATAGTGCATGTTATATGTTGAATGCACAAATATTTAAACCTAGACGGTGTACGGTTTTAATCTCAAGGTTAATAAGATAACTCTAGCTTATTTATATCTTATGCCTGTTTTATGTTTAGTGGTGTAATAAAACCAAAGGTAATAAACGGAACATCTAATTTGTCATTTTATATCTAAGTATATTGCAAAACTAGTTTTGTACACCTCTGTACCTTACTTTGCTTTTTTCTCATTAATGTTTAGTGCCATATTTTTCTCGGTATGTATTTGTCAAAAGCACAAACGTGTTTCATGTGCTATAAACATGTAAGTAGACAGGATACGCCAACTCTTGACCTTGATCAGATTTTATACTTTAATCGAGCTCTCATTTCAGCAAATAAAATGATATTTCTATTTAAAGTCGAACAAACAGTTTGGGCCATTTATTTATCTCTTAATCAACCAAGCATGTGTTGTGCCTGAGAATATCTCAGGATTGCTATGTATTGATGCACTGCGTCTATGTGAAAAGTGGATCATAAAACACCAGTTGTCGTGACAACGGTGCATTTCTTATTTATTATCCATGCTGCATAGTTAACTTTCCTTTTACTAAGAAAACCACGTGACCACGTACTTTTGAGATCACGATATATTCTCATCCGTGTTATAAGCTCGATAAGGTCGATATCTTTTTAGCAGAAATTCCCATCCTGACCATTAATAAGTATGGATATATTTATTATTTAGAGCGATTTATTTTACGATTTGTAATGCAGTGCAACTGGGGCAAAGGCTTCTTTTCTTAGACAAAATGTTGAGTGATTTGTAGACATTAAGCCGCCAAACAACAGAAGAGTAATGTAAACTTACTAAAAATGTCGGATACAACCTTTCTTGTCAATCAGAGCCACATCCTAAAATAGTTGCCACATAATGATCCTGTGGTTTGAATATTTGTGTCCTGTGCCTTTCCAAATTTTAGTTAATGTTGTCATGCTCATAGGATATATTATATTTGCTTACCTTTAAAAACAGATAGCTTTAACAACATAAAATGTTGCCATGTCGTAAAGACCAATTAAATTGTCATCGAAACCGATGTACAAGTAAATGTACTAATGATACAAGATGATTCACATAGAGCGTGTATATTAAATATTCTTTTAATATTAACACATAAGCAGTTCAATCATTTTGTCATAATAATACGGATAGGTTAAACACACTAAGTTCACAATAAGAATTGACAGTTCATACAGGTGGAAAAGTAAATTCTAATTAAATTGGCCATAGAATAAAGCAAATTAAAAAACAACAATGAAGTCAGAAACTTTGAAATGAATATGATCGTTTCAAAAAAAAATCTGCCGGAAGTCAATCATTTATATGTGTTCACGTTCACTGTAATTTGTTGTGCTCGTGCTGTGGAAGTGTTTCCAATTGACACATATCCCAATAATTGTAGTACTTAAATCTATTTATTCTCTAATGATCTTTAAAATATGATTTTTAGTTGGTATTCAAATACCATTTTTTTTTGTATTTGGAATGTTGTTATGCAAAAAGATATTAGATAAATCATCTGGAACTAAATACAACTTACTATCAGTGTCTTCCTTTAGGGATAGTTTGCAGCCTTGTAAGGAAGACACTCTATAAATTACAAATACCATTTAATAACAGTGTGTGTGTTTTTCAAACTCTGAATATGGTAGCAAAGTATACTAGTCAGAATCCATTTCAAAGAGAATGACCAAATAATTTAAAACAGTAATTTTTATATAAAGCCACAACATGCTGATGATAATTGAATGTCAAATATGATAAAGTTTAAGTGGTTTTAAGCAGCCGGCTGACTGTTCCAAGGCGGTAACTGTCGGGTTTGCACTTTTTGTTAAATGGCTCATCACAGATGTGTTCTTACTTTTACATTTGACTTGCGTATGAGTACTTTCTTTCTTAGCTTTTTCAATTGTTTGTATATGTTGCAAAGCTTATAGGACTTTGTCATATATGTAATGCGACGGATTGTATTTATTAATGCGATAATAACCTTATATAATTACATTTATTTCGTTTTGAAAGTTATATTTGTTATAAATGTAGTTGGTTAAATGTTCAAATAATGACTCCAGATTGTTATATTACCTTTTACTTAAAATTGTTGATAAACATCAACTCTGCAAGCTTGATTTGTACCGATACTCAACAAATTATATCAGTGTTCAGGCTTTCAAATACGTTCTCGTGAACATTTTGAACCGACTATTTTAAGTGGTAAGTAATTGTGGCCAAAACACGAAGATAATAAATTATGTAATTTCAAACACAATAATCATTTAATGCCCTTCGAAAGCTTTTCATGACAGATGGAAATTCAAAATATGTGCCAAAGGCGCACGAGGCGTCTAATTGATGAACAGAGATTCCAAAGACACGTGGTCTGTAGCTGTCATATCTATTCTAGACATAGTTTTGATTATCTGACTGAAGTACGGCGTATTTGTGCTAACACTTACCTAACGGAGTCATTTGATCTTTAAGCTTGTGTCTGTGCCACATGAAGTACTAACTTAAAGATCCAAAAGAGGTACCTTAGTAAAGACAAGTAAACTATTTTTCATGGCACATAGATGGAATACCATGACTATCCAACGAACAGAAAACAACAACACTCTTGTGAGAAACACAAATAAATTTCGAATAGCCAAAGATAAAAAACACTGTTAACAAGCTTACGGTAAACAAGATTTATCCTGTCAATAAAGAACACATTGTCTCAGAATTACATTATTACCAATCTTTGTTTCAGCACGCCTGAATTCTTTCTTTAATCGAATGCCATAGACTGCACTGACTCAGAAGCAGACAAATTAGCTTATTGATTTATTTTTACTTTATTCCATTATCATTGCATTACACCATAAATGCCTTGAAACATGCAACGTTCCTAATTAATTCGACATGAAAAAATGTAGTTAATTCTAATTTAAATGAATCTAATTAGATAATGATAGCATTCGTTAATAATTCATATATTAGATTATAATGGACTGATAAAGGCTAATACCGTTTTATTATTAATTATTATTATTATTAATGCACTTATATTTGTATTCGTGCAACAATTTTTCATTATAGAACTTTTACATTTGATCACGAAGCGGAGCTATCTTAATTAACAGTATTATATTAAAACCTGTTATGTATTTTACCAGAAAGCAATTTTTCCCTTCTTTGTAGTCATGTTTATGTACATTTAAATTGGCTCCTGTAAATAATATTTTAAATTGTATGTGGCTTTGTCAACTCGTTTCAGAAAAAAATACAACCTAATACTATTTGCTGTGTTAAAAATTCCTTTTAAACATTTTGTTCAAAAGAGGTATGATGTGCCTTAATAATTATTAAATAGTATATATATACTTTGTGTCCTTGACAAAAACATTTCATTAGCCTAGTCAGATAAAAGGAGTCTCATTTCTTTTTTGTCTTAATGAATTTATTGTATTCCATAACAAAAACAAAATATTCGATATAGTTAACGACCTAAAATATAAAGAAAATTGTTGCACCTCGGCAGAACATCAAGTATAAAAAAAAATTAATGGAGATTTTCTTTAGTAAATTATTTTTAAAAAATACTTAATGTGTTTTACGAGTTTATCCACATTTATCGCCTAGGAACATTCATTCTTCTCTCGGTAAAATGATTGAATGTTGTGCGTCCATTGGGTTTTTAATCAGCTCCAATCTTCGACTATCTAAAGGTTTCTTCCAGGGAAAGAGTAAATCCTAAACAAGACAAGTGACAACCCATTTTTCCTGTAGAACATTCATAAACGATGTTAAACTTCTTATAAACAGCATACTTTCTAATGAAATAATCAACAAATCAGTGTATTATAAAATTATTACACCCTGCTCATTTAAGAGAGAGAGAGAGGCAGAGAGACAAAGAGAGGAGGGAGAGGACAAAGAGAGAGAGGATATATATATATATATATATATATATATATATATATATATATATATATATATATTACATTTGCCAAATGATAAAGTCTGACGTACGACATACATAGAAGATCCTCAATTACACATGCATAAAAAGTTAAATGATTCTTGACAGTGTTTTGAATTTTGAAGGTTAACCAAAACGAATATGACAACTATACTTGTACATTTAAAAGACATTGTACATACTGTACAAGGTGATTGCACTAACTTAGATAGAACACAGCTATCTGTCCGTCATATATCTTTATTAACATCAAAAGATAAGTTTGAAAGCTCAGATTTATCGTCGATACATTATACCAGCAAAACAAATTTAACTTTTGCACTTCCTGTTTCTTATTTCTTATTATGATAATGACGCCTAAAGTTTCCATTCGTTTTATATGCGTTGAACACGCACTAAGAAATGGACTTGTGGAACCTTGCTTCACTGTAAATGATTCAAAAAATGTTTCATGGACTTAAACTGTTATGCAGCTTCGTTGGGTAATCTAATTGAAATACAGACGACAAACAACAGGAGTTTGCAACATGTATATTGACGTCTCATTTCTAGCATTCTATGCACGTCAATATGATACGTTGTACATATTGAACGTTTTTGCGTAGCCATATTTAACGCTTGAAATCATGTTTGTCATGAGGTGTACATGACAATAAATACTCAAGTGAACGGTTATATCAAATTGAAAACCGATATGCCAATTGATCAGTACGGATGGCGAATTTAAATCGCACTTGTTTCCATTCGTCTTGCATGTCATGAGTATCGCACGCATGTAAGCATGTCATTATCGGGAATAAATTAAAACAAGACGACGTAATTTACCGTAAAATGACATTGACGGAAGAGCTTTAGCGTGCGAGCGGCTAACATTAGCTGATAAGGTTAAAAAGCAGGGATACAAAGTACTTGCACAAATCGGAAGGTCGTGTTTCGCTTGTTCCTGGGTTGTTAACGAATATACCACTGATGGAATCGAGATGCTAGAAATCTTACAACTCGTGCCCGTGGTGTTTATAGTTCATATTGTGCATCTAAACTTCCTGATATATTAGTTAACAAGCTAACTAAAGCAACTTACAATTTTATCATTCGTTGCATTGTAGCATGTAGGTTTCGTGCTGATGAAACTGTCAAAGTGATCTTGAAGATGCCTTGTAATATGGTCGTTTTAATCAACAATCATCATGTAGATAGCATGATAGTACATCCATAAAGATTACCTTATGATAATTGACTTGCAAATTACAATTAGTTTGTTTAAATCTTCATATGTCAATTATATACCAAAGGTCAGCGAACAACACGTTCCATCCATATTCTTTGGTATATAAGTCCAAAGCTTTTACATAATAACGCACCCAATACAGATAAAAACACAAATATTATATTTAAGATATAAATGTAGATACAAACCATGATCATGAACACATTTATGGCAAAACTATGAAATTAAAAAGTGTTTTGATTTAAAATGTTAATTTCCTTTATAATTGACATTTTTGTGTAATCCTACTAATCGAAATAATACCTCACTCTCTTCTAAACACTATGTGGCGTTATTTTTCAACGACGTCACTACTTTCGCCACTTATCACAGAAAACGACAGCGGTTGGGCATTTCTTATTCGAATCGCTTTTTTCATTATTTGCATTTCAGAAACCCATTAGGAAGTGCTCGATTAGAGCTTAAACCCGGTTTAAGCACCCCAGTCGGTCCATACTGCCGACTGACCGTTCCAAGGCGGTAACTGTCGAGTGTGCCGCTAGCCATGGATACATTGTGAGAAAGAAGGTCGCTAGTTAGTTTACTTGTGACCGAGTTCTGATTTTGCTAATAGAACATTTATTATACCTTCAAGTCTCATTTAAGGGTTAAAATGATCATGTTCTATCTGCACACAAATAACAAAGTGGCAGTACATATACGATGGTCAAGTGAAGTCTTACAGTTAACTGACCGCTGGTCACATGCATTCTGGTCTGCACAATTTGCTGCGCAAGCGATGGGGTACATGCCGTAATAAATACTTTATAAGTGGCTTTAATGGTACATTTACACAATTCCTTTTACTAAATTTATTCAAAAGTCACGTTCACTTTCAGACATCGTTTCAGACATAGTTAAGTAAACAATGTTCTTAATACTTTTATCTGCATATCAGACATGATGTAAGACTGAAGCTGTCAGTGAATGCCATGAGTCTGCTTGTTAAGTTTTAATAATCGGTAGATATACTCTTTCTGCCACCCAACAGCGGTCTGAATCTGAAGGTCCAGTTCAAATTGTTAAAATATGCTTACTCTTCAAATACTTTCAATCTGATTTGAGAAAAAGACAAGTTTCAAAGTAAACTTATGAAAGTCAACACAAGGCTAAAACAAGTTTATGTCTTATCCGATGACTCAACGTTAACACGAACAGATTGCAAGTGAATGCTAAATAATTTTAATTCACTTGACAGTTGTCGATTAAATCATTCATGTGTGCAACGAATATTACATTTGTTGCAAACTACTAAAACTTTGTGTTATTTATTTAATTTAATACATAAATAAATTGCCAATGTTACCTTGAAAAATAAAATATTAAAGTTTCGTCTGTGATGGTTAAAATAACACATAAATGCAAATGTTCAACAGCACGTAGCTGCGTACTTTTTTTGAAAATATACATAAATAATTTGCTTTTAAATGGAATAACAAATTTCATTAGGTTAAATAACTTCAAACTATTGCATTAATGAAAATGTTAACGCCAAGAACTTGCTTTGTTTATTGGAGTGGTACAACATACAAAATAGATCATTTAACAATTGGAATTATTATTTAAAATTTATATTTATGGCACAATTGACAAATTACAAATATTACCAAGTTTCAGAAGTGTTTATTTCTGTAAATCGGCGATATGCTTTTAACTGTTTACATCTGTGTTTATCAGTTTTCTGGGAGATAATAAAAGAACTCTAAATACTGTATGTCTTTTGCCGAGTATTACGATAGGTACCAGTAAATTCTGTACATTGTGTTTGCTCTAAATTTGGTGGGGCTGTTTTGTTGCAAAACCTGAAAATCTTGACAGAGAGGCCAATGTTTTACTGCACTGCTGGATTTTGGGATGGGGTGGGATTTGCCGCCATTTTTGCCGATACTTTGCAAGCGACATTTCTGGCACTGTAGCAAAAGGGCACTTATGAGGTGCCCAGGGACTGAACCTGGCCGCTTTATTATACTGATAGGCGTAATGCTGTCCCCTCAGGAATGAGCGTTAGGAGGGAAGCCACTAATACCAACTTTAAAGTCTTTGGTTTGACCCGGCCGCGGTTTGAACACACGACCTTCCGATCCGCAAGCCGACGCTCTACCACCTGAGCTATTGCGGACGGTCCCTGGATTTTGGTGTATTCTAGTTATATTATACATTGCGACAGAGACAACACTTACATACTTATTTTACCATAATCCTTTGGGCTTCTTTTGTACCGATGAAAAGTTTTTGGAAATAAAACGTACAAGTTTAAAGCAATGGTGTAATAATCTGTTAATCAGTCGACATGATTTCCATGCATAGATAAGATACTGTATACATGAGAAAATCTGTCTATTCAGCATATATCAGAAGATAGTAACAATTATTTATCTTATTAAAATACAATGAAATGAGGAAAGCAAAAAAAAAAATAAAATTACAAACTTAGTTATGTCACGCACCATTTTATACTCATGTCCTATTTAATATCATTACAACCAGAAACAAGCAATTGATTGATGCACAAATCACGTAGAGCATATTTTCAATAGGAAAATAAAAATGAGTCCTATAAGAATTACCACAGACATTTAAATCTAAACTACCTCTACACAAAGGCATGCCTAGTAAACAGCAGAAGTTATGACCGGGACTTTGTTTGTGTAGCCCTCCATCCTCGCACTTCTAGAAGGCTTTTCTAACCAACAATCAAGAATATGCTATCAAAGAGACACGACAAACAGTAAGTACATTCAACGAGAGATAAACTGACAAAAGAAAAGTATATACAATCAAAACAAGTCTAATAAAGAGCCATCAACATAGGTACAGGAAATAAAAAGATACGACTACGTAAAATTTCGATCAAGACTGAAGACTGTAGTTTGAAATACAACAGTCTAAGCGATAATGTGTAATACAACCAATTTAAGGACGGCGTACAACCTCAATCTAGTGACGTCCTATGTTAGAATTAATGTGAAATGCATAACTGCAACAAGAAAAATGAACGTTTGATTTATGCAAAAATCTATAACTAGAGCATACATACGGCTTTGGTGTTTTTTGAATCTTTAGATTCACTGAGTTTCACAAAATCTGTCTCCGATAAAGAGGCGAATCGCTTAGCCATTTTGACAGTTTGACAATATTGTCTGTTTGTATTGTCGTAAAATTCGCACGTCGTGAAAGTCGCGTTTAAACAGTCAAACAAACTGGATGACGTCATAAACAGTCGGTATAAGAATTATGGACTGGGTAGCCGGTCTGTATGCGATGTATGGACTGGATGACGTCATATAAAATATAGAAGGGCGTATGCAAATGAGGTATAATATATATATATATATATATATATATATATATATATATATATATATATATATATATATATATATATATATATACCGCAAGAGACAAGAGACCCGTAATAAATAGTAGTATTTTCTTATATTGCAAGATATTTTGTCAGTATGATCGCTGTATATATTGTCTTGACTTAACTCTAAGACCGATTGGGTTAGGTGCTGGTATTCTTTTGAAAAGATATGTTTTCTTTTACTATTTGTTCTTAAAACAAAATTTAGAAAAGTGCGAGGTCGAAGATACATAAAACAGCAGTATAGTAGGTATTTTTGCCGAGTTACTGAAATGGAGTTTCGCGTCCCGAAAAGATGATTTATGCTATCATCGTTCGTGCCCAAACTTCTCACAACAATGACTAGTTGGCTCTTCTTCTGATATCAAATTGAAACGAGTATTATTTGTTCTTTATAATCTCATTGATAAATTGGCAAAATATGTAACCTTTTTGCGCGTCGATCCGTCCATAATTATAAATAAACTATAATGTTTTGCGACCAAGTTTTAATAGTTCTGTCACAGCATACTAAAGTCAGCCATAATGAATATTGCTTAAAAATAATAAATAATGATACAAATTACTTGAATATAAAATAAATGTATGTTCTAATTTTAACCGTTTTGAACACGAAAATAACATATTCTTTTCTAAACACTATGTTGACATTGTTTTTCAATGACGTCACTACTTTCGTCATAATATGAGCACTTAGACATTTGTATTCAAAAAGATCGTTTGTCTTTTCATTGCTTTCATCTGAGAAACTCGTCAGGAAGTGAGAGGTTAGAGCTCTGTAAAACCGGTTTAAACACCCCAGTCGGTCCATATTGCCGACTGACAGTTCAAAGGCGGTAACTGTCGGGTTTGCTCTTTTCGTTAAATGACTCATCACAAATTTATTCTTACGTTTCGCTTGACTTGCATGCGAAATACCTTTGTTCTGTGCCTTTTCTATAATAAGAATATATGACAAAGTCCTATGAGCATTGCAACATATACCAAACTCCGAAAAGGCTCTAACCTCGCACTTCCTGACGAGTTTCTCAAATGAAAGCAATGAAAAGAAAAACGATCTATTTGAATACAAAATATCCAAGCGCTGATATTTTCTATAAGTTACGACGAAAGTAGTGGCGTCATTGAAACACAATGTCCACAAAGTGTTTAGAAAAGGATATGGTATTATTTCGATTAGAAAAACTACAAAAAATAGTTGACTATAAATAAAAATAACTTTCTGAATCATGAACCAACATGACCAGAGACGAATAATTGGTTAAAGCATCCTGCTCATGTGAAGATGGAATTGAAAAACCAAAGTCCAATGTCCATCAAAGAAAATACACGTAACACTCCTTATAGGATGAATTAAATGACAACATAGATTACATGCAACATAGATTTTACGACCGCCACACTGCACAAGTAACAAAATGTATATCTATTTCCCGTAGTTTTAGCTGAACTTGTAGATCATACGTTTAGGTGTTGTTGTTTTTTTTTATATTCAGCTTACTAACATTAGGGAAGTTTATTTAAAATAAAGTAAACATTATTTGCATATTAAGTTCATAAGTGGCCGTGACATATCATTCAGACGCCGTGGCTTTTTCTATTGTGTTATCAGGTTGGCATTTTATTGGCGTTGAGAGAAGTAAGTATCTCTGTCTGTGTAGATGACATATACATGTTGGTGCACTGTTAGTTTTATTATTGATAGTATGTTGTTTGTCAATGTTTTGGCCATACAAGTACCATTTCTTAATTTTAAGTTCAAACACGTCTAGACAAATAACATTAATTCTTTTTAAATGGATGGCCAGAAACACTCAACATTTTCGCTTTCTGAAAAGTGCATTCAATAGACTAATTGAGTTTACAAATAAATAAAATGGTTCTGTCATTTTTATCTACCCACGGTAAAATGTGTTATCTTAAAGTTCAAGACTACTGAATATGAGGTAACTTATGCCGTTCCATTTATTGACATTCTCATTAATATGAGCATTTATTGCGTTTACATTCAGGCATTTTAACTTCAATGCATGACAGTGTTAACGTATAGGACGAAAAAAGCTTAATACATTGTCTAAAAATGATTGTTGCCACTTTAACGTCATACACACCTTTTCTCATTGAATTAACTCAGAAAAGGTGTTTCCTTCGTTTAAGGTTGCGTGGTGCTTATATTTATACTTGAAGCTAATTGTGATGCGGATGTATGGAAAGCGTTCGCATTGAATACATACATTAGGTAACACATCACTTCTTCTCAAAAAAGCAAATGGAACTTCTTTAAGTGGTATTTTAAGAAGCCATGATTGTATTTCGCAGAGTTATTACCGTTAGAAGATATAAGATTAACGAAGAATAAGGATAAGAAGAGAAGTATTTATATTTTATGATTGCATTTATATTTGTCATTATTTATCAATGAGTGTGTCAACCTATGTCTGTAAACCGATTTTCATGTAATCTAGTTAAGTTGACAATAGCACTTTTTCGAAAGTCAATTATCTTGAAGCACAACTTAAACATTCACTTTTTTTATTTAATAAGATTTACAATTAACAACTTATGTTTTATTTTTGCATAGAAAATTGATTCCTTATAAAAATAATTGCAGAAATTTAAAACTATCTGTTTTGCCTTTGAACAGAGATAACAAAGCTTGGTCTCTTCGGCCATATCTGTGACTGGCAATACGTGTAAGATGACAATGTGTTCGTTAGTCGAAGGATTGTTCTGTAAAACAGTATTTCGTTCATACCCATTGGAATAATTTTAAGACTGTTAACACATTTAAGTCATCGGTATGTAAGCAAAAAATGGTCTTATACGCCAAGTCTCGAACCTCTAACCTCAAGGTCTCCAGCCATAATCAGTAACCACAGAGCTAAAGCGGACATTATACGGAATATCTGTATTGAAGCAATAATATCATGGTATACATGCTACTTTTTTCGAGAGTCTTCCGACAACTAATTAATTGTGCGCATAACCGTGAAAACGTATTGATATTTTGACAGGTTAAAACAACTACACTATAACAAGAGTCATACATATCGTTATGTATAAGTAATTTTCTCTCACCATATCAATATCGGCGGAAATCTTGAATATTCCTTTGTTCTGTTTACAGTTAATGCAAACTGAATAATCTTTATATAACAAAAAACACCTAATGGTCAAACTCCTCATTTATATGGCATATTTTATCGTAGTTGCATTTGTCAATGAAATCAAAAAGACAAAACAAAAACAAGCAACAAACAACAACAAAAAGCAACGTTTACATCATAGTAAATACAGATTTATATCACTTTCGATTAATTTTAAATTTAAATCTGGAAAGAGCACTTTGCAAAATTACAAATGAAAACGTGTTTTTGTGCTGTCACAAAAACAAAATTGCTGCCCTCTGGAAAAAAACTAGAGTAGGAGGCAAATATTTACTAGGTCAGTAATTATCTTTTAATAAAAAATAATTAACGAATGGATGATGCTTTTTTAAGAAACCTTGTGACAAGAATAAATAATAATAAATTAAATGTGTTACAAGTGAAAACATAATACGCTCATTGAAATGGCACTCTTATGTTGATTTAAGGTTAAAATCATATTTCGGTTATTTGCATAAAGTTTTCTGGAAAGATGTGTATGCAAATAAGCGGAATCAACTTTTTATTCCATAATACTGGTTATAACAACTCCCAATGTCAGTATGCTTTGAACTAACCAAATTCTCTATAAGATGGGTATGGGCAATTCGTTTCTCTTTTTTCTTTAACAAAGACTTCCCTGTAAAGTATGTGGATTTACTAATTAAAATTATCAACAGATGCAGCATCGATGCAGTAGAAGCGGGTCTACCGTGGTAACGCCTAGCCATTTGGACACTTAGCATGATAAAACAGAGAATCCAATGCCTTGATACATATAACAGTTTTAACCAGGCTTCTAAACACAAACACTACAATCTTTGTACGTGTACTTTATTCCCCCGATAAACACTCAAACGTGATAGCGTGACTATATATAACACCCACTCATCGTTCGAGAAATTTTCTGCAACTCTCCAATCAAAAACATTTCCTCTTTCAACGACTTCGATGTGTTTGCAAATACATTATAGCAACACAGCTATGGTAATTAATTTATTATTGTCGTAAAACAGCCCGACACAAATATCTAGGGAGCACTATTGGCGCTTTACCTGTCGACTGACTCATAAGCTACTCATCCCACTAGGTTACGCTTAATATTTGTGTCCACACCTAATACTATTGTTTTGTTTCGTTTGAGTAAACGCTTAATAAAGTTAATGAAAAATAAAACTATTTGACCACTGAAAGATCAATCACCATGTTAAACGCCATTACTTAACATTACTTATAAGTAGAAATAGTTCATATATGACGTCATTCGTTTTGTCTATCTAATGTATACTGGCTGTAATTCCCCTTTAGGACTTGCCTATGTGATGCTTTTAGATTTAGTAAAAACAACTGCCAGAGAAATACCATAATGAACTTATCTGTTTATTTTTGTAACATTCAGAACCTCTAGAGAGTTATTACCTATGCTGTAAATGTAAGTTAACTCTTTTACAGTTCTGTCTTTATAGTTTACAGTTTATAGAAGCATTCCGAAAGTTTGACGGAAACATTCTTTCCAAATTCTTGTTTAAATCACTGTTTACTTTTTATAAAATAAATGCATGGTATAAATCATATTTTACGATTATTCTGATATGTGATATTGATTGTGATGGAAAGTACAAGTGAACACAGATGTTTTTACACAGTCTAAACAGTTTTTGTACTTTTCTGCAAATACGATGCATTCATAATGCATTCAACACAATACATTTAGTACGTGTTAGGTGTTTTGCATTATTTAATTTATAGAAACTACGTCGATAAAATCAAGTAAGAAAAGGGTATGTGTGTGTGTGTATGTATGTGTGTGTGTGTGTGTGTGCGAGCTTGTGTGTGTGCGTGTGGGGGTGCGTGCTTGCATACGCGTGCGTATGTGCGTACGTACGTACAGATGGATGGATGGATGGATTGATCTACTGATGGATGGATGGATGGGTAGATGGAAAGATAGATGCATGACCCGTTGCGAATTTACGTCATGCTCTCTGTATTTGAATATTTCTAAGAGAGATTATGTCTATGTTTAGCTATGCTGGCTACCAACCAGGCGCATAACATAATCTAATGAATACTGGCATTCAATAAGCGTGGGTTGATAAGCCGGGTTTGCGTCACCATAAAGTGTCATGTTTGGTGTCCATATTCCCAAAGGTTGTCTAACTGGCCTCTTGTTCTTCAATAGTTATTTTTCTAATGTGCCATCATGTGGGAGTAAAAACCACATAAGTATCATTTCAAAAATTCTCCTTCTCACTTTCTTAATGCGGACCTTACAACTGTTTCTCGCCTTTGTAGTGTTGTTTTGTTTCAATATTGTATTTAAATATTGTATTGCTTAAATGAAAATACACGTTAAACTTTTCAATAATAATAGTTTTGTAGCTATGTGTACTTTCATCGACTCTTATATAGGCATGTTAAATAAAAACAAAGGGGAAATACTTTTATGGAAAAAAATAATCATCCATCCATTCATCCATCCGTCCATCTATCTATCTATATGTTTAAAACCATCTGTTTGCTCTCTCTCTTTCTCTCTTTCTCTCTCTCTCTCTCTCTCTCTCTTTGTACATTTCATTTTGTTTTTCTTAAACCAATAAGTTCTTTTTTATGCATGATATTTAAGCAGGTTGCATATCGATATGTTTAAATGGTCTGATTTCTGTTTGCAAATTCGTGTCGGTCAAAGTGGCGTCTTAATTTTAATATATCCGCCCAGCTGGAAGCATAAATAGATTAAACTGGCTAAACAGGAAGCCTCCCTTGACGAAGAACCAGATTACGAAAATAGGTAAAAAGAACATAAGGTTATACATAGAGAACATCAAATCTTACTATTTGAGACTACACCAGACAACGAGTGCCTCTAAGCTCGCACTTCTAAACAGTGAAAGAAAATCAAATTGGAAGAAACCAGTCTAAGCGGTGATATATATTACTATCGAGTGCTGTGGCTATGAAAAAGTGAGACGTGATCATCAAAACAATATTTACTTGGCATTTTGTTAGGGGATTAGTAATACTATGACTACACAAGCTACGCAAAACATTAGATTGTCAAAGAAACACTCCATCTGCATCAGATATAATCAATAAATCAGATGAAAATATAGTTACATAGCTTAAAACTCAATAAAAAAATCTGGCTCACATAGAAACAAAACTTTAAATATCATCACAAGGTTATTGCCTTAAGTTAAACACATATAGTCTAACACTGTCTAGATTGTGGCATTATAAGGATTTGCCAAAGAAACAATTATTTCAACAATAGAGACCTCCATCGTTCGCCAAAGGAGGGATTTTATAAGGACTAAATTACAGAGCACCTGAAAATATGTTTGAAGTAATAATTAAGTAGAGAAATTTTTATTATCTGCTCAAACTTTCAAATTAACGTTCACATTTAAAGTATGTAAAGAATTTTCCAAGTAAAAATAGTTCATAAACCATATTCCATGTAGGGTTTAAGCATGAGTCCTCGTGTTGAGGATTCAGGTGATATAAAAGCAGCCACATGTGTCGAATGTATTTGTACATTTGAACAAGCTATTTAGCCTGATTCAAATCGTTTGCTTTAATTTCGGGTATTAAGCATAATAAATACAACTCTTTTTATTGCAAGTAATGTGCAACAAATATGTAATTGAAACAACTTACACATTTTTTATCACAATACATTTTTAATATACCATTGTCATCAATTACAAGGTGCTCTATAATTGAATGTTGTTGTTTGTGTGTGTGTGTGTGTGTGTGTGTGTCTGATAAACCAAAATGCCGAAACGATAACAAAATAATAAGTAACCAGCATTATTATTGGTTTGTTATAAAATAACTTGTAAGTCTGATTGATTTGGACATTCTCGGGATTAAAAGAAATCAAATGTGTAAATTGTGTTAAGAAGACGCTATTAGAGGTATGGTATGTCGATATGTTTAGACTCATTTTGCCGAGTAGAATTATAAAATAAATTTATGTTGACATCAAATTTGAACTGCGTATATAAATTTGCATTATCACGGTTAAATATATAACGCGTTTAATTCAAATGGTTATTCAAGGCAGCGTGTGGTGATATATCGTGTTGTTATTTTTTGTCTGGAACATCTTGAGGGATTTTTTCATCAAATCCCGAAACTTTTATTTAAACTAAAGAAAGAGAAACATTTTAATAAGTCTGTCTCCAAGCATTGGCTGTGTAATACCTGTGTTTGTTAAGGAACCATACACGTTTGACACATACATGTCAAGTGTCTTAGTCAAGATGTGTACACACAATAGAACGTATTCAAGCAAAGATAACTGACAGGGCTATTGTGAACAGGGGAGTGTGCGTGGTAAATAGACAAAGGCAGAAACAAAATAACACACATATTCAATGTATAGGAAATCAACAACTGCTTTCTTTGAATGTTCTGTGCTAGAAACAGTTTACCGAGCATTTAAATCTCTCACTTACTGAATGATTGTCTCAAAAGCATACAGTGTAAAAACAAAAATCAGTTTGAACTAACTCGGAAATTACCGTGTTCCGAAAGATTTTAGCATGTTGCAGGTGGAGAATTCTTCCAGAGGCGTGTTGTGTGTGGTCCTACCCAGCGATTCTCTGAGGTCTTTCTTCGACAAACCTTTGCCGGACTTGTATAATTTGAACATGCTAGCGCTATGTAACTCAGACAAATAGTTTAAAACAAAATTAGGCCAGGCCAAAACGTATAAGAATAACATTGTTAGTTGAGAAAAAAATAATAACAAAGATGTAAGTTTTCTGCCATCGTCAACAACGATTCTACTGGGATCGGGAATCATTGACTATTTCTGTCTACAATATGGGAAGGGAACCGATTTTATGAGCTAGACAAGTGAAGAAAGCCATCCAGATTAGAAAACATAAATCGACTATGAATCGAAATAAAGGGGCGTACAAGCGTTCACACATTTGGGATTCAATTTTCTTCAACAGTCCTGCTGATTGGAAAGTAATTAAAGCAACTTGTTTTAACATTTTTCCAGCAATATACACGCTCTTTGAAACTCTATTCTCGACTTAAACATGGTAAGAAAAGCAATAACAAAGCATTTCGGAACAACCAACGGAAGGGATACCAATTGCATATCATAGAACTAACTTTGTCCTTGCTCATCCCTGCATAGTGCCATCTAGTATGTGGTCATTTCTATACTCAAAGATGGATAATATATGTGCCATTTCTTCCTAAGTACTAGTGACAGTTAATAGAAATAGAAACACAACCACTATCTGTTCACTTTGTCTTAACACCAGACAAAGCTGCCGATGTTACCAGTACTATTAAAATACATTAAGAGACAGTTTTCTTATTATTCCTCGTGTCCTTTGTGTAAATAATAACTATCAATAAACACAGTTGGATACATCTACATAAAGTTTGTAATTTCATTTGAATGTAAAGGCAAAAATGCAAACACCAGTGCCAGTGTTGCTACTACAGTAACTGCAATGTCCAAAAGTACATACTAGTAATGTCAATGTCGCATGCTTTTTAAAAATACATATATATATATATATATATATATATATATATATATATATATATATATATATATATATATATATATATATATATATATATATATATATATATATTTCATCATATACTTGACTTCCTTTGTGTTAGGTTAAAAAAGAGAATAAACTTTACATTCTACACGTTTTGAGCATTTAAACAGTTGCACTACAAGATCATGTAAGATACATGTAGCACACAATATTTGCCAACATAAGCGCCCATAAAGAAGCTATATATAACTTTAATATAATTTATTTTGTTCTTCTTTATATTAAAAATTAATTGTTTTCATAAATTAGTTTATGTCTTGTCAAATCAACACGTATTTATTTTTCTTTCAATTAACACCCTTCAATACTACAGCTTAAAACTATCTTTGATTTAAACAGAGTTGACACTTCCTTCTGACTCTAGACATACAATTAAATTCTCACTTTTTTTTTATTTCAAATATCCAGAATTGGCGTTAAAAGTTAAGATCTGTTCCTTGATTCAGATTGGTCGTTTGAGCTAAAAGAGGAGTATCTCTAGTGCATATACAGTCAAGAAATAAATTATCCTGTATTATGTTATTTTAATATCATTGAGAAAAAGAATTTCCCCATTGAATTAAATATGTAAATAACGTATCCATCAAAATGACAAAGCTAAAAGTAAGCAACTGCATCTACAGGAATTTTATTACCGAATCCGCAACGACACAGATAGAAAAATGTTAAATGTAATAACAAATTAAAGATGATTGTAATAATTATGTTAACGTAATTTGAACATGTTATGAAGTTCGGATATAATTTTAATGTCGTCGATTGGTTTTATGTGTTCTCTTTATTCATTAATGATAAACAAATAAGTAAAGTATTCAATGGCCTGTTATTAAGCCTTGTGGAAAGTAGCTAAAGAAAGTAGTTTTATAGACGCCAATACGCCAAAAACATTTGTATTTTCCTTTAATCACGGTCTTCAGGTATGGCTTCATTTTATTAACAGGGAATATATATGTTTTTCCGACGTATAATTATGTAAATGTACATATACCTACTATGTGTTACATATACAAAATGGAATATGAGATTATTTAACTTTAAATAAGGCTGTTAGGTACTGTCTAGACAAATACCGTCATTGCTTTAGTATGATGTGTCGAGAAAATACTGTATCACATTTTGATCAAAGCATATATGTTCATGTATGTAATCCAAGGGTTTATCATATTCAACTATCCTTCATGTTGCTATTTTATGGTTTCTTATAGGTAAATAAGAAAAGGTCCAATCAAAAATGTTCACAGATATTTACATTTTATCTACCAGTAGACAAAGGCAAACAAGGCAAATGTAAATGGGACAAAAACACAGAGACGAGACATAACACACATAAAGAAAAACCATCAGTTACCACCATGAAACGGTCAATCGACAAAAGGGCGCATATTAACTTCATTTGACTTGAGGCGCTGTAATATAAATAATAAAAGGAAAAAAACAGAAATAGCACAACATTGCTTATAAACAATATATATATATATATATGTGTGTAGTGTGTGTGTGTGTGTGTGTGTGTGTGTGTGTGTGTGTGTGTGTGTGTGTGCGTGTGTGTTCGTGAGTGTGAGCGTGCGTGCGTGCGTGCGTGTGTGTATTAAACTACAATAGGGCGACAGGTTTAATGACATCTGCTGTTAGTTGGGCTGGTCAGCTCTTTTTCAATCTGTGAAGACTATATCTACATTTTAAAATTTAAGTTTATATAATTAAACAAGGTTCATTTCTACCTGATAATAACAATATTTGCTAACAGCAAACTTGATTAAATTTGATCAAAATTTAATCACTTATTGGTCAGTGTGTGCTTAAGTATACACGATAGCTTACCGAATATGTTAGAATCTGTATTTTGATGAGAGAACACAAAGGTATGTACATGTCCGTTGAAGGTCAATGTGAAATGTGACTATACACTTACAACGCAAATCTGACAGTTATCGCCTTGGAACGATCTGGCGCGATCTATATCTACTTCTTTTAATCAAACAGGTTGTAGAGTACATCCCTGACTTAGGATGATGATATGTTACAATTTCCTAAACCTAAATGTACGATCATATTTTTAATATAATATTCATTTCAAAGCATCCCACAGGGCACAGTGTTTAATCATTTTAGAATAAGTCGAGGGCGTTAACTTACACTCTCATTAAATAGAATTTAGTTTAGTTGAAGCAGAAATTGTTATAATGTCGTTCACTTTACTTTAAAAAGCATATTTTAAATTTACAACACGTCCGGAAAATAATATATGTACTGGAGGCATTGTCTCCTTTACCTGTAGACAGTTTCCGTGTGCTCATAAACAAATAAATGCTAAACAATTTGTTTCGTTAAAACGCTTCGTGGCAATGAAGTATTATACAATGTATAGAGCATTGCACTGAACAACAAAGATTTTTTTAAAAAAAAAGGTATTCTGATATGAATGATCATTTGATCATGAAAATATTTAACGAGTTGGATGAAATGATATGAAACGATGCTTAGCCGAGTTACGTATCAATTTATACAACGAGTTTAATATTTTCAGTATCTAATGAACACGAATATATGAGAGTCTATTTATCACAAAACTAAAACATCAGCTGTTTTTGTTTACAATGCATCATCGTTTCATAGTATGAACATTCGGCCTTGACATGTGTAAATCGGCCTGGGAGAATTTCAACTTCACCATTTTCCATAAAAAGGGAACAGATTCGTTTATAACATGACTAAAATGTTGTTGTTCTTCTTCTTTATTAATTAAAATGAAATTGTTCACCAAAATGCATGAAAAAGCGACAACAAAGAGATCAGGAAATGGCATATGCACTACAAATACTTAATAACATAACTACGATAACTAGCCAGTGTATTACCACACCCTCGAGTTTCGATGACATTCACTGAAAAACTATTGTAACCTATTAGGCAAATTTGCACCTGTGTAGGTTGAGAATGTAAGGCTACAATCATTAACAACCAGAACATCACAACGCATAGTTAGTAATACATTGTAAGCACTATATCAGTAGAGCAGGGAAGCTTGAATTAGTTTCAAATTTCGAGAAAAAACAAAGCCTTTTAAAAGTTACATATAAACTGCTTTCCACATATATCGTAATTTAAATGTGTACATTTTGTTGTCTCCTGATTTGTAGTAATATTTGTTATAGAACTAAGTAAAGTCATTACGCTGAAACGATGACGTTAATATGATATTTTATGACCTTTTGCATACAAATGATTTAATATGACGGTTGAAAGAGATGAACCTGGTTTATTTAAGAAGTATATTGCGTGTTTGAAAATTTGGGACAAAAACAGACTTTTGAAAGTTATGTGCATCCAAAGCAAGAAGTTTGCTACTAACTAATAAAATAGTTTTATTATTTTACTTCGGGCGAACGTATCAAGACGACTTTTCTTAGTTTGTATATTGCGATGTGATTTTATAATTATTTTGATTCGGTTGTGATTCATGAAGACCTAGCAATCTTCTTAAAGTGCATGTTACCTAAACCTGAATATTCTTAAATATATCACATCAAAATGCCTAACACTATTATTTATATATTTGTGTGTCTTGAAGTAGTGAAACATTTCTTTTTATCAAATTAAAATAGCACTACAATCTTCTCGAGCAGACTATAGCACGTAGATAAATGAACGTCTTCTCAGATTTTCGATGCATGTCTAATGCAATAACTTGAACATAAGCTTCAAGAAGACATTTACGTCTAAAGAAATAAATATCATACAGGGTTTCTTAAGTAACCTCGTTAAATTAAACTGATATATGTCATTACAATCTGACTATAGTTTTAATATGCTTAAGGTGCAGTTAGAATTGTTTTACTATATTAGTCATTCTGTACATTCGTTTTTAAAAATGTCCTTGAACAATTTTTTCCAAGATCTACAAACATTTAATTATACTTTTAGACATTTTGCTAATTTTGCTGACAAAGAACGTCTGTAAACGTCATTATTTTTTCAAAACATATAAGTGCTGTCCAAGATATGTTGCTCTCTTTTGATAGAAATGAACACATTAAGAAAACATTATACATAAAATCATAATTTAAAAAAAGGAAAGAGAACGAAAAATACAAAACTTCAAACACATTGATGTAAAACAAGTAAGCGGGATTGTTTCACTGAACGTAAACAAATCCATTGTCATTATTGCATTTTCAACCGGTTAAGTTATCGCCCCTGACTGTCTAACTAAACTACATATTTATTGTAAACATATAACAACCAGGCATAGAATTTTATCTGAAAAGTCATGTTTATGTAACTACTTCTGTATTCGAAGACGGACAACTAACGTACACAGATGTAAATATGATGAGCGCCATGAAATGATGAGGGTGTTAGAAACTCCCTTGAAACAGAACAATCTACACACAGCAAGTGTGATTAGTCAGAGGTAGATCACAATATTGTTTAATAATGCCACTTTTTATTTTGTTTTGTATTTACTTACTTATTTGATTATTTATTAAGATTTGTAGTTATTTATTTAGTTTTTTTTATTTATTTTATTTATTTATTTATCTGTCTTTTGCTTTTTGAGAATTATATGTTGTTCGCTTATGTCTGAATAGGATATCTGACATAAACACAGAGACGAGACAAAACACACAAAACGTAAAACCAGCAATTACCGCCTTAAAACGGTCAGTCATTATGCTTCATGGCATCGGTATAGTTAAATTCTTTAGTATGTGCAGAAATGTACATGCCATGACGTGATAAGTTATGCCTACAATGTCAGGTTTACCTTTACGCTATATACGTATTTGGTTTGTTAATAAACCTTAGTAAGTAAGAAAAGTAAATAAGTGCAATTATTGCGAAAAGGTCTACATGCGATGCAATTTAAAATAAAATTAAACGGACACGGCTAGACGGTATGTTTAGAAAAGTGATGTAACTCTTAAAAATACATTAAACTTCATTGGGCCGTTATCATACATCTTTATCCTTCTGTCATCACAACAAGAACATGTAGAAGTACCAATGTATGTAAGTGTGTTATATATTAAAGATTTCAATAAATTACAGAGATATTGCACTGGATTTATTTAACTTAAATTGTTAGGTAGAAGCTCCCAAAATGGCCTTACTTTAATTCGTTAAAAATGTTCTATGTGACAGCCAGATTTGACATTCAGAATAACCTGTCTGCATACTATGTTAAAAAGACTTGAAAATCGCTTTGAGGTACATGTATGTATATCTGTTTACATATTAACTTTGTGTTAAAATTGGAAACTGATTTCCCTTAACAATTACAACAATTTATGGCTAAATGTATTCTTAAAAAATTATATATACCAAATATTCACAAGGTATTGTATTGTTTTGTGTTGTAGAAACATCATATTGTATTGCTTAGATCAACTTTTAATTAAAAAATGAAAGGCAAAGCAATTGAGTAGCATCTTTAATCTCTGTTTAATATCTTTCTAACATTCTCGGTATTCCATTCTTATAAAATCTACTTACATACATGTATAATGCTATTGTTATCCTGTCTGATCATTATTAAGCGTTCTATATGAACATATTTTTTGTTTTAACATATTTTATTGCCAAATTATTTTTTTATTCTACGTTCAATTAGAGAAAGCATAGGTAACTGGCTGAATAACAAGATCTTCAACTTAGATTCAACTCTCTCCGAGATGTTATGTTATATATCGTTTTCATTTTATCTTGTATATGTCCGCGTTCTATGTTCGTTTGTTAAATCCAAGCACTTGATATATTTACACAATTTAAAGCATCATCAATTTAACTAAGACAAATTAAGCTAATTAAGATATTTTAAAAGTTGACACAGGGATGCAGTATACAGTCAGTCATTTGACACATTGAAGCAAACAAAAAACAGACCTTGAGGAATTAAGAGCATTATTGATCCGAATTATATTTAAACTGATCAATACAACACCACGTAGAATTATTACTTCCAATGATTATAATTAAGGTTATCAATCAAACAAACTCCGTTAATGAATAGAAAGATATGATCAAAAGAAGTAGTGTATATATAAACATGAACTTACACACGACAACGGCACAAACTAAATGGCAAAGTGACTAAAACGCGACGACGAGACAGTTAACATATAGAGAATAAGAAAATATGACAAAGTCCTATGAGTATTAAAACATATTCCAAATTTGAAAGGGCACATGACAAAGGTATTCACATGCAAGCCAAATGTAAAAGTAACAACAAATATTTGATGAGTCATTTAAGAAAAACAATTACCACCTTTGTTTAAACGCTTTCAGCAGTTTACTCCAGAACAATAGTTAGATCTGACGGTTAACATTTTTAGAGCCAAGTTATCTGACGTTACGTTAAAGACTTGGGTAGAAGGGATACACTGAATGTTCTCCTCAAAGACGTAAGGTGTAAATAATAGTATTCGTCTAAATATCTCAAGATATCTGACGTTACGTTAAAGACTTGGGTAGAAGGGATACACTGAATGTTCTCTTCCAAGACGTAAGGTGTAAATAATAGTATTCGTCTAAATATCACAGCTGACAGTAAGCACCTGCATCGGAACCAGTTTAATAAACAAAGAACACTAAATCAACTGACACAGGTGTGAGATTTACAATACGTGTTTTGAGACCCCTCTTAAATGAGAACAATAACGTGTTAATCAATATACACCAATGTCATTTCTATTTAAACCTTATTTCGGTGTTGATCAGCTAAGTGTGAATGACCATGTTTTTTATACTTTTAGATTGGAAACATTGTTGTATAATTATTTATCTGCGTGTAATATCAACACAATAGGCTGACCAGTACAGATTTTCAGCCTCAATATTATACGTTGGAAATATTCGTCATTCTATTTAAACAAAGATGATTTGCATGCTACAAACATAGTAATGTGAATAGTTACATTATATGAACAAGAAATACATTCAGTGTATGTGTCAATTTGAATTTAATAGTTAAGGCAACAAACATGTATTTAATAATTGCGCCATTTTTGCATCATAAAAAGGCATAGTGTTAGAAAAGGGAAGACATGTGGATTTTGTACAGACAAATATCATCGACGAGTAATCTTTTTTTTTTGTGCGGTAACTACACAACTGTTTTTGTTTTCTTTTAGGTAAAAACGACCTGTGCCGACATATGCCACGTACATGATTGTGTGCCAACTACATTGTTCATGTTTGTGCCAAATTTTCCGTTTTGCTGTTTACTGTGCCGTTCACCTCCATTATCAAGGCAGAAGTAATACTACCAGCTGTCAAATAGAGGGTCTCAAGAGAAAGTTTAGCGTATAAAATTGTTTTCGAATATCTACAAGTCGTAATAAAATGAAAACTGAAAAAAAAAATATCAAACATCTTAAGTTTCTATCATGCTTTATATTTTAGTGTATTATCTGTTCCTAAATAGTGGATAAATTATATATGCACCAACCGGTTTATCTAATCAATGGAAGGTGAAAACATAAAAGAAAGTTTTACAGGTTTCACAATTCAAAAACGGTACTGTGAATTTTGCTTTTGATTGAGCATTCCAAGATTGATTAATCAAATGATTAAAACTTCTAACGGACATTTTTCGAAAACTGATTTGGCAAAGAAAGTGCAAACGTCTTTGTCAACATTCAGACAGTTTCTAATGATGACCTTCAAATAAAGTGCGCTATAATCTGTAAAGTGCCTTTGCCCGTTAAGATTTGTTTATTTTCCCATTTCGCACTATTCTATAACATATTCATGAAACCACTGTGGAAGACAACTAAGATGGAGTGTATCATTTATTTAGACTCAGTCTTATAATGGTATTACGTTTGACACCTAATGTTTAAGATACCAGTGTAACCTTCGAAGATACTTTGTGTAAAAATAATATTTTAGATCAGCTAAGAACTTAATGTTTAACCTTTTTGGTTAAAACAAATCCAGAAAACGTCACATCTTCTGCTTAATGTTAAATCAAGATATCAAGGAATATTTTGTTTAAAAAATCTCCTAATAAGTAAGACTCGAATTTAGAACTGTTCAACATGCTTGTGAAAATATAGAGAAATAAGTACAATAGATATTAAATATTAATATTAAAAGTTAATTGCAAACGGAAAAAAGATAATACAAATAGCCCGAGACGTTATAGACCCGTGAAATAATGACATTACGTTCTCATCAATAAATACTCAATGTTTGCTAGAGTTTGACAAAAAGCGTATGTACTGGTTATTGAGATATGAGTCTAAAGGATAAGAGACAAAGAGAAACATTCCAGATGAAGGCCAAAGTAAAAGGAATAAACATATCAAGACAATACTCAAAAAAGCTAATCCGTTACGCCTTGGTTCATTGAGTCAATAAAAAATAATGACAATCAATTATTGTTCTAGCATGTATTAAACTTTGGAAAAATACATGACTAATGTATTAATAGGCCAAGAAAGTCAGAGTCAAAGTGACAGAGACATAAGACATAAAACAGAAGAAACCTAAAAGTAATCTCATTGGAATAGTCAACTTACATCGGTCTGCAGAGCTATAACAGCGCATTTTCTTTTAGTAAATGCAAGCAAATCTATTTTATACCAAAAAAATAAAAAAAGTGTTTCCAGAGAAATCAAAACGGTTCGACAGTTCTGAATGCGATTATTAATTATTTAGATTCACTCTAGTCTAACTCTCGTGTGAACTTAAACCTTTTTAGACAATATGTAAATAAAAAGGTCCTGTCAGAATTAGCGCAGATATTTAAAACGAAACACACAAACGAAACAAAAACAGCAGTTACCGCCTTGGAGCGACCAGTTGGCAAAAGGATCGACTGGGGAGCTTAAACCTCGTTTGTGGAGCTCTCTACCTCGAACCTCCTAAAGGTTTTTCTATCAAGCAAACAGGGTAAACAAAAAAAGAGAACTCACAGAAAGAAGCTGCAACGGGAGTTAAAACTGATAAATGAACTAATATATAGACAAAATAACTAGTAATAAAAAATACTGTCAACATGTGTACAATATGTATAGTAGACAAAAGCCTCGACAACCTAACAGTTGCAAATGAGAGATTAGTTTGAAATAAAACAGCCCAGGCGATAATATAGTAACAACAATTTAATGACGTCTTACAATGCCATGACGTCATATGTCAAAAGTGTCAAAACTGAATTCTAAAAAACACGAAATAAATCATCGAAATTAAGAAAATAACCCGAACCAATAAAACAATAATTAATAGATAATGATATTCAAATAATATCATAAAAAGACGAGGATTTATCTGCAGTTGACATATTTTATTATAAAGTACAAAAATCCCGATGTTATAAGTGCTGTGAAATCTCACGTAAAAGGGATGGGGACTGCTCAAGTTGTCTCACCTATATAAGGCACGACTGGCGTGATGAAGAGACAAGAAATTCAACAGTGACTGTTCAATAATGGCTTTAAGTCACTTTTTCATATAAATTTAACAACCTGTACGGTCATCGTGTAATTTAACAGCAATGCAAGTTCTTGGCAGTAAAAGGGTCTATTCCAAGCAATGCAGTACAACAAAGGATTCCCGCTTTGTAACCGTCAGCAAAAATGTTCTGATAAGTTTTTTTATAAAGAGGTCAGAAAAGTTATTGAGACCCTTGTTTTTCTTTAACTTGTATAAAACATTTCCATTAAATGCAGGATGGCTTATGCTTTGATGCATAAATGTTTTCATACTGATATTATACTTAGAAGCAATAAAATAATTGCGGTGAAAGAAAACATATGCTTTTAATATAAAAGATATTTTGGTTATTGTGTAAAACGCTTCATTATCAGACATCCAGAAGCATGCGAGTTTTCATTGAAAGCTTTACATTGGAAATATTGGCATACGGCGCCATATTAAAAAAAAATCTGATTTATTTAGGGTTTGGTTAATGAAGTAGGCCGGAGGATAAACAGCCAGAGAACGTTAAGCAGACAGAAAGAGAAACATTTTAAGACCGATATGATGTCACAAGAACTTACCTAAACTGTCTATGTAGTGACAACAAGACGCGAAGGTCTAATTAGTAAATTTTGAATCTTAAATCAATCTGTATAGCATAGCACTTACTTCTGATCCAATGCTTTATTTTACAGAAATGAATAAAGATACAAACACCTTTAAAGTCGGCTGGTCATATTAAATAGCCATATCATCAACGTATATTTCGTTACAAAAAGAAAAGCGATAACTGAAACTTTCATTTCATTTCAAATAATCTTTATAAAAGAAACATCCACAAAAGGTAATAAAATACACAATAGGAATATATGACAAAGTCATTTTTAAAATTGGCATATACACGGTTTTTGTAAGCCGTTCAAAATATGTTCTTTGTACCCTTTGCCATGTGTGTATGTAGGTAGTATTATCATGTCTGGCCATTATAAAGCGTAATATAAGAACGCATAATTAAGATGGAGCTTAGAGAGATCATGTTTATTTGGTCTGAGAAATGCCAACGGCATTTTAATCATTGAATCCAGACACTTAAAGATATTTTAATCCACTCCCGAAAAGAATATAATTTAGATTAGTCTGCTTTTCTGCGTTTGAAGTTTAATACTGCAGTTATTTAATGCTCAATTTTATTTTCGACTAGGCCAACTAAAGGAAGCCTATCGTCAAGATAGCGTGACTTTCAATTAAATTCAGTTTAAGGAAAAATAGAATGTTTAGTTATTGCATTGTGTCGAAGAGACTATTATGATAGTAATTATGATATTAAGCCGAAGGGTTCCTTTAGGGAATATGGAATTGGTTATAGTATTCATTAAATGACACAACTATCAGTAAGCATATGTAGCTGGAGGACTCGAGATAACAAACCCGCAAAATACTGTTACAAGGATAAAAATGCAAACGGCGTCGAAAATAAACTCACTGAATAAAGGAAAATGTGTCGATCGACATGCAATCGCGTGTTATAAACTCCCATGACAATTTGCTGACCAGTGGAAGTTTTCGGTATGTATGTACATGGTTACCATTTTTTGACAAGGAAAACATTTATCGATTATTCAGTTGAGCAAATAATAATGTAACTCCATACAATTTCTCCGAGTGTTTCTTCATAACACGATGCCTTATGAACGAGAGGGTAAATGAGGTTTCAATTTTTGGTGAATGTGTTAGGTACTGTCTAGACATATACCATCAACACTTTAATAATGTGCTGGCAATAACTTTCTTAAATTTCTGCCCACGTAAGCAAATATCAAGTTTTGTCATACTTAACCATATATCTTTTTACAGTGCCCTAGACATACACCGCAATTCTCATTACAGAAGTTATGCAAACTGATGCCACGAGGAGTAGATCAAGAGAGTGTTTACCGTATAAGGACAACTTTGAATAGCAATAAATAGAATATATATGGATTATTTGTTAGATAAACAAGCATATATATTATACTGACAGGTGGAGCATTTAAATGAACAATAGTGGATGAAGATGTTGCAAAGCTTTGTAGCTTTAGAGGGTATTCATGTTGCATCTTTCTCCACGTTCTGTAGGTGTTTTCTTTATCAGAACAGTCATCATACTCAATGTTGTCATATTCAAGGTCTCGGGGAATGTAAGAAACATTCAATAATAGTTCGATAACTATTCCATCTATCTTGAAATCAAGAGATCTAAACAGAATGACGTGCTTCCTAGTCTATAAAAGTGACATTGCGATTTGATTAGTTCACCCAGCATCAAAGGTAAATGTCACTTCGAGTAGTTCTGGTTGTTAACCTTCCTGATTGGTATACTGTTCGTCTTTTGGGGCCTGCAGAAGACACAAAAAGGTCTGAGTCAAGACAAGAACAGAAACAATCACAAGGCTCTCGCCAGGAATGTTTAAATGTATTGCGCAGGCGCCCCGTTGCAAAGGTGAAAGGTTAATTCGGACAAAAAGGTCCAGTATACCTACTTCAAAAGTTTTATTTATTTATTTGGGTTTTACGGCACACCGACACTTAATAGGTCATACGGCGCCGAATACAAAGTTAAATGTGAATAGAGCATAATCAGGTTAAAACCAAACTACGCATGTATAATATAGAAAAATATAAAAACTATCAGGTGAAAAAAAAAATAATTGAAAACAGGTCAACACATAAAACGGTTAAAGAGTATGACGATTGGTAAATAAACAGTTTAAAAATTATAACTTACTAAGAATACCAATCTCGTTCAAGAAGCAAACAAGTTTAGAATCCGACACTGTCCTAAATAGTTCGTACATGTTATGGACATTAAAATATTTCGACCGTTTGTGGTCTGTGTCGATACACTGTAATAAAATATGGTTGCCTGTCAGTGGTTCCTGGCAAGGAACACATACAGGTTGAACTTCTCTTTTCAAGAGATATAAATGAGTCAATCTAGTATGTGCAATGCGACAGCGGGTAAGAGCTACGTCATCTCGTCGACTTTCTCTGCAAGCAGAGACATTGGCACCGACGCTAGGTTTAATTACGTGTAATTTGTTACAAACAATACTGTTCCAACTTGTTTGCCACTCGGTTAAAAGATGTCGGTAAATAAGTGGTTTAAAATCAGTGTGTGGGATGCAAAGATCTGTCTCAGTGAGGGCAGAGGCAGATTTTGCACCCCTGTCAGCATATTCGTTTCCTCTGATGCCTACATGACTAGGAAGCCAACAGAAGGAGATTTCCTTAGTGTCGTATAAACCTTGAAGTTTGACAAGAACAGTGCGAACATGTGGATTTGAATAATTCAGTGAATTTATGCTTTGCAATACAGATAATGAGTCTGAAAATATAACATATTTTTCACCGGAATGTTCTGAAATGAAATCAAGGCTTAGATTTATAGCCTGGATTTAAGCGGTGAAGATAGACGAGTTGTTAGGAAGTCTTTGCTTAATGCAGTGGCTATTACTTACGGAAACACAGCCAACATGAGTGTCCGTCATTGAACCATCAGTATATATATGAAGTACTTGTCAAGGAGTTCGAGAAATTCAGATCGTAAAATCAAAGGATCTGTGTTCGACTTTTTATTTTTACAGACTTCTAAATTCACATTAGGCGAACGGTGTTGCCATGGTGGATGTTCAATTGTGGGGTTTTCAGAAATGTTTTTGAGTTTTATACCTGATGTGTTTATGCTATCTGTAAGCCTTAAACCAAGAGGTCTGAGGGCTTTAGGTGATCGATCATAAAGCTCCTCATGTTTAGGGTTGAAAACACAATTAAACGTTGGATTATCGGGATTAGACACTAGTACATCAAAAGTATAAGGGGTTATGCAATATTATGTGATTTACGGATTAATTAATGTACTGGTGATATAATAAGGTTTGACCTACATGTAATTTAGATTGACATAAGTAAAATTTAATAAAAAGAATACGAAGATAAGATTAACAATTGGATGCTTAACGATAGTTAGAAATAATAATGACTCTACTAAATATTGAAGAAGACGGATGAGGATGAGGAAAGATAAGTAAGATCATTAAGTAACAGATTGAGTCTGTTGTCTGGGGTTTTCTTTTGGGGCTTACCAAACCTATCTTCCATTGTAACTATTTCCGGAAACAGAATTACAGCCTTTTGTTGAAAATATAAAACGCTATGTTTTGAAGTATAGGCGCCTATACAATGCCAAGTATTGTTTGTTCTATAGACTGTCAAATCGTACCTTAATTGTACTAAAAATTCCATTTTCATTCATATTTTTATACATTTCATAATAAAGTGTAAACTGATTATTCACTTCATTAAAGAGTCTTTAAAATGTGTAATATATATAATAAATATTGAACACACGAATCATTTCGAATAAACATTACTCTGTTTATCTATAATATGTTGGGAATGGTGTTTGATCATTTTTGTTAATCAAGCCAAAGTATAATAGGGACGGAATGATAGAAAGGGGTATTTTTCTTGTTTACAGTCATACATGTATATAAACTATATCAGAAGTTTACAAGGATAACCCATTTCCATAGCAGATATTATTATTTATGATTGCAGGAGCCCCTGCATCAAGTAGGGTGAAATGGGAATCAAAAACCCTACATACTGGGTCACTGAAGCGGGTGTGTGTTCTAGCAATATATTATTAAAGAATTTGGCTTTCCAGCTGTTGTAGACTGAGTAAAGACTGAACACATGATAATTGTTAATATAACCCATAGTGGTGTTCGTAAAGCAAGTTTAACAATCAGAAACAGGCATACATGTTTTTCTGAAAGGTGCAATTTAACATGGGTAATGTGTGTCTGTTCTTTCAGACATAACGCGCAATGACTAATACTGATTTAATCATAGTTTGCTACATTGGATAAACTGACAGACTGACTGAGCTGCAAACAGACAGAAAGACAGGCATACATACACACATACACACAAACATTCAAAGACCGTCATATAGCAATATATGATCATGCATGATACACACGATGTAAATTGCTTAAAATATCCATAGCTTGTTTTCATTGTTAAAGCCGTTATTTTAATTGACTAATGCTTAATGTTGATTTATAGTTATATTGTAAGTTTGGACTAAATATGGGGGAATATTACCTCATAGCCACCGATCAAACAACATGTCATATAAGATTGTATATATCCTTGGATGAATAAAATGGGAAAGAGTAAAACATAAAATGGTAATTAAATAAGCTATAAAAAACAATTGTGCGACATGTTACACGTAGCGCAAGTAATTGAATAGACTATAAAAGTAAGACAATAAAAAAATAACACTCGTTTGATGAAACTTCTCTAAGAAAACATGGACTATATATACTTTTGTTTTATCTTTGTCAACAGTTTTCATATATGTATTACCTTTATTACTAATTTTTATAGTAGATAAAGGATGCAGACATGAATAAATCACTGGCATTTGAACGGAACCGAAACGAAGCATTTTACAGATATAAAAGCGAAGTTAACCGATCCGCATAAAATAAAAACGTACAATCGGCATTGAAAAGTGTGCATAGTTATTGAAAGAAAGACCTTTAGGTTATTTTCGATATCCAATGTATTTATTTTTTTTATTCAATTTATCATTAAAACCAAATACAAGTGCTTATGAACGCATTGAAATATCATAAAATAAACTACCGGCGTTTTGAATTAAGCATTAAGTGCTACACAATTTCAACAATAGATTTGTTCATAACCTTGCCAAGGTAAACCAAACGATAGTTTACGAGAACTTTTAGTTTTATCTTACGTTACCAGAGTAGGTTTGCATTTAATTCGGCAAATAACGAACATACTTCTTGCAATGTCTGATAAGCAATGTCTAGACAAATATATCTACTTTGTTTTACAATGATAGGAAAAAATACTTTAAAAAAGAGCTGTTAAAGGACAACAATCCACTACATTCATTGTTATCTAAAAATGATATTATATAATATTTCAAGTTTGATACTGACTTCAATTTAAGTTGATTTAATGTATGTTGTTATCTTTTATTTTCTGGGAAGTTTTAGTTTTAATGTTGGTAAACACTAACGTTTAAACAAGTTTTGTTATTGAAATCTTTATTCCACTTCCATGTTCATTAATTTACATATTACATAATTGAGGATTTTGTTCTTGTTGGACTTCACAGTGGCATTTCCAAACGTTTATAGTATCCTTTATATCCTTAATTCGTTTTAGTATATTATAACCGAAACAAACTTAAATAGCTCAAAACATAACTCATGTACACGTGTGACATGCTGTGGTTTAAAAATGTTTTTACAAAATGCAAACTTCTATTAACCCAAACCTTTGATGCTTTGACGCTGCAAGAACCCAAACCTTTGATGCGTTGACGCTGCAAGAACACAAACCTTTGATGCTTTGACGCTGCAAGAACCCAAACCTTTGATGCTTTGACGCTGCAAGAACACAAACCTTTGATGCTTTGACGCTGCAAGAACACAAACCTTTGATGCTTTGACGCTGCAAGAACCCAAACCTTTGATGCTTTTACGCTGCAAGAACCCAAACCTTTGATGCTTTGACGCTGCAAGAACCCAAAACTTTGATGCTTTGACGCTTCAAGAACCCAAACCTTTGATGCTTTGACGCTGCAAGAACACAAACCTTTGATGCTTTGACGCTGCAAGAACCCAAACCGTTGATGCTTTGACGCTGCAAGAACCCAAACCTTTGGTGCTTTGACGCTGCAAGAGCCCAAACCTTTGATGCTTTGACGCTGCAAGAATAGGTAAATAAGTAAAGGTCCTATCAACATTTTCACAGATATTTAAATTTTTATCTACCTGTAGACAAAGGCAAACAAGGTAAATGTAAATGTGACAAAAAACACTGAGACGAGACATAACACACAAAAAGAAAAACCATCAGTTACCGCCTTGGAACGGTCAGTCGGCAAAAGAGCCAACTGGGGTGCTTAAACCTGGTTTGTGGAGCGCTCCAACCTCGCACTTCCTGAATGTTTTTCTATCAAACAAACAGTGTAAATAAAAATATCTCGTCAAAGTGACACAACTAACAGTAAGCACCTGCATCGGGAGTTAAAACAGATTTAATGAACATATGTACAGTATTTACAGTAGATAAAAGCCTCGGCAACCAAAAAAAAATCCAAATGAGAGAGTAGTTTAAAATAAAATAAAGCAGTACAAGCGCTGATATATTATAAGAACCATAAAATGACGTCATAATGCCATGACGTCATATGCCAAAAGTGTCAAAAGTGAAATGTAAACAATACGGCAGAAACAATAGAATTTTAGAAAATCAACAAAATAAAACGTAGTATTGTTTAGAGTTAATACGTTTTAAAAACATATCATAAACGCCGAGGATTTATCCACAGTTGACATATTATATATGATAAGGGTACAAAAATCCCGATGTTATACCTACTGTGCAATCTCACGTAAAGGGTATGGAGACTGCTCAAGTTGTCCCACCTATATAGGACACGACACAAACCTTTGATGCTTTGACGCTGCAAGAACCCAAACCTTTGATGCTTTGACGCTGCAAGAACACAAACCTTTGTTGCTTTGACGCTGCAAAAACACAAACCTTTGATGCTTTGACGACGAAATTCATTATTTAATTTTTACATTTGTTTGAAATGGCAATGTTTGACCTTTTTCTTCATGTCTTAAGTTACAGACATTGACAAAGCAATCATACTGATGTAAACACAATATTTTAATTAAACAAACTATATTTATCCTGTTCCCTTTTAGCTATAGGTACATAAATAAAGGTACTTGGGACGGTGAGTTGGCAAAATTACCGACTGGGGTGCTTAAAGCTGCTTTGTGGAGTACTCCAACCAAACACTTCCTGAAGGTTTTCTATCAAACAAACAGTGCAAATAAATTATCCCGTCAAAGTGAGTCAACTAACATTAAGGACCTGTATCGGTATAAAAAAACCCAGATCATATGAACAAATAAACAGACAAAATAACTAACTATGAACATATGTACAATATGTCCAGTAGATAAAAGCCTCAACAGCATACAAATCCAATGAAAGAGTAGTTTAAAAACTTATGCTAAAAGTGTCAAAACTGAAATGTAAAAACGAAAGAAATCAACACATTTTAGAAAATAACCCAAAACCAACAAAAAGTAGTGACGTGAGGAGTTGATAGGTAATATGTTTAAATAATATATCCTATAAAGCTAAGGATTTATCAGCAATTGGCATATTTTATAATAAAGGTATAAACACTCCTGATGTTAAAGTAGAAACGTTGTCATTGGAAATAGCGATCTCAATGTATAGAAATGCTGTATTAAAATGTAAGTTACTTGCTTTATTATGGATCATTTGAGAAAGGAAACGAGTATCCATAGTTAGAATGTCGTCAAGATAACGTGATGTAAACTTGAAAGCCTGTAAAATTTGGCTTTGGTTAGAAGGGGATACAGTTAACATGAATCACGTTAAAAGTAGTAGACAACTAATCTTCAATTAATAGTGCACAGTTGATACTCATAGGAATACAAGTTACTTGGCTACATAATGTGTTACGGCATTTTATGTAAATATTGTCTAAAACATATTAAAACTATTAGCGATTACATATTATGAAGTACAAAAAACAATTCGTAACGTCTATTTGAACTTATTTTACTTTACGGTGAAACAATTATTAATTTTCTTCAATTTTTCATTATCCAGTGCCATGTTTATTCCTGAATACATTTTAACAATGCACAGTGTATTTTTAATAAGCGTGTAAATGTCTTTATTTTTTAAGATCGTGAATTTAAACAAATAATCAAAGACTACTAGTTTTGTTCTTTTTAACCAGTCAAATTTTAAAGCTATATTACTGGTTCACGGTTGATCATAGTCAATACATATCGGATATTGTTGATGGGAAGCGTTTTCCCTCTATTTGGTATCTATCGCAGTGACTTTGTAAGACCTGCGCACTTAACACCAAGTAACATGCATGTATTCAATGTACCCACCATATGCACCGCATTGTTAAAGGGTTTTATTACCTCTGTTAAACTGCTCACACCATAACCCCTTAAGTACAGACCAACTGTTACTGCACATGGGATTGTCAGATTATTAATGAAGCTTGAGACAGTCTAGTATTAGCGAGCACTGTGAGTAACATTACAGAACAGTTTTCTGCTCTGGTCATAAATGCTTGTCCTATGTAACGACTTCATTTCGGGACATTTTATAAAATCCCTGACATGCTTTGATTTCTGAACTCACGCCGGATTTTTATTTTATTATTTGCTACCAGTGGCGGGTGCGCGTAAACGCATTTTTCACACACCGAAAGTCAGAATAGACAGGGCAGTCAGTCTAAATTATGCCAACACTCTTGTAGCACAAACGGCTAATAGGAGTAAGGAATAAGATGTAGATATTGCTCTGTTCATAGAAAGTACATCTGTAATATCAGGTATCTGATATAGTATAATACACAAGTCAGTACAAAAATAGCTGAAATGACTGCGATGACATTCAAACTATCATAAACAACTTCCCAGCATTTTTGCGAAGATGTCAATCTCTCTCATGCATTTACGCAGGTACTTTTATAAATGGCAAGCATAATTCATCTACGTTAGAAAAATAACAGAAAGAAAAACAACGTCAGAATGTACGAAGGTAAAACTAGTTAATTTGTTTCAAACTTAATATATATGTACAAATGGAATGAAGTATAAAAATGTATAAGTTGAGTAAGAAAATATAAAGCATTCCCCAAACTTTTATTTGACTTTAGTCTCGACTGGTTTTTACGTTCACCTGAAAAGCATTTTCTTAAATGGCCGGTTATAAAGATGTACATGGCTTTGCATTGAGTTTATGGCTTGTTGTTTTTGGTAGAAAACCTACATGTGAAAGGCTTTGTGGATAAAATGTTGTTGTACGACCACATATAAACATATAAGGTTGCAGTCAAGTCTAAGCAGCTGATAATGGTTAAACTTAAGGAAACATTCCGACTGATAATGTAAAGGTGAATGCGTGAGCGTTTTAATCAATAGCCACATACTAGAGTTGTATTTTCTTCAAACACTAATACAACATCATCATATCTTGTGTTGTTTTAAGTTTTCTTTCATCTGTACACGGAGTTTGTGGGGACACGTTGTACTACACAGAGGATGTAATGTCTTGGATTAGATCAGCTTAAGATACTTTATAATTCGGCAGCACGAACATAGCTGATACATCGGAGATATACTTTGAATATTTTCAAAAGATGACGCTTCAAGTGGAGCATGCCATCAAAGTCCTACATGACATGTTATGACAAAAGGTGTACCATGCGGTTAAATATGTTTATGGTAAGATAAACATCAAGGAAATTAGTTTTCGATAATTTCGTTCAGGTTTATTTTTAATTTCACGATTGACTCATCTGACATATGACCTCATGGCGCTTATTTTGTCATTTAATTGTTATTATACGTCATCGCTTTGGCTGTTTTATTTCAAGGTAATTTCTCAGTTGGAACATTTAGATTGCCGAGTCTTTTTTATCGTACATATGTTGATAGTTTATTACATTACTAGTCATTTGGTCTGTTTATTAGTTCATTTTATTTTTTAATTCCCGATGCAGTAGCTTACTGTTAAATGTCTCACTTTGATGGAATACTTGTATATACAAATTTTGTTTGATCGAAAGACCTTCAGAAAGTGCGAAGTTGGAGCGCTCCACAAACTAGGTTTAACCACCCCAGTTGGTCCTTTTGCCAACTGACCGTTAACAAACTATTTTGTTTTTGTTTTTTAACAAACGAGCAAGAATGTTAGAAGAGCCTTCCTGATGTGACTAAAAAAAAGGATTACGTGTTATATTAAATTGGCTTAAAGCTACTTCCCTAGTTACATCGCATACTGTACCGCGAACTTTCACAACACGACACCTATGGTCCATGTGCCTATTTATTAATTATGCCTCTACACACTCGATTGCGATTTTTATAATAACGGACTTTGTGTATACACGCACATGATATATACGCATTTACAATAAGGTAAATAAGAAAAATTCCTATCAAAATTTCCAAAGATATTTAACTTTTATCTACCAGTTGACAAAGGCAAACAAGGTAAATGTAAATGTGACAAAAACACAGAGACGAGACATAATACACATGAAGAAAAAAACATCAATTACCGCCTTGGAACGGTCAATCCGCAAAAGGACCAACTGGGGTGCTTAAACTTGGTTTGTGGAGCGCTCCAACCTCGCACTTCCTGAAGGTATTCTATCAAACAAACAATGTAAATAAAAATATTTCGTCAAAGTGAAACAACTAACAATAAGCACCTGCATCGGGAGTTAAAACAGATTCAATGAACGTATATACATACATAATATCAAGTAATAAAATAAACTATCAACATATGTACAGTAGCACAAACATATGTTGAAGTAAAAGGATGATATTATTGTATGGATATGAGCACCTTAACTAAAGATTCGTATGCTACGTAACCGTATTCTTGTTTTTGCAACAAGAGGCCATTATATCATTACATGGAAAATAAAATGTCCATTTTAAAGGGAAAATGAAACAAATCAAATGCATAATGAAGGAACAATCATTAAACCGATGAAACGATCACCTTCCCACATTAAGTCCGTCGTCCCGATGAGACTCGAACTCTCGAGGGACCTTTGAGTATTGCAACATAAATAAACATTTAAAACAAAATAGGCAATGGGTTATGCCAGTTTAATTTAAAAGTTACAAAAGCAATGAGACATTGCCTAAAATAAATTATTTCAACAATTAAGACCTTAGAACCGCCAGCACGCTAAAGGGCCTACTGGTTTGCCTTAACTGGTATACAGAGCTCTAATCTAGCATTTTCCTGGTTTTCCAGACATAAGCAGTGGAAATATACATATAATGTTTTTATGGCTTTCTTTGAGCAAAGCTTAAATTATTGCTATGAACAAGAATGGGAACATAATATTAATAGGTAAATAAGAAAAGGTTCTATTAAAATGTCCACAGATATTTAATTTTATCTAAATGAAGACAACGGCAAACATGCTTAATGTAAATGTGACAAAAACTCAGAGACGAGACATAACACACAAACACGAGCGTAAACATATAATGATTTTTGTTTATTTGGCTATAAGGCATATCTAGATACGGTATTATGTTAATGTTACACATTTCAAAACTGCATTAACACAATTAATACTCTCTTCACACAGACAACATCTAGTGACAGGGATCTGGCATAAACCCTCTCCTATGCCAATTCATGAAAGGATATGCAAAATATGTTCTGCGTTAGAAGATAAATATCACTTCATACTTAAACGTGAGCTTATGGCAGTTTACTTTGACAACCACACAAGAATGGGGAAATTCATTTAATTAGTAAAATCAAAAATAATACTGAAGTGAAAAAACTTTTACCTACATATACAGAATACTTTGAATAAAGACACGGTATAACACAAATTATTATTTTCACTACTATTTTCATAAAAAGAAAAAGAAAAAACATTCTAACTACATAAACATTTTTTGTTTAGATTTGTTAGCGACTGTACAAGGAACGTCTACCCCCTTTAAAATATTCATGTCATTTTTATCTGAAATAATGCACATGTCTTAATTTAGCGTGTATTATTTATGTGTAAATGCATGCAATTAAATTAATTTGTCCACAGTTTATCCAAAAATATATATCGATATTTCCATACCCGTCAAATGTTTGGTCCTGTGAATACGCTGTACTTTCTTATTTCACATTGCTTCAAACACTTGTAACGAAAATAATCAAAGACTGCTAGTCCGTGCTGAATGTCATTATCCTTTCAAAATTTGCATTAATCATACCTAAACTCCTCTAAATTGATTAGTTGTAATATAAACTGACATGTAAGAAAACATGCTATATGTGAAGTGAAATTGATTTCAAGTTATTTAAATGAGGGAATTTATTTTTAAGCTAAACCTTGGAGAAGGATGGTGTTTGCGTGAAGCATTTTGAACTCCTTTACCATATCCTATCCAGAAGATAATGTTATCTAATTCTTATTTTAAAAGAGTGCCCGAGTCACCAAATTGTTTAGTAGACTGCAGGATGGAAGAAACGAAAGTTAATTGTGTAGTTTAGCTAAAATTAAATTATATTAATCCCTGGGAGATTGTTACATGTCAACACGACTAGCTTTGTAAACTTTGTGACAGTGGGAAAAGATTGAGTCTGGCTTTGATGGGTTTGCCTTGACTTTCTTATTGCTCCCCTTTTTCTAGTCATTCTAAAAGCGTGTATATCTGAGGTTAGATATACCCTTTTTGCGCAGTCTGTGTCAAGACTGGCCGTTCGAGTGATTTTGCTAACCTCTTGTCGATATCTAAGGATTAAATCTCTTCCTTACGTCTTTGAATCGCTACGGTTGTCTGACTGTGTGGCCGTTTTCCTGCAAAGTCCTTAGAGGATGTCTATACAGTGTTGTATAGAACGTTTGGCTGCATTAGATTCTGGCTCCTTTAATTTGGGATTGATTCTAAGGTTTTTTTCACAAAACAGCTTAAAACTGGTTATGAAAGCATTGGCTTCAGATAAGGTTAGCTACCTTCGAAGACTAAAGCAATGATTTTCAGATGTCCGGTATTCCGCTTTCAGTGATAAGCGACATAATATGTACTGAATATATGCCTCGCTGGTTTACAGTGGTAAATACACTTAGTTTAATACTTTTGTTTTCGATCTAATAAAGAATGGCATGGTATTTTGACAAGAAATTATTAAATCTATCATATTTCAATGTTAATTGTAGAAATGAGTCACGGATCTAATAATGTAATAAAATGGCATTTGTCTTTATTTAATATGAATTTTATATCCCAGTTGTGTTTACATGATCTAAATTGTATCTGAAATAATTCCACCAGCGTTACTTTTAGCTAGTTTTTTTAGGAGTTTACGAATCAACGTGCACTTGTTGGTTACCATAAGAGACATACCCAAACAAATAAAACACTCCGAGATGTTCATGCTACAACCGGTAGGTTAACATAGAAGCTACATCTTGCCTTTATGGGTTTGAATATTTCATTATTACATAATGTCCACATTAGCCCAACTGGGCTTATTATAAACTAGTACTTTGTCTAACTATTTATATATCAGTACACATTTAAAGGATATTTTATCACATAGGCTTGGCTTAAAACCTTTGCCTTTGATAAATATTTAACGCTTATATCTTGTGTCTTAGTATATATAAAATTTCTGAGATGTAAACTATGAGTTGGCAGCCAGATTTTATCTTTTTAAAATGTAGAAGTGTATATATATTGTGTAGAAACAGTAATCCCTTTTGAGAAATGTCATAATTGTAAGATTGTAATAAGGTTTCCTTCGTCTTCATATATTTTGATTAAGATATTGTCTTTCCATTCTTTCACATGATGTAATAGTTAAATGGATAGAATGATTCGAATCTCTCTATGTTGGAGTTTAAAGGTGCATTTGCATGCTGCCTGTGTACATCGTTTTCTTCTAATAGCTCTGTTTGAAGTTTGTATTTGCTCTGTATAATAATATTCATTAATTATGACCAAATTAATATTATGCAAAGACATTTATATACATTTGCTAATTATTTGAGTCATCAAACGTATCGCTTAAACACCATATACATTCCATAATAAGTTATCGGTAAGGTTTTTCCGAAACAGCGGCATGCCTTCAAGATCAAGCATACTTTTACTAGAGACACTCTGAGACAGTATTATCAATAATTCATCAAATAACAAAGAATAAAGAAATCAACAGCAAGGAGCTTGAACTGGTGTTGACACTGCATCTAAAATGGGAAGAATTGTTTTATTATATAGCATCAGTTTCAAGCGTATCTTCCACATTTATTTCATGGACATTTTGTGTCTTCATAGTCTTTGTTAAAAGGAGTTGTTTTTAAGCGATAACACTTTGCCTTAGGTGTCCGATAAAAGTCTAATTATATGTACAAATATGTCGAATTCGTGCTTCGAAAGCACGATAAACGATTCTAAAGGGAATTGTAGATTTATCTTTAAGGTTTGCTTATACGTGATTATTCTAAATGGATCTTATCGTTTTCTTAGCCACCATTGGAATCCTTATAGTATTAGGATTCTATTGACTTTAATAAATGTCTACCAATCTGATTGTGCGAGTATAACATATCGACAAATGTACTAACTTAATAAACCTACTAAATCTACATTCTTCCATGTAAATGTACCCTGCCTACCGTATAGCAGACACAAAGCAAATATTTGCATACATAACTAGCATGTTTAAGCATCAATCGACACGAAAGGAAAAGATGTTTGACAACTAGACTGGAATTACAACAGGCATTTTTGTAAATTGTGGTATTTTACAAAACTCTGATTTGCATAATATTTAAACTTGGGTGCCGTTTTGTTTTAAAAAGTTGCCATAACATATATGATACGTGCACTTTTCGTATATTTACGGCTGCACGTTGAGCATTGAATAGTAAAAGGTAAAATGTCGCGAAGTAGATGTCGCATTAAACCTAGTAAATAAATTAGAGCCGTTAACATTTAAGTTGCTCTTAATTGCCTCGATGTTTTGTTGGAACACAGGCTAGGGTAAGACAACATTGTTGTTTTTCTAATTAAGATCTTCTTAACCTTAATTGTTGCCTCTGCATTAATTGGCTAAAGAGATATTCTATATGCCTAAAATGAACGTTAGTTAATAATCTGATGACATCATTATTTGTTGCACATAGATAAAGCAGCCATAAGTGATGGAGTACATAGTTGATTTTGTTTAACGTTCAAATGGAGTCAGATGCATTGGTAGTAACACAACACGATACTTATTGAAATCGTCTTTATTTGTATATCATTTAGATTTTTTCAAAACAAATTGGTTACATGTTTACCTGCCCACTATCAATTTTAATGGTCTGTAGTGTACACAGTAATGCTTGAAATCGAATCTGTCCATAAAATTCTAAACGTTAATATGGTTAATATGGAAGAAAGCTTCTGCAAAAATTAAACAGGCAAATGTGAGATATGCACAAGCATTGCTAAATTTAATAGGATTCGAAGATTGTACCCTTGTGTAAGACTGGCTTTAATTCAAATGGTTGATCCACTGAGTTTTGGTAAATTTGATTTTATACATTTTAAACAGCCATAAAAGTTGGTAAAATGTGAATACAGTGCTATCAATATAACCTTATCACGTTTGTCATGGGTGGACATGCCATGAACAGCTTTCTATGAGTGCTTTTGTTTCTTTTGCATTTTCAGTATTTATTTTTGATTATCCTAAAAGTAAAACTGGTGACAGTCAGATCGTCATGTCCGTTCCGACTAGTTTTTTTTGGTAAAAGGTTTATACATTTCCACAAAACTCAACTAAACAAAATAATAATTATTTTTCTTTTGGCCTGTTATGTGTATGCGTGCTCCTTTTTAAGTACGTAAGCAGACTACTTGTATAAAAAGTTTGGAAGAAATGCTGGCATTTTAAATCCAAATAGAAAAGTGTTTTTTAATATTTTCTCATATATTTGACCAACTCTCATAGGCCCTTTTCATACCTTCCTTTTCAAGATTTGCATTAGATTGCGATGCTTACTAATTGACCATGATGACATTGTACAAACATGACCATAATACCTGTATTATAGCACAAATCCCTATGCAGTATAGAGCATAGAGTTTTATGAATGGTAATGCTGTGTCTATTTATAATTGCGATGTAATCCAAAAAAATATATATGACAAAGTCCTATGAGTATTGCAACTTATACAAACTCCGAAAAGGCACAGAACAAAGGTATTTCACATGCAAGCCAAGCGAAAAGTAAGAACAAATTTGTGATGAGTCATTTAAGGAAAAGAGCGACCCGACAGTTACCGCCTTGGAACGGTCAGTCGGCAATATGGACCGACTGGGGTGCTTAAACCGGTTTTACAGAGCTCTAACCTTGCACTTCCTGACAAGTTTCTCAAATGCAAGAACGAAAAGAAAAACGATCTATTTGAAAACAAAATGTCCATGCGCTGATATTTTCTATACGCTATGACGAAAGTAGTGACGTCATCGGAAAATGATGTCCACATAGTGTTCAGAAAAGTTGTCATTACGTGTAAGTCAAAAACATCAAAGGTCAACACTTTTTACGTAGATAATTAATCTTTACTTTGCCATGTTAATAGGTAATAATAGGTAACGTTCGGTATACATTGTGTCCACACATCCCTTCTGCGTTGAAAAGACAACGTTAACTTAGTTGTCTCTATATGTTCATGTAGATTAAGCGTATTACTTGTCGAAGGCATAAGTGTTCCACAGTCTAGTGCAAGTGTATGGTCGACGGAATCGTCTGAGCTCATCTCATGTGTGCTCTAAAGATTTAGATCAGATTTGTTGATTGGTTAATCAATGCAATATAAAGGACCAGTATAAAATGTGTGCCCAATAATTTACAAAATGTTGTTGTTGTTTTTTGTGTGACAAAATATTTCATGTTTTGTGTGGTTATTGATACATGACATCTTTCACCATCTAATTACCTATGATATTTTGAACGGGAGTATCGAGTACAAAGTCATTCAGAAGCGTTTGTTGTAGCTGAAGTAATTTCATTTTCTAAAGTAGATACCTTTTTGGACAGTACATATACGATTTCATTATACTTATGAAAAACAGATTTCTATATTAGCAAGAGAATGCCCCGTTTGAAACTGTTCATGAAAATAACTTTTACTATATATTCTAATGCGATCTACAGCAAGGACATTGTATGTTCAGAATCAGTAAAGACTGCTATTTTCCAAGGTCATAATATTCCCAAAGCTAATTGTTAACTTATGTGCTGAAAAGTCTTATACGTTGTGCAGAATGAGCAATTTCAATGTTAAATGCAGTATTCTAAGACACCGGTACGACATAAATATAAATGGAATGGATAAGCAGGTGCCATGTCTTAAGCTTCAATCATCTTAACTTATTTAAATAATATGTAGATATTTCTCAGCTTGATATTTAATTTCAAATAAGCAATTACCTTCTGATTCCGATGTGTTTGAAACAAACTTGATCTAGAAAAACAATTAATATGTAGCAACGGTTATGCGTTCATCTGTTTAACTAAAAAATTGTTTTTCTTTAAAAAGCTTTCTTCTTCTTTACATTGAGATAATCACTGTATGTTAATTCAGGTTATTAACACGTTTGTTTTCTTTCATTATAGTGTCATTTGATGACTTGGTTGAAAAAAAACAACCTTAAACAAATGTCGAATTTGTGGATTTGTTACTGACAGTACTTAAAATAAATGGTTTACTGCATACGAAACGTTTCTGCTGAAATGTGTTTAAAATAAATGTCTATGAGATACACCGTCAATTGAATTGGGTTAATGGTAGTTGCAGTGTTGTATACTTAGCGTATAAATCAATATTCATTTATTCAGGTTAATTGCTCACCAGACCCCAAAAATTAACATCTGCAAACATGCACATTTCGTGGAAAAATTGTCTTATTGATATTGTTTGTTTGTACGGATGAATACGTATGAGAATATATGACTATGAGCAATGGCAACATATAGCAGACCCTGAAAAGGCAGAGGATAAAGGTATTCATACGCAAGCCAAATACAATAAGGTAAGAACAAATCTGTGATGATTCATTTAACAAAACGAGCAAACCCAAGAGATTACCGTCTTGGAACGGTCAGTCCGCAAAAAGGACCAACGGGATGCTTAAACCGGTTTTACTCCACTTCCTGGTGTTTTTTTAATGAAAGCAATGGGAAAAACGATATATTTTAGTAAAGAAATGTCCAGGCGCTGACATTCTGGAAGTTTGCATACTACAGTAAAAGCTAAACAATGTTCCATATTGACAGGGTCATGTTCCCTTCAACAGTTTATGGTTTGTATCGTATTCCTAGCAAGCGAATTACAAAGGTTCCGTGTCAAGTAAGTAAGCTGTTGATACTACGCTGTTAAAACAATCATAAACTAGAATAAAATTGTGAAAACTCATGCATACCGACAAAGTTTCCTTGTGCATATGGACACAAATACGGCTGGACGAAACAGTTTAAATCCCGGACACTAGTAAGGTCTAAGAAATTATGTGTTTTAGAAGTGCGGAGTCATTTGTAACATTGCTATTTAGGATAAAATGATTAAAGTCAAACAAATGAACAAACGGATATCATTTCTCATTGTTAAAAACAAATTACTGCCGGTTAACAATAATATTTAAAAATATTTTTAAAGCCATAATCACTGACCGACACAGAGTTGTAACTTTATTTGGCATCTTTGTCAAAAGTAAAGTCGTATATGTTTTATTGTTTTATGATATACAGTTAAAAAGGGAAAGAAAAGGGAAAACATGTAATAAAAAGGTAAATAAATGCTTGGTTTGTATGATTTGTTACCAAGGCTCATTTATTCCCAACGTCTTTATTCATTATTTAATTATGCTCCTTTTACGACTAGCACAATGCTATTACACAACTTATACAACATAACCTATGTTGTGGTTTTGACATATTTTAATAGCCGCTAATAATTTAGAATAAATGTCTGACCTAGAAAGTGTCAACCGCTACTGTTGAGGCAAGTCTTCGTGTAATGTAATATGACCATATTACTTAGTTTTCAAGTAAATAATAAATGTCTCAGTAGCTTTCAGTCAATAATTGGTTATAATTGGTTGGTTAAAGACATCGTGCAAAGAGTTAACTTAAAGCAGGTCAAAGAATTACATAAATTATTACCCAAATGATACAATATACATTTTGTGTACCGGGACACTAGTAAAATGGCAATAAAGAGGCGCGATTTAGGATCGTTATTGATGCATACGGCAGGAAGCGTGTGTTGTGTACTGTAGGAATGACACGACCGACCCTTAAAAAATATATGCGAGCTCAGTTCGGATGAGCAGTTAGTTTAAACTATATATATTAGAAATGCAGAATTGGTAAAAGAAGAAATTAAGATGAGCAAGGGAGAAGAGAGTGGATTTGGACGCGGTAGAGAGAAGAATTCACGCCTCACAATTGTTAGATTGTAAAGTATAACTTTCATTAATAAAATTGTAATCAGGAGATGATGCTGTGTTCTACTATAGATAGGTAAATAAGAAAAGGTCCTATAAAAATCTATCTAAAATTTATTTTAAATTTAATCCACCTCTAGATAAAGGCAAACATGGTAAATACAATTGAGACAAAAACACAGAGACGAGACATAACATACAAAAAGAAAAACCACTAGTTACCGCCTTGGAACGGTCAGTCGGCAAAAGGACCGACTGGGGTGCTTAATCTTGGTTTATGGAGCGCTCAAACCTCGCACTTCCTGAAGGTTTTTCTATTAAACAAACAGTGTAAATAAAAATATCCCGTCAAAGTGAAATAACTAACAGTATGCATCTACTTAGGGAGTTAAAACAGAAACAATGAACTTGTATACATACATAATATCCAGCAATAGAATAAATTATCAACATATGTACAGTATGTACAGTAGATTAAAGCTCGGCAAGCTAAGAATTTCCAATGAGAGGGTAGTTTGAAATAAAACAGCCCAAGCACTGATATACAATAAGAACAAAAAGAACAGCCCAAGCCCCGTTACGCCACATTCTGTACCCCAAACATCACGTTTATAATTGCTTCTCTGCGAGCGCTTTATCGCATAGGATTCCATGGCTTTAGGGACATGTTAAAGCCATTAAACAAAAGTTTAGTATTATTTTTGTAGTATGAATACTATAGTCGCATGCTTTGTTCTTGTGACATAACGTTACAAGAATATTAGACTCAAGAATATTTATAGGATTGGATATGGGTTTGAAAGATCACAAATATGATGACGATTTATTGTAACGTAAACGAGCCACGGATATATATATATATAAATTATTCTAATTTATCATTTTTATCACTAAGCCTAGAGCGGAAACAACAAACATAGTTTAATGTCAATTATTATATGCACATTCTTACAAAAATGAGGTAACATTAGATTAACAAAAGGTCTGACCTATCTTAACGTGAATAAAGAATAATATGTTAATAAAACCTTATTTATAATGTTATAATGAATCAATGTGTATTTGAATAATAATGACCTTTTTTTATTTTAAAATGTTTCAAGGGGAAGAAGAATATTAAAGATAGAGAAACATCATATGCCAATTCTTACTACGTTTTGGCATTTTAACGTCCCTTTAGTTGTTAAATGTTCAAAAGAAAAAAAATGATTCATCGCTTACTATACAAAAACAACAGACAAGGTCAAACACAAACAATCCTTTTCATATCATCTGTATTACTTGTACATTGCCCATCTTATTTCTTGTTTATCGAAACACTAGTGAGTTCTCTTTTATGGTAACATTTCTACATGTTAGCCCTTTCACAACATCAAAAAATGTCTGATTAAAAGTTACAGATTGTCTGCCAAGTGCATACACATTGATATGTGATACTCCATGTGAAATAAAACTGTCCACCATGACTATGTAATTGATTTAGTTAGAGAGAAAATACTTTATCCACCGACATTTTAGTTCCGGTTTGGGTCGTTCTTTCTTTGTAGCGAGACAATATTATCGTTATGGAATGTTATTCCATTGACGGTAAATGGAAAACAAGCTTGCGGAAAAGAGTACATAAAGCAGAAAATGTAAAAGTACCTTTCGGCAAAATTCAGGTATAGACATTGTAGTAATGACCCTTAACTGGTAGGACAAGGTACTCCTAACCAAAGACAAGATCCACGGGCGTTCTGTTATCCCCGACATCCGTGACAAATCCTAATATTGTAAATATCTATTTACTCATAAATAAAACAAACTATTTTTATTTGTTTGCTTTCTCAAGATGTAAACCAAAGTATATAAAATTGTGTACTTCTGTTTTTACAAAATCCAAAGATTGTAAACATCTAATGCAACACATCATTATATTTATAGACAAATCATGTATTACCATGTTCAAATGTCTTATTGAAGTGGTATGGTAAAACTGTTTCCAGCATTTATCTGCGGAATGTCAAATAAATAAAGATCCATTACTTTCAATATATTATTTCCTAAAGTTGCTGAAACGTAAATAATTTGGTTCTTATGAAGGCTTGTATTAACAGTGTAACGCAAACACTAAATTATATGCCATAACACCATTTTTGGCATGTTATTTAATTTTAAACCCAATTACGTTCCGAAAAAAAAAATGCTTTCTTTGCTTACCTTGATTTGCAGCATTTTGCTGTTTAACGAAGCTTTTTTTTAAGTTTCATTTGACAAACGTTTCTTCATTTGCAACTGATTAACTAAGGATGATTTATATCCAAAGACAAATTTCAGCTTTATTTGTCAACATGATTGATTTCAGAAGGTTAAGCCTATATCCTATGTCAGAGAGTAGTTCTAATTACACTGGGCTTGGAATTGTGAGTTGTATCCTGCTGATAGATAGGTCTCTCAGAGAAATTGAACATTAAGTTCTCGTTTTTTCGAGAATGTAAAATTGCATACATTTAAGGAATAAATCGTTATTTTTATGTTCATCGTTTGATGAACCCTTAAGGCTGTTAAAAGTATTGTGGAGTCCGAAGGACAAAAGTGTGGATTTACCGCTTATCGCGTATTTATTAATTCTACTGTGTGCGATTACTTATTTATCTGTCTATTTTCTAGAAGGAGGCAAACACCCAACTTTAACGTAAAGTATATCTTTAATCATTCTTGATACTCAATCCCAATACAAATACATGTTAAGTTCAATAATAAGTATATTTTGTTTCGTGTAAAATTGACGCCGCTGCTGTTGCAACCATTTCTGCTACTCATAATCTTTCGTTTTAAATGAAATTCCGCCACATATACCGTCAATAAATCTGCGCCATAAATTGATTGTTACAAGTATATGCTACAGTATTAAAAGCGTCTTAAAATGCATCTTAAGAAAAGATACATAGCTAACAAGTCTAATGAGAAATTCGCATGGCTAACGGATAATGATATACTGTTGTTGCTTGACAGTTAAAAACTGCATTCCAATAATACTTATAGCCACATCATGTTGATAACATAAACAGTGAATTCGTTGTAACCTTTCAAATTGGTGGTAAAGATAACTTCTTACTCTTTTGTGAGCTCTTATTTTTTTTCCATTGTCTTTTTTCCGCTAAATTCAGCTGAGCCGTAGATAAAGGTGTATTTATTCATCAGATCAAACTTCCAGCTATTCTAAAGTGTAATGATTTAGAATTATTCGTAAATGTAAATCACTTTGATAATTTTTGGTTGTTATTGTTTAATATAGAACCTTAATGGAACAAGTAATGTTCAAGCCTGACTGGTTACCTGGATAAGCTCCTCAACTGAATCAGTCAACGGTGATTCTTTAGCAGTGAACACAAGCATGACATGTCTCTTGTAGCCCCAAGGGTGTGATCAGCAGGTGAACACAAGTATGACGTGTCTCTTGTAGCCCCGAGGGTGTGATCAGCAGAAGAAAACAAGCATGTCAGGTCTCTTGTAGCCCCAAGGGTGTGATCAGCAGATGAACACAAGCATGACAGGTCTCTTGTAGCCCCAAGGGTGTGATCAGCAGATGAACGCAAGCATGACCTGTCTCTTGTAGCCCCACGGGTGTGATCAGCAGATGAACACAAGTATGAACACAAGCATGACAGGTCTCTTGTAGCCCCAAGGGTGTAATCAGCAGATGAACACAAGTAAGAAATGTCTCTTGTAGCCCCAAGGGTGTGATCAGCGGATGAACACAAGCATGGCATGTCTCTTGTAGCCCCAATGGTGTGATGAGCAGATAGACACAAGTATGTACACAAGCACGACAGGTCTTTGTAACCCCAAGGGTGTGATCAGCAGATGAACGCAAGTATGAAACCAAGCATGACAGGTCTCTTGTAGCCCCAAGGGTGTGATCAGCAGATGAACACAAGCATGACAGGTCTTTTGTAGGCCAAATGGTGTGATCAGTAGATGAACACAAGTATGAACACAAGCATGACATGTCTCTTGTAGCCCAAAGGGTGTAATCAGCAGATTAACACAAGTATGAAATGTCTCTTGTAGCTCCAAGGGTGTGATCAGCGGATAAGCACAAGCATGACTTGTCTTTTGTAGCCCCAAGGGTGTGATCAGCAGATGAACACAAGTATGTACACTAGCACGACAGGTCTTTGGAGCCCCAAGGGTGTGATCAGCAGATGAACACAAGTACATAACACAAGCATGACAGGTCTTTTGTAGCCCCGAGGGTGTGATCAGCAGATGAACACAAGTATAAACACAAGCATGACAGGTCTTCTGTAACCCCAAGGGTGTGATTAGCAGATGAACACAAATATGAACACAAGCATGACAGGTCTCTTGTAGCCCCAAGAGTGTGATCAGCAGATGTTCTCACAGTTCGACTAAAAACTGACAAAATACAAAAACAGAATTTAATTACAGCTCTCTACAGCAGCAATTAGAAGCGTCAAAGAAAAAACTGTGACTGCTGATATAAGTGCTCCAATAATATCAAAGGAGCATTGTTTCATATAATAATTATACAATTAACTTTTGTTGAAACAATAAGCAACATATGAATTCAATGTGTACATTTTGAGCACAGCTCATAAGTTAAAAATGTAAGAAAATTAAGCAGACGTAAACAATTAAAAGATATGCATTTAACTACTGCCTCGACATCATATACTCAAGTTGTACACGTATGGTGTATTTAAAAAAAAAAAAAACACGTCTTTACCAAATCTCTAAAGAAAAATAGTTAACAAACGTCAGTGTTAGTCATACTCTTCAATCTTCAATATACTATATTTTGTTCTATTAGCACAAATATGAAACAATTTAGTCAAACAATTTGTCACACATAACTGATCAACTTTCTCAACTCAACTCTTCTGTTAACTGGTTAAACACATCGAGTGAAACAGCATCCGTTTTAATTTATAAGAGTACACAAGTGTGGAGCTTCTGAACTAGTCTCCAGATGTTGCTACATGTAAGCAAATGTTATCTTAGCCTTTGGGGGCACATGTATATGTCCGTTTAATTGTATGTTTTATGATTATGCTGTCTCTTAAGATATATTTCTGCAACGTGTTATAATTGAGGTAAAAAATCTCTTAAATATATATATATATTAGGGATTTTTTATTTTTGTCGGTTCATAAACAATACGAGGTTTTTTTCATCATATTATGCTTTATAATTGCTATCTTAATATGTTTACATGTTTGACATACAACATCTTGGTGCTAGAAAAGAACGATAACCAAATCAAGTACGCCAACAAGAGACGTTTGGATTGTATACGTCCTCTACTTTATTTCGTTTTTGCATTTATTCCTGTTCACATACAATTATTGAATACGGTGTATTAATGTTGTACAATTCGGCAGTTTAGATTTCGAAAAGGTGTATTTTATTTCATAACATGGTCTCCTTTGGTTTACAAGAAAATAATAGTTACATAGTTCTGCATATATTTGGCAAGACCATACGAAGAACTTTATAGTAAATTTGAATAGCATTTCATAACATTTCATATCGCGTATTAAACAGTAATTGAAACAAGTCGGGTGAGTAAAAAAACAAAAGCAAACATGCACAAATGAAATTACGAAATATGATTACGATTGTTTGTAAAATAGTTCATTAAATGACATGTTCTTGTTATAAAGATAAATGTCTGAAACGGACAGTAAATTGTGTCTGAATATTGTATACAAATGTTTTTTGAGGCATACAGTAATATTTGTTTATTTTCTTTTGTGTCGATTACCGTTTTCTATTTTTAATAAACGCGTATCTTTTCTGGTTGTCTGTCTACACGGACAAACGTAATTTCAAAACATACCATTTACTTTGTAATTTTATGATACAATTTCAGACGATGCATTCTCAATGAAATTGCTTATGTCCTCTAAATAGCATGGCTTACTCTGGCCTGTTTCCGAAAAAGATATAACTTATTTAAAATTTGTTCATAACAATAAAGTTTCACTTAATATGTCTGACTTATTCCCATACATTACAGACACAATCTTTAAGAAGCGTGGTTTTATGCATCTCATACTTATGACTGTTTTTTTTTTTTCTATAGAATTTTTAATTTTAATTAACACTTAATTGTATGTAATACTGTATAATATTCTTCGTTTTTCTAGATGCTGGATATATGCAAATAAATAAGATACGGTTTTTTCTGTAGGATATGCAGTTTTTGTTATAAGCTATATAAGAGATAACAAAAAACATCTACAACATCTAGGCATGACAAAAACATTACACCAACTCATTTTTTGTTTTCGTTTACATACATTGCACTTGCCAGGGTTATTAAAGGAAATATAAATAACAACTTGAAACCTTCTCATTTTATGAGTTAATAATTGCTTCGCTCCTTACTGTTCAAAGTACGTTGCTTGTAGACGGCAAAATAAAGAGTCTATTATACCTTTTGTATAGAAGTAAGTATAGACACTGCCTTAATTATACGAACCAATGTTAAAATCCTCGTAACCTATAATTTTGTACTGTCGAAAGGGTATTCATGCGATGACTTATTTATCACCAAAATAGATTTGTACGTTTTCTTTATTGCTATTTCCCTTTTTGCCAGTAGTTTGAAAAGTAAATAAATAAGAAAACGTCCTATCAAAATTTACACAGATATTTACATTTTATCTACATGCAGACAAAGGCAAGTACTGATGCGTCTACAATGGTTTCTGATTTGAATGGATTATATTAAGGCACAGCCGGTACTGACTCTAGTGTTTCCTGTTAAGTTTTATGAATAATGAACAAGTGATCTAAAAACAAGCCTTTATACTTTAATAAGGGACTTTGTTTCCTTGCAATGTGTACTAAACTAAATGATTGCATAGGTACTAACACATATTTATTACTGCAAATGTTTCTGCCACGTTAGGGTTAAGTCAAATACCCTTAATAACCACAAACTTATTGGACGACATTTATTGTTCTTAAATGTTTAGTGTTCAGATCTAACTCCTTATGTTCGTGTTCATATAAACTAAGTTATAAATCATTTATTTAAAACAAATAATACCCACACATAAGTATTGTGAACAAAAACAACATAATTGTATTTCGCCAAACACAACAAAGGAAACTCGCACTTTGCCCCTGCATGTTTATAGTTTGAAAAAAAGCAACACGGAATTTTTGTCGTTATTAGATTCACAATAATGCAAATACAGTACTTTGCTTAAGTATTGTATCCTAGACAATAGACTGAAGCGCTACGCAAATTAGGCATTATCTCAATTATATGGCTTGCAATTATCCACTTATGGTAATGGGCTGTCTTGAGCACGTTAACACAAGGTCGTTTATCGTGAACTTTATCGTTGAAGGAAAGGAGATAGGTAATAGTTTTACTATAAGCTTTACACATCTAATCCCAATTAAATCAATGTTTCATAAAATATTTCCATATAAGCCAAAGTCCAATTTATATAATTTATAGAGACGTATATATTATTATGCCTAAAGGGAATATACATTTGTACGTGTGATAAGGTTATAGATAAATGTTTTTCGGCTGGTGTATGCATTATGATGACATTGAGGACAGTCCGCAAGTGGTGACAAATTTACGCTCAGAATTAAATGTTAAGGACTGACAGAATATATAGTTAATTAGATGAACGATCGTCTTTTTCTTTGTAAGTAGTCAGTGAGTACTGAAATAATCGCGTAAGCGAAAAAACCAAACAGATATCTCTTTGAAGGACATATTTGCATTCAACAAGACATTAAATAACTAATACCAGCGACATTCTCTTCTGTTTACATGACACACAATTGATAATACATATTTTTTTTAATTCCAGATGTTACTATCCTATAGTAAATACATTAGTTAATTAAGATCCTGTGTAAACCTTTTCCTGAATCACTTAATCACCTAAAGTCTGGTTAAAATGTATGACCAAAGTTTGATGTTAAATGTTTAAAATTATGTAACTAACTTGAGAAACAACAAATCCCGAGCTGAACGATTTATTCACACCATAGTTGTGCGTAGGTATACGACACAGAGTACCAAACTATCTTAACTTCACATTTAATAGAATAAGCACGACTTTATCGAGCCAGTCAATTTATGGCTGGGGCAATCACTTTACATGTATTACCACTCATGCAGGTCGAAGATCTGTTAGGAGAAGACGGTTAAAGAAGAGGAAAATTATCGCTATTCGAGTCTCCGAAATTAAAAATACTAGTTTGAAAGCCAACATGCTTAATCCAGTTATCAAAGATACTTGTTTATTCCATCATTGGTATCGGTTTAACAAAGTTTTCTTTCCCTTGACATATATCTGAAAAAATACCAAGTTAAACAACTGCCATTAAGTCTTTACAATGTTAAAATATAGTGTTTTTAATAGTTTTTTAATAACAGAAACCTTTCGAAAATGATAATTCATTTAAGATACAGTGTAATAAAACGATAAGGGTGCAGGCCGTTGGAATATTATGCTATTAATAAAACTAAAATAAAGAGGATATTATCACACTTGTAAATAAATTGTGCAAATAAATATATTTTTATTACGTGTAAAATCAAAGAAAACTTTGATTGGGATTGCTCTGATGTTTCGAAAAACACCTTATTATAAACAACGACCATATATGTCTGCAGTGACGAAATAAATCATCTTATGTGTCCTTGGTGCTTTCAAAGGATAGCCACATTTACTATTTGATATCATATTATCCAGCCCCACTAACTGGCACACATACAAGTTCAAAGCAAGTAGATGTTAATTTCAAAAGTCATTATAATTTTCCGTAACTGAGCTAACATACCTATGGACATTAGTCAAAGGGTGTGCCAGAAGAGGTTTGCTGCAATTTTGATAGAGTGATTACCATGATTATTGTTCTTATATAAGTAGAAAAGAAAGTATATATGCACTGTTTTAAAGATTGTTTCAAGTTGCAAAATCTCAAGCAAAACCCAAAGAAAGACTTAATGCATTGATGCGTCACTTAATGTGAGTGTTTTTTTGTAATTCTATTTAAGTAAACTGTAGTGTACGTGAGCATGACATTTCATTATAACAATTTTTTACTGTTTATCCGACCTGTGACATGCTCTTCTACTTTACTTACTGCCCTCATCCTGACCAATGCAATACATTTCATAACTGACCCTTACAGATTTTGACTTAGAATAAAACTTAATGCATTCATCATCTGTCACATAATTGTAAATCTGAGTTCGAAACTAAGGTCCAAAATGTATTAAAGAAATATGTTATTCTAACCAATATTCGATGTGAATGTAACATAGCCGGCAAAGGAAACAATGTAAATGAAGGATGTTTCTACGACAGTCTCCTTCAATGTGCATGTGTGGTCACTTTTGTAGCGATTGACTTACTCACTGCAGCTTTCCTTGTTAAGAATCAAATGGTTTTTCCATCAATCAGTAATCGTACAGATCGTGTAAGACAAAATGTTGCTATAATTAGCACTCGATTACAACTTTTTACAGGTAAATAGGAAAAGGTCCTATCAAAGTTTTCACTGATATTTAAATTTTATCTACCAGTAGACAAAGGCAAACAAGGTAATTGCAAATGTGACAAAAAACACAGAGACGAGACATAACACACATAAAGAAAAACCATCAGTTACTGCCTTGGAACGGTCAATCGGCAAAAGGGCCAACTGGGGTGCTTAAACCTGGTTTGTAGAGCGCTCCAACCTCGCACTTCCTAAAGGTTTTTCTAGCAAACAAACAGTGTAAATAACAACATCCCGTCAAAGTGAAACAACTAACAGTAAGCACCTGCACCGGGAGTGTTCGAATTAGAAAAATATTTGTATGTTAAAACAAATTCAAGAATCATAGCAGAACATTTTGAGTTTTCATGGCTCATATATTCAGAGTCTTACAAACAATCTATAGATCGATTCATCGGTTAAAAACTGTTTTAAAAATATGTTTCTATATAAAGTTAATGGTCCCAGTTCTAACAATCTTGAACTGACATTACCTTTTAAAGTGTTGTTTAATAGGTGTATGTTGAATTGACATTGCTTTTAAAATGAGTTTGTTCACATTTTAAACATATTAATTCTAAACAACTTTATGTTTCGTAGAACCGTATATTGTGTCTTAAGAACTCATATATTCAATGTCTTACAAACAATGCATACAAAACATATTTCTTGGAATTATCTATTAATACTGAAACTATACAGCATCGATTCCTCGGTTGAAAACAAATATTAAGTAGCTGCTTAAAACCCATTAAAGTGGTTTTAATCTTTCTCTAATGGATGTTGTGTGTCAGTTGAGATACAATATGGGAAAAGATAAACGTTTGAAGCAAAAACGTTTGATTTTGTTTCATGCTAACAGTTGGATTTTCTATTAGCATATGTTGTGAGAGAACAATGCGCCTGCATTTCCACTGCCGCATAACTGGGTTATAGTAGTTTCTCGTATCATAGTTTTGAAATACTTCCAATATGAACGACTTTAGATTTAACGCTTTAGATATTTAAATCATTTCCTGCATATAGACATTTATAAATCGATTTTTGGCTGTATGCCTGACGCAAATCTTCGTGACAAACATTTTCAGTTTATTAATTAGAAAATGGCCGAAAACATAGGTTTTGTTATTGAATAAATTATTATCCGCTGCACATGATTTTAGTTAATATCGGAACTGATCATTAGATGTTGTATTACATAACTATTTTAATATATTGATTCATTCATTGTTAGAACAAATTAATATCATATGTTTTAGAGCTACCGTTTTCCACTCAAACACTTTGCAGTTTTCACTACGACATGAATCTGTAACGATGTATGATCAATGATATCAAATTTTTACCGGTAAAAGCCTTGTCAGCAATTCTGCTAGTGCCGCTTAATATATGAATATACGAACAGGTCCTAAGAAATTACTACATATATTTACATTTAAAATACCTTTAGACAAAGGCAAACAGGGTAAATGTAAAAGGGACACACACAAAACAACACAGAGACAAGACATAACACACAAAAAGAAAAACCATCAGTTACCACCTTGGAAAGGTCAGTCGGCATAAGGCCGACTGGGGAGCTTAAACCTGGTTTGTGGAGTGGTCCAAAATCGCACTTCCTAGAGTTCTTTTCTATCAAACAGGGCAAATAAAAATATCCCATCAGCGTGAGACAACTAAGAGCAAGCACCTGCATCTGGAGTTACAACTGATCAAATGAACAAGTTCAATATTAAAAATTAAAAATCTGTCCTTTGCCAGGGGACTTGTTAAAAGCTGGTATGCTATTGTTTAAATATACGTAACACCATCTCTTGATGTCATTAAATTGTTCTTATCATATATCAGCGCTTGGGCTGTTTTATTTCAAACCACTCTCTCATTTGGAATTTTTAAGTTGCCGAGGCTTTTATCTACTGTACATATGTTGATAGTTTTTTTATTACTAGTTATTATGTATGTTCATAAGTTCATTGCACCCGTTTTCACTTCCAATGCAGGTGCTTACTGTTAGTTGTTTCACTTTGACGGGATATTTTTATTTACACTGTTTGTTTGATAGAAAATCCTTCAGGAGATGCGAGGTTTGAGCGCTCCACAAACTAGGTTTAAGCACCCCAGTCGGTCCTTTTGCCGACTGACCGTTCCAAGGCGGTAACTGATGGTTAGAAAAAAATCATTTATAAACGTACTTGTATTATAAGTTCGTTAGTTGATGGTGGATTACATTCTTTCGTTATCGAATTGATGTGGTCTACATCAGTGGATTCTGTGCTGACATTAGCTATTTTAATGTAACTCAGGTATGTTAAACGTTATATGTCAAGTGAGATTTGAAAGCTACTCAAAAGAATCAATTAAATAAAGTTTTACGATATTTTTCTCACAAGCAGATAGGGTAGATAGAAATGTTAGTATTAATCCAGAGATTTGTCATTTACTGTATGAAATTAGATAAGATTAATCGAAGGCACGCCACTAATAAAAGGTTTGGAAACCCTTAAAAAACTATTTATGCATGATGTTTCATGACTTTTAAATGACACATTTGCATAAACTATTTATTCCAAAGGTACCTACCTAACGGTATACCAGTTAAACTTATCAAAAGTGTTTTTATGTCCATACTGGCTAGATGTCAACAGAGCAATATAGCACTGAAAGGTAATATATATTTAAACTGAAGCATGAGTCGTATACTCCCACAAAAATGAGTCTGGGATATTTGCCTAATAGCATATTTCACAACCCCAAGGACATGTGGATGATTTACACTGATTTATATGTCAATTATCTACACAGATTTATATGTCAATTATTAGTACCAAACCTTTCAGGTATTAACCGGGCGTATAACCTTTAAACCGCTTTACCTTATATATAAAGGACTTATTAGAAGCAGAGTGGGTCTCTCTCCTACTCCAACAGCTTAGCTTTTGTTACTCGGCCAGTTTATGTTGTAATAATTAGGGGGCCGCTATATCCAAGCATTGTGACATGATTTTACTTTAAGTTAGGATGATATTCTATTTTAATTGTGTTATTATATTACTTACATGATTGTGTGCGTATTTCCATCATCATTTAATTATGCTGCTATGGTTTTAACGTTTAAGGTGTTGGACGGCATTTATAAAAGTAAATTCTTCAAAAATATCAACGCATTGAGGTGTGTATTTTTATATTCCGAATATAAGCAGAAAAACGCACATTAATTAATTACTTGAAAACAAAGTAAGATCATACTCCAAAGTTGTCTATCAATTACCCCTAGCCAACAACGTGTGTATTGAATCACTAGCTGCTTACTTCTTGATCACCAAGGCCATGCCAAATGTCTTAAGATGACCAGCCTGTATGATTAATTTGTACTGTTGTGTTTGTCCATGTCAAACAAGATATATAGGTTTATATGACGTTATACAAATCATTTCCTATCCTTTCTTATCCTAGGAAGACATGATCATATAGCATTAAATTAAATAACTTTGTTCTGTAAAGTAAAAAGCTCGTAAATCTTATATAGTGAGAAGCCGACATTAAGACGATTCGCAGACAAAATCCATGCATTTAAGTGCTTTTCCCGATTTAAAGAAAACTTTTTCGCCTGACAAAAGGATAAATGATTTAAAAAGGCAAAATCAATCAACACCAAAATATTATTATGGAACATCGTTGTCAAACAGGATGGTTTCCGTTTGTGTAAACGGTAGAAATGCCGCTGGCATTCATATGATAAAGTATATATGTGTGCATATGTAAATGTTAAAAACAGAACAAAATTGAATCCCTCAAAGAATATCGATTACTTCCTATTTCTGACTATGTATAATCGATGGTTTTGTCTTGATATCTTTGCTAGTCGGAAATGGCCACATACTTTAAGGTTCTACTGTTGATCAACATTACGTATAGATTACATTCTTCCTGTGGTTGTTCATTTCTTTGCGAAAGAATATGTTATTACTGTGCAATGCAAAACACGATGTTAGTTAATATATACATGTACACTTTTTTTACTTAAATTTGACTATATACTTTTGTATTTATGGTCCAATTTAAAAAGCGCGACAGACAACCACACTTCTTTGCTCTGTATTTATTAGCCCAAAGCATCTACAGCTAGGAAAATCTATATAACGAAAACTATGCATCAAATCTTGGGAATCTTGGATTTAAATCGGTATGGCAGATGCTTTTATTAATCAAAGCCTTTTCTTTACACAAGAAAGAAAATAGATGTTGGAATTAAAAAGTGATATTTATGGTACTAGAACGTCACGTGTCCTCTTTGAAATTACTCATTGAAAATGATAAGGTAGTATTTCAATTTTAACCGTAATTAGTCACACGTTTGTGTATAAAATGACAGCTTCGGTCGGGTTATTTATGCTGATAATACTAAATAGCTTTTGGAGTGTAATTTATCTGAGTGAAATTGATTTTAGTAGAAACTATATTCGATGGTGCTATTCTGCAAAGTGATATACGGAATTTCAAACTAGTACATGAACGTACATGCTAATGCTAGGTCAAGATAGTTAAAAAAAAGTATCAATTGCCTCTGTAGAGTAAAATTACTTTTTTCTAAAAAACAGCAATACAATACACTTATGATGCTAAAAAGCCTATGACTTCATCTTACCTGGTAATGTGTAGACTGATATGTCACTGATCATATGCTATTATCTTATTTTTCTCAACTTTAGACTGGTCAACGTCACAGCTTATTTAACAATCCCTGATCTTTAGTTATATCCATGCACACTGATTGCACATGGAATGAAACAAAAGCATAAAGGTCCTATATTTTAACTCCATAATATGCACTGACAGGTTCAGCAAGGACACGTGCTGAATATATGACAAATCATCTGGTTTTACGGATTCTCCAAGATGTTTTTGATTTAAACTATATATTAGAACTCTATTCAAATATTAACATGTTCAATTCGAAATTCATTTTACTTTGAAAGTGTACTGTGTGATTTCAATGTGCACTTTAATGTGCACTTTTTTTGCAATACGGGCGGTTTGAGGCGGAACGTTTTGTTGGTTTGAATATAAAATGACTAAAGCTACTTTACAATTTCCATTAAGATGGCATGAAATTTAGAATAACAAAGTAGTAGCGTATAGATGTTCGTTTCTTGTTCGATTAAGTTTCGTTATGACAACAATATATGTTAATATAAAGTTTAGAACAGGTTAAGTTTAACATTTACCTTTTTAGTAGACAGAAGAAGAGGGACACTAACAAGGATGTTTATGTTTCCTGTATGAAATAGTAGCTTGTCACAGGATTAGATTACAACCGTCTATTACCGTCGGTAAATGGGTGATTATAAATCATTGAAAGCGCTGTCTCCATGGACGACACAAGTCTCCCAAGACATTCACACTTTACCAACGATTTATTGCTGACCTCAGAACCTATTCGATTCACAGACGGAGATTGCATATGTTCTTACATGAAGAAATATGAATAAAATACACACGCATTCCACCAGAGTAAGATAAGAATGTAATCCTTTGTCTGAATCATATATAGTGAACCTAGTAAAAGTCTGGTAGTTAAGCACCTTTGGAAAGAGTGTAGTTTTTATAACTCTACTTTCCAGTTAAAGCCTCAGACATAAAAATGTAACAATGTCCTACTTTTAATTTCAGCAACGTACTGTGTCAACCAAGACATAACGTTATATGAAACGGTCGCTTCGTGCTGCCTTGAGTAAGCTGTAAATGCGGAAGATGCCTAGCTCAGTAAATCGGTTTAAGCGCCCAGACGGTCTAATTGCCGACTTACTGATGCAAAATAAATATGTTTTATTCGGTTTCTATACTGTCCTATTTACACGACGTTTGTCACTTTTTAATTTAAGATTTTATGATTTCAATAAGCTTTGCTAATGTGTGATCTACGAGTAAGTCTTTGGTAGAATTAAAGTCAACATGAAAACGCAATGCAGCCAACTCTGGCATTCTTTATATTGCTGATGTGTACAAATATGTATATATCGTTAAGTCTGCTGTATGCAAAGTCCCAAGAGCAGTTTCATCATAGTAGGCTGCAATATAAACGTATTTGTTGGTTTCGGTCCATATTACAATATTAAATCTGAATGTGATGGTCCTAATTAAACATAATGCTGTTGATGTTGTAGAAAACAGTATTTATTCTCTCAATACACGGTGATGTGCCTTGTCCAACAAAATGTTATGCTATATTTTAATGTTCTCAACATTTAAAACCAGGAGAAGCACAACCAGTACTTTTTTAACGCGGATGACTGTAGCGTTATCATTAATGATTAAATTCGGATTAAAGCGACATAGAATTAACCTTAAAGAGGGTATGTGAACGCAGTGGTGACATTTTACTACTACTATCATAATATGCATAAAATAGCAATTGTTAGATAAAATGTCGCAACCCATGTTTTATAGTACATTGGGAATCAAGCAACTGGCGTATCTTCAAATAGGTATCCAAAAACAGAATGTAATCAGCACTTCATTCTCTGGCACATTTCATGTCCACCATGAGAAAAGAATATTCAAACATGGATGATTTAATATCTCGATTTCAGACTTTTAATATGAACGGAGAAATTGACAAAGATTTTAATGGTACGCAGGTATTGTGCATTCTACTTTAAGGCCATCTAGTATGGTACTCCAAAATAGTTTAAAAGTAATAAAAATTGTATATGTAAAAACTGGATATTTTCTTTTACAAAGCGGAAAGCTTAAATGTCACAGACGTAGTCTTGCTAGCCTGCCCAATCTACAAAATCGGAAAAGCTGTTCTGAATAAGAACAGAACAGAACGGAACATATATTTTATTTAGGCTTAGACTGTTTCCAGTCTCTCGCTATCAAAATAAGATGTTAGTCACGTAATCATAGGTAAAAATCAAACAACATACAATTATATCTTGAATGGCATGATTATGGAGGTTGAAACTGTAGGAAAAGAAAAAACAACCATAGCAGTCCACGATCAGACTGCTACATGAGTAGCTGTTTGGATATGATCTAGACATTTTCTATACGCACATTAATGCGTCTACCTGAAGTTCAAAGCTAACTGGTTGGCTGCTATTTAGTATCACGTCCTAAGTATTTCATATGCAAAGACAATGTCGGTGTACTAGGTATACTCACAACACCTACACTAATATATGTAAACTAAATGTGCAAATCCAATAAGTATTTAAATTGTAAGTGTAAAGATATATCAATGCACTTTATATTTTAATGTCACATTATTGTTTAGGATATACTAACGTGTTAGTAAAGATTTGCGTCAGATAAATGATAGTTTAATGTATTTACATATCTTAATAAGTTTTTATGTGTTCTATTTTTTAAAAAATTAATGGTTGATGGTCTACTATAATAATAATGATTAATATAAAACTATTAATATATAATATACGCACATCAAGAAATACAGGGCAAGCCAATAAAACGTGGAATTCATCTTCAATCTCATTTCTGTCACAGAGAGTGCAAATTTGCACAATTGGTCTTCCCCCCTGTTTCTAACATACTTACCAGTAACTATTCTTTAGGCACGAGAAGATAGACAGAATCTGGCTAATATGCTTCTAAAGGACTTTGGTAAAATATTTAGATAACATTCGAGCCTGAACGTGGACTTAAATGTTTATACAATGACAAAAAGTTACTTTTGTTTAGTTCATGACACCATTGTTGTATACATTAATTGATAAACCTAGGTTTGAACTGAATGCAAAATTACTTTAAGTTGACAAAATAAGGATTAGCACATAGACACGAAAAACCATAGCATAAATATATTAGACTTTTGTAGCCGAGTGCGTTAATCCATATGCACTGTCATTCAACATGTTTCTGTAAAAAGTCGATAGCATGGCATTATCAGTATTAATAAGTTAACACCAGTATGTAATGGAACGGACATACCTTAGATCATATAGTGGATAGCGCCCCAATTCACCGTATACACTGATGGTAGGAGTAGATGATTTAGCCCGAAAAATAATTTTACAAAAAAATAACTATACTATCAACAAATGCATCAAGTAACTGGCAAAGAACTTTAAAACTCAGTGGGTATGACTATGTAACACAATAAGTTTAAAGCTTTAAAACCTTAACGTACATGTATCAATGAAGTTTGATTTGACAGAGAAGAGCCGGTGTAGTTAAAAACAGTCCCGATATCGTTATAGTTATTAACATCAAGAGTACGACCTTTATAGGTCCAAGATTCACCCTCTCTTAAACCGTCACACTTTCTAAATACCTTAGTTTTTACAGTGTTAAATTCTAGTTGCCATTTATTACAATATAATGACAGATGATCTAAGTTATTTTGAAGATCTTCAGGACTTTTACCCAAGATACACATGTCATCTGCCAAATGTAAAACCATAAAAACATATCTTCAATGGTATTACCTGTATTACTATCATTAAGGAATCTGTCTGTATCTTCGATGAAGAAAGCAAACAAAATTAGGGAAAGTACTTCACCTAGTTTTAGGCCAACAGCAGAGTAAAAGCTCTGAATTATATGGTGACCCTTTACACAGCATTTACATCATTATACACACGTTTAATTATTTGTAACGTTTGATCCCTATTTTGATCTGTTTAAATCATAACTCCTTTCGATATACGCTATCAAAGCACAGATTAACCATTTTCGTTATTGTTATTATGCAAAGTTTTGGTATTTGTAGTTGTGTTTATTGTAAGGAAAAAAATAAGGAAAGAGTAATATTAAATTATTACATTTTACTACTTTAATTTCTTTAACACTTTACTATTATCATTTAAAATGACATCTGAAATGTCACTGCATAAGAGGTAATGCTTATGTACGTTTTAATGTATCCTTTTATGATCATCAAAGCTTATTTGACAGGATACATTTTTAAATACAACGCATTAGGGGCGCTCACATAATTGTACTATTTTGAAATGCATTAGATGTCTCTCTCTGTTTAATGCACTGTTATCCTTTAAGCGTTATTATTGAGAACTTGACATAAAATGCCTGTAAAAGCAATTCGTGAAATATTACCGCCTTCAGACTATGAATTTATACTCAGCTGTCACCTCGAAGAAAAAAGTTATGGCTTTGTTGAAGACGTTTAAATATAATGGTCTTGGACTGGAGATTACACAATAGGTATAACTTGAGGAGTTGATCTGCTGTTGTTTTTATTTTAGGTCATTGAAATTCGGTCTTTATGTCTTATTCTTTTTAATATAAAAATCAATATTTTTTACAAAAAAATCACTGGGTTGTTTTTTCGTGCACCACTCTTTTTCATTTTTCACATCAAAGATTTATTTTCTATTTGAAAACGATGACGTCAATCGTCAATACATGTTCGGCAATTAAAGTCATCAGTCAACACTTACATAGTACATTCTCGATTTAACCGCTTAAATCGATATGATGTCATAATTGGTAATAAACTGACGAGTCTCATAATAATGTTTCGTTTAAACATGCTGTATACATTACTTTTTGTCAGTTCTTACTGCTATGTTGCTTGTAAATAGTATATTATTTTACGCGTGCATGGGTGCTTGTTTTCAGTTATTTCCTACTGACGGTTTACTTGTATATATATATTATTTATCTTTGGAATCAAATCTCTGGAACAAGCTAGGCTCTAGGGCTCCTTAAACCGGATTAACAGTCCGGACCGTTACTTTTCCGACTGGCATTTCCAGAACAGTCAATTGTTATTCTACTTTATGTTATGTATGTGTTTATTGACTTTTTGAAACATTTACATTTACGTTTATTTTACACCTTGTCTTGTCTCGAGCAAGTTTAAACAAATAGCAACAACATTTTAATACTTAACAAGAATATATAAGACACAGTCCTATGAGCATTGCAACATATACAAAAAATGAAAATGCACAGGACCAAGGTATCCACATGCACGCCAAATGTAATTATGAAAAACAAATTTGTGAAGAGTCATTTAACGAAAAGAGCAAACCCGACAGTTACCGCCCTGGAACGGTCAGTCGGCAATATGGACCGACTGGGGTGCTTAAACCGGTTTTACAGAGCTCTAACCTCGCACTTTCTAAATGGCAATAACCATGGGGCACGTAACAATTTGATAATATGTAGTATTAACATTTAAGACATATGCATATAAAGTATCAATGGTTATATTAATGCTGTACTTGTTAAGTCGTTTCGTCTAATAAAATAAACTACCGATGAACGGATGTAAGTCCTATTCTTCATGTCAAATTTTACAGTGTCACACTGAACCACAAATGCATGAGGTTGACTTTATAGCAATACTTTAATTTCAATTCATTCTGAATTTTAAACTTCAGCACAGTTTGAAAGTTCCAGCATACGTGTATGTCTATCATTTTTTTTTCAAGTGAAATATTTTAAGCTAAAGGATTTTTAAACGTTATATTTCTATACTTGCGATATTACTAGAAAGTGTGCATGAATGATAGAACCAAGCTAATAATGTGTCTACCGACTTAAATAAGAATGCGGCTCGATTATCTTAGAATTTTAAATCAGCGCAGTAAAAATAATGTAGTGCAGTCTGTGTATTTATTTTCATTTGTAAGCTAATAAACTTGTTAGAAAGCTTTTAATTATATGTAAAAGCATTTGAATTCCCGATTGGGTCGAATATTCTTATCTCCACAAGCCAGATATATAAATAGGTTAGCAGTGTCTCTTAGTAATATACCAGCTGAATGTAAACTTAAAAAGTAGAAGCTTAAAGATGCTGTTAGGATAAAAAAATTAGAAAACTGTGGTTAGATGATCTCTAAATCGGTAAAATTCGTTTATTCTTAACTACGTGGACTTCTCTAAACCAGAATCATTTGCCTTTGCTGATCTTCTTAGTAGTTTATCCAAAATTGTACTAAATTCATAGTTGAGTGTACAGTTAACCCTCTCCACAGGACACCTCTGAACAGCAACAACCTCGTAGCAGCAAAACTTTAATTGCCCCACTATAAGATTTTTCAGCTCATTTTAACCTCTGAGTAGCACCATCTCTGAATAAAAGTAAACGACCATTCAATTATAGTTTTATGGCTGTGATAACCTCTGCTGATTATAACCTGGAGCATAGTTAAGAAGTATCAAACTTTTGTTAATTGATAAGAAATCATAGCTGACTGATTGGGTATAGGTACTAATCCTGTATCTATTTGACAGATAACCAGCTAGGTGTGTAATGAAACTCTTGTTTCCAAATAGTACTTATAGAAAAAATGTAAATTAAAAGGTAATTGTGAGCAATGACGTGTTTGTTAAATCTTCCAAAACAACTTATTGGTGAGGTTTTAAGAAGAGAAAAAAATGATTACTCTTTATCTGCAGTTCACAATTCGAACGTATTGTGGCTAATGTTAAGGATTTTTTCTACTTTCATATTTTAGTGCTCCGTTTCATTTACCTAATTAAATTAATTAAGTTCTGTTATATCTACTTGATCAATATGTGATATATTAGTATGATTTTATTAAAAACAAAAACAGTAATATTGAAAGGATATAATTTTGTATATATGATATTTTGACTTGGAATCAACGATTACCTCTGCACAGCAACACCTCTCAGAAACAGCAGTTTTCTGTTAATTTGCCAAATGTTGCTGGGGAGAGGTATTTCTGAACACTTGAATTCGAAATGATAGTCTCTTTGGTATAAAATGCAGCAATAATAATGAAAGCAAGTAGTATTAAGTGTATTATTGTAGTATTAACTTTGAATGACGTCAAAGTTTTCTTTGATGAATGGCGTATGTCAAGCTTGAAACAAAAGGTCGTAATCATTTTCCATAGAAATAACGCTCTTTCATTTAATTAATATTCTTAAAGTGCACGCCCACCTTATTAATAATATACTGTGATATGTGGAGTCACACTAAAGCTCAGGAGAAACTACAAACTAATATATATCCCAATTACTCCTCAGGCTTACCGGTCCTTGATGTCGTTGTTTTGTGTGTGTGTGCATGTTTTATAGTGTATAGTTCTTGTGAGACGATGTCAAATGACTAAAGGTACACATAGCGCCAATATTTAAATTCTGATTCTTCTTTTAGTTAGTTACATTTTTAATCTTATGGTCCGTACTAAGCAGAAAATAGTTAAACGTTAAACGGATCAATCTAATTATATATATAATTAAAATATAATATTATAATATATATATATATATATATATATATATATATATATATATATATATATATATATATATATATTGTAAACACTTCTCATTTTGTGGACTGCGGAGCAATACGCGTTATTTGTAGAAAAATATTTAATGACCGTTGCTGGCATTTAGTGGAACACATTCACATAACTGTCATTCAGTCTGTGAAGGCCCGGGAAGTGAATTCAAATCACTACTTTGTGTTTTAAGTCAAAGCATTGTGTTCTTCATATACCGAAGACTGCCCGTATTTGCATTCATTTGAATTGCTGATTTCGTCATTTTTGCCAAGGACATTTAAGAGAAAACTATTCTCTCGTTGGAAACTCGCTGAGGCTCCCATCTCATGTACACATTGTACTATGTTTGTTGATACATCAATATAATGATTTTTAAATATAATTTTAATCTCTGTTTAACTTCTAAACCAAGTTTAAGCACACCAGTCTATCCTTTGGATGAAGGTTTGTTACTTGGTCATAACTGTTGTTGTTGTTGTTTTTGTTATTTTTGTGTGAAAGTCTCGTGTCTGTGTTTTTCACGTGCCTATTTACTCTGTATGCCTTTGCCTGCTTTAAAGTTCACATTTTATTTTTTGGTAATTCTGATAGGATATTTTTTTTATTTCCCTTATCATACGACAATCTGTTTATTAATGTTTTCAAATACAATTGTTTCACTGCAACTAAAGAATGCACCCTATATATATCTACTTAACATTCTGTCTATACTAGGTACAAAATTGAAGTATGTGCTAAATGAATCATATGCGGGCTTTCACAAAATCCAGACCGAATGACCGTGTGAAAATTTTATCAGGTAATGAATCAATGCTGCGTCCTTAAATGAAAAATGAAAGAATAAGAATATATGACAAAGTCCTATGAGCATTGCAACATATACCAAACTCCGAAAAGGCACAGAACAAAGGCATGTCACATGCAAGCCAAGCGAAAAGTAAGAACAAATTTCTGATGAGTCATTTAACGAAAAGAGCAAACCCGACAGTTACCGCCTTGGAACTGTCAGTCGGCAATATGGACCGACTGCGGTGCTTAAAGCGATTTTACAGAGCTCTAACCTCGCACTTCCTGACGAGTTTCTCAAATTCAGGCAATGAAAAGAAAACCGATCTATTTGAATGCAAAATGTCCAAGCGCTTATATTTTCTATAATAATTTATGCCGAAAGTAGTGACGTGAATATGGTATTATTTTGATTTGAAAAACTACTCAAAAATGGTTGACTATAAATGGAATTAACTTTCTGAATCATGAACAAACATGAATATTGATTTTAAGCAAATGTAACATTGCCTTATTCTAACTCGGCTGACCACTTGTGGAAGCACCTTATGTTTGCTTAAGTGTTAGCTTGGATATTTTGACACTACCATTATCAAAAGAATGTAAAAAAGGCAATAACAAGAATAATAGTTTACCAAATAAACAGGTCCACTAAGTACAGATCAAGAAAATCTTCCAGATCGGCCACACTGCAGTAAGGGATCTGAATGTTCTTATTTGAGCAAAATTAACAAGGCCTTCTGAATGTTTAGAATATAAGAGAATAATGATATTAAGTCAACTGCAATCAAATAAAATCAACACGAGATAAAACAATAAAACAATTTTTTCCGTAAACGAACACGTGTTAGTTTCATCCAATCATTCTGTATTTAAAAAAACAATTATAAGAAAACAGCGGCTTTCATCAAAAGTTGTTTTGCCTCAGTCTTTTAACGATTTCTTTTTATATTCAGAAAACAAAAAGTTAATCATTTAAAATGGGACCTAACTAAGGTAAACAAATACTACAGCTTAAAGTTTTCAATATAAATTGGAACAAGAAAATACAAGGAAATAGCCTTAGGACTATTGGTAAAACGCTCTATATATTTTTGGACTTCCGCTTCCGGTAATGGTGGGTGCTCATATCAAAGGCTCTGCAAGTTTAACTTAAATAACTTTAATAATCAACGTATACAGCTCACGAACTCATTAAATCTGTGTTTGGTGATCTCATTAGGGATCATGGATAAGGACGATGCTTATCCGCTCTATCAGACAGCTTCTCAGGTACGAAACTATGATACTTTTCACCAAAGCCAAGATCCGTTATGCAATAATGGCGGCATCGGCGACAACAACGACGATGTGTATACACAGACGTCTTGTGATACCGATGGAGATCAGAACAATCAAAGTGAATGGTTAACAGTTTCGCATAATCGTAAGAGACAACGTGTAAGCTCTAGCATAAGCTCTAGCATATCAACAAATGATTTTAAGTCACTATCAGTAGATGACAAACTATCAACCATGTATGCCGAAATTTCGGCGGTGAGACAGTCAATCAGTCTTTGCCAAACTTTACAAGAAAGAGTTAACAAACAAGAGTCAAATGTTTGTGGTCATGACTCAAGACTGACATATCTGGAATATAAAAGTATTGACATAGAAGAGCGCAGCAGGCGCAACAATCTTCTATTTTTGGGTATCGGAGAGTCTGCAGATGAGGATTGTGCAAGTGTTATACGGTCGTTCCTTAAGGATAATTTGGGAATTGATCCGTGCCCTGCCATTCCACGGGTACATCGTCTGGGGCGATACCAAAGGGGTAAATCTAGACCAATCATTGCTCTTTCTCTTGATTATAGAGACACCGAGATTGTATTAGCAAATGCTCACAAACTGAAAAGCTCAGCATTCAGTGTAAATAGATAATACCCTAAGAAAATAGCTGCTGCCAGAAAATCGCTATGGCCAGAAGTCAAACGCCTACGCCAGCTTCATCCACAGAGCAAAGTAGCTCTCGTCTTCCCTGCTAAAATTTTTGTCAATGACCGTGTTCACGCTGATTTGTTTCCTGACTGGAGCCACATATTATCCATTAATCGTGTAAACACTGCTCTGTCTACCACTCAGTCTACGCAGCAGGATAGTCACTCAGAGTCCACACACAGATCCCGTGCAGAACAACAGTCCCCCACTCTAACGGACACAGTCAAACGGAGACACGCAGGACTCCATCACGTGATCGCTGTCCAAAACAAACAGTTCTCCGTGATACCAATCAGCCACAGAGATCTAGGGCATTTTCACGAGTCGTCGACCGTCATAGGCAGGAATCTAAATCCCCAGTTCAAGCACGTGCATCACGACACCGGCCACCGAGTAGACAACACACTACGTCAACTCATTCAGGTGCGGATCCACCTACGGATATCAGTCGCCCCTTGGTTAGTTCAGATACGCGGCAAACTGTACGCAGCACTAACCCTCACTAGAATGTCACGGGGATAACAACTGCTCCTGTAAATAAAGACAATAACATTTCATTAAATAAGCAAGAACAACATGAGAATACAACAAAACAACATAGTGTAAAAATCGGTGCATTGAACGTCGGTGGACTTAAGCGAAAATTAAAATATCCTGACTTTGTAGAATTTATAAATAATTTGACATTTTCTGTATTTCAGAAACTCATAATGATGCCTGTGACACTTTTGACATCACTAACTATGACTTCATTGCCAAACAAAGGTCCCAGGCCTATAAGCGTAAGTCCGGAGGTATTGGTGCATATGTTCGTAAGCAACTCACTTCTGGTTTAACTGTAATTGATAACGAGTGTGAATATGTTTTATGGCTAAAACTTGGTAATAATGCTACATCTAATCAGGAACCCGTTATCATAGGCGCTGTTTATGTACCGTCAGAAGGCTCTAGATTTCTTAACGACGAACAATTATCAAACTTTGAACAGGAAAAAAATGACAAATGTTCCTCATTTAAACATGTTATCCTCATCGGTGATACCAATTGCAGAACTGCTATACTAAATGACTTTATCCCATCCGACCAAATTTATGACGATATATTCGAGATTGATGATGAAAGTTGAGCCATGTTAGTAAGGCATATCATTCTAGAAGCAGTAGGAGTTCCGCTGGAAAGATATTCTCAGGACAATACAACAAACAGCAACGGTATGAGATTGATAGAAACATGCAGATATAATAATATTTTCATCATAAATGGCAGATTATATAATGATAAGGGAATAGGGTCTAACACTTTTAGGGGTAAATCCGTAATAGACTACGCAATTGCATCGGCGGATTGTTTTCGTTCAATACTTAATTTTGAAGTATCAGAGACAGATTTTTTTATTTTCAGATGGTCACAGTACACTAATACTTGACTTCTCCGCAGAGAGCCTATCTAGACCAAATACTGGCCACGCTCTCGAAATGCACGCGCTGTCCACTTTGCCCACCGTACATAACTGTCATGTACTGTCTGTGTCGCTTTATAAATGAGCTGTTAACCCTTTATCCCAGATAAACCAATGTGCCTTACAAACACGTGTCATTAACACTCACAGAGTAAAAGAAACAGGCATGTCTGTGCCTTCCTCTTTACATGTAAGAACATAATGCATCTGTGACAACTACAAAAATATGTAGTTTTACGTTGGTGTACCTAAAAAGAAATAATATAATTAATAACCAACAGTATAATGGGATAAAGAGTTACTGCGCTAACCTGTAACCAAGATGATAAGTACGGTGTACCCAAGCTTTTTTGTGTATTGTTATTTGCTATTACAAAAAAATATATATATATGACGAAGTGCTATGAGTATTGCAACATATACCAAACTCCGAAAAGGCACAGAACAAAGGTATATCACATGCAAGTCAAATGAAAAGTAAGAACAAATTTGTGATGAGTCATTTAAGGGAAAGAGCAAACCCGACAGTTACCGCCTTGGAACGGTCAGTCGGCAATATAGACCGATTGGGGTGCTTAAACCGGTTTTACAGAGCTCTAACCTCGCACTTCCTGACGAGTTTCTCAAATGCAAGCAACGAAAAGAAAAAACGATCTATTTGAAAACAAAATGTCCATGCGCTGATATTTTCTATACGTTATGACGAAAGTAGTGACGTCATCGAAATATAATGTCCACATAGTGTTCAGAAAAGGAATATGGTAGTATTTCGATTTGAAAAACAACACAAAAATGGTTGACCACAAATAAAAATTAACTTTCTGAATTATAAACAAACATGACCAGAGACGAATAAATGGTTGTAGCATCCTGTTCATGTGAAGATGGAATTGAAGAACCAAAGTTCAATGTCCATCAAAGGAAGGAAATACACGTAACAATCCTTATAGGATGAATTAAATGACAACATAGATCACATGCACGGGGAAATATTTTACGACCGCCACACTGCACAAGTAACATTGTTGTGATCATGAAAAAGGATATATGACGAAGTGCTATGAGTATTGCAACATATACCAAACTCCGAAAAGGCACAGAACAAAGGTATATCACATGCAAGTCAAGCGAAAAGTAAGAACAAATTTGTGATGAGTCATTTAAGGGAAAGAGCAAACCCGACAGTTACCGCCTTGGAACGGTCAGTCGGCAATATAGACCGATTGGGGTGCTTAAACCGGTTTTACAGAGCTCTAACCTCGCACTTCCTGACGAGTTTCTCAAATGCAAGCAACGAAAAGAAAAAACGATCTATTTGAAAACAAAATGTCCATGCGCTGATATTTTCTATACGTTATGACGAAAGTAGTGACGTCATCGAAATATAATGTCCACATAGTGTTCAGAAAAGGAATATGGTAGTATTTCGATTTGAAAAACAACACAAAAATGGTTGACCACAAATAAAAATTAACTTTCTGAATTATAAACAAACATGACCAGAGACGAATAAATGGTTGTAGCATCCTGTTCATGTGAAGATGGAATTGAAGAACCAAAGTTCAATGTCCATCAAAGGAAGGAAATACACGTAACAATCCTTATAGGATGAATTAAATGACAACATAGATCACATGCACGGGGAAATATTTTACGACCGCCACACTGCACAAGTAACATTGTTGTGATCATGAAAAAGGATATATGACGAAGTGCTATGAGTATTGCAACATATACCAAACTCCGAAAAGGCACAGAACAAAGGTATATCACATGCAAGTCAAGCGAAAAGTAAGAACAAATTTGTGATGAGTCATTTAAGGGAAAGAGCAAACCCGACAGTTACCGCCTTGGAACGGTCAGTCGGCAATATAGACCGACTGGGGTGCTTAAACCGGTTTTTCAGAGCTCTAACCTCGCACTTCCTGACGAGTTTCTCAAATGCAAGCAACGAAAAGAAAAACGATCTATTTGAAAACAAAATGTCCATGCGCTGATATTTTCTATACGTTATAACGAAAGTAGTGACGTCATCGAAAAATAATGTCCACGTAGTGTTCAGAAAAGGAATATGGTAGTATTTCGATTTGAAAAACAACACAAAAATGGTTGACCACAAATAAAATTAACTTTCTGAATCATGAACAAACATGACCAGAGACGAATAAATGGTTGTAGCATCCTGTTCATGTGAAGATGGAATTGAAGAACTAAAGTTCAATGTCCATCAAAGGAAATACACGTAACAATCCTTATAGGATGAATTAAATTACAAACCATACTTACCACCTATATTATGTTACCATACACACTCTGCGATACAATACAAGCATATTTTTTCGACACGGTACACCGGCACTACTTTGGCTACTTTTTATTATTCTTCATATCCATGCTTCGCATCTGCTTATGTCTCATTATTCCCCCGCACCCCCACCCCCACTCCCCTCCCCCCACTTTTACTTTCTCTTTCGCCTTACTCAGTTGATTTCATATATCACTAGTATTCCGAAATATTACTTGTTTCTGAGCAAATGTACTGCATATATTGCTACATATTTGATATCATCTTTGTTAAATATCTCCATGCTGTATACCACGTATACCTGGATGAAATAAAGTTCTGTTCTGTTCTGTTCTGCACACGCATACACACACATTTACTTTTAAGTTGAACACACACACACACATAAATATATATATATATATATATATATATATATATATATTTGTATTAAATATACAATATTTGTATTACTGACCGCCGGTCTATTGCGTTTACTTTCTGTTTGGTCAGTTTTTACTGTTTACTATATATATTGTAAACAGTAAAAACTGACCAAACAAAAAAGTAAACGCAATAGACCGGCGGTCAGTAATACAAATATTGTATTGATCGAAAACAGTATTTTTGTTGTTGTTTTTGTTGATAATATTAGCTGTTATTGCTGTTGCTTTTAAGCAAGCGATACATTTCTGGGCATAATACCAACATCAAGCTATGTTGTTTGACTAAAACCTCGTAACGCTGTGGGCTATTTTATTGACGTACATCAGTTCAGAAGGAATATATATCAGTTGATTTCATATATCACTAGTATTCCGAAATATTACTTGTTTCTGAGCAAATGTACTGCATATATTGCTACATATTTGATATCATCTTTGTTAAATATCTCCATGCTGTATACCACGTATACCTGGATGAAATAAAGTTCTGTTCTGTTCTGTTCTGTTCTGCACACGCATACACACACATTTACTTTTAAGTTGAACACACACACACATAAATATATATATATATATATATATATATATATTTGTATTAAATATACAATATTTGTATTACTGACCGCCGGTCTATTGCGTTTACTTTCTGTTTGGTCAGTTTTTACTGTTTACTATATATATTGTAAACAGTAAAAACTGACCAAACAAAAAAGTAAACGCAATAGACCGTTATTGCTGTTGCTTTTAAGCAAGCGATACATTTCTGGGCATAATACCAACATCAAGCTATGTTGGTTGACTAAAACCTCGTAACGCTGTGGGCTATTTTATTGACGTACATCAGTTCAGAAGGAATATATATCCATCGGAAAGATTTCGTCCTGACGGGATTAAAACGAACCGGCGCAGTGAGGACACATGAAGCAAATGAAATAATAAACTATTTAACGACTCTGCCCCTACATTAAAATGAGTTATAAGATCAATTGTGTTAGAATCTATTCCCAACGCCTCACGAAGATCATAAATTTTCCTTTTAAGTACATTTCTAAAACAAACGATGACAGTGGGACTTAAAACAACCATATCTCCTTATATCTCTCCATTTCTATCCAATTTTGTTCTATATCGTCTCTTCATTGTGATTCTTTTACATTAATTTGGCATGTAGTGTTATTCGTCGCATAATGTCGTATTTTTTACTGTAATTAAATGAACACAGTGATTCGGTATGGAGTGATCGTAGTAAATGTTTACTTTGAATTAATTTCTATTTGCACAATACATTATTTTCCTAAAGGACTTCTCATTTTAGAAAAGAAGGGGTTACAATGGCGTTTAGCATTCTCCTCTTCCAACTACAACTCACCTAAGTTTTAGACACATTCTCTGCGAATTTCAATGGCTGAAAAGCTGACTGCAAGGATCAGCCAATTCTGTCAAATACAACTGATCTGTTGTACCACTGGCGAAAAGATCCTAGAAGTAATGGCAAACGAATGCATATGTCACTTCTAGCTGTGAGAGAGTCAATTACCAAATTACATAAATGAAATCCATTAGTCAATTAAGTAAAATTTGGTATTTTAAATACTTATTGTGCGACGGGGAACTACCAACTCGAAAGGATATGATTTATCAGAATGTATGTTTGCTTTTGAATACCTTTGATGTTTGCTTTATGGTTATACGGGTTAGGGGGAAAGTTGTTTTTTATTTAACTGATTCAAAGGGCTGTAACCTAGAATTTGGAATTATTTTTTATGAAACATAGTCCTTACATCACATATAATCATAGATATCAGACCTATATTACCGATTATTGCTTGAGTACTCAATATTGATTCTAGATAAATATTTCAAATTTTGGTATACTGCAATGCTCATAAGACTTTGTCATATTGCCTAATTCATGATTACAATGTTGCCTGTGCAGCATGGCCGTCGTAAAAGTCTCCAAGTGTATGTAATCTATGCTGTCATTTAATTCATCCTATAATGATTGTTATGTGTAGATTCCTTTGATAGACATAGTACTTTGGTTCCTCAATTCCATGTACACATGTTTCTCATTTTTTATTTATAAAAATATAATTTAATATAATAGCAATAGTATTTTAGTTAATTTAATGTTAATGATACTTTCCTCACTTCTAGTTATCATGTAGATATTATTTTTTAATTACGTCAATAACGACGTCATAACTTATCTAAGAAAACGTCAGCACTTGGACATTTTTTATTCAAACTGATCAGTATCGCTTTCAATGCTTGCATTTGAGAATCTCCTCAGAAATGCTTGCATCACACAAGGCTAGATAGACAGTTTACTTTCGATGGAATTAGATATAATTGAGTTTTATGCTTAATAAATTTTTGTGTAAAGACCATTTACAATTCTTTGTATACTTCAATTATAATTCTTCTTATAGAAATAATACCAATCTCACTTTCAAGTACTATGTTAATATTTTATGTCACAACTTTTTATATTTACGTCATATTTAACCTAAAAAACTTTAATGAAACGTCATTCATTGGACATGTTGCTCTCAATAGATCTGTTTTTACTTCAATTATTTCATCTGAAAATGAAATGCGGTGTACGAGCTCTGTAAAACCAGATTAAACACTCCAGTCGGTACCTTTTCTACGACAGAATGTTCAGAAGGCGCTGAGTTGGGCTTACACTATTTGTTTAATTTACTCGTCACAATGGGTTCTAACTTTAACGTCTGGCTTCCATGTGAATGCCTTTGTCTTGTGCCATTTCAAATGTTGATATATGTTCTTATTTGAACATGAAGTATTGCTTATATACACAGTCCTTTGGTGTATATTCACCTTAAGAATATTTCAGGTACAATTTTCCTTATTTTGTAAGGTTAGGTTAATCTCAAGAGAATGTGACATATGAAACAAACCATCCTGTCAGTAAATATTACTGTCACTAAACTACATGTATATCTAAAAATTACAAAGTGACTTGTGCACATCCCCTATAGAAAATTCTGTCAAAGTGTATATCATGGTGTGCATTCATTTACAGCAGCCTTATAGCACCCTTCCGGTGCTGTTTTATGGTCTTGTTAAGACATGTTTGGTCATAATCAGTAAGGACCCTATGGATTATTCCAACACAAAAAGATATAATTAATTTTGTTTGTACTTTGTTAAAGATAACAAAACACAAAGGACATGTATGTAACAATGCACGATTTCTAACACTGTGCCAAGTGAGGCTGTCAGGACTATATACATGTATGATCGTAAGCTATATCTTCCTTTGTTAGCTTCAGTTTTAATCGGTTATACATTTGTTTATTTGTGGTTATATTCCTTCGACAGTGGGCGAGTACAAACTGCGTGTTGTGTTATAATATATTATAATACCCTTGCCTTTACCTTTTGTATTGCCATGTCTAGAGGCCTGTTGCTTACACACTTCATGTCATATACTGCAAAGTAGTACACGTGATTTTGTAAATAATATTTTAGTTATTTATAATGTTTGTGGCACTTAGTCAAACACATTTCACAAGACTGTTAATCACTCTGTGAAGGCCCAAAAAGTGAATTCAAATCTCAGCGCTGCCTCTTTTGTTTTCAATGACGCCAAGTACCAGGCATAGATAAACACCGATGTCTTGATTGCCTGTTGTTCGTCATATACAAAAGACTGCAAGTATTTGTATTCATTAGATTTGCTAATGTTGCCAAATGCATCAAAAAGTTAACATCTACTAAAGAAAGAAATGCTGGCGTTCACAAAGTAATGAGATTAAAGAAAGTGTCCACAAATGTGTGAAAGTTTTGTTCTATCAGGTAACAAATAAATGTTGTTACTTTAAATGGAAATGGACAGAGAAACAAATTGGAACATTAAAAATATTGTTCCGGTTGTACCGTTGAATTTCTTTGCGCTAAATACACATCATGATTTTTTAAAGTATAATTATTGTCATAAAGCAAGATATTAAATATTTTCATTTGTTCAACTTCAAACCAATATGTGTTCGTTTTGTGTGTAGAAAAGACTAGCGATAAGACTGTTTTGTTTAAGTGTGTTCATTAAAGAATACTCTTCCCCAAGTCCTGATCTATTATATATTGGAAAAGCCTTAACAACACATATTCTGTACATATTCCGAAGGACAGATTGCAACAGTGAGCAGAAAATACGTTTTAGATTTATGTACTACATCTGGTTGTGTAGCTGTGATAAAAAGTGCACTTATGAATAATGGGATACGAGTTTTCACATTCAAAAGTTGTGTATTGTTTTGTTATGAAAAGACCTTTCATACTTTCATTTCAATTGTAGTACAGGCTCGTTCAAGTTTTTTTGTTTGTTTGTTTTTTTGTAATCGGACTTATTCTTCTTCAATAATAAGGAAATACGGACTATTTCATATGTGCATTGCGACATATACTAAAATTTCAAAAGGCACAGGACATCACAAATGTATAAGTAAGAACAAGTATGTGATGAGTCATTAAACAAAAAGAGTAGACCGAGAAGTCATCGCCTTACAATGGCCAGTCACCGCTCCTTACATATTTCTTTCTGAAAGTTAAAATTTTCTTTTAATCTTGTTATTTTCAAGTTGTAAAGCTTGCTGTTTAAACTACAAATATCTTCGATACTTCAATATTATAGACATAAATGTTTTAATCGATGATTGTATGCAAAACGTTTGATATAACTAAAAGTGTGGGCTCGTTTGAAAGTACTTTGAAAGAGCTAATGTTGTTTAGATGTGTGAATTGGACAGCTGAATGTCGAACATTTGTATATCAAGCTGTATATGCATGTTGTGTTAGCATCACGTGTGCTGCTGTTTGCATGCCGTGGACTTCCCAATATATCTAACTGCAGTACAAATGACAGAATTAACTTGAGGTACATGTAGATAGGAGAATAACAAAATCATGCCCATGTATCAAGAATAGGATCTACAGTTTCGAATAATAAGGCATATAACGAACTTGTCTATTATTACTAACCAAATTACACTAAATATCGTTCTAAAATGATTAAGATATACATGCGGTGGAAGACGGAGAAAGATCGCAATGGTCAAAATGAAGTAAATTTATGCAACTTGATTCATCTACAAATATGCATCAACTTGATTTATTGCAATGAAAACCTGGCACTAAATTGTTCTTCAGTAGTGAACAAAAGTGCGTTTTGCGCATATACTGCGTGATGAAAAGATATACTTTGCGCTTCTAATAGAAACCTGGTAGTCAGAATACGAACAGCACCAATTTGAATCGAAACCAAAATACAAAGTAAGTGGAGCAAATGGGAAAAATCGTATTGGCGGCAGCGTTGCTCTGAAATGTGTGGCAAACATTTTATGACTCGAACCGCAGTTTTGAGTTTGTGATTTGGAATTTTTTTTAAGGAAAATAACTTGGCATATAGTAGGTATCTACCGACCTACATCTTTACCTACATCTTTACCTACTCCCGCACAGTTCAGTTCATAATTCTTTTCATTTTTAGAAAATACAGTAACGAAATATTCAATTTAATGCTGATGGGTGACTTCAATCTACATGTCCTCAAGGACCATAGTGATATATCTGAATGCAAAAACGCACTGTTTGCATAAGGCTTACAACAGAATGTAGACATTGGGATATACGTGAATGACAATAAGCTTGATCTTGTGATTACTAAGCATTGAATAGAGTAGGCGTATTTTCAAGCGACCCTGGTTTGACCATTTTACCTTCAAGGTCAGTATAATGTAAAGAAAGAAATCATTACAAGCAAATCAGTAAGATTTCGAAATTACAATGAAATCGATAAATCTTCTCTTGTCTGTGTCCCTACTTAAGTGGATATCGATGAAAAAACAGTAACGATTCTGTTGTAGAGAAATTTGAACAGGACTTCGAACAAATTAGAAAATAAAAAATACATCGAAATCCAAAACCATGGTTTACGGGGGAAAATGTTATGCCTTAAAGGAGTATTTCAAAGATTGCGAACATTTATGGAGAGAACAGCGTTTATCGTATCTCTATTACTAATTTAGTAAACATTTATGTAAAGCACTGCGTATTCCCTTCAAAGTGGAAGCAACCTGTTCTTCCACCCCTCCTAAAAAGGTGGTCTCGAACTTGATACAGAAAATTTAGATCCTGTCAGTATTTTTTCTTTTCTTTCGCAATTGATTGAGAAGGCGGCACTATTAAGACTAAATGAGCATGTGGACGAGCCTTACCTATTTCAAAAGAAGCAATGAGGTTACAAACAGTTCCATTTATGCGAGTCACTATTACTAAGGGTTGTAATTGAACCACTTGATGTAGTAGAGATGCAAGAATTGACAGTTCTTAATGTCCAATTGCCACTGATTGCAGTAGCGCATTTGACACTGTAGGCCATGACATTCTTACATATGTTCTTAGAAGCCAGTATGGCATTTGGGTACTGCGCCATTGTGATTCGATTCATATGTAAGACAGCATAACTGCCAAGTTTGCGTCAATACGTCATTGTCGTCAAGCCGTCAGCTACAGTGGTCTTTCCCAGGTAGCTGTCTTGGACCTTGGCTTTTGTTGGTCTACGCAAGATCATTATTTAACGTGATCCCTGCTTCATTGACAGTATAGGGATTCGCAGATGATCATAAAGCAAACAAACGATTTCAGCCTATTTTATAAATGGCTTAAGCAACACAATCGTAGTATTGTAGCAATACGAAATCACAATAAATAAATGGATGAACAAGAAAAAAACTTAAAAATTAATACTTCCAAAACTGAATTTATAATGTTTGGCAGTGCAGATCATGCTATCAAGCCGGAACCTTTTATTCGACATCTGCGGCCATACTTAGAACTTTAAAGGGAATTTAAAGAACATATGTAAAGCAAATGCAGAACAGCGATAAATTAAATCATGATCAAAATTGTTCGCAATTTTCTGTCAAAAATTGCAACTGAAACATTGGTCCCTCCCCTTGCTATTTTTTAAATGGACTATTGAAATGCTTTTTTTATGTGAAATTGCTCAGGCCGAATTAAATAAAATGCGACGGATAATAAACATGTGCTCAAAACTTGTACTGAACCTTACTAAGATTGCTCTAAGCAGGCGTTGTACGAATTGCACTGGTTGCCCATCAAGGCAGGAATATCATTCAAAATTCTGATTTGTATGTATAATTGATCTGTAGGAAATGCACCTGCATATCTTAATGGACTCTTGTCAGAAAAAGTTCCAAGTCAAAGTCTGAGATCATCAACTATTTATTTGGATGTTACATCGTTCCTTTTAACAAATGGAACACATTCAGTGATAGGAGTATTAGTACTTTTAGTGTAATACCAATATGAGGAATGAACTTCCACTGAACATTCGCCATTCAGAGTCCGTTGATGTTTTCAAAACAAATCTAAATATTTATTTATTCAGAGGTTACTTTTTACTGTTTTAAGAAACTTATGAGTGAAGTGCATCATATAAGAGAGTACCATAAAATAAACGACTATTGATAAACTATTTTGTACCACTACGTACACAGTCATGATCTTTATTTTTATTCGAGCAGCAATTTGTATTATGATTTTTAAACTTAAGCTATATGTTTTAATGCATTTTCATGCCCTTTTTATGTTTTATGCAATATGCATTTGATTAATAAATTTGTCATTGTTTTCAGCCAAAAATATTTTTTATTTACTAATCTTACATGTTATTATATGACTATATTTTATAACGCCATCGGTTTTGTATCGTCATAGAAATGAGAGTTTAATCAGATAAAGCAGTCTTAGCCAGCTTCAGTCGGCAAAAGGGACCGGCATGGGTGCTTCAAACGGTTTTACAGTCAGGCTTTACATAAAAACAGTAATTGTGGATCTGTTTGTGGATGTAATGACAGACTACTATGAAATGATATCTTTATCGAAAGAAAAATTGTAGTTTAAACTACATAATCTAGCCAGATCTCTGTTTGGCTATTATCATGAATGTGCCCTTTACTTTACGGCTATTTGAGCCTGAGAACGTGACTAAAGGTAAAGCACGCACATTGATTTCGTGAATATCTTGTTTAAACAGTACCTCATTCGTTCTCTGTTTAATTAACCTTATATTTATTAGTTACACGTGAGAGAAAAGATTGTAATTTAAAGGAGGTTCCACTATTAACTGTAACCGTTAAAATATTTAGTTTATCACTGTGTACACTATTCAGGAAACGTTGATACAGGAGGAAACTTAATGATTTAAGTACAGCAGTCAAGATAAGCAGTTAAGTTAATTATCAGAACATGATCTTACGAATTGAGATGCATTCTATATGCACATTCATCGAATTATTCAATTTAAACGTTGATTTAGGATGATGATAGGAATGACAATGAAAATAAAAATGAAAATAATAGTGAAAGTGTTTGGTTTAAGTGGAGATGCTATTGTTGCTTCTGATGATTATCTTTGCTTACTGTAGTTCAATCCAACAATGCAATATCTCAAAAACAACCCTAAAACAGAAATTGTCATATTGATTAAAAGCAAAACAAAAATCACGATCGGCGTCTATGAGTATGCTAATTCACGAAAATAACGTTATGTTTCCATTTCTTTAAAAAACTGTTTTGTCAATAAAATATTTTATAGAAACAATAAATGTTCGTTGCACATAAGACAGACCAAATAGCAAATGACCTCTACTTGGGTCTGATTCATGCCGATAAGCGCAGGTTGAAACACGTTATAATCAGAATATAGATATTTTTGTGGTCGAATGTAAACATTTTGAAAGATCATAAATGCATCATGCATGTATCAAGATACCTATAGATTAGTATTTTGAATGGCATGGGGTCGAGTCAAAAACATGGCAACCATGTTTTTCCATTTATTGATATGTGTATGTTTGTTTTCAATTTCTTTTACATTTGCATCACCTTAATGTGTCAAAAGGTTAATATTATTGTATTATTTCTAAAGCAAAGAATATTAAAAGCTGTCATGGTTCTATTAAATAAATTATTTAAACATGATGCATAATATTCAAAAAGTAGGACATTACCCAATAAAGTGGATAGAACGTTTAGAGCATATCCAAAGTAATTATTGTATAAGTGTATTTATCTGCCGAACAAGAGTGTGAATCTTGCTTAAGTTAAAATTAAAGAAAGAAATGATTTGACCAAACATCTCATTCATCTGCTTAGTTTACCTTCTTCATCTTACTTCAAGTAGTAAACAATTGTTTTAGTTAAAGCATGTCTAATGTTTTATGTTTTCTTGATACTTTCAAAATATGTTAAATTGCGCACGGATTATACGCTGAATTGTGAATTAACTATTATTAAAATATTTCAAAAGGAAATGAACAAATAGATATGTCATGACAAGTTAGTGCCTTGTATCGATCAAAATCTTGTTTAAAAGTTTTGTTTAATCATTAAGAGGTTGTTGAATTCGTTTCAAAGACTATCAAAGTTTTCCAAGACTCTCCCACGTAAACAATGATTTATTAAAAATATATAGCACATATTGGCCAGCGGTAAAAAGTTGTAAAGTTGCCAACAATCCCTGATACGGGAAATTTTCTTTTCCAATTCTAAAGAAATTTAGGAGACTTCTGCCAAAGTATAAATATAAATTTCGACCGTAAAGCTTGGGATTTGGCAGAATATATGCTATTTTTATTGATACATAGGCCAATATATAGTTTAATACAGTTTAGACAGACATGTATATTCTTGAGATGATAGATAGACAGACGACTGTAATAGAAATTCTATGGCCACATCTTGTTGTTACTACGTTAAATAAACTATATTGGATGCAAACACAGATGTCTGTCTAACTCAGCTGACGAATGAAAAATTGTATATATCATTAGATTGTTAACAATAACGGATATTAATAAGAATATATTACAAAGTCCTATGAGCATTGCAAAATATACAAAACTCTGAAAAGGCACAGAACAATGGTATTTCACATGCAAGCCAAGCGAAAAGTAAAAACACATTTGTGATGAGTCATTTAACGAAAAGAGCAAACCCGACAGTTACCGCCTTGGATCTGTCAGTCGGCAAGATGGGCCGACTGGGGTGCTTAAACCGGTTTTACAAAGGTATAACCTCGCACTTCCTGACGAGTTTCTCAGATGCAAGCAATGAAAGGAAAACGATCTATTTGAAAACAAAATGTCCAAGCGATTATATGTTCTATGATATGTTATGACGAAAGAAGTGACGTCATTGAAAAATAATGTCCACATAGTGTTTAGAAAAGAATATGGTATTATTTCGATTTAAAAGAACTTTACAAAAATGGTTGATTATAAATGAAATTAACTTTCAGAATCATGAACAAACATGACCAGAGACAAATAAATGGCTGTAGCATCCTGTTTACGTAAAGATGGAATTGAAGAACCAAAGTCCAATGTCCATCAAAGGAAATACAGTAACAATGTTTCGATCTGCAGTATAACATAAAAAAGTCGTGTTATTGTTTCCAAAAGTGAAACAGCTCGAATCAAAATTATTTGTCAAACGGTTGAGTGTGTCAGTATATTATTCAAGGCATATTCTTTTATGACTGATTTGTGCTGCTTTACGGACTTCATCTATTAGCAGTGCACAAGCTGGACTTATGTCAACATGTCATCAATTTTATAACGTAAATTTGCCCTCAAGTTACTTTCTTGCGGTCCAAACTGTGCTCTGCAGTGTACTCAGGTTTGATCATTTCGTTATAAATTCACTTGGTATTTTTAGAAGGGGCAAGGTTTGTGCAAAAAGATTTTAAGCAATCACATTAAAACATAAACTGTCAGATTGTTTTTCCATTTAAAATTAGGCAGGAATAATAAATTTGTAATTCATGAAAAATTAATTTCAAATTAGGCGTTCTAACAACCAGACTGACAATTTCAATTTGTTTGATATTGGTTTAATATTGGGTTTATTGCCGTAATTGATTTTTGAGGAAAAACATTTGTATTCATACATTAGTTTGATTGTTTTCCAATAACCGATAATCTATTGCTCGTATTTATTTCAAGTGGCAATACAGTCATCTACGTTAAATGCACCATTTTTGCATAAACGATAAAAATATTTAAGTTTATGTGTTTGGGAAAAGCTGTATTTTTCTTCGTTTTATGAAATGCGGATTCCTGCTGTTTTCTAGTACAATACTGCTCGAAATTCTTTTAGAAGACGAAGAGAGTATATGAATAGAATTCAACTTACTTAACTGATAAACAATGAATGTGGTGAAACAAGGCATTTTCCACACATAAAGTCCCTCGCCCCGAACGGGAATCGAACCCAAATCGGTCTTCCAGCTGACTTGCGGTCTGCCGATGGTTCTTCCTTCACCAAAAAACTAGACGTTGCCATAATGATCATAGTTCAAACCAAAACAAACAGAATATATTCCACAGACATTTTATGACAACACGTAGCTTGAAGATTTCCCTTATATATATATATTATTTTGTATTTTATTTATTTAATTTCTGGCGAGAAGTGTATAAGTTGGAAATATTTACGAATGACGCAGTAACGTCTGTAAATTTAGACTTATTTGAGTTTAAAGAGTGTTTAAATTTTGTTTTTTATTTTATTTTGGAAAGTTAAAGTAGGTTTATCTTTGATGAAACATTGATGAAGTTTAATGTACAATCTGCACATGCCAATTTTTCAAAATCATCTCCAAAAAATATCACGCTGTTTGTATTAATGGCTGAGACAATTACAGCCTGGAGAAAATTGTTGTTGGATTTTCACGATATCTCACCAACTTATAATGACTAAGTTTTCTATAAGTTCTAAAGGACTGTTCGTTGTTTTATGTCGCATCTTAAATGTTATTTGAAATGTTAAAATAGTTGTGAGATTTGCTTACTACAGCCTAAAACTGACTGAAAACGGCATAATGACATTTTAATTACACGATTGTATAATTACTCTTTACTGTAAAGATGTTCGTCTCTTCACTGACCGACATTTTGACAATTAACTTAAACTGTCTAAAGCGTAAAGAACATTTGTTGTTACTTTCATTAGTGAAAACGATATTTAAATGTTTAATACTCCACCAGTAATATCTGCTAATAGTTGATTATCTCAATCGTGGCTGTCCAACGCCATAAGGTTACGTGTGTTTGTCCTCATTAGAAACTTTGATGTAGGACATAATTTATAACATAAAACGTTATCTGGCAATAGAGATTTCAAATTACCGAAAATACGAAGGCATCGAGAAAGGTGTGACAGTTTCAGATGCCCCTTCCATGTTTACAAAGTAATTAGTGAGACCATCAATTGATATTTCTGATGTGAAGGAAGAGGATGTTTTGTTACTTTTAGTTGCTTATGGACTTTTATTTGTTAAATTGCATCACGAAATACAAAGTTGTTATTCAAGTTAAAATAAATATTTCTTAATTCACATTTAACTGCTTACCATGACATTTAACTTAACGCGCCTGATAAAGAGGATTTTTTTATAATTAAAGTATATCATTGTTTGCAGACTTGATTACAGTATATTAACGCAGAATTCAATACGAAATGTCTAGATATTTATTGTTTAACCAGTCTTAATCCACAGCTTTTTCTTGCATGAGACTTTTTTTAAAATCAACACGAATCACAATGACAGTTTCTAGCCTATCGAGTTACAGATTATGTCATATGAGACTTTTGCACGAGTCAGGTCCACGTGAATCATTATGTTTGAGTATTAAGTCAGGATCATAATAGTAAATTATGATTTACGCCTTCGTCTTTGTCTGTTTACAGATTTTTACTGTATGTATATATTCTTATGTTATGACAGACACAAGAGGAATAATCTTATCACTTGTAACTGATGTTCTTGGTGACTGATTATAAAACATACATACAATAGACAGTAGAATATCTAAGCTGTTAACGGTCATTTTAACTGCAAAAATAATCAGCGAATGGAAATTGTATACGTCGTAACCGTGAACATGTGTTGTTTGCACTACAGGACACATTAAAGTTAATGTATTATTATGACTTTAAATGAGTGATATTTTTAACATATACTTTAGGTTACACTAAACTAAACCAGAGGACGCAATGTTCTAGATGTCATACGCTACCATAGTATATGGTTAGGCTATAATGAAAGATCCTTGTGAAAGTTGTATATATAAGAACAATATTAACTTTTATTACGTTGACCAGTTTAACTGGTGATATTTTGAGGCGTACGGTTCAATCTGTTGTATTTGTTGTTTTGCACATGGAAAAAATGTGCAACTATTTCGGTAATATGAAAGAATCCACAAAGGATAAGATGACTATTTCAAGTTGCCAAATAACTAAAATCGATTGACCATAGATTATTTTCCTAAGGTGAAGCAATTTAAACAATAATGAAAGTAGTTCCTAGAATACAGCCGAAACTTCCCGCTTTAAAATTCCAATCATCGATTACAAAACTTGGGAAATCTTTTCCATTCATATTTTGTGATTCTTCGATTTTTTTCTGTTCGACTATTCAGCCAAGCCGTTCTAAACAATGAAGACAGAACAAAACACCAGCAGGAGACATTTACACATTCAACTTTAAATGGAAAAAAAACGTAACAAAACACCAGAACAAAACACCAGAAATAAAACAGTACACGCACTAGACCAGTTTGTCAGATAAATATCATTTTGCGATCGGCAAACACCGTCTGTGGTAACTAATGGTGTCTCTGATATTGCTGCATCAGTTTAAGTCCATCAAAGCAACGTAATTATGGTCATAATAGCGATATTCAGCTTTTTTATTTGCGGTATACCCAAGGATATTCGAGATATTCATTGGTAGAGTGGAAGCTCTATCCTTCTGAAAGATTATGTCCAGACCAGGGCCTAACGATATGCGGTTACGGTCGAGAGAACAAAGGAGATACAAATTGACGACTAGTGTCCGCTAGAATATACTAAATAAGAATATATATTGTGCATGCAGTGACAAAGCGACTTTGTCATATATTATTTTTCATGGTTCGTTTGTTTAACCGTCTTTGCTCTTTTGGTTAAATAATTCATCACAGATTTGTTTACTTGCATATTTGGCTTCCATGTGAATACCTTGGTCCTGTGCCTATTTAATTTATTTTCAGTGCTTATAGGACTTTGTCATATATTCTTATTCTTGATCAGAACAGTCTCACGTGTGCAGTCTGTCGGTCTTAAAAATCTTCCCGTGCATATAATTTATGTTGTCATTTAATTCATCCTATAAGGATTGTTACGTGTATATCATTTAATGGACATTGGACGTTGGATCCTCAATTCCATCTTCAAATGAACAAGATGCTACAACCATTGACTCTATCTGGTCATTTTTGTTCTTGGTTCAGAAAGTTAATTTCATTAAAAATTATTATTTATGTAGTTCTTCTAATCGAGATATTACCTCTCTCTCACTATCTCTTTTTTTTTGCTAAACACTCTGTGGATAATTCTTTTCAATGACCTCACTGCTTTCGTCATATCTTATCAAAGAACACGTCAGAGCTTGGACATTTTTTATTCAAATAGATCGGGTTTCTTTTTATTGCTTGTTTATGAGAAATTTATCAGGAAGTTCTTGGTTAGAGCTTCGTATAACTAGTTTATGCATCATAGTCGGTCCATATTGCCGACGGGTTTGCTCTTTTTGTTAAATGACTCATCACAGATTTATTCTTACTTTTATATATGGCTTTCATATGAATACCTTTGTCATGTGCCTATTCAATTTTTGGTATTCATTTGCATGTCTGAACTTTTTCTGCATGACGTACGACTGTTTCTCGGTGGGTGTAAAACTTTTCAAGATTTACGCTTAAATTGGCTAAATTGTATTGCAGCTTTATTCATGTTATTCGTCACATGTCGGCTAAGCATTATTACCATGATGGTCTCGTAGTTTCATTTGTCATTTACAATGAACATATCTGTTTATAAACATGAGCATTTTGGATATTATTTGTTTCTAAATAAAACGCAAAGTCAGTTACAACGAAATGTTCGATTATACTGGGCTATCGAAATATGATATGTAACAGTAACCTGCAGCGAAAAGAATGTTGGCATTTCGCTTATATAGTCCGGAGGGTTTAAGCGAATGCTCAAAGAAGATGCACGGTGGCAACTCCTGGAAACAGAAACTGTTTGCTGTGAACACACTACAACACTTAGTGGATAAGTCTGCCCAAAATTGCTAAATGTATCAAGGTTATCCCAATCCGGCAGTCTTTTTAAGAAATCCTTAAATGTACACAGAATATATGTACGTTTTAAACCGTGTTTTTTTGTGTAGGTGTTGTTGTTTTTTCTTGTTGTTGTTTTGTCTTTGTTGTCGTTGTTTTGTTTTTGTTGTTGTTATTTTGCATGTTACTATGAGGTTTTTAAATTTTGAAATGCAGACGATTAATTGACGATGCTGTTATCCTCCCAAACAACCTCCCAAAATATTGCCTCCCATTGCCCCCCTTTTCTGCAGGAATCAGTTGCGTGCAAATTATGGACCTGTTGACTGTTGTCTCGTAGGCTAATACATTTTTATACTGACGAGACATTGCTAAAAGATGATGCCACCGTTATCCAGTATCGTTAATAAAACCGAGTTCATTGTCTTTCTTAATTACAATTGGTTTGTCGACTCGTGTCACTTACGTGCTTTGGTCACATGTTGATATGTGCGATGTATTTTTGTGCCTATCTTTCAATTAAACTCCGAAAAACGCTTATGGCAAAGGTTGACAGAATCTCAGTTTATGAACAAACTTCAAACCACTTGTCTTCATATTCATAATTCTTTATAAACATAATGTATTAAGAAAATGCGTATGAGTGATGAATATTAATCGATATGCTATCGTAGACATACGTGTTACAATTCAAACAGTAATTTTAGCATCTAATTAACAACTGACCTACTTAAGAGCTGTTTATGAGTTAACGAAGCATGAATACCTGAATTTGTGATATTCATTTTGTAGCGCTAGGTACGCAAGCTGCGTGATTGTAGATCGTTTAGTCGCACCTGTCATCGTGATTTTCTTGCTTTAAATGTATACAAACTGTCGAATAGTGCAGATATGGATCATTTTAGGTTAGAGAAATACTTGAATGAGAATTTAACTAAAGTACATGAAATCCACTGAGAACATTTCACTAGCAGTAATTATCAAACATTCTTTAATCGCTTTATTCTGATTTATTACTATACAATAATATAATCAAGAACATTATCACATGTTGACATCTCGGCCACTTTCCCTTTTCTAAGCTCCTACAAAACCATTTGCCACTGTATATCGGACATGTCTACCAGCATTCTTTCTAATTAGTCTTATTTAGATAATGATATACATGTATTGCAATAATGAAAATAACGAATCAATAACATACTTAGGTTACATAAAAAATTAACATACAACATTTATTTTGTTACGAAAGCACAATGGTTTAGTCAAAATTGCCTTTGATATTGTTATACAGTTGTCTTTTTTATTAAACTACTGCTTTCTCAAGCGCATTATTAAAATAGATAATAATGAATGTGACCTAAACCTAATGACAATAAATAAATGTTATTGACATATATAATACTTTACTTAATAGGTTTGGGAATTTACCAATAGTGCATGTATGTTTATTTGATAAATTGGATAAATTGGAGTCTTTAGGAGGTGAAGTTTTTGGCAATATATGCTGCCAAAATGGACACAACGTCGATTCTTAGATTGAATCAGATATATAAATTATGGCCTTTAGTGAGGATGTTTCTAAACAGGTAAATAAGAAAAGGTCCTATCAAAATCTCCACAGATATTTTAATTTAATCTACCTCTAAACGAAGGCAAACAGGGTAAATGTTAATGGAACGAAATCACAGAGACGAGACATAACACACAAAAAGAAAAACCATCAGTTACCTTCTGGGAACGGTTAGCGGGCAAATGGACCGACTGGGGTTCTTAAACCTGGATTGCGCAGCGATCCAAGCTCGCACTCTTGAAGCCTTTGCTATCAAACAAACAGTGTAAATAAAAATGTCCCGTCAGAGAGAAACAACTGACAGTAAGCTCCTGCATCAGGAGTTAAAACAGATACAATGAGCTTATATACATACAAAATATCTAATAATAAAAAAATAACATATGTACAGTTTGTACAGTAGATAAAAAAGTCTCGGCATTCTAAAACTTCCAAATGAGATTAAAACTGCAGTGCCTAACTTGACTCAATTAAAAAACTCTAGACTCAAGTCCGCTCTGTCTGAATGACAATATTCATCAGGAGGGCAATATTTCTAGAAAAAAATCCGAACACTGACATCGTTAGCATTATGTCTTTCACACCGATCTCATGGAAAAGGAAAACATAATAATCTTAAACGTATATCTAGGAAAAGTTTTTCTATTCAAAATATGGACACACTTTAAATTCGGTAGGTATTATTTTCTTTTTTTGAGCAGTTACAAATCTACGAATGTACACATCTAACCTTGAAATCATATTCTTTTGGACATGGAGGCAAATCAAATATAGTAACGTAATCATTCTTTATATAATGCGGCTTCCATGATTAAAAAAAACACTACAAATGACTTTAAACCGTACATTGATAAAAAGTCCAAACCCATACGCCATTGTATGGAACCAAATACGTTAAGAACATGATTGGCTTAGCTAGTATTTACTGTTATAAAATATCATCAATGAAATTTCTCTCATTAATTTGAAAACGAAACAAATGATTTGTTTTAAGTACAAAAAATCCCACTAGAGGTACTATTTTTAACAACAACCAAATTGTAGCAGACCTTAACTTGAATGATCCTTCTCAAGATTCGTGTAACTGTTCAACTTCATCTTTCTGATATTTACCTTCTGGTCATATCATTACTAGGGATTTAAACATCATCGATAACTAATTAAGAAAATTACTCGATAAGTGTCAGAAGTTTCGCCTGCCAGATCTAATTGACTTTGGCCCTTGGCACAAAAAATAGTTGATGCTATTAATCTGTTTGCCGAACGCTGCTGTAAGAGAGAAAATACGGACACAGTAGCAATCTTAAAAGAAAGCCAGTTTTAAAATTATAATCGCCTTTCTAGTTTACCTATGAAAAACTATATATCACTTGAACCACCTAAAACAGCCCTTTCGGACTATCTATAATAACTTTGGACTTGTACCTGTGTACAAGGTCACCAAGCTACATAATTTTTGTCTGATGATTATACTTCAAAGATGTAATGAGTGATGGGTTATCCACCACCAGTTATTACATTAGCCCAAACGTTGACATTCAGACAGTCATTGAAAAACATAAACAGATATTGTATAAATTCAATATCAAGATCAAATAAAAGGAAGAAAACTTCATTCACAGTCTACTCGTCACGATTCATAGCTAATGCCACCTCTTACATCACCACTCACATATCTAAACTACTTACTTCTTGCCTAACTGCCGTTAGTAATCACGTTGTTAAATATTGTCAAAAAGGTGTATGCGAATTCAGGATTTAACATGTTTTGGTCTGTACAAGTCTTCAGAAGTCTAAAACAAGTTTTGTTCTTTAAAATGACATTGGTCTGCAGTTAATACGTACAATTTCCCTACGCTGTCCACATCTTAACGTCATGATTTAATTTAGATCAAATTGATAACTCTTATTGACAAAACATGCTTAAGAGCAACGCCATTTTAGAACAGCTTACTATGTGGACTTGTACGGATGTTTTAAAGCTCTACGTTTCCAATTAGACAATGTTTACATATAAAAGACGAACACTGTCTTTAAACATGTGTTTTGTATGGGAACGTACTGTTCACCATTAATGCCAGAAATGTTTGTATACTGCTTTGTAAGTGATTTCATATAAATTGTACTGTAACCAAAATCATTCTAAAGAGGCTTTCAAGTCAACGTTACGCCATCTTGGATATATTCTTACTATAGATATTTTCTTAAATGATCCATCTGATCTATCTACTAGACCCTTAATAAAGCAAATAACTGACATTTAAATACAGCATTTCTAGACATTGAGATCACTTATGACAAAGTCTCTACTAAAAACTACGACAAGAGAGACTTGTGATTTATCCATACCTTGACGGCGATTCCCCTTCTGCTACATCGTATGGTACATGTATTTACATATCCTTACTTACAAGGTTATTACTTCTTTGTTACAGCAAGACTTTCGATTTCAAAAAGGATTTCGTTTCCAAAATTATGTCACTGCCGTGATTTTATTGCTTTAAAGTATAATAGCAGTATTAGCCATCCTGCATTTTATGGGATGTTTTACATAAGATACGAGAAAACATGGGTCTCAATTACTTTTCTGACCTCTAACTTATCAGGAAATTTATTGCTGACGGTTACAACCTGAGTATTCTTTGTTGTTAATTGCATTGCTTGCAATTGACTTTTACACTCAGGACACTTGCGCGACAAGTCGTTGAGACTTTATGAAAAAAAAGTGATTTAAAGACATAATTGGACAGTCACTATTGTATTTCTGTCTCTTATTCTCTCCATCGTACCCTATGCAGGTCAGACAAGCAGTACCCATACCTTTTAGGTGAGATTACACGGTAGGTATAACATCGGTATGTTTTTACATTTATTATAAAATATGCACATTGCAGATAAATATTCGGCTTTTGTACATATTATTTGCATTTCATTACCTATTAACCCTTCACTATACTACATTTTGTGTTGTTGGTTGGATTGATTTATTATATTCGATGGTTTCCTTTGAGTTTTTTTATTGTGCATTTCGACACATCTGGCATATGGTGTCATGGCATTTTGGAAAATCTTACATATAACGTCACTGCAGTTTTATCGTGATTATATGACGTCATTAAATTGTTTTATTGTACGTCATCTATTGAGTTGTTTTATTTCAAACTAATGTTTTGTTTGGAACTTTTGCAGCCAAGGTTTTAATCTACTGTACATATTGTACATAGTTTTTTTGTCTGTTTATAAGTTATTTTAATCATTTTAACTCTTGGTGCAGGTGCTTGCTGTTATTTGTCTCACATTGATGGGATATTTTACTGACACTGCGTGTTTGATTGAAAACCCTTCAGGTAGTGTGAGGATAGATAGCTGAACTTACCTCGCTTAAGCACCCTAGACAGCCCTTTTGCCGACACACCGATCCAAAGGGGTAACAGCTGGGTTTTTTCATTTGTGTGTTATGTCTTGTCTCTATGCTTTTGTCACCTTTTTATTTACCTTTTTTCCTTTGTCTACAGGTAGTTCTGTTAAAAATACCTGTGGTAATTCTTATTAGACCTGGTTTTCTTATTAATTAGACTTTCTCCAGCGACAAACTTCATGCAAATACCTATGTTGCAATGGTCATAGGACTATGTCATGTTTCCTAATTCAAGTATTACGATGGCCCAAAACTGGATTATTGTGCAAACACTATTGTACATATGTCCGATGCTTTACTGTCTCTAGTTGCATTGGTAAATACATGTACTGGTAGATTAAGATTGAATCTCTAAAGGCGGAAACGTGTACACTAGCCAGACTATGCAGTTTTCAAGGTTTCGCTTCATTCGATATAGAAGTAACCGAACACTTAACTTTTACAATATGAAAATAGACTGTGATGTTTTCTAATTTAAAGTAATCTTCCTAGGCATTCTGACATATTTACGATGTAATAAACTCTAATGCCACTCCCAAAAGAGTTTTGAATTGCTCGCAAAGATCAAAAGTGTGTGCAGTTGCAGGAAAATGACATTTTTAGGAGAGTGTGCACTGAAACGACTGTTCTTAACATCCTTGTTTCTTGTACAATATTCTGAGAACAAGCATTAAAACAGAACCTATATAATGAAATTTCAATTATTATCAGTATGTTTACGAACAAAATTTGAAGAATATTAACGCTAAAAATTACGATGTTCCAATTTACTGTAAGGTCGTTGTATTGATATATTTAGCATGTTTAACAACAATCGACCAAAACTATGTTGTAAATACACTCTGATTACCAGATGTTAATAAAATAACATCTGAATTAATAACGATTATTGAATTAATAGCTGCAATAATTAAACGGTCATCTTTCGTAAATTGCTGATCTTCTTGACTTTTATTATTCAAAAAGGAACTATCATGATGCTGTATAAACATATAAAATAACATCTAGCTTGTAATAATAAAATATACTATAGACATTAACTGGCCATGCAGGAAATTCAACAACTTTATAAACATGTTTATATATCTGCAATAATCTCCAGATGAAAGACAGACACTTTAATAATCATATTTTTAGTACCGAAGATTTTGAATGTGTTTGTTTTGTATTCTTCACGCCCCCTGCTTTAAATAGAAATTTGACAGAGGTGGTTTTCGCAGCACATTTGAAATGTTACGATATATATTAATTGTTAATGCAATATGCAACTGTACCAATAAAGCACGGAAGAAGTATTCCAGCGTTAGATAATATCATCCTCTTGAATGAACTGTATCAAGCATAACTGATTGGTTGGTCATCAATAATTATATTGAAATAAATTATCAATCGTATTTTGAGCACCAAATTATATTTGTCCAATGTACCTCTAAGTTTTTTACCGCTGTGTCAATGTTTGTTTTAAAATCACATTGTCGACCGGTAGAGAGCTTGCATTTCGTATATCCAAAACAATGGGTCAACATTTAATTCAACCGAAACTTAAATATTCGGGGACTATTTGAAATCGTTCTGTAAAATAATTAATATTGACATATGTACTTCGTTTCCTAACCTGTATCTGGTTTATAATGTTGCAGTTAAATCTTACTTGTGATATTCACGTCGATGGTACATTCATTTGAAAAGCTATATGTAAAAGCAAAAATAATGAAACGCGTTTCTGACGAAGGGATCCGTGGCATACTTAAATAACAATAGGTAAATAAGAAAAGGTCCCATCAAAATTTTCACAGATATTTACATTTTATCTACCTGCAGACCAAGGCAGACAAGGTAAATGTAAATGTGACAAAAAACACAGAGACGAGACATAACACACAAAAAGAAAAACCATCAGTTATCGCCTTGGAACGGTCAGTCGGCAAAAGGGCCAACTGGGGTGCTTAAACCTGGTTTGTGGAGCGCTCCAACCTCGCACTTCCTGAAGGTTTTTCTATCAAACAAACAGTGTAAATAAAAATATCCCGTCAAAGTGAAACAACTAACAGTAGGCACCTGCATCGGGAGTTAAAACAGATATAAAGAACTTATGTACATACATGATAACTAGTAATAAAACAACATATGTACAGTATGTACAGTAGATAAAAGCCTCGGCAACCAAAAAATTCCAAATGAGAGTAGTTTCAAATAAAATGAAGCAGTACAAGCGCTGATTTATTATAAGAACAATATAATGACGTCATAAATGCCATGACGTCATATGCCAAAAGTGTCAAAAGTGAAATGTAAAAAATACAAAGAAATAATAGAATTTTAGAAAATCAACAAAATAAAACGTAGAATTGTTTAGAGTTAATCGTTTAAAAAACATATAATAAACGCCGAGGATTTATCCGCAGTTGACATATTATATATGATAAAGATTAAAAAAAAAACCCGATTTTATACCTACTGTGCAATCTCACGTAAAGGGTATGGAGACTGCTCAAGTTGTCCCACCTATATAGGGCACGACTGGAGAGATGAAGAGACAAGAAACCGTTTGCATCTTTACTTCCTACTCATAGTCACCCACACAATCAGGTTGTAATAAAACAACACGCGCGTGTGATAAATAAACAATGATACACTGTACCACTCATAGGCGACTTACACTTTTAAAAGGCAGACTGGTATAACTGGTATATATTCCTAATAGCGGGTCTACATCAGAGCTTCCCAATGTTGATGACTGTAGAGATTTATTTCATAATATGACACAGTATCACTTTTCTAAGAATATACACACACTCATATTAAACATATATTTAAATTAATATATGAGGAACAGGTTTAATTTTTCAAACAGATAATCAATCTATCACTGAATGTTAGCTAAGAGAAAGTAAAATAAGATTTACAATAAAGCACGATGAAAACTGTGTAAAGGCTGTGCTTTAAAAGAGGCTGTTTATTTGTATTACAACGTAATATATGCGTTCCGAGGCTTTGCTGTCTCCATTGTGGTTCATTTCATTTAATGCCAGTGTGCGCAGTTGCTTCTGAGAAAGGGTAGGCATGTCATTGCTACACCACTGATATTTCAGCTGTAAACAAATAGAAATCCCAAAGACGCTTGGAACGATTAATCATTTTATTTTTATTATTTACATCCTTATTCTTTTTTTCTGTCGAAAAGGTTTTATCATTTTGCAAACGTTACTTATTTTAATAGGAAAATAAGAAAATTAGCATTACTGTAGACATTTAAATCTGGACTACCTCTAGACAAAGGATATTGATTTAAAATCTAAAATCGTAACGACACAATTATTGTCTTATTGGCCTTGTCAAGTTGTTTTTTGGACAAACATCCCTGATATAATTCTGGGTCGAACCACCGTCTGGGAGCAGATTACTTGGAAGATTTCTCCAAATGGAAGTTTTCACCTGTCTAGAACTCGAACCCGAGGAGAGGTTAAGAAGTTACAAGTCGGCACATCATACATGTACCGCTTAGCAACGAGCGCCGCTGAGATTTTTTAAAAACGATACGCATTCAGTAGTTTGCAAAGATCCATGTGAACCATTAACAAACACACACAGCGTTTGCTACACTTTGATACCAAAATATTTCATTCTTTTTTTCGAATACTGATAACCAGGCGTAATATATTATTCAAACAACAATTGCTTCTTCTGGATCAATAAATGTTCCATGAAATTAAAATGAATTAACTACGAAAGTGTCATACTACAGTTATAACATGTTATATATTGATAAATTAATACGTTGCTTATTATCAACATATACAATTTTAAATTTTCAAATGATTAATTTCAAACCTATAATAATGGAGTAAACGACCACCTAGCCTAGACCAACTTTTTATCCCCATTTTCGTTCTGAACTGATGGATGTTATATGCCAAATTGAACATGTCTAATGTTGTGACAAATAATGAAAGTGAAAGATTAACTAATCTTTGATACAATATTTGTTCAGTTGTAATTATTGAAACGTAGAAAATTGTCCTCACAACCAGGATAAGTATTAAAAAGCGATAACTATGTTTAAAGGTCAGATTCAAATGCCTATTAAGCTATGCACAAATAACAGAATATCAAAAAGAATGACAATCATTTCTTTAATAACAATGTCAAAAATATTGTTAAAACAATTGATGTTTTAGTTTAAAAGGAATTATGCGTTTCTAACTACAAAGTGAATTAATTGGAGTTTTTAAATAATCTAATAAGGTAGATTAGATAAAAAGTAAATGACAAAAGCAAATATCACTTGTATGAATTGACTTGCCTTTCATTAATCTTTTCTACAAGATCAAAGTGATTCTAGTGATAAAATTTCAACCTCACAGATGCTTGAAGTCCGTAATTACTATTATCAACCATTGTTTGGTCACTTATCTCGCAGTTTAAATATTCTCATTTGCATTGCATTATTCATAGTAAAAATGTCTTCTATGGCTCACGGATGTGTTTATTTTGTAATATAACTCAATAAAGTGCATACATATGACGCATCTGTTTTACATAGGTGAAACGACATTAACAATACATTTTATGTCAAATAGATTTTTGTCTCAAATAATAGAGTTAGAGAAATTGTTTGAACAGGATCAAGAGATCAAGAGGCAGGTTAAGATATGTAATAAGCATAACAACCGAGGTATTCATTGCAGAATCATGTTTCAGCGATTGTTTTGACACTTTCTAATGGTAACTCATTCCTACCGACAAAAAATGAAAAAAATGAATAATATGAATTATGTTTTATTGTTTTTGCTATTGTTAGTTATTTAGAGGGAAAATAAATTATCATTGTTAACATAAAACCCTGTATCTAAATCTGCAAAAGCTGAAGCTACCCTTTTGAGCTTAAATACAATATATTTCTAATTGTGTTGCAGTTCTTTCTTATCGAATCACAGCCTGTGGCAAAATGTATGCACTAGAATCATCACATCCTACTCAATCATCAAAATATACTGTACACTTTCATTTTGATCACCGACATTTTAATGTTTAATATGACGGGCAATATTTTATTATAGTGTGGTTCAATATATTGTTTACCACCTTATATATAATAGAATCACATAAAACTTGTGTTGCTATAAAAAAAACAATCGATCCTCTTGATGTTTTTGAACTCATATACAAAACAAAGAAAGAAACAATGAGAGAAAGTGTCTTTACAGTTTATTAATTTGTCAATCACTATTTGTTTATGTTCTATGAGCACAACTTCATCACCACATGTAAATGTGTATAAGAAAGTATTCGTATTTTTTCACACTTATTACATATTGCTTTGTTTATATCTATGTTACCTTACTTTTTACTTTGAGATAGTTTTTAATCAAGTTTGTCTTATTGTGAGGGATATATATTTCAACAAATATGTAAGTAAAGCTTTCTGGTATGCAGACTTGACAAATAACTGGATTTTTAATCAAACATACATTGATAATAATGAATAAAATTGTAGTGTTCCTTAGCGAGTTTTATTAATCAAAATTTGATTTCTTGACAGAAAGCGAATTAAATAATGAAAACTAGGAAAACGTAAGAAGAAAATTGTCTTCAAACAGAAAGCATTGTAGCCAAGAAGACGGGATGATATTCTCGTACAATATGTAGATCAGTTTTAACATAAAGGGTTTGTCGCATGTAAACGTGTATTTTACCATCAAACATCCAGAATATAACGGTAACCCACCAAATACCCGGTGTAGGATTTCCATAATACGAAGACTACAAATTTCCTATACATGTACTTTCGAAGTTTACAAGTTACTACATCCGGCTTTATACAATAAATAAACATTAATGCCACCGAAAGCATTCTAAAATGTATATGTTCTCAAACGATCCTAAACATAAGTGTATTGAAGGTATTCAAACGAAGCACAAACAGAAACAACGACCATAAGAAAATATGCGTAAAGACACCTTCTTAATAAGTTATTAACTTTGTATTCACATATATCAGAATTATTTCTTTTACAGTTTTTCAAGCATTAAATCGTTACAATTATCTATTTTGTAAGCAGACACTTCCATTACTTAAATATATCATGCATATTAAGAACCTGCTGTACGGCTTGTAACGTTTTTACACCATTTAATTTGGGTTTCTACTCATTAGAATTGTAAAAATATATTCCATTTTGAAATGCATTATTCCAGTTTGTCTGCGTTTAATGTGCTGCTGTCTGAAAACCGATATCTTTCAAGGACAGGCATTTATCAAAATTAGAGAGAATTCTTGAGAGGTTTTTCGCCTTTAGTTCTTAGACTTTCGCTGTCGACAAAGCAATCACATAGTTATTGTTTAATATGAGACGTTTTAAATTAATCTATCCTGACTGTTGATGAGAAAAAGCGTCATTTCTACGTAAAAAGGAGAAATGCAACACATAATGGCAACTATTGAGCAAACCACTGGCACCTAAAATTAGACCAAACTTTTTACCTAACTTTATCTTGAAACAAAACTGGCCAGTTATGGAAATTGTGCAGTGTGGCGATCGTAAAAAATCTCCCCGTGCATGTAATCTATGTTGTCATTTCATCATACTATAAGGATTTTTACGTATATTTCCTTTGACGGACATTGGACTTTGGTTCCTCAATTGCATCTCCGCATGAACAGGATGCTACAACCAATTACTCTTCTCTGGTTAATATTTTCTTGATTTAAAAAGTTTTTTTTCTTGATTCAAAAATTTAATTTCATTTACTATTAACATTTTTGTGGGTCTTCTAATCGAAACAATACCTATCTCTGTTTTAAACACTATATGGACATTATTTTTCAATGAAGTCATGTCACTACTTTCGTCATAACTTGTCAAACAACACGTCAGCGCTTGGACACTTAATCAAATGGATCGGTTTTCTTTTTATTGCTTGCATTCGAGAAACCTATCAGGAAGTGAGAGGTTAGAGCTCTGTAAAACCGGTTTAAGCACCCAAGTCGGTCCATATTGCCGACTGACCGTTCCAAGGCGGTAACTGTCGCGTTTGCTCTATTGTTAAGTGACTCATCACAGATTTGTTCTCACATTAACATTTGGCATGCCTGTGAATAACTTGGTCCTGTGTCTTTTCAATTTTTATATATGTTGCAATGCTCATAGGACTTTTTGGACACTTATTCAATTGGATTAGTTTTCTTTTTATTGCTTGCATTCGAGAAACCCATCAGGAAGTTCGAGGTTAGAGCTCTTTAAAACCGGTTGAAGGGTTTACTGTAACGAAGAAATAGTAGAAAACAACATGCAACATTAAATGTTGTGATATCGTTGTCATCATGAAAAAGCTATTAAATGCTCGCAATACCAGATACATTTTTACAAAAACCAATGTTGCTCATACAAACTGATGACAAAACAACACCACTATAGTGGTATTACAGATGCTTTCAGTAGCAGAATACTCGACAGTAATATAGTCTGGTGTTCTAAACCACGTTTGTCATGGTCTAAAGGTAGTTTAGATATAAATATATGTGATTATTTTGATATGACCATTTCTTATTTACCTATTCATACTACAAAAATCATATCACTGCAAAGCTTTCTTCCAAGCATGATTGAAGCTCTAAACAATGAGTTAGTTTTGCAAGGTTCAAAAAGATGATGATGATGATGATGATGATGATGATGATGATGATGATGATGATGACAAGCAGTAAAAGCAGATAAAACAAACATATCATGGAATACATAGTGGTTTGTAATTAAATTTTAAATTAACGTGTGCCTTGTGCATCAAGATTTCTTGGTGCTTTCTAAATATTGGTTTTACAAGAAAGTCTCCGAAGCCACTCACACAGTGACAAAGATTTATTGCATAGATATAGATAAAATACGAGCCACCGGGAAAAGGTTGTATAGTTTCCAACGATACCTGATACACGATATTTTTTCCAATTCCAGAGAGACTTAAAAGACTGCTACCAAAGTATTAAAGCACACATGTCGCCCACAAAGCTGGTGCTTTAGCAAAACGTATTTAAAAAGATTCCTTCCACCAAAGGATTTAGGCTTATGTTAGATAAATTATGAATATCAGTTAGGATGATTGATGAAATAGTGCTAAAACGATTCGTACATATATAGATAGCTACATGATTTATAAATGGAGGAGACATGGGCTTTTTCTTGATTCAAAAAGTTCATTTTATTTACTGACAATATTTTTTGTTGTTCTTCTAATCTAAATAATACCTATCTCTCTCACTCTCTTCTAAACAATATGTCGACATTATTTTTAATAAAAAGTACTACTTTCGTCATTACTTTTCAAGCAAGACGTCAGCGCTTGGACACTTATTCAAATGGATCCGATTTCTACCATTGCTTGCATTTGAAAACCCCATCAGGAAGTGAGAGGTTAGAGCTCTGTATAACCGGTTTAAGTACCCCAGTCGGTCCATATTACCGACTGACCGTTCCAAGCGGTAACTGTTCGGTTTGATCTTTTTGTTAAATAACTTATCACATATTTGTTCTCGTTTTTACATTTGATTGGCAAGTGAATACCTTTTGTCGTGTGCCATTTAAAATGTTGGTATATGTTGCAATGCTCATAGGCAAAACAATACCCACTTACATAATGGCACAGTTACTTGCGTAAACCATTGATGTTTAATACAAGCTCACATGCCTGCTTTAATGAGGGGATTGGTTAATTCAAATTTAAAATGCGTATATTTTTCGTACCAAAGTTGACATGCGGTTAAACATGTTAAGTTAAGTGGGATGACATGTTTTTTATATAAGATTGGATATAAGAAAATTGCAAAAACCCTTTAAGCGCATATCCAACTGTGAAAAGCTTGTTTTAAGGATATAAACGTTTCAGTCAAATTTATGCTAATATAATAGGTAAATAAGAAAAGGTCCTATCAAAATTTTCACAGATATTCAAATTTTTTATCTACCTGTAGACAAAGGCAAACAAGGTAAATGTAAATGTGACAAAAAACACAGAGACGAGACATAACACACAAAAAGAAAAACCATCAGTTACCGCCTTGGAACGGTCAGTCGGCAAAAGGGCCAACTGGGGTGTATTCTTATTTACAAAAGTGTATCTTCTGTTAAAACCAATTGTTACCAATCTGTGATGTCAAACGTAGTCCATCTAGGAGTATTCAAACTGTCTCCACGTTTCACTTGAGCTGTAACAGTCCTTCATAGCAACGACTTTTAATGTTGGTTGACTGAATTTTAACTTAACATTGCTTTTGAGTAATTTTCTTGCCGTGCTTTATTGTATCTTAAATTTAATAATAATGTCTTCATAGGTAATTGCGGAAAGTGTGAGCATATTTATTGCAAGCATAACTGCTGACACTTTTATAAGTGTTATTGAAATGTATTGCGACCGGCGCCATAAGGTCACCTGAAAAGTCCATATAACAAACATTGAACAATCCTAATAAATAATAACACGTATTCTCTCATAAAACTACAGAGAGGTTTTAAAAAGATCTTATTCGAGCAAAGTGAATGAGGATACAACTCCTTTTAAATAGCCAGAAGTTAAAATAATCAGTATGTTGAAGTCAAAAGCAAAATTCTAGCTACATTCCAAATAAGATTTTAATTCTTTGTTTATAACCATCCTATATGCAATTTGCTACTTTCATTGCAGTAATAATACACAAATGCGGTGTTTCTGAATTCACATTTGAATGCTAACTATGACGAAATGCGTCTACTTAGGATACGTTTTGTTATTATTTGACGTATCGTACATGTCCGTATATGTACACAGAAATTAAAACACAATAAATATCTACAATATTTGTGTTGTGTTGCGTGTCTCATATGCACAGCTTTGTCATGCTTAGGATTGTTCTATAATAAAACAAGCACCAAGTTGCAAGCTATTGCAGACGTTATTACACATATTGTCTTATCCTTGTTATCATTCTTTTAAATTGTTGTTGTTATTGTTGTTCACTGACACGCCTTGGTGCGTTGTTGTTATAAAATATCGCGTAACAGGCTTTGTCATATCGCGTAACAGACTTTGTCATATCAGATTGACGAGAATTATTATGTTTGACAATGGTAATGCCTATAATGATAAATATACATCTACGCCTTTGTCTCTGTCAATGTCAAATATTGTATTCCAGTCATATATGTTTATTTTATGGCTGTCACAGTACGATAAATCTTACTAATACTTCTTACTAATGTTCTTGGTGAATAATTATGCACCATGCCATACAATTAAGCGTAAAATATCCAAGCTGTTAACAGTCACTTTAACTGCTAAAATAGTCAACGAATGAAATACATTTATCGTAACTATGAACATGTGTTGCTTGCACCACATGACAGATTAATGTTCAGACTTAAATATGTTTATATCTTTGATCTTCAGGTTTTCTTTTAAAGATGTTTTTCATTCAGAAGAATGTTTTATATGTGAGAACTGTTAAATGTCGTTCAAAGGTTAGTGTATAAAGTGAAGTTGAAAGATCTGTATTGTTAAAACTCTACTTAAATGTAGATTTGTTTCTAGCCTAATGTCACTTGCCATATTTTAATCACATTTCGATTTAGTTCCTAGTCGCATTAAGCTTTCATTTTTGCAACACTTTATCTCGTATTATTCTTAACTCAGTTTATTTACATTAGTAAGTTTCTTTAAAGGTTTGAATAAAATATATCTAACTATGTAATGAAATGAATTCTAGTTATGCAAGTAAAGAATGTTCCAGAAATCTACGGGTAAATCAAAAGTCATGTTCAAGAAAATACTCCACATCTCATCAGATATTATATAAAACATTTCAGAAAGTAATCAGGAACATACTTTGAAACAGATTAGTGATCAAGAGGACATCCTAAAACTAGACCTTTTAAAATAACAGAAATATCTGTATGGTTTTGTTGATATACGACAATTACATGTATTTGATAAACAATTGAATGAACTTTAAGTATAGAGTCTTGATTGTCATTAGTGAGTGAGTGAGTGAGTGAGTGAGTGAGTGAGTTAGTGAGTTAGTTAGTTAGTTAGTTAGTTAGTTAGTTAGTTAGTTAGTTAGTGAGTTAGTAAAACATGATTGTAAATACAACGTTTCATTAGTTGATGTCAACATATTAAATGAGAAACGATGAACGATTACCAAATGGAATGCCTATCTGTAAATATATTTATATATATCAACTTGTTTATTATCCTTTGTTCAAATAAGGCACGAGAAACTTGGAGAAAGTAGTCTAGAAAGTGTTGAATATCATATGTAAAATCGTGTCTTGGCTCGTAAAATTGCACCATAGTGAGTTTTAATTTGATACCGTCAATTATTTCAGTAAAATGTATATGTAAACAGCACTTTCAAGAATATTAGGTTATAAAACGCAATGTTCCCAATTACGGCGCCCGATGCTCAATTTATGTTTTTGTTATTTGTTTTTGCCTACTGGAAAATTGATGCCAAATGTTATGGTAGTAAAGTACAGTGGTTACACAAATTGGTTTCTGAAATTGGAACAGAAATAAGAACAACAACATTAATTCTCAATTACGTTCCTCTTTAACATTCCATTTCTTACATCTGATTGGTCATATCCCAGTGGGCGATGTAGTTAAGAGGACTTGTTCTTGTGGCAATTTTCTGTAGAATGAATGTTATCAACAATCATTGACATATTTCTGACGTACGCGTGTACAGAACAACCGGAGGTTCGCATAAATTATATACATATAGCAGACAGCGTCTAGGCATCGTTTCATCAATTACTGCATGTATGGACAAGAAATTCGTGCTAAAGTTGGATGTAACAATAAAGCATCGGGGTTGTTGTGCGATAAGCGACCTTCTTTTGATTATAATGAATACCTAACCAGAAACTGATCAGATGGAATAACAGTTCAATAAGGCAGCATCAATATACATGTAAGGCAACAAGGCTAGAAAATAATTGCTTTGGAAAATTGAAACAAGTCACATGTACTGTGAGGATTGTATTTTTTATGTCTATGCGATATACTTTTATGATGCATAAACATTATTAGAACAAGGTTCTAACGGAAACTGGGGTAACTTGGTGTAGCAATGCTGTGTTTAATGGCTGTTAATCATGTATATGTTTGTTTTATTCTGTGAATTATTTATTTAAGAAGACAAATACAAAACAGCTTACGACTTTCATCAGTATTTTGGTTCTTTGGTTTTACTAAATCGACGACACAATGACTAATTTATTCTCGGTAGGAACGCAATAACGCAAAACAAATCTAACAGTTAAAATAATATAACTTACAAGACATTGGAGCAATAAAACATATGAAACTGTCGTGGTAGCAAAACACGGGCTAAGATGATAATCTAAGCATGGATCAAGAAATCTAAGGACAGTGTTTTGTAAATTACAGCAGAAACTATACGCTTTAACACTGCTATCATCGATTATTAAACTTTGAGAATATGTCAGATCCTGGTTGCATGATTATTTGTTGATTTAATGGTCCTTTAGCAATTTAGCCAACTATTTACCAAAGTATTGACGACTCGGTTGATGTATGTATATACATTAAAGTAATGCGACACAAGTGCAGAAACCACGAAGGCGCAGCCTAACATAAAGAAGAAAACTAACAGTGAACGCACTTGACCGGTAAGACCGCAAAATAACAGAATGCCATCAAACAATTACCTTCTGTTGCTGTTTTGGTGCTTTTATTTTTATATACATCACATCGATGTCCACACTTATAGTTATGGTTAACAGACAATTCATTTGTACATCATAAAGGTCAATGTTGCTATAAAAACAATAATAAAATTAGAAAGACATCATTAATCATGGAATACGTCCATGACAAAAAAGTGCTAGCAGTTTTTTCATTGAGCTCGATAGAACAATAGTTAACTATGTATGTATTGACAAAGTAGAGACCCATGCGATCATTTTTTCATAATAGAATTCTGCTGATTCTTGATTAGATCAATAGAATGGTTACATTTTCATTCTATATCTTTATTTTTGTGTTTCATACAATGGCCTGTGTATGGTTTGTTCGGTATGCCGTTTGCCTGTCTGGACTATTTTGCATGTTACACCACTATATAATCACATAATCGTGGTGATTCTTGCAATGTCATTTGTCATCAATGCTGATAGTATTTGTATATATACACGAATATTTTAGATATTAATTGTTTTATATAAAAACAGTCGGTCAAGTAGAATAAATATTAATATAATTATAATGGTCCGTTTGTCGGATAAATGTAATAGTTTATGTACACGAATCCTTTAAATATCATATTCAAAAGCTGTGTGTAAAATATAAAAATTTTCACGCGCTGTTTGTGTGTACTGCTAAGTTGATATGCTTCAGTTAACTTTAAATGCGAGAATGTTACCACCTGACAGGTAAAACTTCCAAAGAAGGTAACCAGACAAATTACAAGTTATCCAGCTTGCCTCAATCGGGATGACCCTTCTTATGAAATCCTCAATAAATAAAATATGACAACGTCCAATAAGTAATGCAACATATATTAAAATTTTAAAAAGCATAGGACAAAGATATTCGCATGCCAGTCAGGTATAAACGTTACAGCCAAACTATGAAGAGACATTAAACAGAATAGAGTAAAAGTAACAGTTTCCGCCTTGGAACGATCAATCGGTAAATAGGCCGACTTGGTGCTTGAATCGGTTTACATAGCTTTAACTCCCTACTTTCTGAGGGGTTTCTAAAATGCAAGCAGTAAAAAGAACAAAAATATTTTTGCATCAGAGCTGTGCAAGCTATTGCGTATTATTAGGCATAAGTTTGGATGTTATTACTAAGAACGTCGGGAGAAAATTTAAAAAAGTAATAAAAAAAATTCCACCGTAAGTCTATATTCTTAAAAATTAGATCAGTGTCTATTTTCATTACAACGCATTGGTTGGTCGACGCTCTTTGTGTAAATCGTGTTTTATGGCCACATTGTTATGTGTGCGAAATACGTGGTTGTGGTTGTTTTTCAATGAAGCACCGAAACGTTTACCAAAGAAATCATATAAACGGCTAACCACTGTTATTCGCAGTATTGATACTTTACACACTTCAGTTACATGATGTAAAAAATGTGCCCAGGATCGTAGATTGGCACGTTTACGATGTAGTCTGGCATTTAAGTATGAAGTTAATAACACACCTATTTGAGAGCCGTTATTTACGAGAATACTAAAATGACGCATTAGCGTTTTGTAATTGTTGTTTTAAAGATTATCGTTAGTTGTGGGAGCTGACGGACATTATATCATAAAGTATTTTAACAAATATATACACAATGGTGATAAGTGCAGATGTAGAGAATAATAAGCTGGTAGCAGATATGGGCATAGTTTTCCAGCGAGGGGAAATAAATAATGTTATCTAGTTACATTTCTTTAGATTTATTCTGCCATTGAACTTATAATGAAGTACTACTTTAAATTATTGAAAAAGTTGTGATAATGAAGTTGTCATCATTTCCACGGTGAGTACATTCATTTATTTGTCAATTTTCCGAACTCAAGACAGATTTACTATACGAATACATTTTTTGTAATCGTTTTCAGTTGTATTTGTCTTGGCGATATTTATTAAATCATATCATGATACTGATTGTATAATATCCCAATTAATGTACGGCCATGAAAAACGTTAATCGTTTTTAATCGACTACAAAATGATAATCAAAGAGATAAGTAAGCATCTTTGTCTTTGTTTTTTTCTATTTAGAATGTGGGGTGGAAAAATGTGTTTCTTTTCATTATTAGTGCCATGACAGAAACATTTGTAATGATTTTACCTGCTGATTGCTATTGGAATATATACTTACCATAAGATGTGACCTATTCCAGCAGAAGTTAACGTTTCAAAGTCTAAGTTATAGACATTGAATGGAATACATATATCTGTACCATAAACATGTTTTTGTTAAGAATGATTTGTTATTTGTGGAAGTTCAATGGCTTCGAAAGGCTGTTACAAAAGACCGAAGGAACAAACTTCCATGTGTATTGTTCATTCCATAATCAAAGAATCCTATAACAATAAATATTTAAATGAGAAATGAACCAAAATGCACGAAGTTATGAATTTTGTAATGCATTCAATGCATAGTATAATTTGGCTATGTGATTGTATGTGTGATAGAAATGAAGGGTTTTGATAGGTTTGCAAGACAAGTAGTCAATATTCATGCCATTCTGGAAGCATAGAATACAATGATGTAACCAAGAATATAATCACATGCTGATATTGCGACCAATGTATACAATGTCTTTTTTTTTCTCAGCCATTACAAAACAATTTTCAGTGTTGCATTCGACGTGTTTAACATCTTTCCTTCTACTAAATGTCTCACATACTTTAAATCTTAATTTTATAAATCAAAACATAGAACATGACAATATTTACACAATTTATATATATATATATTATAAATGCCATAAATCTTTCAACATCGGTTTCTTGAATATCAATTATTTTTGACCATCTAGTTTAGTATTAGGTGTAGTATATTGAATAGAGACTTCACTTCAATACAGTGTATGTTAATGTCATATAAAGATTGTACAATTATATTTATATATAATATTGATTGGTAGTTGACTAATTGTACATGTATGATAAATTGAATTTCTCAGCAGATTATCAGAGCTACTAAAATCTAAGGAAATCACTGTATAATCAGAACGCTTTTCTAAAGCACACTACGCAGTAGGAAGCAATGTGTATCGTTCTAGCGGCAGGTGTAATTGTTTTTCTCAACTTCTGGCAATCTATGGTGCTAAAAGATACACAACATTTATTCTAAAATTGAATCAAAATATGAATTATGATATTTTGTAATAACAAATTAATTAATTAGACCGATAACAACAACAATTTTCTAAAATAAGGTTAGCCAATACACAACTGGACCTTGTACAAACAGTATATATTTCCGACTGTTTTATTGTCCCTAGTTAAGAACTTGTTGTACTGGCCAATAAGGGTTGTATATCAAAAGAAGAACACGTTAACACTGAACAGACTGAGCAGTTATCAAGGTTGCACTTCATGTGATAATAAAAGCATGAATACAGAAGTAATTGAACACTACTTTTAATTGTTAAGATAAGCAGCTGTGATATTGTTGTTGTTTCCAAATATAAAGCAATCTTCCGAGCCATTCTGACATATTTATGATGTAATAAAACCTATTGATACTCTTAGAGTTGTGCATCACAAGATCGGAAGTGTGTGCATGTGTTGCAAAATGACATTTTAAGTAGCGAATGCAATAAAACAACAGTTCTTAGCATCTTGTCTTCTTGGACGATATTTTGAGAACTCGCTCTAAAACAGATCTCACAAAATGACATTCCATTTAATTTGAATCAACGGTTGTCGACAGAAAATTCGCTGAACGATTAAAATATGTCAGGTAATTATTTGTATTTTGAGCCTGTTTGAGACAACCTGTCATGATAACACTGTGCTATAGAGAACATTTAAAGAGTGGCAAGTATTCGAAAATTGTATTCGACGTATGTTGTAAATACACTTTTTTAAAAAATAGACTTAGGTTATTGGAATGTACAACTCTAATGTTTTGATAGTACTGCATGTTGTTTAAACTATTATTTCTAAATTGCTTCATTTAAATTATATATATTTAAATATTATATATATTAAACATCCTAACAATTTTACTGACTACTTCTACGATTGGCAAAAACATATTTGCAGTATAAGGACAATGATCTATCCGCATCGCAATATCCAAATGAGTCATTTCTGTTGAACTCTATAAGCGATATTGGTTCTTATGCACGGTTGTCCATGTGCCACAACATGTTATTACTAAATAAAGAGAAAACTCGTTTTTTGACCCTAAGATTATTTAGACAGATATTCTAAGTAAAGTATGCCAGTTAGCGTAAAATGGCTTTGTGTCTCTAAAAGAAAAGTACACAACACTATATTAATATTAGCTATTGTTCTCTACGTCAGGTACATCCTTTCTTAGTTTTGTGAAAAGAAATGGTGCTTCACTGTAACAGTATGTCCCAAACATTGAATTCGTTGTAGGATTATAAGCGAACAAAGCAATTCTTTAACTTTAGGACAAGAGTATTTAGAAAGAAAAACACGTAACATGCTTCACATAAGTGAAGTGAAGATAACTTACTAAAATTAGCAATAAACCCCCGGTAGAAGGGTGTATTTTCATAGATGAAATAGTGATAGTCACTCATCTGGAAAATATATCCGCAGCATCATTACACAAAAGCACAACAGACACATTAAGCAATTTTGAGAGAGAAATGTATACTTGGTTCTAGTAGTATGTTTTAGGGGCACCGGGGACTAAGGATGGAGCAGCCAATTTTTAACTGCCTTGGCTGCTAAGTCTCTCGCCGCATGGGTTCGAGTCCCGTCTAGGGCAAAGGACGTAATGTGGGAAGGTCTTCCAGCTGATTTGCGGTGCGCCGGTTGTTCTTCCCAGACATTTCTCTAGTGTCTTTCTCCACCAAACAGATGGACGTCGCTATCCTTTTCAGTACTTGTGTGATGTATTGCAAAAAACAAAACTACTCTGTTTATGTTGGTTAAATTCATGTAAAATGAACTAAAGTCCAAGGTATGTCACATGGAAATATATGTTACAATCCTGATATAATTAATTAGATGACAACATAAATGCACTGGAAGATTTTTACGACCGCCACTCTCCACAAGCAACACTGTTTTGATAATGAATTACTAAGACAAGGTTCTTTAGGACTTACCACTGATAGTTAAATCTGTACCGTTTTATACAAAGACATATACAGTAAAATAAAAAAGATAAAGACAGTCACGAAACATTAATCACAAAAAGAACAAAGTTACTGCCTTGGAATGGTCATAGTCTCTACTTAAAAAATAAAAGACAGATCGAGTTTATCAATCCCATTGCTGACGTTGTACAAATTATTTAGGATGTAATTTTCTTACTAGATATGTTATCGGAAACAATAACAAAAACAGGAAAGCATCGTGAAAGCGTATCAAATGCTTTGATGTCAGATTTGATTACTTTACATTTCTGCTCAGTTAAGATGACATATATATAAATGTATAACTTGTTCCTTTATTGTACCGCTGATGGGTGATGTAATGCAACGTTGGTATCAATATCTATATATGCATATGAAATATAAAGATGGCGATTTTCTAGACATAACTATAATAGTCGTGTTTTAAAATGTACTAAACATTTAAAGTTCCAACGGAATTTAGGAACGGGGGATTTTGCAAACGTCATATCATGCCCTATAGTCGGGATAGAAAGCAGCATAGAATCCGTTTAGTACACAAAGTTTATCTCTTATAATGTTTTAATGTCCAAAGGCGAAGCAACCATTCACAAATAAAAGCCTTTGACTTATTTTCAAAAGAGATTCCTAATACCACAAAGTGAAAAATTATAGTTAATCACGAAATAAGTGATCTTTTCATATTCAAACAATATTTACAAACATAAATATTTTGCTTTTTCAAAAGTACAGATTATAATTAACCAAGGAATACATCATTTCGCTCTTTACTTATTTACAAAATATTTACAAATATAATAATCAATAATTTTGTTTACATATCAGAAAAAATAAGTTGTTATACTAAAATAGTTGTCGCACAAAAAATCTTTGTTAAGCTTTTTATGACATTACCAATACTATGAAAGGGGTTAATTGTTTTGTTTAATGCATATAATTCAAGCTTATCTTTTTAGTATATATTTTTTATCAGACTGAGGTAACTGTACAAATTTTATCATAATTGGCTTGACTATATAATACTTCTTAATTTACATGTTCTTATGCTTTAATAACAAGGACAAATTATTAAAAGCGGTATTCATATTCCACGTCCTAGTTTTCACAACATTGACAAAAAACGCTGTTCTGGTCAAGCCATGTTGTTTGATTAACGTCCAGTATGTATAGCAAGACCAAGGCATGCAAAACTTTGTTATAACAGACTGCAAATTGTTCGGTAAATTAATTAAATAATGTTCAAACTCAATTTATTTTATTAGTTTTCGTACAAGTAAGACATTACTCGAGTTTATGTCAGCAATACATTCCTGCAGAAAACAATCAACCAATGACTACTTGAATAATCCTATGAATAATGCAGTAAGGATTTTCACAAACCTATCCTTAATCATTTTACAAAAGTAAGCCTTTCAACTGAAATATCCTGAAATAACCCGTGTTACAGTCATCAAGAGCAAGGTTATGAATATCTCTGAGTATGACACTGCTTTTCTTGAGTAATGTTAATCAATATTAACAATCCTTAACCATCGACATATATAGAGCGGATATCTACCTAACCATACACTCTTGTATTGGAGGCATTTTTCTGACCTTCAAAATACATTTACATAATTTTAAATGCAAGTTTTCAATGATTTTACCTCAAACTTTTGATGAATAACTAGGTGACGACCCAACAAAAGTACCAGTAACAATGATTAAACAATATATTTTAGTTTAGTATCTGAAACAACATCATTTTTCTTTTAGATGTTCCTCTAAATCTTAACAAAGTAGTAAAAACAAAATAGGGGACATAATTACAACTTGTCTCAAAATGACTGCATATTAAAGAGTCACTTAAAATAAACACAGCTCCTGACACATTAATTTACTTTCTGATACTGAATTGTTTCTTTACTGCAACTGATTTAGGATTTACTTTTCCTTTATAATACATTGTGCCAATCCTTGGCCTTTTATAACACAATATTTGAATTTCATTAAATATTATCTCTTTACAATTCTACATTTTGTATTGTTGATTCGTTTAGTTTTCTAAATTCGATGGCTTCCTTCATTTTACAATCATTACAATCTAAAATGCATACATTTTCATTGTGAAAATTTATAAGCAACAGTATCTTGTCGAAATGTTTTCTGAAATAATTTGTCCAAATACAGCAAGATTAAATTAGAGACAGACCACCAGAAATAGCTGAATATCCTACGTAAACTCGTGTTTTGGCTCTTGAAATTGCAACATATTGACAGTTATAATATGATGACAATAATTTGTTCGAGTTAAATGTAAATGTAAATAACACTTCCAAGAAGTCTCAGCAATAAAACGCTGTGTTCCCAATTACGGCGCCCCATGCTTTTTTGTTGTTGTTTTGTCTTGTTTGTTGTTTTTGTTATTTTTGTTTTGTTTTATTTTATTTATTTTTTTGGTGTTGTTGTTTTGTTTTTATTGTTTTTTGTTGTGTTTTTTTTCTTTTGTTGTTGTTTCTTAGTTATTTCTCTATTGGAAAATTATGGCGAAATGTCGATACAGAACAGTGATACAGAACAATGATACAGAACAGTGAAAGTGGTTCAAGTTTAGCATAAAATAAGAATAGCAACAGTAACTGACAAGTAGGCTCATCTTTAACAGGCCAGTACTAACATCTGATTGGTCATAACGCAGTGGGGTCATCTATTAAAGGGAATAATGCTTCTGCAGTCTCTGTAAGATAATCAACAGCCATTTATAAATTTCTGATCTATTATTGCCCCTCGCTGCACGCATGCATGTACTAGCAGAATGGAGTTTAACCTAAAAAGGAAAATGTATACACTTTGCAGGCAGTGTCTAGGCTTCGTTTTCTAAAGTACTGCAAGTATGAACAAGCAATTGAGCACTTTACTTTACTTTACAATTTAAAAACACAAAGCTGGGATACTTCCACTTAAAAGCAATTTTCTGTGACAGAGTGACATATTTACAATGATTTTTTTTCATAACTAGTCGGAAACTGGTCAGATGGAATACAATTTACGTAAGGCGGCATAAGTCAATGTAAAGCAAAATGCTAGAAAATAATTGCTTCTAAACTTGCCCACATTTCTATGCGGACTATTAACTTTTAAACCGAGTCTTTTTATTAACAACCGACTGCTTGTTACTACTGCATACTGTAATGAAGCGCGAAAACTACCTAAATACACTGCGACATACTTTTAGGAGGCAAAGACATTGTTATAACACATGTTTTATGAAAAGGTGACGTAATAAAGTAATTGTATCACTGTTTTGGTAAAAGCTTGTACATCGCGTATATGTTTGTTTCATTCTGTGAATTTTTATTTAATTATTACAATGGTTATCAGAGTTTTAGTTCTTCTGTTTCAATAGATTGCTACCTAACATTTTGTTTTATTTTATTTAATGAGTTAGTGTATCATTCCAAGTCGGAACTGCACTTAAGATTTAAGGCAGGTCAGTTTGAAGATCTACCGCTAATTGTGTAATTAGTGTCAATGAAGCGACCCATGCGATCATTTTTTCATGATTGCAATATTCTTGAATCGATCAATAAGCTGAATAACATATCATACATTTATTTTCATTCTCATACAATGACCTCTGTAAGGTGTGCATTTCTTACAAAATGAAGTTTTAAGTAGTGGATGCTCAATCAATATGTCAAGAAAAGACGGTTGACAAAAAATGTCAAAAAATGACAATTTTCCAATTTATTGTAAGGTCGTTGTATTGGTATGTTATGCCTGTTTATATATAACGGACCGTGACAATATGTCAATTGGCATGGTCATGTTATTTCTTTAATAACTGCTTTTGACGATAAGATAAGAATGGCGTAAATCGTATTGGACGCATTTGTAAATAAAGAAGATATCATTTTACAAAGCGTTGTGTAACTTACTCTAAATGTATGTGTAGATTACTTTAAAGTCGTACATTATTAATTATAGAATTTTTCCGATACTGTTTCTTGTATGGCATAATGTTCACAATGTAGTTATATAATTTTGTCTTAATTAAAATGCCTTTTATTCATGACAATTACTTGGAATGCAAGAAATTGTATGGTGTTCTTCATGTAGTTTTGTTAAAAATTAAATTGACAGGAAGCATTGGCACTAAAACAAAATAAACAATAATAAGCCTCGCTTCATGGTTATGATGACACACACAATTTAGATTTTGCAAATAGCGATGAAAATCAGTTACAACCCTGGTTCGGTCACTCAAAAGTCAAGGTCCGTCTGAGGTTATTATTCCTATTAAATGGAAATATAGAAAGAATGAACTCGTTTCCACAAACATTGCAAGAACAATATTGGTAACACAAATATCGATTTAGCAATGTCGTAGATATTTGTTCTCTGCTCAATTACATATCGGATCGGCGACGTTGATTGGAATCGGAAATCATTTCTAAGAACATTCTAATGAACGTCTATAAGGTTATGTTGGAAATTTATGTTTTATCTAAAACAAGATAAACAAGATAAACCTTGTAAATGGTAGAAATCCACATGCAAAGTCTTAGAGTAGTAAGAATTGACAGGTTATACGCTAACGTACTTCCCAGCAACTATAAGACAACGATCGAAAATTTAAACCATCAGACCTTCCTTCTGCTTGAGGTAACTTGTGAAGAATCTGAGTATGTCGTGCTTTAAGAAATATTGCAAATAAGCCAATACAGGGAATCATAAAATCACGTGCCAAGTGTAATTAGTGGGACAAATATATTGCTAGTAAAATCAATCACTACAGACACTTCAATAAGGATAACCCTTGAAAAGAGATGGCAAAGATTTAAAAGAAAAAAATTAGATTCATGCCTAAGGTACTAAACATAAATAAAACTATTCTAAAATAGTGTTTAAACTATCCAGAAATTGCGTCATTGGTGTTTAAATTTTAATAGATTAATACATATTATAATCATACATTGTTTAAGTAAAAGGTTTTAATTTTATTCGATCAAAATATAATTTATAAACATATACGTTTATACACATGTTTTTATGTGCTGCATTCCATTTGCAGCGACCATTCGATTTTATTAATAAGATGAGGATCCCAAGCAATTTATGTCTGTATTGTAAATATTTGTGAACAACGATATGCGAATTCCCAATTAGCAGCCTTGAAAATGGTAGACATTGAACCCTGCGATATAAGCACGATATCACACAAATTCAATTTTGAATGTATTGTGGGTTAATGTTCAATATATATTACGTTGAATTTTAAATTTGTCTTACTATATACTGCATGTAACGTACTTTTGAAATGAAAACTAACACTTAGCCAAGTTAAGTATTATCATCACGCAATATGTATGATATTTCATTTTTCTTTTATAATTATCTTATATTACATTTCTCAATGCAATGTTGAAACGTTTATAAGTAATAAGGAAATTTACATTGTCTTGTAATCCTGAACACTAAGGTGGCAGCTCGGCGACATAGTAGAGGGCCCGTGTAATAAATATTAATATTCGCCATATATAACAAAAACGATTACTGGCAGCGGGAATTTCAAATGTCCAAACATTGTGACATTTTGTTATGTTTCACACAGGTTTACAGGTTTCGCGGAGCCCATTAATTTATATTTCAGGTACGTAAAAAGAGTCCAAAAATGCATTTTTCAGCACGAAGAACGCTAAAAATCGTGTGCATTGTGGTGGTCGTAAAAAATCTCACCGTGCATATAATCTATGTTGTTATTTAATTCATCCTGTTATGATTGTTACGTGTATTTCCTTTGCGGGACATTGGACTTTTGTTCCTCTTTTCCAATACCCCTCTATCTTCTAAATGACGTTACTACTTTCGCCATAACTTATCAGAGAAAAACTTCAGCGCTTGGACAATTTTCTATACAAATAGGTTTCTTTTCATTGGTTGCTTTTGAGAAGCCCATCATGGAGTGTGAAGTTGGAGCTCTGTAAAAGCAGTTTAAGCACCCCTGTCGGTCAATATTGACAAGGGACCGTTCCAAGGTGGTTACTATTGGGATTGCTCTTTTTGTCAAATGATTCATCACAGATTTGTTCTTACCTTTACATTTATCCTGTGCTGCTTCAAATTTTGGTATATGTTGCAATAGTCACAAGACTTTGTCATATATTCTTATTCTACATTTGGGAAAAAACTGCAAATTGAACCTCTTTGGCATATTTTTCCCTAATGTCAAAAAGAAGATTGTTGTGTGCAGAATCCTCTTATTAAACAAGTTAACTTCTTTAAGACTTCATGTTTTAATTTCGTCCTATTCTATATAGACATATAATTGTTGTTTTTACTATTATCGACCGGAATGCATACATTTTCAAAGATATATTCTATATGAGGTAGTACCGTTAGAATTTTTTTCCGAAGAAACAAAATGTTTAAAGGCACGATTAACTTGCAGAAAGTCCACAAGAAAATTATTTTCTTCATAAATTGTGTTTTAGCTCGTAAAATTACAATATACTAGAGAGTTATAATTTGTTACTATCTTTTTTCCCCAATAAAGGGTATATGTACTTTCAAGAACACTGTGCATTAAAACGCATTGTTTCCAATTATTTTGGTTTTGTTATTGTCTATTGAAAGGTTATGGCTATATGTTATGGTAATACAGAATAGTGGAGACACACAGTTGTATCTTATATTGGAACTGATATTAAATGACAATATTACTTCTGTTTCTTACATCTGATTAGTCATAACGCAGTGAAGCGATGTTCGTAAGGAAATAAATGTAACATAGAAAGAAAAATGTCCAGCCAGTCCGGGACTCGAACCCGGGACCCTTCGCTAACAGGGCGAATGCTCAACCGACTTACATATTCTTTCCCTATCATCCGGCTACACTATGCTTCTATAATCTGTGTAGAATGAATGTAATCAACAGCCATTGATATAGTATTGCCCCCGCTGCACGCATATACTGGCAGAACGTAGTTAAACCTAAAAGAAGAAAATGTTTAAACTTGGCAGGCAGCGTCTAGACTTCGTTTCATCAATTACTGCAAGTAAGAAAAAGCAACACTTCACTTTTTTAATTGAGAAACACAAAGCTGTGATACCTTCCACTTAACAGCAATTGTCAGTGGCAGTTTGACATATTTACAATGAAATAACATTTAACGACATTTTAAAGCCAAAGTTCTGACTCTCGCCAGAAACGGAAGCTCGTGCTAACGCTGTTCAAAGTTGTTTCTGTAAGCGGACTCAGCAACAAAGCATCGAAGATTTAGTGTGTTTATTTTGATAATTATTCAGTTTACGTCGGGTCTGTTAATCAACAATCAATCATGACTGCTTGTTAATAATGCATACCGTAACGACGCGCGGCAACTAATTAAATACTATGCGAAATATTATATAATGCACATACATTGTTATTACAAATGATTTAAGGAAAGTGACGTAGTTTTATCATTATTGTGTTCGATGGTTGTGTATTGTGTCTATGTTTTTTTTTTCTTCAGTGAAGTTTGTTATTTAAGAAGACACCCAAAAATATTTTAAAAACTTCCTTAGTTTTTTGGTTCTTTGGTCACTAAACTTTGCTTTCCTAAACATTTTAAATTTTTTATTTGTTAAAATAAAAAGGACATAATGAGTTAATCATTCCCAGTGGGGCAGTGCATTAAAGCAGGAAAAAACATATATAACAGTTGAGTTTATTGGATCAACAACACATGAAAATTTAGCATGAAAGCAATACTATGAAGATACTCTTACCATGGATAAAGAAAGCTAAGGACAGTGTTTTATATAATACAAAAGAAGCTAAACGATCTAATATTGCCATCAACATTTCTTTCAGATCCTTAATGCGTGTTTATTCGTTGATTTATTGGTGCTTTGCCAGTGCAGCCAACTAAAGACAGGTTAGGTAAATATATACACAAAAAAGCCAAATCCACGAGGACGCCGCATAATATAAAGGGCAAAATAAACAGTGAACGAGCTAGATTGGTAAAACTATAAGATAACATGTTGCCATCGAAAATATTACTTTGTGTTGTTGTATTTTGTTTGCTTTTGTTGTTGTTGTTATTGTTGTTGCTTTTAAATACATCATATCGAAACAGAATTATAGTCATAATTCTGAAAATCTTTATTCATTGGCGCAACGCAGGTAAGCTGAAAAATTAACGTGTCGAGGGTCAGTGAGACAGGTAATTTACAAATCAACTAGTAAGCCATTATTAGTTAATTATTGGATACACTGTCTATAAAGTGATCTGTGCGATCTATTTTATGATAAAGGTCTGATTGAAATATCCTTAAATTGATTAAAAATTGTATAATTAAATTTTGTTAAACTGTTCATGCTTTAACCCTTAGTTTTCTTCTTAATACAATGCCCCCCTGTATGGTTATTTGGTCTGTCGGTTGCATGTCTGAACTATTTTGCATGTTAGACCGCAATATCTTTAATATTCTTATAAGATCGTCGGTGAAAACGGTTCAATTATATTGCATGCAAATTTATTTTGCTGTTCGTGACAAGTCGGTATATTAATTTAATCAGTAAAACGTACGACGTAAAGTAGAGTTGTTTTTAGGAACAGATATTAAACATTACAGTAATCTGTAGCGAAAATAATTTTATCGTTTTGGTAAAATAGTCTAGCGGGTATTTTAATAAATGTGTGTCATAAAGACTATCGCACATGTTTGACTTCCATCTTCAACGTATTGCTATTGTCACTTTAAACACTCAAAATAAATCTTTATAGTTAAAAAAAACGGTTTTTTGTGTGTGTTTTTCAAAAACATGCTATAAACAGCGAACTGTACATGAATTTTACACGTTTTTAATCTTAAAATATCACCAAAATAGTAATAATGACATGTTATAGTCCTCTCCATCCATGTCTACCATTGTTTCTTTGGAATCAGTAGTATTGTATTACTGGTCTCTGGACTTGATAACTCATTTTAATACAATATATATATATACCATCGCCTATCGTTGCCATTGGAGTATTCCACCGTAAGGCTGTATTGTTATAAAAAGAGCGTATATCCATCACAACTCATTCATTGGTCGACGCTAAGTGTGTCACTCGTGTGCATTTGGCACATTGTCATGTGTATGAAATATGTGTTTGTGTCTATGTTTCAATGAAGTATCGGAACACAACATTTATACTAATGGATGCATCAATTATACAAACTTTTCTTCCTATTCGTGATTTTTCACACACGTGTAGCGAACCTTCAGTTAAATGATGTAACCCTGATCCTAGACTGACACGTTTAAAATGCCAGACTGGCATTTAAGTGTGTAAACGAAGTATTAGTGTTTACAAGTGTGGTAATCATGTGTATTGTTAGGTGTACTTATTGCAGGATTTTATATTACAAAGTATTTAAACAAATGTACTGACACTGTTGATTAGTGCAGATATAGATAATAATAAGTTAGTAGCAGATATTGTCTGAATTGTCTGAAATAGATGCTCTAACATGATGTGGCTGAAAAATATGAACCCTGATCCGTGGTCTCTAAACCAAGTTTTAAGAGTCGGAAGAGGCTTTTTACAAAATCAACCATTAAGGCCCAGTGGCTGTAGATGTTCTACAAGAAAAAAACAATTAATAGAAAAGGGAATTGTACTTCCGCAAGTGGTTTCTAAATCTACTGACGGCCGCCCTATAACTGGAACCTCTTTGTACTACAAATCTATTGCCTACAAAACAAGGGCTGTAACTCAGTACCTGTCTGAAAACCACATTGCATCTTTCCCCTATCCCGCTTACAGTCCTGACCTAGCACCTTGCAACTTCTGATTATTTTCTAAACTGAAGGGACTTTTAGCTGGAAATAAAAATAACCGGGCTCAGGACCTGTCCAAAGCGGTAAATGCAAAGTTGAAGGATATATCTAAAGAGCACCGGACAGCATTTGATAAATGGTGCAGACGACTGCAACTGTTTGTAGCGAGAGTACATTAAGGGACTGCATGAAAAGATCAATTAAAGTGGACAATCAAAACCATATAAAGTAATGTATTTTCACCCCTCGAAACATATGGTTTGTCTTGGAATATCTTATTAAAGTTTCTTACAAATAATATTTTGTCTCTTCTAGCAAGATTCGACATTGAATGGAAACCACAACTTAGTGCCACTATCATATATTTTGTTTAAAGTTTAAAATTAAAGTAAATAATTTGAGATGTCATTGAAAGAGCAATTCTTTACTGTTTTTGTTTTGTTTTTTTGTTATTTTTGTTATTGTTGTTGTTTTTGTTATTGCAAAATGTCTTTTCAGAAATGGTTTGTTGCTGTTACAAGTTCATCGGCTTTGAGGCCTGTTGGGCTGTTTGAAAAGTCCAAAGCATGAGTCTTTCAACAGTATTATTCATTCCATTATAAAACATCATAAACCAATAAATATTGAAATGAGAAATAAACCAAAATGCATGAAGTAATGAATTTTGAAATGCATTGAATATATAACACAATTCAACTATTAACTTGTAGTGGGATAGAAATAAATGAATTCAATAAGATTGCAAAGCAAATAGCCTGTATACAAGAAATTCTGAAAGCATATTTTACAATTATATAATATATATTATAATCGCATTTCGACAGTGCTTCTAATAAATCAATTTTATCTTTTCTGATTTACAATGATATATTCAACATTTCTTACATTTTTCTTCTACTTAATGTATGTTTAATCGCATACCTTTATTGCATAAATGAAATTGAGACTACACGTACATTTAAAATAAATAGAACATGATATTACTTAAGCACAATTTAACGGTAAAAAATGCCATAAATCTTGTAAGATAGTTGTCTTCCAAATCAGTAATTATTGAACTTTTGTCTATCTAGTTCAACATATAGAGTTTATATAATAGCGTTGGGGAGCTGACTTATTGTAAGTGTATAATTAACTGATTAATTGGATTCCACGGCAGATTACAAAATGAATACAGTGTATTAGACAAAGATGGGTTTTATATATTGTGTCGTCACAGTTTTGTTGAAACATTTGTATTTGACCGGCATAGGGGAAACCTTTGTCCTAGTTTGTGCCTTTATTTATATATCTTTATTGCAGTACTCATAGAACCTTGCCATATTTTCTTACTCATTGGTATAACAATGCTACCTGTATAGTGTGCAGTCGTAAAACAACTCCACAAGCATGAGACCTATTTTGTCAATTAATTAATCAAATTAGGATTGTTACTAGTGCTTGCATTCGAGAAGCCCACTAGGAAGTGCGAGGTTAGAGCTCTGTAAAACCGGTTTAAGCACCCCAGTCGGTCCATATTGTCGACTGACCGTTCCAAGGCAGTAACTGTCGGGTTTGCTCTTATTGTTAAATCACTCATCACAGATTTGTTCTCACTTTTACATTTGGCGTGCATGTGGATACCCTGGTCATTAATATTAACCATATATACAACTGTTTGTTTTAAAGTGTTGCATTATACATTTGCAGCAAACGTTCTATTTAATTGGCAAGATGAGGATCCCATGCAATTTATGCCTGTATTGTAAATATTTGCCAAGAATGTTTGTCATTATTATTCCGAATTTCTAGACAGCAGCCTTGAAAATGGTGGACATTGAACCTAGCCAAGTCAGCAAGATATCACGTAAATCCATTTCGGAGCAAATAATTTTCATCACGTTATGTGTATATTAATTGTAAATTTCCATATAAAAATGATAGTTCTCATTACAATAATATGGAAGAATAGAAGAACGACTAAGGTTCTGTACATTTTGCACGTATTTTTCCAAATAACAAATACGCTTCTATTTATAATTAGACTAAGGTTATAAAATGAACGTACAAAAATATAGACTTTGTATAACAATGCACCATATATAAAAGCGTTTCAATTAAAATTATCAAACAATATCCGATTTTTCACTTTTTTAAACGTACAATAGTATACCTTAAAATACCCTGACACACTACGTGAACTACCCTGTTATTAGGTTAATTTGCAAAGCACTCGCATTGAAATTAGAAATGTTTTAAAAAATCTTTATAAGCGTCTAACTTGGAAAATAGGGACATACTGACAGTTATCCAGCGTGTGAATAACATGATGTTGTTTCGTTTGACACATGTGTTGTTACACTCCGCCAATGCCTGTGTACAAGTCATCTAAAGAATTCTTGTCCGACTGTTATGTAACATTGTTTTTATCCACAACAAAGTTCGCATTGCGAAGATTTAATTACAACCGTAAAAAAAACTTGTTGCGAAAGAATGCTATAGTATATTTGCTTCAACAGGACGTTATCATGCAAAGTCCTTTATAAATCACCGGCCGCAATAGTTCAGGTGGTAGAGCATTAGCTTGCGGATCGGGAGGTCGTGGGTTCGAACCCCGGCAGGGTCAAACCAAAGACTTTAAAGTTGGTAGTAGTGGCTTCCCTCCTAATGCTCGGGGCTAAGGGGACAGCATAACGCCGTCGGTGTCAGTATAATGGACCGGCCGGGTTCAGTCCCTGGGCACCTCATAAGTGCCCCTGTGGTATAATGATAGAAATGTCGCTGCGCAGTATCGGCAAAAATGCCGGCTTATCCCAGTCCCAATCCCTTTATAAATCATTATCTTAAACGCAAGTTAAAGATTATATTTTTATTCATGATTTGAACACACTATATTCGATCTGATATTTATGCCTTACTATGTACAGTTACATATCTACCTCAGAGATCACTAGTTATTTAAGACAATGAAGCGGATAATATATATTTAGGTACTGGTCCTTTATATGATGTGGCTTCCATTATTCAAAAGTACACTACCCATGCTTCAACACCGCATATTGGTAAACAATTCCAACACAAACGTAAGTTTATGAAGATCAAATACATTAATAAAGGGGTGGATTTTTTTTTACCTTGTATCTTTTGTGATCAAAATATTATCAATGAAATCCCATCAATTACGTCTAAAACAATGAAAATTATTTGTTATAAGTAAAATAAAACAACATTAAGGGTAGTATTTTTCATTACAACCAAACTGTAGCAGACCCTTACCTGAATGATCCTTCTCAAGATTAGTATAACTGTTCAACTTCACCTTTCTGTTACTTACCTTCTGGCCATATCATCACTGGGGATTAAAACATCTTCGATGACATGAAGGGTCCGAAATTTCACCTGTCTAAATAGGTAAATAAGAAAATGTCCTATCAAAATTTCCACAAATATTTAAATCTAATCTACCTCTAGACAAAGGCAAACAGGGTAAATGTAAATGTGACAAAAAGACAGAGACGAAACATAACACATAATATGAAAAACCATCAGTTACCATGTTGGAAAGAAATTGACTTTGACCTTTGTTGCAAAGATAAAGCTGATGCCAAAGAAATCTGTTTGCCGAGTGCTGGTGTAAGAACGATAACACGCATACTGTAGCACTCAATACCTGGAAGAAAGCCATTTTAAGATAAATAATCGCGTTAAATGCTACAGCTCCTGACCTTCTAGTTTACCTAAGAAGGCTATTTTCACTTGAAGCAAAATATAACAGGACAAAGCCTCAACCAACATATTTTTTCTGAAAGTTTTACGTCAAATGTGTACTGAATTGTCCACCACCAGTTTTTACATAAGCACCAACGTTGATATTCTGACCGTCATTGACAAACGTATACAGATATTGCATCAATTCAGTATCAAGATCGAATCAAAGCACTTCCTTCGCTGTACTAGATTCCTAAAGTTTACAATAGACCATACACATTCATAGTGCCAGCTTTAGTACCGCTACTCACGCGACTGTTGTTCTTCGTGTTGTTGTTTTTTGTTGTTTGTTATTTTGGTTTTTGTTTTGTTTTCTTATGTTTTGTCTTTGCTTGTTTTTGTTTTGTTGTTGTTGTTGTTTTTTGTTGTTGTTTTTCCCTTTAATTTTAACACATCTCATATAAGACATCGCGACATTTTTGTCGTATGACGTTATTAATTTGTTCTTATTATACATCATCGTTTGTGCTGTTTCATTTCAAAGTACTCTAATGTTTAGAACCTTTTAGGTTGCGAATATTAGCTGCACATATTCTACATAGTTTATCCCATTACTAGTTATTTTGTCTGTTTTAACTCCCGATAAAGGTTCTTGCTGTCATTTGTCTCACTTTGATGGGATATTTTTATTTATGCTGTTTCTTTAAAAAAAACAGGATGTGCGAGGTTGTAGCGCTCTCGAACCAGGTTTAAGCACCCAAGTTTGTCCTTTTGCTGAAAGACCGTTGCAAGGCGGTAACAGCGGATATTTCCTGTTGTATGTTACATCTTGTTTTTGTGCTTGTTTCACGTTTACCTTTACCATGTGTGCCTTTGTCTAGATGTAGTTCAGATTTAAATATCTGTGGTAATTCTTATAGGGCCTTTTCTTATTTTTCTCTTTCATGATAGTGATCAATGTTCAACCTCTTATTAGTTTGAATTTAATACACGCCCATATGCACTTTTATTTATCATGCGTTTACTTATCATTCTTTTGTTTATCATTCTTTTGGCACTTATCTCGGAGTACAGGTAGGCATCTGCAATGTAGTTTCACAATAAAACTAAGGCCTTGATAACACATTGTTGAGTTTATTTTGTTCTAAATACATTTGACGCAGTTATTTGATAATGTGGTGTAAATTTATTTTATTAGGAATTAATCCGTTCTTATTCACAAGCGCCTAACCAATTTTACAAACACCTGAATCTAATGCTTACTTCTGTTGTGGAGACTGTTACATCTCCAGGATGCTAATCGTGTGCAAACAATTTCTAAGATAGGTGTATCTAATTGAAAACATTTATTGATTGTGACATGCAAATATGTCATTATCACTGATGTTGCTTCCAAAATTATTTCACCGCATTTATATTTTGCATCAAAATATAATATCAGTATACATTTACTTATGCAGCAAGGCATAAGCAATCATGTATTTTTTGGAATTGTTTTACAAAAGATAAACAGAGTCAAGAGTCTCAATAGCTTTTCTGATCTTTTTACAAAACTTATCAGGAAATATGTTGCTGAGGGTTATAATCCGGAAATCATTCGTTTGACTGCATTGCTTGTAACTGACCCTTTGGCATTCAAAAACTTGCATTGCTGTTAAATTACACAGTCGTTGAGACTTCAAGAAGACTATGGTTTTAAAAAATACATGTTAAATCACTGTTGCAATTCGTGTCCTATATAGGTCAGACAATTCGAGCAGTCTCCATATTCTTTACGTGAGATTTACACAATATTATTATATTATGTAATATATGTTATATTATTATATGGTATGGCAATTACGAATAAATCCCCGACCTATTATAACAAAACATATTTTCGGACAATGATTATACCTTTTCTACAAAAAACATTACAGTATAATAACATTGAACACTGTTATTTAAGCATGAAGAATAGTTCACACTATCGCTCATCACTTCAAGGCATCTCGAAAGGAATGTTGTATCCCACTGAGCCAGGCCCCCGCATGCTATGACCAGACCTGCTAATTGCTGGTCATCACTGCAGTGAGTCTTTAGCCAACATAGTACTAATCTGTCACAGTAAAACCTCTGATGGGTTAATGCAAAACTAAATTACCTGCTAGTATGGATGTGAGACAGTAGGCTAGTTTTACACAAAGCCACAATCATTATTGTTAGTGATAATGTGGGTTGTTCACTATATGATCCCTTAGAAATTCTTTATTGCATTAATTACTAGGTGTCAATTTTGTAACTGCAAGATTATGTATTTATTTCATAGCTAAATATTTGATTTTGAAAATACATGAGAGATACAAGTTTTATAGTATTCAAAATGACTTAAAATGAGTCTGAAGGACATTATTCTGACAATGAATGACTTTTTAAATTGCTTTTGTTAGAAACGTTTCGTTACATTTTACAAATCAAAATAAAATATAACTTAAAATATATATGAGAACTAACAGAATGAAGGAAATAACAAAATGTATAAGAAATAACAAAATCAACCAACAAAGTAAGAAAGAAAACAAATAAAGATTTATATATATATATATATATATATATATATATATATATATATATATATATATATATATATATATATATATGATTGCGTAATTGGTATATTCAAAACTGTTTCCTTTACAAACTGTGAATGACTATGTTCAACCCCCAGATATAGCATGCATACACTTGGATCTTGAACAATACCTGTGTGACAGACACATCGTTACAAACTGTGGCAGCCTGGCTTATCAGAAAACAGATGTCCTCACATGCTGGGTGGGGCAATAAATGGGGGGGGGGGGGGGGGGGGGGGGGTCACTTATATAAGGGTTTTGAGATGCCTTTAATGAAGCTATCATGAAAATTACAATTAATGAGCAAAAATTACCTCTTTTGGTTTCAGACAGAGGGGCTTTATAATTGGAGACAATTTTTCTCACACTGTTGTAAAGGAACATGAAATCAAGGTACTTGAAAACATGTTCCTATGACGAGCAGTTCTCACGTGCATGTAATGTGTTGTATGTTAGCTGTATCTAGTCAGCCCCTTTTGCCGACTGACCGTTTGAAGGCCGTAACTGTTGGGTTTTCTCTTTTTGTTAAATGGCCTCTCACAGGTTTTTTTCTTTTACGTTTGGCTTGCATGTGAATTCCTTTGTCCTGTGCTTTTTCAAATTTCGCTGTATGTTGCAATGTTCATATTTCCTTGTTATCGCAAATAATAAGTCTGCAATAAATGTTAGTAAATAACAGTACATAGTCAGTGTAGTATATCGCTAGCGTCTTTTAGTGAACTGCTTTTTTCGGTGTAGCTGTCCAAACTGTTGACCTACTTACAAACAATAGTAGAATTTCTACATAACACAATAAACCGTATTTAAATTAAAATGATTGCAATCCAAGATAGTTTATTAACATATACTTGATTTGTTTTATAGTTTGTTTAAAATGTAAATCATAATGAAGCTTATTTATCAAATATGACATTGGATATGCTTTAATAAGTTTTATTTGTTGTTGTTTTCCGCACAAAATTCGGCTTTTAGATCCTGAATTCAGAATATGATCAAAACTTACTAGATATGTGACTTTATGTTATGAATATTGTAAAAAATAACAGCACACATATGCAAAATATTGCTTGCGAACTGTACTGGTCAAAAGTATTATTTTTGTCCCGTTAAAACCTTTACAAATAAAAGCAAAAGTTAGAGGATAGATATTGTCTATTTAAACTGTTCTACCTACGAACTTTTTATTGTGTTGGTAATTTTTTTAAGCACTTAGAACTGAATGAACTACCAGAAAGTAACATGTGCGTGTTTTGTACATCATTGGAAGCTTACTTAATGGCAAAAACAACAATTTCGGAAAAGCCTTGGCAAGCAAATAAATAGCTAGTGGAGTAAATGCGAAACAATAGGCTTACGTTAGAATTTAAAACCCATGGAGTGTATTGTTTGTCATTAGATTAAAATGCAGAAACGAAAAGTAGCTTAAGCAAGGGTATAATTACTACGTTAGTAAGTGCGTAAAGTAAAACAAGATCTTCCGAGAGTTCTTACAAAGATCATTGCATCATGTATTTCGATTTAGTCAAGCTTGACGAACACTCGCTTAAAAAGAAAACTTAAAAGACAAGTACATAAACGGATAAAGGTGTGGACAATATCGTTCATTGTAAACGCAGCAGAAAAGAAGATAAGTGGGTGTGTGTGTGTGAGTGTGTGTGTATGTGTGTGTGTGTGTGTGTGTGAGTGTGTGTGTGAGTGTGTGTGTGTGTGAGTGAGTTTGTGTGTGTGTGTGTGCGTGCGTGCGTACATGCGTGCGTGCGTGCGTGCGTGTGTGTGTGTGTGTGTGTCTGGTGTGTGTGTGTGTGTGTGTGTGTGTGTGTGTGTGTGTGTGTGTGTGTGTGTGTGTGTGTGTGTGTGTGTGTGTGTGTGTGTGTGTGTGTGTGTGTGTGTGTGTGTGTGTGTGTGTGTGTGTGTGTGTGTGTGTGTGTGTGTGTGTGTGTGTGTGTGTGTGTGTGTGTGTGTGTGTGTGTGTGTGTGTGTGATATCTATATTAATATTTTGTTTTGTTTTGTGTTTGGCCGCGACTGTCCATCTTACAGTACACAGTGTTCTTAAGTAAAACTTACCGGTGAACTTCAGCGCAATTCAACTGGATAATTTTACAAGGTACGGTTAGATCATAAGGTTGAACAAAACCATTACATGCGTACTTCGATTTTGAACACAATACAAAGTGCTTCGATCAAACAACTGAAACCCTACACCATGCTGCTTGTATTTATCGCTTTTTAATAATACCTTAATTCCGGTCCCTATTTTTATCATAATCGTGTTCTTTTTACGGTGAGTAACTGCACTTTTAAAATAAGTCCGTCCCTTTGTGTTTTGTTTCTGTTGTAATTCAAAACCCGGCCCACCTGTTTGTTAACAGGACGAGACTTTAACATATTTTAGACGGGATGCACTTTAGAAGAACGTTGAAAAAAGGTTAAATTCAAGTTATTCTTTCATATATGTGTACACTAAAACTGATTAGTATTGTTTCAAACAAAGAAATACATACTTTCTAACATCTTGTTACACACTTGCTTATTTCTCTCTAAAGATTCCAGTATGTTCACTCTATTATGTATAGTTAATTCCTTTATATACGGAAATCTTGTTGTTGTTGTGTTGTTATTCTTGTTGTTGTTGTTGTTGTTGTTGTTGTTGTTGTTGTTGTTTGTAATTTGTTTCCTCGTTTCTCAGACCTAAACAAGTGGAAGTTAACCTGTACTGAGGACAATGATAATGAACTAGTATCATTTTTACGATAATTATGGGTAAATGTAGACCACATTGAAACCGACGGTTGTAGGTTGGATACCAAGAAGGGCTAAACATTTCTGTTTCAATTAGGAAAGTATAACATTTACTATGAGTCTTTTAAGTCGTTTTTCTAGCTTTGATTGTTCCTTGCTATCTAATAAAATGTGTTGTTGTTTTTTCGTATTGAAATAGGTATTTGTAGATGTAGATACCTAACGTTACACGTATAACAGATATGGTGCCTGATGTACCCAAAGTATTATTCCTACAAAATCGAAACCACTAAAGTTAAAGTTGTTGACAAGAATGTAAACAGAAGATGTGCCGATTTAAAAAAACTTACCTCTCAAACGAAAAGTAGTCATGTCCGTTTTATAATTCACCATGTTTGTTTTGTTAATGTAAACGTTTGGTCTAAATTGAACTCAGTAGTTAAACATTTAAGATGTTGCAAAATTCTCGAAAGATGTAACTTATAAAGATACAAATAGATCAAATAAATTGATTCCTGTAGATATGTAAACACTAAATGACGTTGTTTAACAATGGAAAATACATAAAACACAAAAATATACCATTATTATTTTATAGCATCAATGTTGTTGTTTGTTGTTGTTGTTTGTTGTATGTTGTTGTTGTTGTTGTATTTTAGGACGCGTTTGCTTAAAACTTCACTGTTCACATCTACCAGCAGTTCAGTTTTATTTGATGAGATGAACACCACAAGAGGTTGGGTTAGAGCGAGAGAAAACAAATATTGCCTTGCGTGTAGCATTCATAAACCACAGTTTAACTTGTCAGTGAATGTGGGACACATAACCTTTAAATCGGACGTGAACATGCAATGATGCAGATCCATGTCTGAATTTATTTCGGGTTATTTTGTCTCTGTTATAATATTTTATTTTTGAGATATGCATGCAAATCAAACATAAAAAGCCCATCTCAATATATACAGTTATTGTTTAAGACCAGTATGGAAATATTTACCGATTTCTAATGTAACATTCAATTGTTATAAGCAACTGCTAGTCTGGCTTTCTCTTCTTTAAAGTCAAGACATAAAAGAATTATAAACCAAAACACTTGACTGTTCAGATGGTAAAGCGATGTGATATGCATTAAAAAGAAAATCGTTTTTACCATGGCAATGCATATCAGCGTGTTCATATAACCATAAAATATATGTATCATCACATACATATACAACACCATAATGTGCCGACCCATTAGAACACAATGCACGTGTATTTTCCATACTATTGGCTATCACAACATTGCAATCGATAAATCTTCAGGTTAAAAATCAAATCTAAATTGTTTTGCATCAACAAACCATCAATTTTATTTTATTTGAATATGCATTGAATGTAGAGAATATCTGCATTTATATTTGAATATCTGCATTTATATTTAATCGCTTAGCACGCTATCTTAAAAAAAAATATTTACTATTTGAAATTTTGTTTTCTTTGTATTTAGTACTGTGGACTTTTAGAGATATAAATGTATTGAGGTGTTGTAAGTATATTAAAATGGTCTAATATTCTATCAGTTGTTTTCAGATTTTTAATCATGTGTGATTTTGTCATTAAATAGTTCTTTCATCGCATGTCGTTTTCATGGATGTAGTCATCCCTTATGAAAATAGATGAGAAACTACGAGCACACCCGCAACCCCCATTACGCCCCCATCTCTCGCCTCCATCCCGCCCCCATCCCGCCCCCATCCCGCCTCCACCACGCCTCCGCCACCCCACCTCCGAACTGAATCTTTGTATTTTTCCATCAGATGGTGATTTTACATGAAAATGACATTTTTCAGGATTGTGTTCATTACGATCTTCCAATAAATGGATTAAATCTTTACCAAAATGCGCATTCTCGTAGTCAAAATTAATCGTGCAGAGTGTTGGCTAGCTGTACGCGCCATGGTTGAAACCTTTCACATGCATATATGTTAGCTTAGCCTTAAGTCGATTTAACATGTATATTATTTTTGCCTCCATATTGCTTTTAACCAGGTACTTTTTTCGAAAAATTATACACAGTTGTAATTTGAAAATAAATACATAGTATGGATATAGTACATGTGGACTCACTTTTAAAGATACACTCACTTGTACTTGCATGTAGTTATTACATTTTCCTTATATGTTTGATTAAAATTGTAAAATTCTATAAGGATTACATTTTAGTTAGAGGACAACCGTTAATAATGCTGTTGCCTTTCATTCTATCGAGTGATAGCTAATGGCATATTTTAAAATCATAGCTTAAATTGGATAATTCATTTCTGTCGTTCATTAAGGAGGGTTAATGTAAAACCGCGACATCGCCTGTAATTTAAAAGGTATTCTGACAAGAATTTGTATTATTTATAGAAAACAATTAAGAAGGAATCGACTTGTTGTTAATAAGAGATAATTAAACATGTCATACAACGATGCGTCACACCATCGAGCTGGCGGTTTAATTCAATGTCTAATTGATAAATTACAGAAAAGGGACCAAGATCGCCCTTAACATAGCTCTTCGTTTCGTGCCCAATCAGATACAACAAAAGTCAATCAAAATTATGTCATTTAAAGAGTTGGTGCTTATCTCTTAATGTCAAATACGTGTAACTACATTTCAGTCAAGTAAGCATAGTCCGGTATTGTATTCACTTTTGGAGTGTTTTAAATCGTCTTATATTCCAATGAAACAACAGGAACTACAATAATCGAAGCTTTCATTAATTTATTAGAACGTATCAATGTTAATTCAGTTTGTTTATGTCCGATATTTGAAATCAGCGTAAATTAGCTTAAAGCTTTCAAGATAAATTGGATTAGATAGTCTAAATGTCTTGCACTTGTTAACTTGCAATACTGTCTGTTTTGTTGAGCAGTACATTATTATGTTATTGGTTTATACAGGTATATTTCAAGAACGTCATAGAGTGATGATGGATTTTAAGTTTTTGGAATGACTATACACTACTGGTTATATTGGGGAGTGATAAGAACAGTTGAAAGATGAAAAAGACCTATTTTATCTATATAATATTAGAGATTCAAATCACTCGGTAAAGCACGTGAATAGCACGCTTATGAATGAAAGTACATTATAATGTACATGGTAGTTAAGTGATACTGTAACAATATCTTTATCTAGGTGACGTAAATTAGACAACCTGTAGGTTTCTCTTCTAAATGTGAAGAAGCCATCGGTGGATGTATCTAGTTACACTGTCCAATTCTGAACGATCAAGTCGAATTTGCAGTAAACGGAATGTTCCCAAATGTCGAACACTTACACAGCTGGCTGAAAGTGATGTGCTGACAAAACAGGATTGTGCAGAACAAAACTCATACTCCTCCTACAATGACAACTGCCTTCTTGAACAACACAGACAGATTGGAGAAAACGCTTCTTTAAATCAATATCGCTGACATGTAAAAAATATATATAAACACGATTTGAATCTAGTGAAATCAAAACAATATATTGCTTGAGTAACTATCCACCAGGCTCTGTTGTTAAAATAAGTGTATAATGCACAGTCCAAATGCATAACGATCAGCCCATCAGGACGTTTTGTGTATTTAAAAATATATGTCATCACATAAACTTTACAAATATTGTGCATTTACAAATATCTGTTCTTTTGACAGTTGTACTATTATAGAGAGACAATTTAACTTGAAACAAGTTGTACTGTTTTAATCATAGTTTGAATATATGAAATTATTTTTATTCCTGACATAGATCAACATTTCTGATAATATGTACTTATCTTATCCATTATTCGTCGAGGTCTTTAACGTGAAAATACGCAACTCCTCTGATGCCAAGGCTGCATCTGTGTTTCATGAAAATATTTGTTGTTTATTAATAGCGAGTTCACGCGGCAAAAAAGAAAACATCCATTAAAGGTTACAATTGCAAACTATAAAGCGGTTAATTCAGAAGTAAGTTAGAAGTAAGTCAGAAGTAAGTCTTTATCCGAAATGTATTTGTGATGAAAATATGTACATGTATGCTAAGTACAATACCTTATAGTATACCTTTTTAACAAAATGGTTATAATACGGTAATTCTAGTGTCCAGTAGAAGCAACATTCCGACACATTTCAGGGTCAATGAGCTTTAGTGTTATGTTCAACATTGAGGAAAGGTGTTGATAACATGTGTATATATGTGTTAAGATTGTGCATGTATTTGATTTTAAAAACAACTTCAACCATATGAAAGCAAATAAAGACAACGTAGTCCAATTAATGGCAATCTCATTATAGTATACAGGGCATTTACACATCTATTGGACTAAAGTGTGTAACACACATAATTTAATGTCGTGTTAAATACATTTCTCAAACATTTGTGATACGGCCTTATTTATTGTTAACACTAGTTGACTGTTAATGTATTTGAATACTGTATAGAGGGATATACCTGTATAGAGGGATATACCTGTATAGAGTGATATACCTGTATAGAGGGATATACCTGTATAGAGGGATATACCTGTATAGAGGGATATACCTGTATAGAGGGATATACCTGTATAGAGGGATATACCTTGACGAAGTTCCCATATTCCCCAACTCCACATTTCACTAAAAGCTGACGGATAAATAGTTTTCATTAAGAGACAAGGGATGTCTTAGCAAGAGTCATGATCAAATGCGCTTAGTTGAATAAAAATATATGTTAATAAATGATCACTCCAAACCATCAGACAGGAAATTTGAAAGTATATAGTACCCAAATCATAAACCTTGTAATGCATTATCACGATGAGCGAAGCTCATTCTGTTCCTTGTCTTTCTATACTTTCTTACTTTAATGACTTCAGATGTAATCATGTGCCATTTTTGTTGTTGTTATATTCTGTTCCTGACTATGATGTTTGCCAACGTACCGTGGTAATAAAGTAAAACAGACACCATGTGGTTGCTTAGATAGAAGCAGCAATAACAATAACTGCAATAACTGTTAATTAAATCCCGCTGTCATAACCCATTTCCTCGATCAGATTGGGTAAAACGCAACGGGACATTGTACTAAAGAGGATTAAAAGTATGTAACACTGTCTGGAGAACATAATATCAAAAACACTCTTTGGCATATTTCTTATTTTTTATTGCCTCTTGTTGCTCTAAAAACTGCAAGAGCGCGTATGGGCCTTCAAGAGAAGACAGACAGTTTGCAAGCATGCCTGTTCACATTATAAAAATGGATGTTTTTCAAAAAGACAAATAATGTAAATTAAATGACCCAATCAAAGTGCAACGACCAACAATAAGCACGTGCATCGGAAGTGAATAACTGAACAAAGATTACAATTTACAAACAAAATAATATAAAGTAATCAACTTTTAAAATATGAACAATTGGTCCAACAGACAAATGCCTGAGCAAAAGACTTCGTAGATTAAATTGAATTTAAATACATGTTGTCCCAGCGATGGCGAATAACAAAAGCCTTATGAAACAAAAGCAGTGATTTTGATGAAGGAAGCACCATTTTCTTACACGAAAGACTAATTTAACTAGCAAATTAAGAAACGTTACCGGAAAGAGTCATCCATATCACCGAAACACATTGTTATGTATAGCGAAAGTAGTAACAAAATGAAACAAAAAAATTAATATGTCATTTGGGTAAATATCATGTCAAATAATACGTAGACACTATCGAGACAGTATACCTGCTGTGAAATTTGGCGATTAAGGGCGATAGTTTTGTTTCCTTACCCCCAGGGCACTACTGGATAAATAAAGGGCGATTGTTTAGTTTTCTTACCTCTAGGACACCACTGAATAAATAAAGGGCGATTGTTTTGTTTCCTTACCTCCGGGACGCCACTGGATAAATAAATTGCGATTGTTTTGTTTCCTTACCTCCAGTGCACCATTGAATAAATAAAAGGCGATTGTTTAGTTTCTTTACCCCCAGGGCACAACTGGATAAAAAAGGGCGATTGTTTTGTTTCCTTACCTATAGGGCACCACTGGATAAATAAAAGGCGATTGTTTAGTTTCCTTACCTCCAGGGCACCACTGGATCAATAAAAGGCGATTGTTTAGTTTCCTTACCTCCAGGGCACCACTGAATAAATAAAAGGCGATTGTTTAGTTTCTTTACCCCCAGGGCACAACTGGATAAAAAAGGGCGATTGTTTAGTTTCCCTACCTCCAGGGCACCCCTGGATAAATAAAAGGCGATTGTTTAGTTTCTTTACCTCCAGGACGCCACTGGATAAATAAAAGGCGATTGTTTAGTTTCCTTACCTCCAGGGCACCACTGAATAAATAAAAGGCGATTGTTTAGTTTCTTTACCCACAGGGCACAACTGGATAAATAAAGGACGATTGTTTTGTTTCCTTACCTACAGGACGCCACTGGATAAATAAAAGGCGATTGTTTAGTTTCCTTACCTCCAGGGCACCACTGAATAAATAAAAGGCGATTGTTTAGTTTCTTTACCCCCCAGGGCACCACTGAATAGATAAAAGGCGATTGTTTTGTTTCCTTACCCCCAGGGCACTACTGGATAAATAAAAGGCGATTGTTTTGTTTCCTTACCTCCAGTGCACCACTGAATAAATAAAAGGCGATTGTTTAGTTTCTTTACCCCCAGGGCACCACTGGATAAATAAAGGGCGATTGTTTTGTTTCCTTACCCCCAGGGCACCACTGGATAAATAAAAGGCGATTGTTTAGTTTCTTTACCCCCAGGGCACCACTGGATAAATAAAAGGCGATTGTTTAGTTTCCTTACCTCCAGGGCACCACTGAATAAATAAAAGGCGATTGTTTAGTTTCTTTACGCCCAGGGCACAACTGGATAAATAAAGGGCGATTGTTTTGTTTCCTTACACCCAGGGCACCACTGGATAAATAAAGGGTGATTCTTTAGTTTCCTCACCTCTAGGGCAACACTGGATAAAAAAACAGAATTCCAACACTATTTGTTCAAATAATGCTTGATTCATATTTCTGATTGCATTTACAATTTCAGATTTTGCAGTTCTATCAGAAATAATTGTTTATCAGCCAAATACAATGTTTGCATGATTTTTAAACGTATTTAAAATACGTCATTACTTTTGTTTTTAATGACGCCATAACTTAACTATAAACATACGTCATTAATCGGACAGTTTTGTTTCACATAGATCCGTTTTCTGAATTAATTAATTAAGTTTCCCTTACTTGTTTTGCACAAAGTCTAATGATTCCCGGGATGTAATCAACTGTAATAAATAAGTTTAGTAAAAAGATCATATCTAATATTATAAAGATCATTTCCATAAAGTGCACGATGGCTGCTACCCTCATAAGCGTATTCGAAGGGATAACATTAATTGCTGCAAAGTATCATAACGGTCTTTATATAGGCCTTGTTAAGCGTATTGTTCCGCTTATCATTGTAAACAATTGTGTTTAATATTATAAATCATGCACTGATTACCACAACATCATTTACAAGCTCTCATTTGCGATGGTTATTTGAATTAATAACAAAAATAATTAACACAATGTTAAGGATTTTTTTTGCACAACGATTAAATATATTTTGCTGAAAATGTAGTTTTGATTCGTTTTTATTTTATAACTAGTTTTTGGCTATATATTAGTTCATTTTATCAGTTTTAACTCCCGTAGTAGGTGCTTACTGTTAGTTGTCTCACTTTGACGGGATATTTATTTACACTGTTTGGTAGAAACCCCTTCAGGAAGTGCGAGTTAGGAGCTCTCTACAAACCAATTTTAAGCACCCCAGTCGGTCCTTTTGCCGACTGGCCATTCCAAGGCGGTAACTGCTTGGTTTTTTCTTTGTGTGTGTTATTTCTCGTCTCTGTGTTTTTGTCACATTTATCCTTATTGCCTTTGTCGGGAGGTAATTTAGATTTTGATAGGACCTTCCCTTATTGACCTATAGTAACTCTCGAAATGTCCACTTCCATTAAGTAGAAGGCAATATTTGTAACGTTATTAACTAAAAATCTAATATTAAGAATTTGTATTGCTTCCACGCAAATATAACATCAAGGCTGTTTCGTTTAGGATCCTTCGTCAGTTTTCGCCCAGATAAATGACGAAACTCTTTATACTTGGCCTAAGTTGGTACGTTTGCATTGCATCGTTGTTGTGTTTTTGTTTGTTTGTTTTTTTGTCGCGGTTTGTCTTAATTTAGCCTTTTCAATCTTTTAATTATTTATATTGTAGTTAACCCGTTTATGCATAAATCTCTGCACAAGGTTACATTTATCTGGAATTATATACTCACATGTCATATGAATCGTGGTGAGAAACATTATAAGTTAAATCCTAACATAACAGAAATTTAATCAGCTATTGGATTACCTTCAAGAGAAACTTTGCATTTTGGCGAATCTATTTATTGAATATTACAATATGATTGGAACACATACATACAACCTGCCACTGTTTCATTCCCAGCTTGAATAAGGTCTCTTGTGAAATAATGCCAGTGCCATTTTGACTGAATACATGTTGACATCTCTATTTATATACAGCGATATAATATTAATAGAATACACTTAAATGCACCGACTTATATTTCCATATATGTACTATTTGCTACTTTTTCGGTTGATTTTAATCAGGAAACAGACATTTTATAAGTTGCGTATTGACCCATGTAGCAGATGTGTTTCCTGGCTGCTAACGCTACATGAAAGGACAAGTTAATGTTTAACACAAAACAAAGAACTCATTCATATCATTAACTTTATTCAAATTAACAATGGTTTGATAATACAACATTAATATGCCAACAAATGTTGTGTTAACAATGAGTAACGTGAAATAAACTTACCAACTTGTCTAATTCCACACGTTTAATTGTGTGTATTGTTAAAACATACAACAAGACGGTGGACTGTTTCCTTCTTTTTAAATAAATCACGACAAAATGCACTTTTACCGTTACATTCCACATTGCTAATCATGACAAAAGGAAGCACACACTCATCCACCTTTTTTTCTTCTATTGTTTTACCAACGCATTTCAGGGTTAGGTCTGATCCCCTTGACATTTGCCTCTGGTTAAAAGCAGTGCAACCTAAGCAAGCGGTTATTAACTCATTGTTGTTTATTGCCTTAATTTGGTAATCTGAACAACAACGGGTAGTTGTGGCTACATTTATAATGTCATTTTGACCGGTCGTATTAAAAATTGTAACGATACTGAGTGTGTGTTTAGGATAACAGTCTGATCCTGGTACAACTATACAGATGATGTAAGATGCAGTTTGTCCGGTTCGAATGAAGTTGAAGAAAACAAACATAGAACACATATTAACGACATTCATGTGTTGGTCGACAACCTTTCTACCAAACCTGTTCACATGTCAAGTTTGTCTGGACATTTGTAGTTTGTGCGCGTTGTATATGTTGGTCTCCTGTTCACTTTTATTGTATCTGAACACTATTTTAAGAATTTAGTGCGAGCCGCATTTAAGACTTAACACTATCAATATTCAGTCATGTAATCTCTTTTACATGTCAGAAGCATGCCCTGTGCAACCATCGAGACATAGTCAGACCCAGGACTGGGGCGTCGTGTGTGAGTTGCTCCTCGACCTTGCCGAGCATTGGTACTGGTACTTATAGCCCCTCTCTTTATGCAGGAATAAATGCTTGAGTTCCTTTCTAAAGTACGCTCCCGTGATGGAGTACAAAAAAAAGTTGATGCAGTAGTTAATGTAAAATATCGTCCTTGTAATATGCAAAATTTCATCAAGTTGTCCCAAGTGATTGTCATTACCTTTGATTGCGTTTGCAATAGCGTCTGAACTGCTGAGAGTGAATGTTTGTTTCTTGACAAAGTATCGCTTACACCATACTGCGAAATATGGCAAATTAAAAGAGACAAAGCAAATCGAGATTGCCAAGAGAATAAATGTAAATTCGAGACGTATTATGGATTCCTCTGTTATAATTCGTATCTTCCTGTGTCTTCGATTCCGAAGAACGAGTTTTCTGATAATTAAAAGATTCAGCACTGTTATTAGTACGAAGGGTATAAATGTGATTGTCACCGCGAACAGACTATCCAGGATAAATGATAGGTATTGGTAATGAACATCACTTGTGCAGAGTGGGTCTCCGTTTAGAGCCGTGTAGGATGCACTTAAGATTGGCTTGAATACGCAGCCGACAGACGCAAAAACGATGGAGCCTAGAATTACTCTTGACGCGGATCTTGGATCACAGATGTCCTTGCGACGCAAGGGAAAGCAAACACCAATAAATCGCTCAATAGTGAATAGAACCAGAAACCATGAGGATAAAAATCTTGAAATGTATTGAAGATATAGCATAATTTGGCATGTTCCGTGGTATTGTAGAAATATAGCGCTTCGATGACCTGGCAAAGCAGGCAGTCCGTACTTTAGCCATTCTGGCAGTACATAAAATAATAAAGCCATCAGGTCTGATGTTGACAGGGCTGCCAAATATATACTTGCAGACAATTTACGCATGTTCTTTGACATAAAGACTACAAGCGAAAGCATGTTTCCTACAACGCCAATTGTGAAGATCAGCGGAGTGAAGTATGCGAAGAACTGTTGCGCGGATGTTGAAACATTCGGAATGTCCTCCCGGAATATGTTCCGGAAAAGGTGACCTTCTATGTCTGAGCAGTTGGTTGAGTTGGTGGCTATGCTTGAGCTATTATCGTCTAAATCTTGGTACAAGTAACACCCGTTCTGGTAGGATTTTGACAGATTCATCTGCAATAAACACATTTACTAAGGTTAAATGCTATATTCTTGCAATGTCAGTTTTGACATTGACATATCGTTAGCTATGAATGAAAACACGCGCATAAAATAAATGGTATCCGAATGACTAAATAAATCACTAGAAATAACTCGAAAAGTTAACATTCTAGATAAAAATCAAAGAAATATTTACGTTTAGTATGGAAATATATATGAACTATGTTACAGACCACTTTTATACGAAAGAAAGTTATAACATAAATTCAAGATTCTTGTGCATTCATGTGCAATTGTGGCAAGAAGTGATGTTTATTAATATCATAAGTAATACGGGGGAAATTTAAATTCAACAAAAGACACTTTATAGGTTCGCCAATAATGAAGAGTTCTATTTCTGACTTGATACCTTTTCAGCAAGCAGAAATCCAAGTTCCTTGCTGTAACCTGTCAGTGCTGGATCCATGACTTGTTTGGATGATAACCTGCAATTAATTATGATAAAATCTTTTAGAAATCATGTTAATAAGATAAGTAAATTCAAGATAAGCAAACTTAATATAAGTTATCTCTGGGACAGTAATTTGTCCCCTGTTCACAACGTGCCATTATTTAGTGTTTATCATAATCGGTTTATCTACCGAAAATCGAGGGCCGATGTGTACGGTCATGGGCCGATTTGTATATCAATGATAATGCCATTGCCCTTAATAAATATATATCCTTTCTGATTTCATTTGTAAAACGCGTTTATAAAAAATGACCATCCAACAGGTTCGCTGTAAATTAGTAAAACGCAATTACATGTATATAGTGTTGACTTAGGTTTTAAAATACGCAATGCAAGTTCTAAAAACGCTGAAAACACCATTTTTCAATCAGAAGGTACGATCAAACTGGAGTTTCCTCAGTATAGCACTCTGTGTAGTTATTTCATTCAGATACTTGAAAATTCAGCTTGCTAAAATGTTCTGGCAATAAAATAGAAGGGAACTTCATAAAATGTTAATTACGTCCCGTCGCCTCAAGCCATTCCTTAAATCAGATTAGGCATAACGCAACAGGGGGTTGTACTGAATGGGATTAATGCATTTAAACATGACTGGAAAAAAACATTCACACTTTTTATTTATTTTATTTATTGTATCACTTGTTGCACTCGTTCAATGAAAGAACGTAACTGAACAAAAGAAGAAAAGTTGCACCAGAATTACATGGTTTTGCATTTTAATAACGAGGATATGAAGTTGTAGTAGAGTGCTTGATTTTCACAGTATGAAAATAAGCAGCTGTGATGTATTTTAATTTGAAGCAATCATCTGTGGTAGTCTGACATATTTATAATGTTGTCAAACCTAAAAACAAGTCAGACGCCCGCGTTCTGTAAAGCTTTATCGGAACGGAAGTGTGAATTTGGACATGAAAAGTGTCTTTGTTTTGAGACGTTATTAAGTTTGACAGAATTAGAATTATCATTGCATCGGTTGATTGCAATTGTGTTGTGTTTTCCCCTATATTTATGTGACAAGTTTTATTTCTGGCTGTATTTGTATATTGTTTAGCTATCTGATAATAGTTAATAGTTTGTAAAATCGTAAATATATATACTAAAATAGATGAACTGCATATATACAAAAACTTCATCTTTTGACAGCATTCTTTATGGACCACTAGGTAGCATATTGCAAATGTTATAATAAAATGTGTAAATCCATTTGGCGTCTGATTTGTGTTGTTTTCTGGCATTTCTTCCTTAAAAGAAATATGTTTCAAAAAAAGACACGAAAAAAATATATATACATATCCTAACATGTTTCCATCGAAAAATGCTGGCAAAAAAAAATCACAGCTCTTAATCACTTAAAAACAAATCTGTAGTAAAGTTTGTTCCAATGTCTTTATTAATCTATTCTAAGAAATACAACTTGACAAGTCATTTGAATGGTTTTATACATATAAAATAGTATAGTGTATTTACGCTATGTGCAAGTCAAAGAGTTAATGTATTATGACCATTTGGCAGGACGTTTTATGATATTGTATGGCTTTATCAAAAGTTAACTATTACTGACGTTTTAATAAAGAAAATTTACACTTAATCTATGCTTTTTATGCTTGTTTTTTAACAAAATCGAAGCGGCCAGTAAGTTTTTGTATATCAACGCCCGCTAGTGGAGGAAGATCCTGAACATGGTTGATAATACAAATGCGGAAGGAATTTATATTAAAATTTCAAATTTACATATATAGCGCGTTAAGAAAGTTCATTTATAAAAATGTGAAGACTCTTTTCTCCCTTTAATGATGTCTTCTAAACAACAGAAATGTCACATTATCAGATAAAAGTCAAAATGTATCCAAAAGTTGGGGAAAATATCTAATAATATTTAATAATACAGTTTTGTCCATTCAAATTGTTAAAACAATTGTTTTATATGTACATATGTTTGATGGCTGTTTGAAGAAGCCTTCTTCAGTTCCCTTACTTGGTTTTGATTTTATTATAAAAGATCTTCATGTTAATGCTTGAAAATGAGGGGCGTAGGGGAGGGGGGGGGGGGGGGTTAGGGGGTCTTCAAACGTCATCATTCATTGTATTCCTTTTTAATACTAAACTGTGTGACAATTGATGATGGCAAGGTAAATTAAAAAATTAAAGACAACAGATGTCAAATGTCACAGGGTATAATATACATGTAAGTAAACATTTATTTTATTTGTTATCTTTTCAACTAAATGTTTGCTTTTACGTGACACAAGCTTCAATAAGAATGCATGCGCTGTATCGATTTAGATTTAATGCATTGAATGCCTAATAAAATGGCTCCTTGTAAAATATGGGCCACACTGTATGATGACATTAATTATTGTCCTTTTGATGATCTGCAATTAGAGACATAGATGGTTTATCATAAAGAACAACTTACAACACATATAGGAGGCAAATGATGTTGTCTTAGGAATAGACATTCAGTTGGTAATTAATACACACATATTAATCATAGTAATTATAAGGCAATAATAAATAATGTCTTAATAAATATAGCAATTGGGAAACTGCCATTTTGCAGTCATAAAAGATAAAAGCAATAGTAAAACAAAAATAGCATAATCATTAAATGATTTGTCTTCGTTTTTGCATTCAAATATTATTATTGTCTTGATATGTTTGTTCCATAATATAGCATATGTATTTTTAATTATAGTTTTGAATATGTTAGTGTGATTTTAGCTTAAAAAGCATTTGTCCTTATAAAGTTATGCTTTCGCGGATAAAAAAAAGCTTACATTACGGCTGCTAGATGATCGTGTAACACGAGGAATGTATACACACCGCTAAAGATATCCCCTGCCTGTATTATCGTGTAACACTGGGAATGTATACACACCGCTACGGATATCTCCTGCCTGTATTATGGTGTAACACGGGGAATGTATACACACCGCTACGGATATCCACTGTCTGTATTATCGTGTAACACGGGGAATGTATACACACCGCTTAAGATATCCCCTGCCTGTATTATCGTGTAACACGGGGAATGTATACACAACGCGGCTGTCAGATTATCGTGTAACACGGGGAATGGATACACACCGCTACGGATATCCCCTGCCTGTATTATCGTGTAACACGGGGAATGTATACACACCGCTACGGATATCCACTGCCTGTATTATCGTGTAACACGGGGAATGTATACACACCGCTACGGATATCCCCTGCCTGTATTATCGTGTAACACGGGGAATGTATACACAACGCGGCTGTCAGATTATCGTGTAACACGGGGAATGGATACACACCGCTACGGATATCCCCTGCCTGTATTATCGTGTAACACGGGGAATGTATACACACCGCTACGGATATCCCCTTGCCTGTATTATCGTGTAACACGGGGAATGTATACACACCGCTACGGATATCCCCTGCCTGTATTATCGTGTAACACGGGGGATGTATACACACCGCTACGGATATCCCCTGCCTGTATTATCTTGTAACACGGGGAATGTATACACACCGCTACGGATATCCCCTGCCTGTATTATCGTGTAACACGGGGAATGTTTACACCCCGCTACGGATATCCCCTGCCTGTATTATCGTGTAACACGGGGAATGTATACACACCGCTAAAGATATCCCCTGCCTGCAATATCGTGCATCACGGGGAGTGTATACACACCGCTACGGATATCCCCTGTCTGTATTATCGTGTAACACGGGGAGTGTATACACACTGCTACGGATATCCCCTACCTGTATTATCGTGTAACACGGGGAATGTATACACACCGCTACGGATATCCCCTGTCTGTATTATCGTGTAACACGGGGAGTGTATACACACCGCTACGGATATCCCCTGTCTGTATTATCGTGCAACACGGGGAATGTATACACACCGCTACGGATATCCCCTGCCTGTATTATCGTGTAACACGGGATATGTGTACACACCGCTAAAGATATCCCCTGTCTGTATTATCGTGTAACACGGGGAATGTATACACACCGCTACGGATATCCCCTGCCTGTATTATCGTGTAACACGGGGAATGTATACACACCGCTACGGATATCCCTGAATGTATTATCGTGTAACACGGGGAGTGTATACACACCGCTAAAGATATCCCCTGCCTGTATTATCGTGTAACACGGGGAGTGTATACACACCGCTACGGATATCCCCTGTCTGTATTATCGTGTAACATATCCTGTCGGCATACATATCACAGAGCAGTGACTTTCCTGTCGGCATACATTTCACAGGACAGTGACTTTCCTGTCGGCAAACATATCACAGACAGTTACACTCCTGTCGGCATACATATCACAGGGCAGTGACTTTCCTGTCGGCATACATATCACAGGGCAGTAAATTTTCTGTCGGCATACATATCACTGGACAATGACTTTCCTATCGGCATATATATCTTAAGACAGTGACTTTCCTGTCGGCGTACATAGCACAGGGCAGTGACTTTCCTGTCGGCATACATATGACAGGACATTTACTTTTCTGTCGGCATACATATTACAGGGCAGTTACTTTCCTGTCGGCATACATATCACAGGACAGTTACTTTCCTGTCGGCATACATATAACAGGACATTTACTTTCCTGTCGGCATACATATTACAGGGCAGTTACTTTCCTGTCGGCATACATATCACAGGACATTTACATTCCTGTCTGTTGGCATACAGATAACCACACTTCAACAAAGGGCATAAATCCATGTTTATGTAAGAAAATGCTATATTTTATTTTATATTCAGAAATGATAATAAAAAAATTCCACTACGGCGAAGCAAAAAACAAACTTCTCAAAACTTTATCAGGAATATGTGTTTATCAGTGTGTTTGGAGGGAAAGTCATCTATAATGAGTAGTGTTTTGTATCAAGTATAACATTGATTTGCACAGTTTCTTAATTTTACAGAACGATCGCAGGAGATATGGAATGGAACTTTTGTCGGCGTTGAAGGAATATATAAAGATATCCCTTTATCGTCTCCTTTGAGGCTTTATCGAGATAGTGAGCGAGAGAAAGAGAGTCGTTAATTTCTGACCTTTTATTATTAAGTATTATCATCATATCATCACTATCAGTAGTAGTAGCAGCAGCAGCAGTACTTGTAGTACCAGTAGTAATAGTATAGTTTTATTTTTGTTGTTGTTGCTGTTGTTGTTGTTGTTTTATACCGCACAAGTAAAGTACACGGGCTTCTTGTTTCTCCTGAACAAGAAAATTCAAAATAAATGGGTTACTTGTCGTTATCCTGTTCTGTAAGGGTATTATTTCACTGTGCATTTTGAAAGTATTAGTGGTTTATATTGAATACTATTTACATTTCTTCCATTTATGTTTAAATAGAAGTTTGTAACAAACCTGTATCAATGTAATATTTCTATACAATAGTGTAACTTTACAGCGTATCCATTGTTATCGTTTTATTGTAAGATGGATCATAGTCGGATATTTTGCAGCCGAAAGTTAACATCCGTGTGCTCCAACTCGCAGTAGTTGTGCCGGGTGTTACAAGAGACTGGTATGTTTTGTATTTTAGAATGAATTTTGTTGAATGATTAAGGATATACTGTAGGATGTGATGCAAGATCTGATCGTATAGCCGCAACCCAGTCACGAACAAATGACAACAGATCAATTTTCAAACTTTCGTTTGCGTAGTTACAGCACGAAGGCGATAACCACAGTAGCGGGATTCGTTTACCTGGGTTTCATTATAGGCCGGTTAATCCATGCAGTCATTCATTAAATAGTCATTAAATGGTCTGGGGTCCATTTTTACAGACCACATCAGACTTGCTCTTAGGGCGCCCGTGGATGAGCAGTTACAGTCGCCGGCTGTAATTCCTTAACCTCTTACCGCGTGGGTTCGAGTCCCGGTCGGGACGAGAAGTTTCATGTGGGGAGGATTTCAAGTTTCTCTGCTCTCTGCGCCGGTGAGTCTTCCTCCACCAATAATTAGCTGGAGGTCGACAATATGGCCAAAACTGAACTTATGCAAGTAGGGAAATATCTAGATAGAAATTCCAGATGCACTTCACCGTTATTTGACTAGATGATGTCACATTTAATAAATAAGTTAGGCAGGTGCTTATTGATCAACAATATAAGTATTTAGTTTCTACTGAAGTTGCGATAATTGTCAAATAACAGTCTACAAGATACGGAAGGGCACTTTAATGTTGCTTTGTTTTGTTTGGTGTTGAACCTTTAAACTTTTTGTTACAACGTACGGACAAAAGGTTGATCATATTGGTCCAGAGACTGTTGCCTAGCAAGGACCACTGGTTCACAGCAGGTCGCCGGAAGACACCCCACATGAATATTATCGCCCAGACTGGGACTCGAACCTAGTCTATACTAACCGTTGATAGTTTAACCGGATAATGTCTTCGATACCCCAGGTCATACATAAATCATCGATTTGTATTTTATTTAGCTGTGTACTAATTGTTGTATTGTAGGTTCTTTAAATGTTGTATTGGTGAAAGTGTTTGTTGTATTGATGTGTGTGTGTGTGTGTGTGTGTGTGTGTGTGTGTGTGTGTGTGTGTGTGTGTGTGTGTGTGTGTGTGTGTGTGTGTGTGTGTGTGTGTGTGTGTGTGTGTGTGTGTGTGTGTGTGTGTGTGTGTGTGTGTGTGTGTGTGTGTGTGTGTGTGTGTGTGTGTGTGTGTGTGTGTATTTAATTGTTCATTGTTGTTTGTGTTCAATATTGTATTGTTGTGTGTGTTAATTGTTTTGTTTATTGTTGTATTGGTAGGTGGATGTTTATTGTTGTATTGTTGTGTGAATTTATTGTTGTGTGTGTGCGCGCGCGATTGCGTGTGCGTGTTTGTGCGTGTGTGTCTATTGGGTGTGTGTATTTTGATGTACTGTTGTATGTTTTCATTGATGTATAGGTGGGTGGGTGTATATCGTTGTATTGTTGTTTCTGTTTATTGTTATTTGGTGGGCAGGTGCCTATTGTTGTATTGGAGAAAGAGTATTTTTATGCAGTGCTGTGTGTTTATTAGTGTCTGTGTGCGTGTGTGAGGGTGTGCGTGTAAGAACGCGCGTGTGTGAATGCGTGCGTGTGTGTGTCTATTGTTGTATTGGATGGTGTGTATTTTGATACATTATTGTATGTGTTTATTGGTGTATAGGTGGGTGTCTGTTATTGTTGTATGTGTTTATTGGTGTATAGGTGGGTGTCTGTTAGTGTTGTATGTGTTTATTGGTGTATAGGTGGGTGTCTGTTATTGTTGTATGTGTTTATTGGTGTATAGGTGGGTGTCTGTTATTGTTGTATGTGTTTATTGGTGTATAGGTGGGTGTCTGTTATTGTTGTATGTGTTTATTGGTGTATAGGTGGGTGTCTGTTATTGTTGTATTGTTGTTTCTGTTTAATGTTATTTGGTGGGTGGGTGGTTATTGTTGCATTGGCGGGTGTGTATTTTGATGTATTGTTGTATGTGTTTATTGGCGAATAGGTGAGTGGGTGTTTATTGTTGTATTGTTATGTTTGTTTATTGGTGTTTTGTTGTGTTAGTTTATAGTTGTGTGTATGTACTATTGTATTAGCGGGAGGGTGTTTTTAGGTATTGTTGTGTGTGTTATTTGTTGTATTGGTGCGTGGGTCGCTATTGTTGAATTGATGGGTGGGTGTTTATTGTTGTATTGTTGTGTGTGTTTGTTGTTGTGTCTTTGCGTGTGCGTGTCTGTGTGTGTGTGCCTATTGTCCTACTGACTGGTGTGTATTTTGATTTTTTCTTGTATGTGTTTTTGCTGTATTGGTCGATGGGTGTATATTGTTGTATTGTTGTTTCTGTTTATTGTAATTTGGTGGGTGGGTGGTTATTGTTGTACTGGTGGGTGGGTGTATTTTGTTGTATTGTTGTTTCTGTATATTGTTATTTGGTGGATGGATGGTTATTGTTGTACTGGTGCGTGGGTACTTATTGTTGTATTGTTGTTTCTGTTGATTTTTATTTGGTGGATGGGTGGCTTTGTTGTTCTGGTAGGTGGGTAGTTATTCTTGTATTGTTGTTTCTGTTAATTGTTATTTGGTGGATGGGTGGTTATTGCTGTACTAATGAGTGGGTACTTATTGTTGTATTGTTGTTTCTGTTTATTGTTATTTGGTGGTTGGATGCCTATTGTTGTATTAGTGGATGCGTGTTTATTGTTTATTGTCATGTGTGTCTATTGTTGTTGTGTTGTCTATGTGTTTATTGTTGTTGTGTGTGTACTGGCGAGTGTGTATTTTGATGTATTGTTGTATGTGTTTATTGGCGTATGAGAGTTGTATATTGTTTTATTAGAATGTGTGTTGATTGTTGTATTAGAACGTGCGTATTTATGGATGTATAGGTGTTTGTGTTTATTTTTGTATTGGTGGGTGTCTGGTTATTGTTGTAATGTTGTGTTTATTATTGTATTAATCATCGTGTTTACTGTTGATTTTCCAATTCAAATAATGTGTTAAGGTGGATCGCTGCACTTTGAAGATGAAAGTAGCCTGTAATCCTATACCGTACTTTTATGATCCGTTGTACCTGTTAGCGTTGATTCTTTACCCTAGGCTCACCTTGATGTTAACAGGAGTGGTATAATTACTTAAACATATTCTGGCTAGTGAAGATGTTTGGTTCAGATATACGCATATGCTCATGAATCTGACTTTACATTTATTCGATACGTCGATCCAAATTCGAAGATACGTTGCCAAATTCCCAAGCTTTTACAAGAAGACTGAGAGCTGACCGCACGACTTGTCTGTCTTGTGTTTGCATGTTGTTTTGTTTATATCGTTCGATTATGCTTGAGATGATTTGTTATGGTAAATTGTTGTTGATTTCATTTGTATCTATGTTTGGTTTCCATGTTCATCATTATCTTAAATCGCAAGTGTTGCGCCTTTAGAAAACATTTCCAAGATTGAATATGCGTTCGCATTTTATTTGCTTTATTTAAAGTTTATAATTTAACAACATTTTTAAAATGTATATACTATAAAAGTCGTTTCGCATGTTAAATCCAGAACAAAATGTGTGCTCCTGAAATCTTAGTGTGTTGATTTTCGTTTATCATAAAGTCCCCATATGATATGAAGTCTAATAGGCCGTCCTTCAATCTGCGTGTAGGACTTACGTTGCGTGACAGACTAATATTTATTGTATAACCTTTCAAGCTCTTCATTTAAAACCGATTCTGCTGACATTGTGATAGATTGCTCTCGTTTGTGACCGGTCTGATAGTTTTCACTTTAGTTAGTCATATCTTTTCAGCCACTTCAGCTGCTTGAAACTTTAATTTAAATGCTCGCGACATAATATAATGTAATTCATACTACTGAGAAGATACTGTGTATAACAAGGTAGATAGAGATGATTAAGACCAAGAAATAATTGCGCTTGAACCTTCTTTTGATAACATGATATTTGATTGTTATGCTTACAAATTAAGACGTTGCTCATAATTTTAAAAGGAGAATACTGTTGTTGTTTTTTGTTTATTTAATAATTTCCTACCCTACATAAAATGTACAAAAAGTAGTGTTTTTCTTATAATGGCGAATAGGTGGTACTCGTGGCAGAGCGGTTAGAGTTGCCGACTTATAACTCCACAGCCCCCACCAAAGTGGGTTTGATTCCCTGTCGGGGCGAAAGCTTTCATATGGGAATGTTTCCAAGTTAACCTGCGGTACGACGGTGATTCAACCAAGACATAAAACTGGGACATTCCTCCGCCAAACATTGGCTGGACGTCGCCAACATGACCATAATTTGCTCGTGTGATGTAACAAAATGGAAAAGATATACTTCACAGTGCCGATGTAACTGCTGACAGTTTAAGACTTAATTGTCTTCACATGTTGCAAAAGTGTTCCTCCAGCAATTGCCTTGAACTTACTGCGTAATTCATGTAACATAGACGGTCGTTATTAAGAGTGTGGGAAATTAAATTCGGTAGTTTTATACTGACACAGAAGACGGTAAGCATATCCGAATAGGATCCGTGGATCTATTTGATGTACTTTTCGTTTGGACCAAATCATTCATTCATGATATATTTACGTTTAAAAGAATTAACACACGTAATGTTTCTTGGTCTATGTAAGCTACAATACCGGTTTCATTGCCTTTTTAAAAAAAAAGCTTGATGCGGACCAGAATATTGCAGTTTTCCTTTTGCTTTGAGGTAGAGCAAATGTAATGCTGTACCTCCAATTGAAATGTATCAAAATTAGGGTTAAAATGCTTAAAAAAGGGGGTTGGTGATGGTTCGAATCCCGGTATGAGCGCGAATGGTCAACCTTTTCACTTTAACGATTATTTCTCTATCACTCTACCAGATTAAGAAAGAAACATGAAGTTTTTAATTTATTCTTGTAAATGAATTTCAATTGCACGATTTGTGCCTAATTTGATTACAAATTCGTTACATGGTATATTCAAAGTCTAAAAAAACTAAATGTGGTAAAATTATTTTATATTTTGCAACATCAACCAAAAATCCTTACAAAACATTTTGGGCAACTTTGAAATTAATCGTAAGGCTATGTATAGATCGGTCATTTAATCATTTAACAATTAATTACACATTGTGAATAGTTTGGGTCAAACCAATCAAGTAACATGTTTGGTTGGTTTATCTTATGCTATATTTCGTTTCCAAACGATACGCAATAGCAAAACGCTTCTCTTATTTATCTCTCTAAAGGATATTACAAAATACTAGGAGTTTTCTTATTTCTAAAATAGAGACACGTTTAGAAGATAAAAATATCCATCAATTCAAAACCGGGTGAAGATTTAATTTGAAATGTGGGATATATGTCTTCATTAAAGTATACTACAAATCAGTCGTATTCATTATCATCTTCTGTATATTTTCTATAACACTGGATTTACCTTAAATATAGATTTGGCTCTTATTTCAACATTCAAATACAATGTACTTATTTATTGATATATAAATTTATTTTATTATATTTCAAGACGTAAACAATGAACTTCTCTCGTATGTGGTTTATGTAATGTGTGAAAAAAAAGATAAGAAAATAAAATTTAAGTACAAGATCGTTATAGAATTACCAACCTTTTGTTTATAACCAACGTTTATATCACAAGTTATTGTTCCGTTTCACATTCTAGACACTTCACTGTCCTTTATGTACTGTCTATAAAATCAACACTTCAATAATGGATATATGAGTTAATATACAAGTCCTTCAAATACGCGGTATTTAACAATTTACAAATTATTTAACAATATCCATGTTTTATTTCATGCTGTTATATATAAATCCACAATGATAGCTTCCCCAGGCGTACATCGTCCTCTCTCACAGGTATAGAAGTTTGTTTACCACTTGCTTGCAGCGCGGAACGAACTTTCACGCCATGGTTGTACGGGGGCCTGTTATCGGATGAGCGACCAGATTTCAACTGCTCACATCTCAAAGACGGATGCTTTGTTATAGGAAATGCCGGTTGGTACATCGATACAAGACACAGGCTACTTTGGCCAATCGGAAAGGTTGTAATGTAGACAGGATCTGTGTGTGACAAACGCAATGTATCATACTAATGCTAATAGAAGAGTGTGTCTGGTATGACTTTTTTTATAGTCTTTGCGAGGCATTGTTACAGTAATTGTTAAAGTAATGGACTTTGTCGATGAAAAAAACAACGAAACGTTAAATTATATAAAACCGATTTCTTCAGCTGTTGTGTATATTTAAATATATATGAACTTAATAATGATACTATTTGTGTTGATTATAGATCTATATTTTGATGGTGGTTGTATAAAGATAATGAAGAAAGAAGCACCTTAAATGTATTTTAATAAATGGTATCCGTTCATGTCTGTTACATGACTGGGGAGTTCCAAATGGTCAGTATGTGTTACAGCGTCTTACCATGTACGTATAAACATGTATATGGCGTACCGAGATTTGGCAACTTCGTGGGCTAGGCGAGTGTTTACTCTCACCTGTTACCAGTAGTGTACTCGGGTTTTAATGTTGCTTATATCTTTATTTCCTCCTTTGTAGAAGATTATAGTCTATATGCATGGTTATACATTGTGATGAACATACGGCAATAGCACAGAATAGAACAACAACGTCACAATAATGTTATGTACACTTCGCTGAATAGTAAAAGCAGAATAAAGTTAGTTATATGAACACAAACTAGTAACATTTACCTAAAGGAAATAACATTGGTCTGAGTCAAAACCTGTCTGGACAAGCATTTATGATGAAGGCCATATGTGTGTAAAATTTATATAATTTTATATGTATACAAATCTTAATGTAATGTCTTGTCGAAACGAAACACAAGGAGACAAAGATGTGATACATTCAACGTTAAGGACCAATAAAAAGACCTTACATTTAACCATTTAAAACTTCTCCTCCTCCTCCCCATCATCAACATCATCGCCAACCTCACCACACCAACATAAAATAATAGTAAAAAATGACAACCATCATCATCATTATAATCATTGTCATCAACATCGATCACCATCACCATCATCAGCATCAGCATCATCATCAGCATCATCATCATCAACAACAACAATTACAACAACAATCTCAGTATCACCACATCATTACCATCACTATCATCACACCCATAATATCCACTTTATCACCTGCATAATTATCTCCACATCGCCATAACTGTTAACATCATCATCACCATCATCATCATTACCATAATCATCACTGCAGCAGCATCCTCGTCATCATCCACAGATATGGCGTCAACACCATCGACATCATCATCATGTTTATTTCAACGAGATCAATATATCTAAGCATACAATACAAATGGCACTACATATGTCACATTTATATGCATAGGAAGTCCGTTTGTTGCTGTTGTTGTTGTTGTTTTAATACACTATAGCTCTCTTTAAGCCAATATAATTTTCCATCGAATGTTTGTCGTATTCCTGGCTCAGATAAAGTATTTTATAATGTAATGTAATTTGACGTTCTTTGAAGCTCTGCATCAATGCTTTTCTTGTTTATCACTGAATTGGTGTTTCTGTCGTGTTGTCTTTGATTGGTGTTCTGTGTTAAATAGCTGAATGGTTTCGGGTGTTTATATGGATGTCCTTGTAGAACTTTGCATATTAGTGTGAAAGCGTTTGGTATGTTGCAATGGTGATAAAGTTGCAAATCTAAGCAAGTGCTCACGGCATGCTATACATAGCGAATACAGCACTTTATCTGTTTCAAGTGAACACATCCACAACCATAAAAACGAAAAAAGAAACTGTTGGTGGAACGATAAACCAAAAAGAAAACAATAACAATTACTTGTAACTTGTTACTATCGGTGACCAATTATTGTCCTGTCAGTGTTGTTAAGCAGTGTTCGTTACTAATTGACGTTCGATGTCATGACGGTGTCATCACACAGTTAATGCAAAGATGCACATTAGTTATTATGCGTTCATGTAACACAAATTTGACCTGCTGTCAAAGTGAGCGTTCACTTACATTTGCCTTTTTTTCCTAAAGGTATGTTGCGTTCGCGCAGTTCGCGCAGTGTTGATATAGATGTTATACTTATTGTTTAAGTTAAAATTGCTGAACACTTTGTCGAAACATTCTTTGCAAGTTTGACTGTATTTATTTGACCAGAGCCGGTAGCGCAAACGGTAAATCACAAGCTCTTTGTACGGGAGACCCTGGGTTCAATCCATGGCCGCCACACATTTGATCCTTTAAAATGGTGGTGGTATAATTTCTTGCTAACGCTTAGATATAAAGGTAGTTCCACGGCTGGTCGGCCTGGTGTCAGGATAATGTGACTTAATGTCGTCTACTGTCCGGTAATCAGGACAGTATAACCACACTGACGACAGCACTATGTTCAAAAATGGACGCAGTCTTCGGCTAAATGAGCAAATGATGGTTTGACGACACGATAAACCCAACAAACGATGTACTCATTGTTCATCGTACACCGTAAACCAACATGTCCAGCCAATTTTGAAATCCGGCTCTGTACAAACGTCTCTATAAGTTTGAGATGGAACTGCAAAAATGACATCTGGGATTCTATAAGTTATAACAGAATATTTCAATTCAATTCCAAAGTTGTATGATGTACAAAAGTATACATACAGGCAGGATTATTTGCAGAGAGTACCAAATTGATATTTACGAAGCGATAAATGGATGACACTATCCGCAGGTACATTTTTGTAACAGTAAGACAGTTGTCAATAGGGGTTTTGTGGGAAAGTATCATTTTTGGTGGTTTCATTTTAATTATTGTATATTAATTAATATATCGTGATAATGTCAGGATTCATATATTTTAGTAAAACTGTAACTGCAGATGCCAATAAAACGTTTGTCGGCGTCAAAACCGTCATGGGAATAATGTATGAAATTTTTATACGGAAGTTTTTTAATTTTAGAATTTAATTCAGTTGCTTTCTACCAGACAATTGATTAAAGCCGCTTCTGTCAAACGCAGCTCTTTCTGCTGCCATTTCTTCAATCAAATGACACTACTTGAGTGAGGCTGTTCTATTTCATTTTAATAGTATGCATTAAATTTGAATGAAAAAAACACACATCTTGTTCGAATATAGAAATTAATCTAAATTTAATTTTAATCAAATTCATTTTTTATCTTACAAATTTGTGAGAACAAAACAACTTGGCAGAATCCAGTTTTTATTTATTCGATTGAGAAAAAAACGTTATAAAATGTTTCAAAAATATTCTTTGCTCATGTCCATCACATCAAAGGCACTGTACATATGCCGCAGCATACCTGTTTTTCGTTGATTTTTGAAATAAAGGAATGTGTTTATCACTGTATAAGCAATGCGTTTTATATGTTTGTGCAGTGACATATCTGTAGAGGAATACAATTATGTCCATAATATATCTAGTCTATGTTGTTATTTCCTGGTATTTCCTGGTACTGCATGCTGATTGGAGACACGGTAGAAACCAAGAGTGACATGTGACACTTATGTTTGTCAGTGTATGTAGAGATGGTTTGTCCGACCTAGGTCGCCTATTAGAATACAACTATCGTAACAATGCGGGCAATAAATATCAACTAGCAGGCATGAGAAAAATCCCATATGTACCACAATACATATATTACTGATGTAATCTAGTTAATTGGTATTTAGGTATGCAATAATACGATTTCTCATCTATTCTTGGCACAAATGGTCCTAATAAAAACATCCAGTTATATTAATTCAGTACAGAGAAAATACATTAATGCAATACGCTTTCTTACTCTCTTATTGTAATTCCAATTTTGCGTGTTAATTATAAATTTTCTGTCTTCGGCTTCATGTATTTATGTATGTACAATTCTTTGCACCGCTATTTTTAGACCAAGTTCATGAAATCAAATACACAAAAAGTATGTGTTATTTTTAACTGAATAACTGTCAGCCGAATTATGTAAGTGGTATATTGTTGCTTGGTCTTTCATAGTGTGACATGGAAAAGGTAATTTTAAGTAAACATGCTTGGAAAAAAATGTAACTAGAAAATACATTGTTAACAACAAATCTCCACTTACTATTTATGATAGGAATGTAGTTCTCATTTGGGTATTCAAGGGGGATAACAATTGGGGTATTCAAGGGGGGATAACAATTGGGGTATTCAAGGGGGATAACAATTGGGGTATTCAAGGGGGATAACAATTGGGATATTCAAGGGGGATAACAATTGGGGTATTCATGGGGGATAACAATTGGGGTATTCAAGGGGGGTGACAATTGGGGTATTCAAGGGGATAACAATCTGCAGATCAACATCTTTTGTATAAACAAACCAATTATCAATCAAAGAGGCAGTTGGGTTACATTTCGCTTACATTGTGTTGTTGAAGATATACGGAATTAAGAACCTACAGGTATAAACTAATATTGTGTAAATATTTGAATTTTTTTTTATACAGTTTCCAGTTTTGTCAAAGTATTGGTATACTTAAGTCTCTTTATATAATTATTTATATTGTAACACACTACCCTACTATATCCTGTTTTAGTTTGTAAAAGTTTGGTATTTCTAACCTTTAATTGATACACTGGACGACAAAAAATCAATCTAAGTTCATGTATATATCGACAACATCACCGTAGCATAACTTCTAATGGTGGCAACATTTGTCACCGTAGCATAACTTGGCTGAGTAATAGTGAAGGGTTCTTACTCACCAATTATCCGAGTCTGTTTCCTTTCAATTCGGAATATTAAATCTGTTCCACTAGAAAATATAAATCGACAATAATCTGGTTACAACATGAACGGCACTCCCCGTGGATATGATGGTCATTAATTCGTCTTATTTATTGGATTGTAATTATTGAGCGTTTTTTAAAGGGTAATTTTGGCCGATTTCAAAATGTTTACACACCATTTTTGTCCGACATTCTGCATGTTATTAATAATTAATCAGTATTTCACAAATAAGATTACACTGAAAATTAAACATGATTATTAAATCGTCAAATCCTGATATGGACATTGAATGACTAGATACTTTGTATTTAAGTGTAATAAAACTAATCCTGTAGACAGTTTACAGAAAAGTTTTGAAAATGTCATCAGCTGTTAGTCTTTCTCTTTTATAAGCCTTTTTTAAAGGCATAAATTGTCAGAACTACCGACAATGAACAGTCTCCATGAGAGAATGTCTTCCTCTAGTCTACCAGTTTAATGTCTTCCTCTAGTCTACCAGTTTAATGTCTTCCTCTAGTCTACCAGTTGAATGTCTTCCTCTAGTCTACCAGTTGAATGTCTTCCTCTAGTCTACCAGTTTAATGTCTTCCTCTAGTCTACCAGTTGAATGTCTTCCTCTAGTCTGCCAGTTGAATGTCTTCCTCTAGTCTACCAGTTTAATGTCTTCCTCTAGTCTACCAGTTGAATGTCTTCCTCTAGTCTACCAGTTTAATGTCTTCCTCTAGTCTACCAGTTGAATGTCTTCCTCTAGTCTACCAGTTTAATGTCTTCCTCTAGTCTACCAGTTTAATGTCTTCCTCTAGTCTACCAGTTGAATGTCTTCCTCTAGTCTACCAGTTGAATGTCTTCCTCTAGTCTACCAGTTTAATGTCTTCCTCTAGTCTGCCAGTTTAATGTCTTCCTCTAGTCTGCCAGTTGAATGTCTTCCTCTAGTCTGCCAGTTGAATGTCTTCCTCTAGTCTACCAGTTTAATGTCTTCCTCTAGTCTACCAGTTTAATGTCTTCCTCTAGTCTGCCAGTTGAATGTCTTCCTCTAGTCTGCCAGTTGAATGTCTTTCTCTAGTCTGCCAGTTGAATGTCTTCCTCTAGTCTACCAGTTTAATGTCTTCCTCTAGTCTACCAGTTGAATGTCTTCCTCTAGTCTACCAGTTGAATGTCTTCCTCTAGTCTACCAGTTTAATGTCTTCCTCTAGTCTACCAGTTGAATGTCTTCCTCTAGTCTACCAGTTGAATGTCTTCCTCTAGTCTACCAGTTGAATGTCTTCCTCTAGTCTACCAGTTTAATGTCTTCCTCTAGTCTACCAGTTGAATGTCTTCCTCTAGTCTGCCAGTTTAATGTCTTCCTCTAGTCTACCAGTTTAATGTCTTCCTCTAGTCTGCCAGTTTAATGTCTTCCTCTAGTCTGCCAGTTTAATGTCTTCCTCTAGTCTGCCAGTTTAATGTCTTCCTCTAGTCTGCCAGTTTAATGTCTTCCTCTAGTCTACCAGTTTAATGTCTTCCTCTAGTCTACCAGTTTAATGTCTTCCTCTAGTCTACCAGTTGAATGTCTTCCTCTAGTCTACCAGTTGAATGTCTTCCTCTAGTCTACCAGTTGAATGTCTTCCTCTAGTCTACCAGTTGAATGTTTTCCTCTAGTCTGCCAGTTTAATGTCTTCCTCTAGTCTACCAGTTTAATGTCTTCCTCTAGTCTGCCAGTTTAATGTCTTCCTCTAGTCTGCCAGTTTAATGTCTTCCTCTAGTCTACCAGTTTAATGTCTTCCTCTAGTCTACCAGTTTAATGTCTTCCTCTAGTCTACCAGTTGAATGTCTTCCTCTAGTCTACCAGTTGAATGTCTTCCTCTAGTCTACCAGTTTAATGTCTTCCTCTAGTCTGCCAGTTTAATGTCTTCCTCTAGTCTACCAGTTTAATGTCTTCCTCTAGTCTGCCAGTTTAATGTCTTCCTCTAGTCTGCCAGTTTAATGTCTTCCTCTAGTCTGCCAGTTTAATGTCTTCCTCTAGTCTACCAGTTGAATGTCTTCCTCTAGTCTGCCAGTTTAATGTCTTCCTCTAGTCTGCCAGTTTAATGTCTTCTCTAGTCTGCCAGTTTAATGTCTCCTCTAGTCTGCCAGTTTAATGTCTTCCTCTAGTCTGCCAGTTTAATGTCTTCCTCTAGTCTACCAGTTGAATGTCTTCCTCTAGTCTGCCAGTTGAATGTCTTCCTCTAGTCTACCAGTTTAATGTCTTCCTCTAGTCTACCAGTGAATGTCTTCCTCTAGTCTGCCAGTTGAATGTCTTCCTCTAGTCTACCAGTTGAATGTCTTCCTCTAGTCTACCAGTTTAATGTCTTCCTCTAGTCTACCAGTTTAATGTCTTCCTCTAGTCTACCAGTTTAATGTCTTCCTCTAGTCTGCCAGTTTAATGTCTTCCTCTAGTCTGCCAGTTTAATGTCTTCCTCTAGTCTGCCAGTTTAATGTCTTCCTCTAGTCCACCAGTTTTGATGAGAAATGTGAGTGTGTTAAGACTAGGCAATATGATGGTGATGTAGTATTTACTTATTTGCTTATTAACATTAGATGCTATATTATTAACAAGAGTGAATAAATATCCATAAAAACGTGTGTAAAACACGATAAAAATATGTTCACTTATTTTGTTGATGAAAAACTGTTTTATATAGAGTTTTAAGATACATTGTTTGTGTTTCTTCACTTTAATTGAACTATAATTAAATAATGGCATGAACCATTACTCCTGTACAAATGATGATGAAAGAGGCAACCAAAATTCATAAGAGGTGACCATCATTTAACAGAGATGAGTACACACCTCTCCTCCTCTCATGTGGCGGTGATTTTTCCACGTGATCAGCAACAACTAAATTAGTGCTGACGAAGTGAATCTGATGCTTCCTAAAGTTACACTTAGCCCAGAAAACAGTTTGGAGTCATAATATTCCATTATAAGCGAGAGAAAGGAAGAACAAGATAAAAGGTTAACATTGCAACAATAAATAAAGAGAAGAGGTACCATGTTTGCTGTCATAAATGGGACTTACGGCATCATTTGCTATAATAATTTAAGGTTAAAGGTATATAACGTCAAAGTGTATCTAAATGGTACCGTAAATGCATTCTAAAAAAAAACAACAACGAAGCGATCTTTATCTAAATCCAATCACTGTTTGAACATTCATGAAGATTTAATAACAATTAACTGAATGAAAATAATGTCTGCAATAGACACTTATTTGACTTCACAATACATATATATGAAACAATAAGCTTAACCTGGGCTCAAAACGGTACCACTTTTGTAATTAGACGGCATTAAATGAAATGCAAACCTCGATGGCTTAAGGGTGCGATAGGAAATCCTGATAAGCTTATATATAGTTAATACACCAACCGGTACAATGTAATGGACGATGTGCCAACATTCTTGAGGCAGAATTAATATCAAATAAAAGATAATGGTATGCAAACAGGATTCGTTGTTCTTTTTTTGGAAAATTCATAACGGGATCAATTACAAAGAATACAAAAGAAAAGAAACCATATTTGCAAGGAAATACCTCAAGAATATAGACTTAAAACATACTCGACTGTTGCCCATATCTTATTGAACTATAAATAAATAAAAATTCCTATAAATAAATCTAAGAGAACGTGATAAAGCCATGGCCAATAAGAAATGCAATAAAACATCGGACAGTTAAGGAAACATTCTTTATTATGCTGGTCTGGTGGAACATATCAAAATGTAAATTTGTTTTCAGCGTTTGTGTCGCCTTTCATACTTCCCATCTTCTTGTAAATAATCAAAGTGTAAATGTCTTGGATAGTAAATCGAGGCTCAATATGAGAGGCTTAATATTCAAAAGAATGTACACTATTTTAACAAAAAATAACATAAAGTGATCATGAGCAAAGGAAATTAAACAAACTTGATCCCTAACCTGTGTTTGAGATTACTTTCTATCCAAATTTATATGAAGACTATAATCTTGAGTGACATTTAATCTCTAGAGTACACAATGTATATATATATAGACGTAAGACAACAAGAAAACATCAATATAGATTGTTGTTGGGAGAAAGTTTAAGTATATTATTGCTAACATCAATTAATTGTATGAGAGAATGAACTTCCTTGTGATTTTTAAAAAAATAAAATAGTATAACCTATAGTCTATAAGCGTAATTACAGACCGCGCTCAATAAGAATTCGGGGTAAAATAAGCGGAATAATTTCTGATAAATTAACCAAATATATATTTTACAGCACCTAGTTGTTTTTGTTGGATTTTTTGCCATTGAATCATAAAATAATATCTCATGTGTGGGCGGGCAAATATATATTTCGAAGTAAAAGTTGGTTAACGCCAACACGTGCACTTTGACAATGTTATATTTTTGCCTTCAATAAAGAAAACAGGAAAACATTAGCTAACCTCTGTTTTTAGCATTACGTATGTAGTCTAGCCTTTTCGAGGTATGGTTTAATTGGGCGATTTCGCTTGCGACATCGTTCAGAGTTATGAGAAAGCGGATCTTTAGAAGAAAGGATTGACCCAGCATGACCTTCAACAGCCTGAAGTCAATCTTTTTACTGTGGTAAACGTAGTACGTTTGCGGAAACAAATATGTTATGTAGATGGTGACCGACGCATAAATTGTGTCTTGGCATGCTCGAAATTGTAACATTAATATTGTATTCTGCTGAAACTAGATATTTAAGCGATTATATTAAATACTACAGATATACGAAGTGCAAATTTATGAATGAACAACCGCGCAAGAATATTACTCAGTGACTAAAAAGGGATTGTCTATTTCTTTCTTTGTTGACGATAAGAACTAGTTCTGTGGAGACGTGATATAAGATACTATACAGATTTTATATATAAAACCTGTAACTGAATTCCCTAAAAATGCAGCCGTTTTCAAGCGGTTTGTGTTTAATTGTGCAGTACGGAAGTTTTATAGATGTCTGCTCTTGAGATTTGCTGCATCACCTGGAATATAAAACCACCATGAATGTCTTATGAAAGTATAACATGCATCACGAGTTTTCCTCTTTCTCCTTTTTTTAATAGCCTTTGTTAGCTGAATATTATTTACTAAAATTCTCATATATTTGTGAAAATCAGATAAACAGTGTCAACAGTGTGCTTCAAGTTGCTTCTTAGGGTTTTAACCTTGTAACTATAAAACCACTTAACTTTAAACTGGCACTTTCTGTAACTAGAAATTAGACAAGAATTGCAACGAGCAAGAACGACTCTTTCTCATTCAGTACACGGATTACTATCCGTTGCTGACTTAACGAAATAGCATACCTTAACCGTTATTAAAATTAAAAAAAGAATCAGCGTAAGTTGAGAAGAGTTAGGGCTTTGCGTAAAAGTGATTAACGACGCAATTTATTTGCTTCTTTCTGTCTTTTGGCCGTCCTGACAGTCCCTCCATTCGTCCGTTCCGTCTGTCCGTCCACTCAGTCATTCCGTTAAGTAGCCAGGCCGCCCGGTCAGTCCGTCCAGTCCGTATAGTTCGTCCAGTCCGTCGGTCAGTCATTCAGTTTGGCCAGTCAGACCGTCCAGTCAGTCTAGTACGTCAATCAGTCCAGTCAGTCCTGTCAGTCAGTTTGTCAAGTTAGTCCATTCAGTCCGTCCAGTCCAAGAGTCCATCCAGTCAGTCAATCAGTCCGTTTAGTCAAGTCAGTCCATCCAGTCCATTCAGTCAGTCAGTTCGTCAGTCTGTCTTGTCAGTCAACTCATCAGTCCGTCATTCAGTCCGTCTAGTACAGAAGTCCAGTCAGTCAGTCCAGTCACTCAATTCGTCAATCCAGTCAGGGGCATTTTCTTCTGATATTTAACAATCGCAGTCGGCCTGATGTTGTTCTAGAGAGGCTTCAATAACTTCTCATGAACATTCATAATCCGAAGGATGAGAAGTCTGAAACGGTGCTAGAGAGGCAAACCTATAATATGTATGTATTATACATTGTAACTAAAATAGTATTGTGCTTTTGGTAAGGCGTGTATTTAGACAAATGAACTGTGATGTGATGCTTTGGTATATGTTGCAATACTCATAGGACTTTGTCATATATTCTTATTCATGATCACAACAATGTTACTTGTGCAGTGTGGCGGTCGTAAAAAATCTCCCCGTGCATGTAATCTATGTTGTCATTTAATTCATCCTAAAAGGATTGTTACGTGTATTTCCTTTGATGGACATTGAACTTTGGTTCTTCAATTCCATCTTCACATGAACAGGATGCTACAGTCATTTATTCGTCTCTGGTCATGTTTCTTCATGATTCAGAAAGTTAATTTTATTTGTGGTCAACCATTTTTTGTGTTGTTTTTCAAATCGAAATAATACCATATTCCTTTTCTGAACACTATGTGGACATTATCTTTCGATGACGTCACTACTTTCGTCATAACGTATAGAAAATATCCGCGCATGGACATTTTGTTTTCGAATAGATCGTTTTTCTTTTCGTTGCTTGCATTTGAGAAACTCGTCAGGAAGTGCGAGGTTAGAGCTCTGTAAAACCGGTTTAAGCATCCCAGTCGGTTCATATTGCCGACTGACCGTTCCAAGGCGGTAACAGTCGGGTTTGCTTTTTTCCTTAAATGACTCATCACAAATTTGTTCTTACTTTTCACTTGGCTTGCATGTGAAATACCTTTGTTCTTTGCCTTTTCGGAGTTTGGTATATGTTGCAATACTCATAGGGCTTTGTCATATATTCTTATTTGTAATTTCATAAAAGATGTAGCTGATAATTAAATAGTAAATATCCAATTAAAAGCAACATTTATGGCACACACACAGGTGTAACACATGTTTTACCAATCATTCGTTCCTTCTCGCTTTCTGACAATGATTTTATACTGACAAACTTCTACAATGTGTACTGAAATATACAACATGACGGATATGACAATCCCACATTAAATGTTGAAAAACAATTATTATGTTAAACTTTGCACCATACAGAAAAAAAGAAAAATATACATTTTCGTCGAGAAATGTCATTTCCAGAATATAGGCTAGTATTTCTATCACAACACACATGTTGTAATGTCAGCACGATATAATTTTTTTAAAATCTGTAGAGTGTAAAGGAATAAAACGACAAAATGTGCGAACAACAAGTTATGCTTCTCTTCGTCTTGATAATTATACAACATACATTCATTTATACGATTACCCATGATTACAATATTGATAATTTACGCGTTAACATGATAACTGAAAGATTAAACATGAGATAGAGAGAGAGAAGGAGATGGAAAGAGAGAGTGAGAGAGAGGGAGAGAGAGGGGAGAGAGAGGGGGGCGAGAGAGGGAGAGAGGGGAGAGACACACACACAGCCAGATAGACAGAGAGAGACAGAGGCTGTGAGACACACACACACACACACTTAGACAGAGAGACAGAGGCAGAGAGAGGCCGAGACAAAGACAGAGACAGCGAGAGAGACAGGAGATAGAGAATGGGCTAGAGGGATAGAGAGGTGGACTGGAGAGAGATGAACTGGAGAGAGATGAACATAAGTATATAGAGAAAGAGAAAGATGGAGGATGTGGAATGAAATAAGAGGAAAGAAAAGATATTGTCGTTTTACGATAACTTTTATTTTGGCTCTGATACAAATCTTGTTTATTCCGAAAGAAGAACTACCTATTACACCGTTTTAACTCCATGCATTTTGCTATACTTTGTATGTTCTGTGAGAAAAATCTTACATCTAAACACGATAACAGAGAACTGTCAAAGCTTTAAAACAATGTGATATTTTTACCGACCTTTCTGGAAACAAGAGCCGATTTCAGGACAATAAGGTAAAATGCCTTGGAGTTGTTTACATCTGATCATATTCAGGAACGTGGAACTAGAAGTTCGATCGAGTTTGGTAGAATTGTTCATGTTAAAGACACCACATGTGTTTAAATGATGAATAACAAAGCATATATACAAAAGATAATTGTACATGTATGTGACTGGTCGAATTTACCTGATTTCTCCATTCTGTTCATTCACCATCATAAACGCTTGACCAAGATTCCATTGTTTTAAAGTCGAAGTTGCGAAGCAGCCTGTACATAATGTACATGCGTACAATGAGAAATACATATCTCACGGGCGAAAAAGAAATATATCTGCGTCATTCATTCTACAGCGACATGAGAACACAGGCCATGTGAAGACATGACATGACAACAATAAAGTACTCGTGCTGTCACAGAAGCTAAGCTCAGATGCAAACAAAACAAGTACATGTTAGTGTTGACGCTATGTGACCATTGTGATATAATACATGGAAGCTGTAGAAGTCTAGCATACGCATATCCAACATAATCATAGATACAACTATCTGCCATTCGCTACACCTTGGAAGAGGAAATCGGCAATAAAAGTATAAACTCGGATCTGTGTTCTAGGCAGAGTGGCAGAGCAAACATTTCTTACAGAGCTTCAGGAGTGGACCTCCACCAAACACATTTCTCTCCTAATCATCAGTGTTACCAATCCAAATGATTCTGTTGAGACTTGTGTTTCTGTTCACATTTATTTGAGTGCGGGAGTTTCTATGAAATTTATATTTAAATCAAATATGTATACATCTGGAACACGTAACAGGTTGAAAGAATGTGTGAAATTAACGAATAATTAGCAAGCCATTCGTCAAATCGAAATTTGATTGCAAAGTAGAGTTTCGGGCTTTTGCTTCTTTAAGCAGTTATAAATCACAAGATATGTTGTAGGAAGAGTTATTGATCATTACACACATAAGAGAACTAATCCGAAATATATAACAAATTTAATATTAGAACGACCATCTTTTTTCTTTAGCTGCAGTGAAGCTTTTGGGTTAGAATTGGAGTATACTATCTCAGAATGTTCGAAATCTTGGAAGGAAAAAGGTGGTAAAACTATGTGTTTTATACAGGACAAGTTGTTGACAGGGACTTGGTTTTTGTTGCTGCATTTCCGGATATTGTTGTGGAAGTTGTGGCCAGTCAGACCGTCCAGTCAGTCTAGTACGTCAATCAGTCCAGTCAGTCCTGTCAGTCAGTTTGTCAAGTTAGTCCATTCAGTCCGTCCAGTCCAAGAGTCCATCCAGTCAGTCAATCAGTCCGTTTAGTCAAGTCAGTCCATCCAGTCCATTCAGTCAGTCAGTTCGTCAGTCTGTCTAGTCAGTCAACTCATCAGTCCGTCATTCAGTCCGTCTAGTACAGAAGTCCAGTCAGTCAGTCCAGTCACTCAATTCGTCAATCCAGTCAGGGGCATTTTCTTCTGATATTTAACAATCGCAGTCGGCCTGATGTTGTTCTTGAGAGGCTTCAATAACTTCTCATGAACATTCATAATCCGAAGGATGAGAAGTCTGAAACGGTGCTAGAGAGGCAAACCTATAATATGTATGTATTATACATTGTAACTAAAATAGTATTGTGCTTTTGGTAAGGCGTGTATTTAGACAAATGAACTGTGATGTGATGCTTTGGTATATGTTGCAATACTCATAGGACTTTGTCATATATTCTTATTCATGATCACAACAATGTTACTTGTGCAGTGTGGCGGTCGTAAAAAATCTCCCCGTGCATGTAATCTATGTTGTCATTTAATTCATCCTAAAAGGATTGTTACGTGTATTTCCTTTGATGGACATTGAACTTTGGTTCTTCAATTCCATCTTCACATGAACAGGATGCTACAGTCATTTATTCGTCTCTGGTCATGTTTCTTCATGATTCAGAAAGTTAATTTTATTTGTGGTCAACCATTTTTTGTGTTGTTTTTCAAATCGAAATAATACCATATTCCTTTTCTGAACACTATGTGGACATTATCTTTCGATGACGTCACTACTTTCGTCATAACGTATAGAAAATATCCGCGCATGGACATTTTGTTTTCGAATAGATCGTTTTTCTTTTCGTTGCTTGCATTTGAGAAACTCGTCAGGAAGTGCGAGGTTAGAGCTCTGTAAAACCGGTTTAAGCATCCCAGTCGGTTCATATTGCCGACTGACCGTTCCAAGGCGGTAACAGTCGGGTTTGCTTTTTTCCTTAAATGACTCATCACAAATTTGTTCTTACTTTTCACTTGGCTTGCATGTGAAATACCTTTGTTCTTTGCCTTTTCGGAGTTTGGTATATGTTGCAATACTCATAGGGCTTTGTCATATATTCTTATTTGTAATTTCATAAAAGATGTAGCTGATAATTAAATAGTAAATATCCAATTAAAAGCAACATTTATGGCACACACACAGGTGTAACACATGTTTTACCAATCATTCGTTCCTTCTCGCTTTCTGACAATGATTTTATACTGACAAACTTCTACAATGTGTACTGAAATATACAACATGACGGATATGACAATCCCACATTAAATGTTGAAAAACAATTATTATGTTAAACTTTGCACCATACAGAAAAAAGAAAAATATACATTTTCGTCGAGAAATGTCATTTCCAGAATATAGGCTAGTATTTCTATCACAACACACATGTTGTAATGTCAGCACGATATAATTTTTTTAAAATCTGTAGAGTGTAAAGGAATAAAACGACAAAATGTGCGAACAACAAGTTATGCTTCTCTTCGTCTTGATAATTATACAACATACATTCATTTATACGATTACCCATGATTACAATATTGATAATTTACGCGTTAACATGATAACTGAAAGATTAAACATGAGATAGAGAGAGAGAAGGAGATGGAAAGAGAGAGTGAGAGAGAGGGAGAGAGAGGGGAGAGAGAGGGGGGCGAGAGAGGGAGAGAGGGGAGAGACACACACACAGCCAGATAGACAGAGAGAGACAGAGGCTGTGAGACACACACACACACACACTTAGACAGAGAGACAGAGGCAGAGAGAGGCCGAGACAAAGACAGAGACAGCGAGAGAGACAGGAGATAGAGAATGGGCTAGAGGGATAGAGAGGTGGACTGGAGAGAGATGAACTGGAGAGAGATGAACATAAGTATATAGAGAAAGAGAAAGATGGAGGATGTGGAATGAAATAAGAGGAAAGAAAAGATATTGTCGTTTTACGATAACTTTTATTTTGGCTCTGATACAAATCTTGTTTATTCCGAAAGAAGAACTACCTATTACACCGTTTTAACTCCATGCATTTTGCTATACTTTGTATGTTCTGTGAGAAAAATCTTACATCTAAACACGATAACAGAGAACTGTCAAAGCTTTAAAACAATGTGATATTTTTACCGACCTTTCTGGAAACAAGAGCCGATTTCAGGACAATAAGGTAAAATGCCTTGGAGTTGTTTACATCTGATCATATTCAGGAACGTGGAACTAGAAGTTCGATCGAGTTTGGTAGAATTGTTCATGTTAAAGACACCACATGTGTTTAAATGATAAATAACAAAGCATATATACAAAAGATAATTGTACATGTATGTGACTGGTCGAATTTACCTGATTTCTCCATTCTGTTCATTCACCATCATAAACGCTTGACCAAGATTCCATTGTTTTAAAGTCGAAGTTGCGAAGCAGCCTGTACATAATGTACATGCGTACAATGAGAAATACATATCTCACGGGCGAAAAAGAAATATATCTGCGTCATTCATTCTACAGCGACATGAGAACACAGGCCATGTGAAGACATGACATGACAACAATAAAGTACTCGTGCTGTCACAGAAGCTAAGCTCAGATGCAAACAAAACAAGTACATGTTAGTGTTGACGCTATGTGACCATTGTGATATAATACATGGAAGCTGTAGAAGTCTAGCATACGCATATCCAACATAATCATAGATACAACTATCTGCCATTCGCTACACCTTGGAAGAGGAAATCGGCAATAAAAGTATAAACTCGGATCTGTGTTCTAGGCAGAGTGGCAGAGCAAACATTTCTTACAGAGCTTCAGGAGTGGACCTCCACCAAACACATTTCTCTCCTAATCATCAGTGTTACCAATCCAAATGATTCTGTTGAGACTTGTGTTTCTGTTCACATTTATTTGAGTGCGGGAGTTTCTATGAAATTTATATTTAAATCAAATATGTATACATCTGGAACACGTAACAGGTTGAAAGAATGTGTGAAATTAACGAATAATTAGCAAGCCATTCGTCAAATCGAAATTTGATTGCAAAGTAGAGTTTCGGGCTTTTGCTTCTTTAAGCAGTTATAAATCACAAGATATGTTGTAGGAAGAGTTATTGATCATTACACACATAAGAGAACTAATCCGAAATATATAACAAATTTAATATTAGAACGACCATCTTTTTTCTTTAGCTGCAGTGAAGCTTTTGGGTTAGAATTGGAGTATACTATCTCAGAATGTTCGAAATCTTGGAAGGAAAAAGGTGGTAAAACTATGTGTTTTATACAGGACAAGTTGTTGACAGGGACTTGGTTTTTGTTGCTGCATTTCCGGATATTGTTGTGGAAGTTGTGGCCAGTCAGACCGTCCAGTCAGTCTAGTACGTCAATCAGTCCAGTCAGTCCTGTCAGTCAGTTTGTCAAGTTAGTCCATTCAGTCCGTCCAGTCCAAGAGTCCATCCAGTCAGTCAATCAGTCCGTTTAGTCAAGTCAGTCCATCCAGTCCATTCAGTCAGTCAGTTCGTCAGTCTGTCTAGTCAGTCAACTCATCAGTCCGTCATTCAGTCCGTCTAGTACAGAAGTCCAGTCAGTCAGTCCAGTCACTCAATTCGTCAATCCAGTCAGGGGCATTTTCTTCTGATATTTAACAATCGCAGTCGGCCTGATGTTGTTCTAGAGAGGCTTCAATAACTTCTCATGAACATTCATAATCCGAAGGATGAGAAGTCTGAAACGGTGCTAGAGAGGCAAACCTATAATATGTATGTATTATACATTGTAACTAAAATAGTATTGTGCTTTTGGTAAGGCGTGTATTTAGACAAATGAACTGTGATGTGATGCTTTGGTATATGTTGCAATACTCATAGGACTTTGTCATATATTCTTATTCATGATCACAACAATGTTACTTGTGCAGTGTGGCGGTCGTAAAAAATCTCCCCGTGCATGTAATCTATGTTGTCATTTAATTCATCCTAAAAGGATTGTTACGTGTATTTCCTTTGATGGACATTGAACTTTGGTTCTTCAATTCCATCTTCACATGAACAGGATGCTACAGTCATTTATTCGTCTCTGGTCATGTTTCTTCATGATTCAGAAAGTTAATTTTATTTGTGGTCAACCATTTTTTGTGTTGTTTTTCAAATCGAAATAATACCATATTCCTTTTCTGAACACTATGTGGACATTATCTTTCGATGACGTCACTACTTTCGTCATAACGTATAGAAAATATCCGCGCATGGACATTTTGTTTTCGAATAGATCGTTTTTCTTTTCGTTGCTTGCATTTGAGAAACTCGTCAGGAAGTGCGAGGTTAGAGCTCTGTAAAACCGGTTTAAGCATCCCAGTCGGTTCATATTGCCGACTGACCGTTCCAAGGCGGTAACAGTCGGGTTTGCTTTTTTCCTTAAATGACTCATCACAAATTTGTTCTTACTTTTCACTTGGCTTGCATGTGAAATACCTTTGTTCTTTGCCTTTTCGGAGTTTGGTATATGTTGCAATACTCATAGGGCTTTGTCATATATTCTTATTTGTAATTTCATAAAAGATGTAGCTGATAATTAAATAGTAAATATCCAATTAAAAGCAACATTTATGGCACACACACAGGTGTAACACATGTTTTACCAATCATTCGTTCCTTCTCGCTTTCTGACAATGATTTTATACTGACAAACTTCTACAATGTGTACTGAAATATACAACATGACAGATATGACAATCCCACATTAAATGTTGAAAAACAATTATTATGTTAAACTTTGCACCATATAGAAAAAAGAAAAATATACATTTTCGTCGAGAAATGTCATTTCCAGAATATAGGCTAGTATTTCTATCACAACACACATGTTGTAATGTCAGCACGATATAATTTTTTTAAAATCTGTAGAGTGTAAAGGAATAAAACGACAAAATGTGCGAACAACAAGTTATGCTTCTCTTCGTCTTGATAATTATACAACATACATTCATTTATACGATTACCCATGATTACAATATTGATAATTTACGCGTTAACATGATAACTGAAAGATTAAACATGAGAGAGAGAAGGAGATGGAAAGAGAGAGTGAGAGAGAGGAGAGGAGAGAGAGGGGGGCGAGAGGGGGGCGAGAGAGGGAGAGAGGGGAGAGACACACACACAGCCAGATAGACAGAGAGAGACAGAGGCTGTGAGACACACACACACACACACTTAGACAGAGAGACAGAGGCAGAGAGAGGCCGAGACAAAGACAGAGACAGCGAGAGAGACAGGAGATAGAGAATGGGCTAGAGGGATAGAGAGGTGGACTGGAGAGAGATGAACTGGAGAGAGATGAACATAAGTATATAGAGAAAGAGAAAGATGGAGGATGTGGAATGAAATAAGAGGAAAGAAAAGATATTGTCGTTTTACGATAACTTTTATTTTGGCTCTGATACAAATCTTGTTTATTCCGAAAGAAGAACTACCTATTACACCGTTTTAACTCCATGCATTTTGCTATACTTTGTATGTTCTGTGAGAAAAATCTTACATCTAAACTCGATAACAGAGAACTGTCAAAGCTTTAAAACAATGTGATATTTTTACCGACCTTTCTGGAAACAAGAGCCGATTTCAGGACAATAAGGTAAAATGCCTTGGAGTTGTTTACATCTGATCATATTCAGGAACGTGGAACTAGAAGTTCGATCGAGTTTGGTAGAATTGTTCATGTTAAAGACACCACATGTGTTTAAATGATGAATAACAAAGCATATATACAAAAGATAATTGTACATGTATGTGACTGGTCGAATTTACCTGATTTCTCCATTCTGTTCATTCACCATCATAAACGCTTGACCAAGATTCCATTGTTTTAAAGTCGAAGTTGCGAAGCAGCCTGTACATAATGTACATGCGTACAATGAGAAATACATATCTCACGGGCGAAAAAGAAATATATCTGCGTCATTCATTCTACAGCGACATGAGAACACAGGCCATGTGAAGACATGACATGACAACAATAAAGTACTCGTGCTGTCACAGAAGCTAAGCTCAGATGCAAACAAAACAAGTACATGTTAGTGTTGACGCTATGTGACCATTGTGATATAATACATGGAAGCTGTAGAAGTCTAGCATACGCATATCCAACATAATCATAGATACAACTATCTGCCATTCGCTACACCTTGGAAGAGGAAATCGGCAATAAAAGTATAAACTCGGATCTGTGTTCTAGGCAGAGTGGCAGAGCAAACATTTCTTACAGAGCTTCAGGAGTGGACCTCCACCAAACACATGTCTCTCCTAATCATCAGTGTTACCAATCCAAATGATTCTGTTGAGACTTGTGTTTCTGTTCACATTTATTTGAGTGCGGGAGTTTCTATGAAATTTATATTTAAATCAAATATGTATACATCTGGAACACGTAACAGGTTGAAAGAATGTGTGAAATTAACGAATAATTAGCAAGCCATTCGTCAAATCGAAATTTGATTGCAAAGTAGAGTTTCGGGCTTTTGCTTCTTTAAGCAGTTATAAATCACAAGATATGTTGTAGGACGAGTTAATGATCATTACAAACATAAGAGAACTAATCCGAAATATATAACAAATTTAATATTAGAACGACCATCTTTTTTCTTTAGCTGCAGTGAAGCTTTTGGGTTAGAATTGGAGTATACTATCTCAGAATGTTCGAAATCTTGGAAGGAAAAAGGTGGTCAAACTATGTGTTTTATACAGGACAAGTTGTTGACAGGGACTTGGTTTTTGTTGCTGCATTTCCGGATATTGTTGTGGAAGTTGTGGGTTGGGGTAAGAAAAGGTATTGTAGAATGTAAAGCTGCTGCGAGATGGTGCAACACAACTGTAAGCCGCTATTTAAAGGAAAAGTGTTTCCCTCTTTACAGAGTTACAGAAGACTCATGTTGTAAAACTTTAGTAAGAGTACAAATGTATGCTTGGTTTCACCAAATACAACTGCAACTTTGTGTTTGTAGACAATTTGCTGAATACTGTAATTTAGCTTTTCTTCACCCAACCACAAGGAGCCTCTTTTGTATTAGAGTTTTACTTAACAAAGAATGGGTATCTATGACCATACAAGACCTCAATTGTTTTATTTATTACATGCATTGCTCTAGAAATCATATATCAGTACTAAATCAGTAATTCGGTTTAATATCCGGTTATTTTAATTATTAGAAGGAAATATATATTTCAATTATTTTGGTCATCGTGGCTTAGATACTGAATATATAATTGTTCAGTTGTGTCACTTTAAAGTATAATCCACTCAATCAAGAGCCAATTTCTCAAAACATTACTGGCGCAACTGTACGTCAGCAGGGGCACAATAAACCTCTTTATAAGTTGTTGCATTGACTGTGAATAAAACCCATTTGGTTAGAAGTTAAATAGTTCTTTAATCATAAGTGTCAGTTTTTATGACAGCACCATGTATTGTTATTTTAGATTTAACAAAAACGTATTTATATGAAATTGCAATCTCGTGAGATTTTAGGCGACTTGGGAAGAATCGGTAGAATTTGCATGTTAAAATGTTTCCGCTAAAAACATATTTTGTTTAACAAAATCAAAATTAATGGAAATAAAGATTAAAATATTACTTCACGTCATTAGATTATGTACAAGAAAGGAACTTTTTCAAAAGACTTTTTTGTCATTATGCATCTGGAAAGTAAAAGTCTTCTTTATGTCGACGTGTTTTAGCTCCTGTAATTTTTAAACCATTGTGTTTTAATTATTACAATAATTGGCTCAGTAGTAAGCAATAATCTAAAAACAATATGATGTGCGAATCCATTGGTTTGTTTGCTATACCTATATTTCAACAATGTAGCTAAAACGCCTTAAAATTAGACTTTTAGTAACTATAACAAAGATTATTAACTATATTTTCTGCATTTAATATATGTTAATATATGTTTAAAAGATGTGTTGTTCTGTAGAAGACATTGATCGGTAACATATCATGAAATGCAGTAAGTAAATTGCTACACTTTCACCATTTTACCAGTTTATCAACAATATGTTAATACATATAATTCAAAGGTAAATCAGGATATTGGCAAATCAGTTTATTTATGTAACACAATGCACAAAAATGTGTTATCACATGGCAAGTATTTAAAATGTTCGATAGGTCGTCTAGAAACAAGAATTATTAATTATATAAAAAGTACATTATAAACAAAACATAAAACAATGCAACAACGTATAAAAAACACTTCAGAGGAATGTCGATCAGAAATGGGGATCGTTTTTAGAAATGGCTGTACCTTAAACCTAACAAGTATTGAATCAACAAACAACTGCCTTATCACTTTTATTAGCAAAATCATATTAAAAAGAATCCTAATTCAAAGAAATCATACAAAAGTCAAGTATAATATTATCACAATAAATATTGTGTATATATATATATATATATATATATATATATATATATATATATATATATATATATATATATATATATATATATATATATATATAGTCACTTATATAGTATTTTTTTTTTTGAGCAAGCTATCAATCTTCTGGATCCGTGTCAGAAACGGCTTGATTTTTTTCAAAACGAAATGGTGGTCTATACATTTTTATATATTGTTTTCCTAGATAAAGTCTTTTATAAAGAACCCTACCAATCAGTGACCAGGCTTTAACCTGTCAGCACTGTTACTCTGTCAATATATGTCTTTGTCAGAAGCATTTCTGTCTTTTATGTCATGAAAAATGGAGCGATGGATGTAAGCATCATAGGGTGCTGTGGTGTACATAGCTTTTACAGGTTGGCAGTGTTTATAGTGAGAATAGAGATGTTTGCCAGCTTCTGGACCCTTTGGAACCTGGCAGCTAAATTCTACAAAAATGGCTGCTTAGCGAAAGTTTTGCTTCAATCTTTTCACCGGAAGGCCAAATTTTAATTGTTTTGATTTTTCTATACATTGCACATATTTAAAATCTAAATATTTCTTATATTATACTGTAGAAAAGTTTACAAAATCAGGTGATAAAACAGTATCTATTGGATGTATTTTTCTAAGCTTGTACAAAAAAGAAGCTGGTTTTAACGTAGAACATGTCAAAACATTTTGCTTGGCTCACAAAACTAATCATCTTCGTCACAGTCTATTTTGGATCAAATTACTGTCAAGGTATTGATAAATAATTAAAATAACATAGTACTCAATTCCAGTATATTTTTTCAATACTTTGAACGTTTTATTCTATTTTAATTGTGGTTTGAATGTCTTGTGAATTGATTATCTGTGAAAGTTTTGATTTTAAAGAATGCTTCTGTTTGGGTGTTATTTGGACAGTTTATTATGTAAAAGATGTTGGTGCATATCTGATGATTTCAGTCGCTTATGCTTGGCTGTGACTTGTCTTTTTCTAGCTGCACATGATGGAGAAACACCTGGGTTATTTGGACACCTCATTAGAATTTGATCAAAAGGACACGATGTAGGTGCCGGATCATTACAATCTTGGTTAGAGTTGTCAACTGTTCTGTCCTTAGCCTGCTGATTGGGCGCTATTGGAAACTGGTAGGTTTGTAGCTGACTGATGCTGTGTTGTCACCACTAATGTCGGCGTTGTCATTACTGTTGTCGCTGTTTTCACCACTGATGTTGTTGGTTCAACGCCTTTAATAAAACAACAAATTGAAAATGGTTAAGTGATAACCGAAACCGAAATAATACGATGGATAACATGAGAAAGCGTGAGCTAGCTGACCAGTATTGAACAATTCAATTGGTTCAATAAGGGATATTATGATGGGCTGGGTTTTATCATAATTGGGAGGGCATGTTATCCCTCGTTCCCGACAGTGATGAAATACCGATCAAACTTCAACTTCCATGTAAGTCTCGTTTTATCTAAACATTCTATTTCATCACCTGTCTGGTCACCTTGGGATAACATGAGACTTGAAAGCAATGATACCAACTGAATTGCTATCGGGTTTGATCGTCAAACGCGTCTCAAGTGACTTGATCTATTTAAGAAACAATTACTTGCTATTAAATTAAATGCTAGTTAATCATATGTGATTTAACCTTTTTTACAACACCACTGACTTCAAAATGTATTCCTTGAAGATATAAAACATCAATGTCTTTTTTGAAGTACTAATCCATAATTGAGTGTATTTCTGTATTCCAAAATTCCATACTCCAAAGACTTGATATGGTTTGATGCTAACACCTGACAGTGGTAAATGAATACCAGTCGACTTTATTTAATGTACAGTCTATAGGTTGTATGTGAGCCAGTGCTGTAGATAAACATGTGCTGCATGTATGCTATGTGCAGAATAAAGTGTTGTATCAATTCCAATAAACTGTGAGACAGTCCTAATCCAGCTTGACAAATTCAAGGTAGACTTTGGCTGATGAGGTTTAATGTAACTGAGAAACAGTTGAGTTGATTATTGAATTGTTGCCCTCTTCTCCTTGTATAACACAATATGTTGCTGTTGTTGTAGTTTTTTTGTTATTTTCCACGCATATATCAGTTTCTTTTTTGTCACTGAAGGCTAATTATCTACATGAGCTTTCCTGACCTTAAGTTTTACTATAGAGCATTAATGAATATATCTATTCTTTCATCATGCAGTTGTAAAATAAACAAGGTTTAGGCACTAAATAGTCTGGACACGGGTGTCCAGTCAACAGTGCCAGTGGCATGGCTGTTTTCAAAGTAAGCTGCTTAAAGTTAATTGAATCAATGTCAATTGATTGTAAATTAATTAAAAATCAATGTAGCATCCAGAGTAGCTGTGTATCTGAGTAGAGATGGGTACAGATTGAATACACCCCTCTTATATCGTGTAAGTCTTGGTTGTTACCAATTAATAATAAGCTGTTTTCCACTTTCAATATAGAAGAGATTGTTCTCTTTGCATAATAATTGCTGAATATCTTATTTACATGTATTCTTATGTAAACCAGACATTTTTTGTATTTGCCTTGAAGGAATCACTTTCCCTTTCACCACAGTTAATGTTCCATGTTACAAAGGTACCGCTCATTCTGCTTTGACAGTTTGTTCCAATTGATTTGTACAATCTGCATATACACACATGTCATAAAACGTTATAATACAGAGTAATACATGTACTTTAAAGTACTATTTCTTAAAGGTGGTATCCGACAGTTTGCCAATATTAAATGCAGGTACCTATATCTAACCACTGCTTTGAGGACATTGACAATCCTTTTTGCATATACCCATACCTTATGTTTTATAAAGACGATGTTGAACACTAACTTTATTGTTAGACTGTAGTAATCGCGAATAGAATACTCTAAATATTCAGTATTTCCAATTTTATAAAAAAAAATTGCGATACTGCTAAAGATATATTTCGACGTCAGAACGGCTAACCCGGATGTCTATATAAAAGTAAGTGGTCACGTGTTTTCTAAGTTTAAAAATGGCTATAAATGCAGCGTGGTTTGGATAGGATACACCTGTTTGCAATGACGAGTGTGGATTTATCCTTGACTATTCAAACGGACCTTTGGCACCAATGAACAACATTTTGCAATGCCTTTTCGGGTATCAATGATTATATGGTTATTTGAGAAAAGATGTTTTAACCGCACTGTCGGATACCACCTTTAGGCTGTTGGGTAATATCATTGAGGTGACCAGTTGGTAAAACCATCAGTGTTGCTAATTTGGTTATTGATCCTTGAGCCTTGGTGCAAACATGTCAGCATCATGCAACATTCCAGATGACGCTATCTTCTTTTAGTGCTGATTTAATGAAAGATGCCTTTGAAAACATACATTATAGCTTGCATGCCGCACTAGGGATATTACATTTGTGCAGTGTCATATAGCATATTTTAATCGTAGCCGGTGGCTATCTTGATGGTTATGCATGGTAATGCCAAACAAACTATGTATGTTGCACCACTAATACGTCATGTGTACCTTAATTGTTGTGTATGTTGTTCAAATGTCCCGGTAGACTTTCTTTCAATTGCACTGAATGCTTAATGTTTGCCGACTGACTGCTCCAAGGCGGTAACTGATGGATTTGCTCTTATTGTATTTTGTCTCGTCTTAGTGCTGTTGTAACTTTTACAACTAACAGGCATGTGAATGACGTTGTATTCATTTATTCAGTTGCACTTTGTGCTCAGTTATTTTTGACAATATCTGCAAACAACCATTAAATATATAAATACATACACAGTTATGTCTCTTCATATCTATTTGTGTATATCTATATAGAGAGTAGTGTCCCGATTTCTCAATGTCTCGATTCTTTAAATGTTGGCGAAAACTCGAGCTCAAAGCCTGACCCCTTGATTCTGCCCTTATTATTCTATATAATTTTATTAGCGATCTCTCAAATACTCGATTTTGTGTAACTCGAGGTCCTTGCCTGGTCCCTGGACTTCTTACTTATTACTCGATTTCTCGAGTCGATTTCACACTTACGGTGATAATGACACCTTGTCAGGGCAATGTATTGTACACGTTGCCAACAGGCCATAAATGAACGGTGAGCCGTTAGAACTGCACGTGTGGAAAATCTGTACATTGTTTGTCGCACCTTCTCTTTATCTCTTTCGCTGCAAATTTACTTTGATTAAAGAGTCGAACTTTGTTTGATCCTGTGTTTTGGTTTATCTTTCAATTAGGAGAACTTAATTGGGAGAAAATAATTAACATTCAATATTTTACTCGTCCAACGTGTTATCTGGTTAAATTTGGACGGCAACTCGAATGTGCCGATTCTTCGAGGTTTCTTGTCATCACCGTCCGACCTCGAAGAATCGAGACCCCACTGTTTGATTAAGTACCCAAATGATCACTTTACTTAATATTTTAAAATTCTCCACTGTATTCGTAGCATTACGCTTATACCCACTGATAAGCTCATTAAGACTTTCACTGGTCAAAAGCTAGAAGCACAATGGTCAGCTAGCTCACGCTATCTCTTGTTGTCTCAAAGTCATCAGACATAGAATACAAGATAATCTTACACCATCACCAAGTATTCTGGCCTTCATCTTTTAAATCAACATGTTGAAGGTATTTTCTAACTTTACACTTTACTTCTAGTCGGCTTGCGGATCGGGAGGTCGTGGGTTCGAACCCCGGCCGGGTCTAACCAAAGACTTTAAAGTTGGTAGTAGTGGCTTCCCTCCTAACGCTCGGGGCTAAGGGAACAGCATTACGCCTGACTCGTCGGTGTCAGTATAATGGACCGGCCGGGTTCAGTCCCTGGGCACCTCATAAGTGCCCCTGTGCTATAATGATAGAAATGTCGCTGCGCAGTATCGGCAAAAATGCCGGCTAATCCCTTTACTTCTACAAGGGCGTGACCATCTTTGTTTCCCTCTAACTTGATTGGCGGAGTAGAATCTATAGGAAATAATGTGTGTGTTCTCGTAAGTGCTCAGCAATATTCAGCATGACAAGGTTTTTATCATTGTAATACCAAGACTGGCTGGCTCTATGTCCGTTAATGGTGACTGGGTGTGGTATCATGCCAGATTTTCATGGCATGCTATGCACAGTGGAGGGAACACTATATTTGCATCAGGTATACAGTCTCTGAATAACAGTGTTACTGTTTATGGGATGTTTTATCAATGACCAAACACACAAAGCTGTTGGGGGGTTTTATGCAATAGTTCGTATCAGTTGTTTTGTAACTTTTGCATTCGACTGACATAAGGTAAATGTAAAACAAAAAACAAATTTGTGACAAGAAACTAAACAAATAGAACAAACTCAACAGTTACGGCATTACAAATGTCAGTCGGCAGAAGAAGCTGACCAGAGTGCTTAAATATATCTCTAAAATGTAACTCAATTACTATTCGTCAAGCTTACATTATACTTGTGTAAATATCTACTTTAACAGACAAATAAAGTAAAGTAAAAGTGATCATTTTTTTCAAGAGTGTATAAACTGTATTGTTATTCTTAGTCACGTCATTCCCTTAATGTGTTCCAGTTTTACCCTTTTTATTGAATGCTATTCTGTTGGTTTGTGTGTAAACAAAACCTTCTACCAATATAAATTTACCTTCTGATTTTGGTTGTAAAACATGACGATAAGAGAAAATATTTTTAAACATAATATGCTGCATAGCAGTCTTAATGCGAGATATTACTGCCAAAATGCATGAAAAGAAATTTCCATAAATCCAAATTAAAGGTAATCAAGATGGAGAGAACGTGCTTGTCAATTGTTTTGTTCAACAATACTTGTGGTAGTTATAAACGAGTTTTGCTGTAGCAGCTAATGATTAGATATGATTTGTTGGTTGTTCAAAAAAGGGTATGTGTCATTATGTGTAACATTTAACTATTTTAATAACAATTATACTATCTGCGCATTGAACTTTTACCCAAAGTATTTTTTTAAACTGATAGCTGTTTCAGCAGTGTCTACAAATTTTACAAGATATCATTCCATTCCTGAAAAATCCATGAATGTTCCTTTGTCTGTGTTGTCTTATATTAACATAGTAAACACAATACAAATATTTTTTCTGTCAGTTTTGTTTGTTTGTGTGTGTTTTGTTGTTGTTATTGTCTTAAACAACAATTATTATCACCAATTGTTTAAATTCTCTGCACATGTCCTATGTTTGTGGAATAATCGCATATAAAGACTGCGTCAGAGAAGTAAATGAGAAAGTTATCTGAATTCTCATTCTGTTTAGGAGATCAACACACATGTTTCCGTCTCTATACTTGAGTAGTTATTGACACCACCTGTCATAAATGGATGGCCTGGCTTTAACAGACACAACTTATACATCTTGCCAAACACTTTCTGTTGTATTCCAACTAATTGTCTAATGGAGGCAATTTGATTATTTCGTTGTTGTTGTTGTTTTTTCTTTTTATTTCTGTTGTTTTTTCTCTTCTATTTTCTTTAACTACCCCTCTTTTCATCTTTTTTTTTTTGGGGGGGGGGAGTGGGGTGGAGTGGGTGTATCATTCCTTTACCAGTCATTTGGTAATTAGGTTATAGTTAAAAGCTAGTATACTATGACATCCAAATTAATATTCGATTGTACATTAAACACTTAAGCAGACATTCAACATAGGACAGAAAATACGTATCCTTGTTGTCAATGTAGTCATCAGTTGGACTTATACACCATGGAACTATAGTCAATGACTGTCTCTGTCTTACATAGACTTCTCAGTCACTGAATGTAAGGACAATAGTATACGGAGTGATTTGTATGGCAACGAAAGGAAAACAATTAAATATAAGGTTTCAGTTATAAGTATATCATACCACAATAAAACAAATAACAATAACAAAAGAGACACGATTAATAAAAATAGATAAATGATGTTGTTATTACTATTTTAACTTATCATCATATTCGAATTTCCTTCGGCAATCATCTGAATAGGCTTGAATTGTTTTATTTCCAGATTTACAAACCTTTAGCAGATATATTCGTTAGCAACATACAGCAAACTTGTTTTTATTGTAACATAACCATCCTCCCTATGTACGTACCATACATCTTTGTGTATAAGGTTGTTTCACATGTTCAACACTGAGATCAAGGCGGGATTATGACTGACATTGTAATGTAAACGAAACCTAAGTCATAAATATTTTTAAAATGAAAACACCGTAGTTTTAATTATTTTATACGTCTTACATGTGTATTTCACTTCTTAATGGATATTGCCTCACGCAATGTGTATAGTCTACACTGGTTAATGAATGAACTATATTATATAGGTACATCCTTTCAAATTGACGCTGCCATAAGTGCTTCATTATTACATTAGTTTTGTTACAGAACGTGATATTTATAAGTATTGTTTATATAGTCATTCAACAGTGTCCGTAGGGAAATCCGTTGATGAAACGTACTTGATAATAATCTTTACACACCTACTGAAAATGTTAATCAAACTAAGTAATGCATAATGATATTGGTAAATATTGTTCGTATGCATGTTATAATTATCACCCCTGTACACACGTATCCATTAGCTTCTTACGGAACACAATAGGTTACGGCAGTGTGTTTCAATGTTACATGGTATGGTGTACAAGCTGATATACTGACAGGGTGCGTAGATGGTTGCGGAATAAAACTCATTAAAATAGAGTACCTATATGATATTGCTAAATTAGTATACATTTTCTGATATTTGTAGTTACACGATCAACTAAACAAGAATGTGCTCATAGTAAATCATAAACCGCAAAAGTAATTTATACACTGTAAGTCAACATGACAAACCAATTTACAATACCTCTGTATAAACGTATCAATTAGCTTCTTACATAACTGTAAACAATTGATAACCGATGCCCTATAGATCAGGCAGTCTATTTCAATGCTGTAGTGTTGTGTAGTATGGTGTACAGACAGATATACATAAAGTATAGAATCATTTTAATAGCGTATGATGTTTTCGAATTTATAAATGGATAGCATTACTTAAAGCTAACAGTAAAGAATCGAAGTTTTTGTAAATAAGAACCAAGTTTGGTGGTTTCAGAATTTATATTTCTTGAAAAGGCATATTCATAATACTCTAAAGAATAAAATGGATCCACTGCCGAAGTCAATCTGACAGGGTGGATCCTTTGCCAACTTCAAGTCGGTTGGGATGAATCCATTGCCAACTTCAAGCCGACAGGGGGATATTTTAGGAAAAAAATAATGTTGTAGCCTTTTAAAAAATTTATTCAAATACCTCCTATGAGACAATTTTCAAGAGTATCCTCAACTTCAGCTACAGCTTTCAGTCATAGTAATTAGTAGCAGCTATTTCTTCCTCAATTTCTTTCTTAATAATATGACTTGATTTAGGATGCTCGATTTAAATGGTACGCCATTTTTAACAGATTTCGGATTACTGAATGAACAAAACCTATTGAGTTCATGCTTAATCTATCCTTAAAGTTAACTAAACCTTAAAAATTTTATCTAACAAATTCCTGAAAGATACTTGGTGGAATTTCATTCATTTTAAGATTGAAAAGGGATATTTAAACAGGGCTGTCTAACCTGTGTTATCAATTACAACTACAATGTAGGCAGTAAAAATCAACTCGGAGGCAGAAGAAAAAATCCATGTGGAACACAATACTTATATTGCTGTCTTAATGTAGATAATTGGTTTATATGTATCCAATAAAAGACTTCTTATCAGTTGTTTTTTTTTTACTTTTTAGCTCTTAACAATACTACGTTTAATTTTGTTGGTAGGTTGTTTTCTAAATTTCGATGTTTTCTTTCGTTTTTTTTACATTTCACTTTTGACACATTATGTCATGACATAAGATGCCATATTTAAATTGATCTTGTTATATATCAGCGCTTGGGCTGTTTTATTTGTTCTTATAATATATCAGCGCTTAAGCAGTTTTTATTTGTTCCTATAATATCTTATAAAATATCAGCGCATGTGCTGTTTTATTTCAAACTTATGTCTCGTTTGGGTTTTTTTTACGTTGCCGAGGCTTTTATCTACTGTACATACTGTACATATGTTTATAGTTTATTTTGTTGTTATGTATGTATATAAGTTCACTGTATCTGTTTTAACTCCCGATGCAGGTGCTTACTGTTAGTTGTTTCACTTTAACGAGATGTTGTTATTTACACTGTTTGTTTGCTAGGAAACCCTTAAGGACGTGCGAGGTTGGAACGCTCCACAAACCAGGTTTAAGCACCCCAGTTGGCCCTTTTGCCGATTTACCTTTCCAAGGCGGTAACTGATGGTTTTTCTTTATGTGTGTTATGTCTCGTCTCTGTGTTTTGTCACATTTGCATTTACCTTGTTTGCCTTTGTCTGCTGGTAGATAAAATTTTAATATCTGTGAAAATTTTGATAGGACCTTTTCTTATTTACCTATTAGAAACAAATTGACCTAATACTAATATAAACATTCAGTTATATTAAGTCAATAGAGCGAAATATGTTCTTGGAATATATGTTTTTACTCATTTACTGCAAATCAGATTTTGCGTGTTAATAATTAATGTTCTGTCCTCGGCTTTATACATTCATTATGTACAATCTTGGCACCAAAACGTACTGAGATCAAGGGAGAAGGAAAGTAAGCGCTGTTAAGGTTACATTTTTTTCTGCTAAAATCAAGTGTTCCGTATGAAATTAAATACACACTATTTTTGGTTTTATTTCATGTGTTTTTGTGAAATAATGAGACATACCAGTGAGTGCAAGAAAATAGGGTTATTATTTTAACTCTGGGACCCAAAGGCGTATTAAGAGACTACAATCCTCAGCACTATGTATCCTAAAGTATCCTAAAATAAATTCTAAAGAAATAAGCTGCGCCACTCGGGAAAATCTAGTTTCATATGATCACTCGTGGAATAAAATACTATCGTTTAGCGAAATCGAACAATATCCTCTAGCGATATGGCATGAACAGCTTAAAATAAAGTTTAAACCGAAATAAGCATGGAACAAATAGAAAATGTATGTACACGTGGTATTTTTCAAAGACCACTCGTGAAATCACCAAAATCGACAAATAACCTTTATTTATTTTAGTGAAATAGAATGTCCTAGTTATCTACGAAACTTAATAGCAAAAACAACCTGCAATTAAAAATACCAGGTTTAAATAACATACATTTTGGTCCAAGGAACAATTATGATACATTTTTGCACATATTGTGTCATATGAAGACAGACGGGGTTATGTTCTTATACGTATAAACTTATTTAATGTAAATCCGTTTGTGTTCTCTTTATACAGTTGCCAGTTTTATTAAAACAAATGAACAGTTTTACATAATCGACTTTTGAATATCGTTTATGTAGTTTATAGAGGGCATGGTTAAGTTATTATAACATGGTATACCTACAACCTTTATTTGATATACTTGACGAGGGTGAAGTAGCTGATTCTAGTCAGTTTTATCAAGTTAGTCCCTACAATGCTCACATACAAAAAGAAATTGTCTTCATTTCTGTAGAGAACAAGTAAACGCATGATATAAACTGAACCCCTATTGGTTATAATTATTCGATGGTAAATTCATAATATAAAGATAATAATAACATGTTATGGAAGCTGTGTCTGCGTTCGTGTTGAATATAGTTTTGAAAGATTTTGCCAATATCTAATCCGTCCTTCAAAGAGACTTTTTGGTTTAAAAGTATTCATTGGCATAGTTTTCTACAAAGATGAAATACAATGTTAGAGCAATCCTTCCTCTCGTACAACTTCTACCGTCTGCCATTTTGTTTTGATAGAACTATAAAGGTGTTGACACTTAGTGATAAAAAGACAGAGTCAGAAAGAGAGACAAACTGTGAGAAAGACATACAGACAGAGTTAAAATGTAAACACTTTATTTGAAACAATAATCTGATACCATGTTTGTGGTGATAAATAGATGCCTGCGGCATCAGCTTGTTATAATTTTAGATTAAAGATATATACGCCTATATGTTTATGTGCGGTACTTTAATTCAGTTTTGGAGAGAACAACTAATACGTATTTAGCCAATTCTCATTACTGTATGGTCAATTATAAAACAAATTAAGAAATAATTTAATTAATTAAAGTAATGCCAGTAATATGTCAATTATTTTACCGATCAGTATAATTCTCTAACTATATTAAATTTCAACAACAATCTTAACTTGGGCTACAAACATGTGAAATAAGACGGCAAACCTCGATGGTTTATGGGCGCCATAAGAAATCCTGATAAGCTTTTAGGTAGTTAATACTCCAGCCAGTACAAGGCAATGGACGATGTGCCAACATTCTTGAGGCAGAATTGTTATCAAATATTAGATAGGGGGTGGTGTGCAAATCTGAATTATGGTTCTGTTAAAGCTATATTTGTAAAATACGTTATGGAATCAAATGCAAACAGAAACTCAAAGACTCTTCTAGAAGCTTATCATAATCTGCGTGTGCCTGTTTGTTATTATTCTAGTTCAGATTATTAAAACTAGACAAATATAAGAAAAACACATGAAAAAACAGATGCAAAATAACAAACAAACATCACCAGGAATGTATTAGCTGATGCAACAAGGTCATTGGTATGAGACATGGTAAACAGACAAATAAGATGTATGTATGTGTGTGTGTATGTATGTATGTGTGTGTGTGTGTGTGTGTGTGTGTGTGTGTGTGTGTGTGTGTGTGTGTGTGTGTGTGTGTGTGTGTGTGTGTGTGTGTGTGTGTGTGTGTATGTATGTATGCGCACGTTCCGTTTTCTTCAAGTTGGAATTATCTTTTGAAATGAAGTTGTGATAAAAAAATCTAGATCTACCTTTAACCCTGATTAAATTCTCGTTTGACCTGCATTTAATAATGACTACAGCTGTTAGCGTATGAATAAATGTATAATGAAGTGATGGATTGAATGACCCTGCCTTTGGATAGACGTTTATCAATAACACAATAACGTAACAGCAGTGGTTGTCCTTTGAAAAACATCATAGTCGGTACAGTAAACTTGATTAAGTTATTACTATTGGTAAGAAATACTTCATTTTAAAAATTTCGCTCTATGTTTGAACTAATAAGAAAAAGTAATTTATTCTATATTTCAACACTTTTGAATAGATATGTCCTACAATTATCTCAGTTATATCCTTTTTAAATCAACGACGTTTTTTCTTCAAATTTACATCTTTGTTTTCGTGTCTGTTATTTATTATATTGTGGAATTAACAAATTCGCATTTCCCAACCACACGAACTCTCATGTCATACCCATTTGCTTGAATCTAATATTTGACATAAAATTACTATTTAAATATCATAACTCATCTTGTTGGGAGAGAGCCACTATATTTAACATGTGCCACCAATTAACTGCATAAGAAATAATAAAACTCCATTGTACACATTTTTAGGATTAAAAGGTATAAATCTTGTACATAAAAACATAATAAATAGCAACGTAATAAATATAAATACTCGTGCGTAGGCCAGCCAAAATATTGTTCATTGCACAAATTGTGTAAATTGAGCTGTCGTATATAAATAAGTAACAATGAAATATAAACAGTAATTTAAGCAAGGTGATGTTCGATGGTTTATTGCTTGTGCAATTGAAAATTGTAATCACAATATTTCATGCGCAGGCAAGCCAAAACTGATTTCACTGAATAAGAGTTGTGAAATATAAACAAGACAACAATTAAAATCAAAGTGAGATTAAAACAAATTGATTTTCTAAGTAGATGTAGTTTATCCCGCTTACACGTTATAACAGTATGATGTATTTTCTTTAAAACATTGTCTATTTTTCCTTCAAAATCACATATTAGCATCAATTGTTTAACTGCCTGCGCATGTTTTATGTTTATGGAATTATCGCATGTAAAGACTGCGTCAGAGCCGTAAATGAGAAAGTTATCTTAATTCTCAATCTGTTTAGCAGAACTAGTTATCAACACATATGTTTCCGTCTCTATGCCTGAGTATTTATACATACCACCTGTCAAAAATGGATGGCCTGGCTTTAAAAGACAAATCTCGCAAAACATTATCTGCAGTGTTAAAGCCATTTGTCCAATGTAAGCCGTTTGTTTTATATGATAGGTTGTTTTCTTTTATCTCTTAGTCTGTGTTTGTTCTCTTTCAATCTGTCTGTCTGTTCGGGATTATATTTCTATTACCAATAAGATCATGCAGATTTAATTAAATCAGATACAATATGAGATCCAAATTTATAATGTTTATAAATTTTATAAATTTATAATGTTTGTAAATTTAAAGGAGACATTTGAAAAAAGGAAGGGAAAATAACCCTATTGTCATGGTGGTCATCCCTTGAAAAATACGTAATGAAACTGCAGTTACTAACTACTGTCTTAGTCTGCCTCTCTGTCTATGAAATATAAGAACAACATTAGTTATTGGAGTGGTTTGGTCGATCACGAATAGGAAACACTTAATATTAGGTGTCAGTCATAGATATCACAAACCAATCTAAACAATCAAATATGTAACAATAGAAACTTGATAGGTAAGGTTAGATAAAATTTAATGATATCATTATTCCTATTTTAACTTAGTAATATGTTTGAATTTCCATCAGCAATAATTTCAGTAGGCATTAGTGGTTTTATTTCCAGTATCCCAAACCCCAAGTGGGCTGTATTCGTCAGCAACATTATGATCGACTGTTTTCTATTTAAATACGACCATTCGCTCTTTGCACATGCGATACATCTCTACGTACTGGAACGATTTACACACTAAGCCTGTTATTCAATATTGACTTCCCAGTAAAAAGCCGTCAAAAGTAATTATTTTGTTTATCGTGTTTACTCTTTTAATTATATTTGTTATGCAAATGTTACCATTTGGGGACCAAGTCGTGTTTACGACTGACCTTGTGAAGCAAAAGTAGATATGAATATTTATACATCACATATTAAAATATACTTTTAACCTTTTATTAAACATCAAAACAACACTTATATTTATTGTTCCTGAAACAGTTACCATATAATGACACTATTTGTCTGTGGAGATCTAACAACATTAATAAATTTAGTCCCGATTTGAAACAATTACAAAGAGTGTGATTTTCTTTAGTCGATAACCAAAAAAAAACAGTTTATATCAAATTTATATTTACAAATCTTGATCACCTACATACATGATATCTTCAACTTATTGTATTTAATTAAATGGCTGTACAATAATCTTGGCATGACAGTAACTTTTCATTCTTCTTTAGTTTAAACCTATTTATTTATAGTCGATTGGGAAACAAGTTCTTTCAACTTATAATAATCCCTTTTGACTGTTCACATCCTGGGTAGAACCAGTATTCGGGTACTGAGTACCTGGAGCAATATGCAGTAAATAGTCTTGCTCAAGGACTAACATCACGTGGTCAGTTTCAGTGTTCGAACACGGGACCCTCCGATCCGGAGTCCATCGTCTTAATCACTAGACCACGGACCTGCATAAAACTTTCATTCTTCTACTGGCAGCGGAAGAGATATCTGTGTTTACAATTAATTTTTACAGTTTATATCAAATTTACAATAAAAAGAACATTGTTCACCTACTCACATGACATCTTAAACTTATTGTATTGTTTTAAACGCCATCGCTAAATATCGTATAAATGTTGTAATTTGCTACCACTGATAAATTAATGGCTGAACAATAATCTTGGCATGACAGTAACCTTTCTATATACAATTCTTATGCCGGCAGTGGAAAAGATATCTGTGTTTACAATGTACCATTCGTTTAAGCAAAATGTGCCTTAAATTATGTAACATCGTAATAGACATTGCCTGACGCATCGCGTATTTTCTAAATTGGTAATGGACTGAAAAACGTTATGTTTTATGTCAGTGCATAATTTGATATTGGTGTTACCATACGTTATTCATTATTTGTTTTTTAGGTTTTCTACTTCACTTGGTTTATCAAAAGGATAATATTATTAAACTATCTGAAAAAAAGTAATCATACTAAGTACTTTATGCTTTTATGAAGAACATATTCTATGCATTATAATAATAATAATAATAATAATAATATCAAATATCAACGTTTAACGTTTTTAGAACGCAGTTACTGTTTTCCTTTTGTTTTATTTTATTTTAGGCTAACAATTGTATACAGAATATAAAGGAATTATAAATTAAAATTGATTCCCTTTTTATTCCTTTTTCCCTCTTAAAATAATGTGCTTGTAGATCTGTTTAGAATGGACGTTACCTGCTTCAGTTAATGTAATCATTCAAACAAATCTCAGCTACGGCATGCACAGTGAAATCTAATTTAAAGGTTCCAATCACTATATATACATTTAACACAGCGAAAACAGTAGTTTATGTAATACAATTCTTACTCAAATAGTATATTGTTCCGATATTACATTTTGATCGATATAAATAATCATACGTTTATAACAAATGAAAGACAGAAACAACAAACATTGTTTTGATTATTGTTAAGTTCTTAAATTGTATTGTCAAAGTATTGTTAAATGAACAAACGCGTGCACATTCATACACACACGCGATCGCACACGCACACAAACGTTCATATACCCGCACACACCCGCACACACACACACACACACACACATACACACACACACGATCGCACACGCACACACCCGCACACGCGATCGCACACGCACACAAACGTACATATACCCGCACACACCTGCACACACACGCGCGCGCGCGCGATCGCACATGCACACAAACGTACATATATCCGCACACACCCGCACACACACAACACACACACACCCGCACACACACACACCCGCACACACACACACCCGCACACACACACACCCGCACACACACACACACCCGCACACACACCCCACACACACACCCGCACACACACACACACCCGCGCACACATACACACACACCTGCGAGCGAGTGTAATTGTTAAAGTGATAAAAACACTCATACAGGACAATTTTAGACATATATAGAGAAAACAACTTTTACCGCCCTCAAAACAGCCACTCGGCAAAAGGCCGAATAAGGTGCTTAAGTCTGTTTTTACGGATTGACAACGTATTGAATCCAATATTTTTTTCTGTCAAAAGACAGCTAATAGACAGCTAATATGTATTTTATAACAAACATCAATTAACTGAAAATATCATTTTTAAATTTTCTATGGAAAACGCACTTAATAATAAAGTTAACAAAGGCAAAAGAAAAATAATACGGAGCATTCAGAGCATTCAGAGCATACTAGCGAAGCAGGTTTGTAATGTGATAATTGACAAACGATAATTATAGTTTAACTCGAGTTATTTAATAATTTAAATAATAAACTTCTGTTTAATTTCATCTGAAAGAAATATTTGAATTTATGTTTGTGGTATGGCAGCCAGAAAAAAAGTTCGTCGAATGCTAATGATTTAATTTTAATTAAATTTTATAATATAAAATATAAAATAGATAGATATAGATATATATATGTGTAGGTAGGTAGGTAGGTAGGTAGGTAGGTAGATAGGTAGGTAGGTAGGTAGGTAGGTAGGTAGATAGGTAGGTAGGTAGAGATATATATGACTTTAGGTTTGTGTTGTTCTACAGCAAGCTTGCATGAATATATTCATTTATATATATATATATATATATATATATATATATATATATATATATATATATATATATATATATATATATATATTTGGCAAGTTGTTTTTAAATCATTTTAAATACGCCTGTTAATCTAGATCTGCATGTACCACATCATTTCTTACTTTACCCCTGTGTTATTTAATTTATTTCCACGTTATCTTTTTCAACGTTTCACATTTATGACTAAAAGTACTATCTGGATCTTTTAGTTGGCATTGATACATACATGTGTGTGGACCTACATGTATAATAAAAATGACAGTATTGACACCTGTTCTCTGTACTAGCAACCATGTTCGGATAACTATGGAGTTTTGCAAGAAACAAATACCCGTTACATTTCCTTTAAAGGTGTGCTATGTTCTATGCATGAAAACTATTTCTCTAATATGTTTCTGTGGTTAACATTCTCGCCGAAGAGACATCTTTACTTTACTTTCTCAGCGTCATTTTAAAATAAAGGACAAAGGCTGAACGGTAGACGTCTTTTTTTAACTACAAACGTTGATTGTTTCTGTATTCTCCGGTGTCACCTGAAATTTCTAGGAAAACAATTTGTTTTTATAGAATGCATTTCATTGGATGTTGTCTTAGTTTTTATCTATACAGGATACATTTACTGAGACGTTTTATCATAGTATATACCTTCTGTAATACTGTGACTATAGCATGTCTGTTTTATCATAAAGTCACAAGAAAGCTGACCACCGGATGGACACAACGATAAAGCAAGTAGTTCTAAATTATATATTGATGTTATCCATAACACCGTCTTCACATTAAATTAAGGAATGCTACAAAATGTTGCACATAAGTGCAGTGAATATCAATGTTCATTCCCGCAATTCTATTCAGCGGTGAATTTATAAGGTACTGTAGTGGGTTTTCTTACTCGGAAGTTATTTTCGATATTGCATTGCTACATTTATTCAATTATAATAATTCTAAAAAAAGATAAACAACATCAAAAAAGTTAAATTGTGAGATAAATGAGATAATTTCTCTTTAAAACTTTTACGCTTTTTATTACACACTTAAACAGTCTAAACACCAGGATACTGTTTAAATGGACCTATATTGTAGCATATTATTGGGTCAAACAAAATATATTATTACTTCTAAATAAATGTTTTAAACAAAGTTTAAGTTTAATTGTACTGTGCATTTTTCCCTAAATATTCAAGTTAATATAGACAAGAAGGAAAGAATAAAAAACAAAGTAAGCTCAATTAATAAGTATATACTTTACAATGGTTTGATAAAAGAATTTACACTAAACATAGTCGAAAGAAACGCCAGGAAAAGTATGATACCACTTCGACTAAATCATGCTACAAGTTTAGCATTTATATATTACGATTTACCGATTTAGTGCACACAGAATATTGTCTATGACGTCAATTTCAATTTATTGTTCTGATTAAGGGTAGCACGTAACAGCAGTTAGAAAGATGCCAAACGCGCGCATATTCCGTGCGTGGATACGTACTGCTATTATCGTACAGACCATAACTCGTTCGGCAGTACGTGAAATAAAGATAACACACCAACATGACTCTCGATCTGTTTAGCAGAACCGATTATCAACACATATCTTTTCTTTCACTGCTTGATTTTCTTATGATCTTTTAAATGTTACCTGTCAGAAATGACGGACGTGACTGTCAGCAAGGCATAAAAGTTATCGTTGGTAGTAAAAAAATCAAAAGATGTCTTTCAGAGACTTGTCAGTTACAAGCCTTAGGATGTATAATTCCATTTTGTGATCGAAGCTATGTGTTTTGTACTCTGAGGGATGAAATAAGCAAGATGCTAGCAAACGATTTGCGGATTTTCATATTGTAATTAGTAATACATTGTGGTGTCATATTATCAATTCATAAATTGTATTGTAACTGTAATTTAACGATGATTACAAGAGCAGTGGCCAGTATTTTATAGCTGTATAGCTCACGTGTCTTTTATCAAATGTGTTAAAATTATGTGACATTACGGACAAAAATACATCACTTTATGAAACGTGTGATTCAAAAAGCAAACATCTGAAATTTGTTGTTAACAATGTTTTGATTTAACTAAAGTGTTAAGTTTCATGTTTCATTATTATGTGAACCAAACTATGTACATGTATATATATATATATATAAAAGATAAAATCCCTGCTATATATATATATATAGCAGGGATTTTATCTTATATATATATATATATATATATATATATATATATATATATATATATATATATATATATATATATATATATATATATATATATATATACATGTACATAGTTTGGTTAACATAATAATGAAACATGAAACGTAACACTATATATATATATATATATATATATATATATAGCAGGGATTTTATCTTTGTCCGTGGAAATTAAAATAACTTGACTAGTTAAGAGCTAAGTGATATTTAATCAAGGCAGAAAAATCAACAAGTAGGCTTGAGATAAATCAAATAAATCAAAAAGTAAAGAGAATATCTCACTCGGGTTATGTAACAATAAAAATATATGTAAGAGCATATATAAGCATAGACTGAAAGACAAATTAAGATACCCTCTACACATGCATTATAGTGCGTTGCTGCTTATTTTAGATGCATTGTTTTGCGAATCTTACAAAAAGCGATCTTGTTTCAAAAAAAATGTAATGGATATCAGAATTAGAAATAATACTGTTTGTTAGATGTGCAAACAAAACCTAAAAAACCTCAAATGTTATACTATTACATGCTTCTGTGTATTACAGTGTGATTGCTATTTTAGAGCGCAGGCATTGAGAAAAATGAAGCGGTACTTTTGTTCGACCTAAATTTTTTGCTCTATATTATCAAAGTCAGAAATAAAGACTGAAATATATCTGAGAATATATGTAGCCTGTCAAGTGAAGAGCAGTAACAGTAGTAACAGTAAAAGCAGACATTGTAATGTTTCTCTTGGTATTTAGTACGTATGTCATATATGCTGTACTACATAAAATAAAGAATGTTTTCATTTTAATGCATTTTTTTTTCACCATTTCAATATATGTAAAAACAACTAAGTTTGACGGGTAATAAAAGACAAAGTTAGCAGTAAATATCAACTAGCAGTCGTTTAAATAGTTTATTTTTAATATTGCACTAGGTTAAAATTTTAAGCAGAAAAAAAAATATCTTTGTAGACATAATGATGCTTGAAGTATTAAAATTCGATATTTTTTCTTCATAAAAGGACGCATAAATATATACTTTTAAAGCTGTACGTCCCACATTTTTTCTGCGCTTTGGACTGCTTTAAAAATGAAAACCGAAGTGTTTTGATAGCTAAACAATCAGTTCCATTTCTTTTTATTGTTACAAAATATACAATTACAATGATGAAAGCTATATAATATTTTAATTACAAGTGAAATCGTTCCAAATAGTATAAATAGCTAAATGAAATGCTGTTCTGGAATATTAAAATCCTTATTATTATATTGAACGCTTTGAACAGCTTGTACAACGTGTACATATACAATTTTTATTGGCATTTCCTTTTGATACCAAATAATAATTATCCGCAGCTTCTAATCTTAATTGTGCAATCAAGACCTCTGCCCGCTACAGAGCAATACACAGAAAATTTAATGCAAATACAATTTTCATACAAATAAAAGTAATTGGCATCCTATAACTGATTTGTGGGATACAAAGTGGTCCACTCTCCGTTTTTAATTTACTTTTATGATGTTTTAATACATCTTTTAATTATTGTTTAAATTGTTTGAAAGTTTCACACATTGTGTGAAGCTATTTTAAACAAGCATTGATTAAATCGTAAAGAGTAAAATTCCCATTTAAACTTTCATTGTATTATTTACTAAAAATCCCACATACTTGAATTGATTATGGATATATATGTGCCTTAACTCAGATGACAGTGCTTATTCCGGAGTTAGTGTCCTTTGTTGTTTCTTTAGCAAATTCTTAAGCAGATACGTCTATGCGTAACTTTGTCTCAGCTGAGTCATTGTGATGTGTGCTTTTGATTTGAACTTTCAGTGTAAAATGTTCGGCCTCGCAGTGCTTTTGATTGACTTTACTGCTGTCGGAAGCCGAACAAATAAAAAGAACAAATAGAACATAAGAAACCATAATGGTGCTAAGCTTTGTGTGATAATCGCTGCATTTACATTATCAAATGCGCCGTAGTTATAAGGTAAAAGCAGAAACATGCGGACAAAAGTGAAACGATTTATCTGAAAGTTTTCAATTATAATATTTAAATAGAAAAAGTATGTAAAATGTACATTTCTTAGCCCATATTCAATGGATATAAACAAAGCAAAAGTAAACCCCTCAGACCTCAAGGATTTTTACCTATAGTAAAACACAGCGTCAGCATGCAGTGCTATTCATTCACATAAATATTAACCTGTAAGTACAAACCAAACATCCACGTACATAGCATTCGACGTTTGGAAATTGTAATAGCGTAAATCTAAAAAAAGTACATCGGACGTTTCAGAAAGCATTGAACTTCATTTACAATATTAGAACCAGTGGTATCATTATTCTGCATGTCCCCAAATTAGACATAATCTTCCTGTGTTAGCATTTCATAACATAGGACATAAAACTTGATGATTCTTTTACTAAAGATCCTATTTAAAGTTAGCACACTTTATGATAAATGATTGCCGAATATAGAAATTCATACTACTGGCCATGGTTCTTTAATAGTATTATTACTATGGTACAAAGTTTTAAATGAAAGAGCCTTTTCTCAGCAAAATTGCGTTTTAATTAGTTAGCTCGTTTTATAATTTTACAGAAAGATAAAAACAACTCTCACTAAACGACAGCACTCATTTCAAATACATGTCTTCCTTAAATACATAATCCGTGTGTTTTATGTGAGATGTAGATTTACATTTTACGTTATCAAATATGAACATTTTGAAATAGGGCTGAGCTTTGTATTTTTATTTCTTTTTTATTGTATTCATAAAAAATGCTTTTAAAAGCGTTTTTTTTTCACTTTCCCTATAAATCTTTTGTGGAAATATTATATGCTCTTAAAATGAATTCTTTTTCTAGCGAAATTGACGAGTTGGGAAAATGACTCTCTAAACAAAGAAAGCATCATATTCTTTCATTCATCAGACTCATAATTGACGGTTTTTATTTGTAAATCTTGCAGAAAACATTATGCATAATACATTTAGGCGAATATTTATGACAATAAATAACACAAGATAACATCCATCAACCTTTCGCTTCATTCCTCGATGATAACAAGCCTACACTTGAAAGGTAAAGCGGACGTTTGGTGCTGTTTTGCATGTTTTACATAAAATATGCCTTTTTTCTATGTAATAACTTCCCCTTTTGTCGTTAACTGACAAAATGACGTATTGAAACATACACAATATTTTTGTTTCTGTTGCAAAGTGTAAGTTTTACGTAATTCGTTTTTCAGAGGAGCTTGGGCATCTGTTCACCAATAATTGTCGTCTTTGGATTATTTTTTATTATTTGGTAGATTCGTAGCAATGCATTTGATCATTGTGTTTAAATAAGTTTACTTATTCGCTATGAATTATTTTGAACCCTTTATATATCATCTGAACTGGGCACAGAGAACCTCACGATGTGTACCTTAAGTGTATTAAAATATTTAGAAACTATCGAACAAATAATGATATTATTTATGAGTGACGTTTATATATTGCATTTATTTTCGCGAGGGAAATTTAACGCTTTGCTATATTTCTTCATTTTGTGGTTGTGTTTTTGATTTTTGTGCCAAGACAGAAAACATGATCATAAGATAAAACATACATTTTTCCTGAATTTAATTATTATGATCAAACGCAGGGATGCAAGCGCGGTTTTTAGAAACATGTCAAAGGTCATAACTATTAATTTCTAAGTCTCAGTATAAATACAGAATTCTACGGAAAGAATTATGAAGCTTTTAGACTCCTATCAAATCTTACCAGAAAAAAATGTGATCGGGGCCATACCAGAATTGGCTGGCCTCGCTGTAAAACACATAGCTTACAATTCTATTAGCATTGAAACGTCTTGAGATTGAAATCCTGATGTTATTTCACAATAGTAAAATATCATCATTAGTTCTCTAAGTACGATATAACATTGTAATGTTTCTCATGTAACAATTAAGATAGTTATACAGAAATGATTTTCATAAAAGCGTTGTAAGAAAAAGCAGCATTCGTATAATAGATGTTCACATGGGAAAAGATTTGAATGGGTAAGAAGTAAACCACTATGGACTGTAGGAATAAAGTTATATCTTCAGTGCAATGTTATTATTAGAGAAAACTATCATGTATATGTTTGGCGAAAGCCATGTGAGGAATAGCAACAGGACTGTCTGAGGCCTGGTTTTCCACTCTTATGATTTGGTATTGCAACTCTAGTTTTGGTGTAGGGATAATTTCGATTGTGGAGGGAAACATCAATGTTCAAACCTATACTAATATCATAGACAATAATCGTTGGTCAGTTATAGCCAGATATCTTACATCGATAACATACATTTTCCAAGATGACAATGCACTTATACATATGGCATGTTTTGCTCCCATCACACAGTTTAAGTATAGACACGATATTCCTGGAATCGTGTGGCCAGTCCAATTACCAGCTGCTAATATCATCGAAAGCTGATGGTGGTTATTGAAATCTCTTGAAAAGACCTTGAAGTCGAGATCCGGTCAATCTGAGAATGCATTTCCATAAACTACGTACGAAATTGTATTTGTCTCTTACGAAACAAACGTTGAAAATGAAAACAATCAAATAGGTAAATAAGAAAGGGTCCTATCGAAATTTGCACAGATATTTAAATTTTATCCACCGAAATTATCCCTACACCAAATCACAAGAGTGGACAACCAGGCCTCAGTTAGTCCTATACCAAATATTGGGATAAAAACATGTTTTGATCTCGTTTCTATTTTCATGTTTTTGCCAATGTTATGTTGATACGTGGTAACGACGGCGATGACGTGGATTTGTTTATCATATTATGATTCGGCGCTGTATTTTGAACTAACATAAACTGATAAATTGATAGAAAATATTATTTTCTAAAAATGCATCTAATATTATAGTAAACAACAACAATAACACCATAAATGATAGAGGTTTTATAATGATATCATTTTCAAACGATATAATGTTTAACAGGAGTTATATGTTCATTTAAATAACAAACATTATGTTTAATTTTATGTGCAACAATACTTATATTTATGTATGTGGTGTGGCAGCCACAAAAAAACTCAAAGCACGTTCACTTAATTGGAATTTTTAAAAATTAAAAAATCTAGTTTTCTAGTGTTGTTGTTGTTGTTGTTGTTGTTGGTGGTATTGTTTATTTTCTTTAAGACTCTCACTTGACAGCAGGGAGTGAAGTCGTTTACAATAAACTATAATGAAAGCCTAGCAAAACCATAATAGGTTGCATGAGGTTGTACTGTCTTTTAAAAACTTTCTTTTTAAAAAAAAACTTACAGAGATTATATAAGCGAGTGAAATCTATTAGATGTAGTCTATATAGTTATTTGGAGCAAATAATGTATAAAACGTATATTTTTTTAAACATTTGGTCAGTATACATGCATGACACGTGCTGTGGTTCTTTAAAGAGATTTTGTTATTGAACTCCATATATACTGAATAAACCTTAATTTATAATGTCATTCATTGCTTTTTAATAAAATTCAAAACGCATTCAAGAATAACTAATGATTGGTGTTTTTCGTCGAACCACAATCGAATTTGATATTTTATGTAAATAAGGGACCAGTGCTGTTTAAGAATTAAATTTAATAACGTATTGCTTACCGTTATAATCTGAATGCTTTGTCATATCTTCATATTGTATTCGGAATAATTAGCACAATTTGTAGAAATATTGAATCTTTATTTTTGTTTAATATATTTTGTTTACAGAAATAAGAACATTACTTGCTAAGTAAGCAAATGCTATCTTCAAGTTTAATAGTTATATTTTATGGGTGCATTTCATCATAAATCTTAAGACCTATTGTAAAACCTTAAATTTCGGTCTTTCGATCACTCCTATGTGCGTTTCAACAAACTGTCGTAAGTGCGATTAGTACCAAATCGATTAAAAGCACACTTAAGGTTCAAGAGCGATTGCTGTCTGAGAGCGATTTTCGAAATATTCATGAAACGCTCTTAAGAAGGAAAACAATTGATAAGAGAAAAATCTAAAGATTTATTATGAAACGCACGCTGTATGTTAAGGCCGTGTAAAACCTTTTATTAAAAAGATATCAGCCTGAACAACTAGTTCACAGGACACATGTGCAACAGTTATCACAAAGACAAAATATAAAACAACTGTGTCAATATTTATAACATAGGTGAATCACAGGAGCATGTCATTTATGTTGTGCATGTGCACTATATAACTGTTACAACATTATGGTCTGACGGAACGTTTTGGCACAAACATTTATTCGAATCATCTCTGAATGCTCTATTCTTAGCATATATTAGAACTAACCCAGACTACATGACATGATCATAGAACAAATACGTCCAATATATATTATCAGAAATGTCCAAGAGTGTTAAACTTTCATAATTTTATTTCCTCTCATGTCCTAAATATCAATCCGGATTATGCAAATTACATTGGAAGCATTGATTAGTTTAATCGTATAGTTCGGTTCATTTTAAGGAGTTCGGGTGTTTGCAAGAAATAAATTGTGAAACATTGTCCAATATGCTCTAAAACATAAAATATACGTATTATTAAACGTTACGTTACCAAGTCATGTACAATTTTAATTCCTATTCACATTTGATTGTGACGTTGATATTGATTATATGCTTGTATTGCCCTTGGTGTAATCTTCTAGTTAACAAGATGACAAACATGTGTCATTAGTTAATTATAGGTAAGACATAAAGATTTGATTTCTTGCTCCATAGAAAATAGAATCGTAATGGCAAATATTTGCTTTTTAATGCCAGTTCTTAGGGGTTAATCAGAAGAAAGTATTATTTTAAATAATAATAAAATAATGTAAGATAGCGTGTCGTATAAAAGAATGAGGATGAGATTGTGTTTAAAAAAGCAGTTTATAAACAAATATGTTTTCAAATTGGCACAGTTGCTTTCTAAATAACTAATGATCGTTTGTCTAGGCAGAGCGGTATGATAAAACACGTATGACAATAAGATGAAAGCATCTTATTTTAACTTTCCTGAACTTATCATTAAACACAGGGATACAAACACTGTTTATAAGAGAAATGACACAGATCCATCCTAAGTGTTAATTAATAAGTCTCAGTGTAATTGTTGAATTCTACAATAAATTATCATCTAATAGACTCCTATAATCTATGCAATTTTATAAGATTAAAAAAGTAATCGGAGTCATACCATTAATCAATGCACCGGCTGTCAAACACACGCATTACAATCCTCTTAGACTATCAGTAATAAAACATTTGTAGACTAATATCCTGATGCCCAAAAGGCTCAGTATTGAGAGGGTTACTATTGCCAGAACAGAATTTCGAAAGTATTAGCACCTTTTGTTCATGTCACCACGTAAGGGAATAAAAGGAACATAGATGTCTAATGTGTCTTGATATTCAGCAATAAACATATTGAAAAGATCCATGTTGTGATGAAACGTGACTTCTATTTCGCCTACAGTGTATTGTGTTAACAGTTTATATAGGGTATGACGATCGATTGGATAAATAAAAAACATGCTTCAGCTAAGGGCTCGTTGTCCTCCATTCACTAAAATAATCGATCATGTCATTGTATCATTACATGATTATCCGTTTTATGAAACATTAAGTTGAGGTGTCAACGTGAAAATACTGTACACATTTTAGCTTTAGATTTTCATTTACTATTTTGTCGTTTGCAAAAGTAAATCTTAGTTCAGGTTTTGCTCCCAATGCAGGGGCTTACTTCAAATTGTCTCACTTAGATTGGTAATTTGAGTTGGCGCTTACATCAACAGTTAAAGCACCCAAGTCGGTCATTAAGTGAAAGTTCCAAAGTGTTAGTTTTCCCAACTATGTAATTTCTCATCTCCGGGTTTCTTGTTTTTGTCACTTTCACAATAACATTTTGTGGGCGCCTTTGTGTACTGTTGTGTACTGTTAGCTCAATATATGCGGTAAAATTACATGACTATTTTTATTTTCTGTTACCACTATATTAAATAATGGCTGGTGGTGTGTTCAAATTGTCAGAACATTAAAAACATGTGTTATTCAGTTTTGTTTGCAGTGTTTCTTTAATACATATTACTACGATATCACCGACATTACAGCGATAAAAACGATGTCCATTTTGGTGGAGGAAACATTCAGCAGATTAGCTGGAAGACTTGGCTCACATTAAGTCCTCTGCCTCAAGACTCGAACCCACTCGGTGAAAGACATGCAGTTTAGGGAGCTACAAGACGGCAGCTTTACCACTCGGCCACGGCCACGATCAGTCATTTAGCTTTATACTGAAACAGTTGTACATTAAAACTATAGTAACATCGTTTGATTTCGAGCGTTCTATCTCTTCATGGCTAATGTGCTCTCTTCGTTAGGACACCATTTTTAGTCTTTGTATAACTACAGATAGTTTGCACACTTAACTAGACAGTTTATGAAAACGGCGAAACAAATTGCTTTACACTTAGCAAAATTAAAATTTATTGTTGAAGGATTATAGCGAATAGGGACCCGCCCGCATAAGTAAATAGCCAATGTTGAGATTATATAGATATATAAATAATGTAAACTTATATCGATAATTCGTTAATGTGGTTACTGATTGATGCTGTCTATATTACTTTACATATTTTTTTCTTACCTGCATAGGATGAAAAGCATCATATGGTTGTGTACTGACAATCATAACGTCAGTCAAACGAGTTTGTGAAACATCGCTTTCGGCCTTTAAGATCTAAATGAAATATGTAAAGCACTGTTATATTTACAAACGTTTTTTCTAATCATCTGACGTTTAAATCAAGAATTGACTCTAGAGTTTATCCAAAATATCTATTATGCATGCTTCTTTTGTATTGTGAGCGCGATCGTAAGTAGCTCTGTCATTTATTTTATTTCGAAAAGGCAAATCAGTTGCTATTTACCTCACATCTGTTGATGCCTCTATGAGTTGTTCGCATATATTGTTTACACACTCCAGATATCTGCGGTGCGCCTGTGGTTCTACCTAAACATTTGTCTAAACTTCCTCCACCTAAACATTGGAAATCGCTAAAATGATCATAAATTGTGGCTACGATATATTTAAACAATATATATCATGTATGCTTCAACTGATCTCATATCTCGGTCATGCATTTTGTATGTGCAATATATTTGTTGACACATAACAAATGTGTGTACAACATTTGTTTGTTTGTTTGTTTGTTTGTTTGTTTATTTATTTATTTATTTATTTCGTTTAATTATTTATTTATTCGTTAGTTAGTTCGTTCCTATATTATTTTTTTTTATTTATTTATATTGTTTATTTATTTATTTTATTTAGTTACACGTGTATGCTCGTCAGTGTGTGTGCTTATATGCGGGGTTACAGCTAGCTCAGTATGATAAACTATGCAACTAGATATAGCTGTTGAATTTCTGACAGACGGCTAGCTAATGTAATCACTGACATCACTTAACATCAACTATTACTGTGCTCTAAATGTAACAAAACTTTCCTACGCTATAGAAAGCAATTTACGACAGTCTTTTACACGTGCATAACTAAAGTTGTAAAAATATGTTCCTGACAATTTCCCATTATTTTGAGCATGGTTAGTAAGTATGACACAGCCTGGTACAGGCAGGTGTTTCACAAATGTGTCCTCCGCCGTTGTAAATCCACAGATTCGAAAGAAACTTTGACAGCGTTTTTTCTTTCTTTTGGTGAATCTGCAGCTAGCTACGAAAATAAATTGGCGTCGTTGACGTTTAATTTGACGCCAGATCTGCGCACCAGTATACAGTTAGAGGATTTTTTAAACAGATATTTTAGTCCAATCTATATAGCATTGTTTATATTAACATCATAGTTTAGTGAAAAGCGCCTTCATTACATGTTTTGTTATTTTCATGTAAGCATTACAATACTGTCACTAACATTTTTGGATCACCCCTGTATTGTAACGTTTGTACACCATAACAATTCTTACTTAAAATATATACCGAATGAAACAAGGCACAAGAATAAGATATTAACAAAATTTACTCACAAGCAATTTAGTGTTATTTAACTTCAAGCTTTTTGATATAACTTTGGGACATCGTCTGCCTTTATTATTGTCATTTACCGAACGGTCTTGTATATTTTTAGTTTTGGAGCTCCATTTATAATATCAAAAGTATGTTTTGTTAGTTTATGCTGTTTTGTTTCGTCAGTTTATTGATATCTTGACTAAATGTTTATTTTTCTTCTTGTTCAAAAATTGCATATCGTTTTCTTAATGCCGTCATATATTCTCTCCCTCTCTGAATAAGTAAGCAGTTTCCAATGTTACGAATACATAATGCCTCTGACATGAATATGTTTGTTCTAAATACTGTATGCACCAATATATGTTGTATTTTATGACGAGTAGATACTAAGTTTAAACAACTGGGCGCTTTACATCTTTTTAATTTATTTGCTGTAAAACAAATCGCATATGCACATGTATTTAACAATAAAATGTTTTACTTAACTTGATAACGTTTAAGATAAAAGCTACAAATAGTTACAAACAGCGTTTGATAATAGACGGTTTAAGTTTTATGGTCTAATGTTCTATTGCAATTTAGATGTTTAACCATCTTGTTTCGTTGTTTCACTCATTGAAGAGAACGTTAAATTACTTGTATGCTGCTTGGTATAGCTACTTTTCTCTTACACAGTAATTGAGTTCCTGACACCTTCTAGTTCATTTTACTAAGTTTCCCACTTAACCTGTTTATCCGGAGCACACCCACAAAGGAGTGCCGTAAACATTTCATTTGTTCTGTCCTTTTAACGAGCATTGGTTAACACGACAAAGGTATCAGACATAGCTGCTTTCTTGGCTTAATATTGTATTTCGCCTTTATACGGATATTCTTAAATCTGTGTGGGCTTGAAGTTTAGTTGCTTCTTATAATGCAATTGGCTTACGCCCCTGTTAACCTCAATATACATACATTGGTTATTATCATTTTTGAAAACGCATACAATTTAAATACAGCAGGTTCAGTACTTCGTTTATGTAAAATACTTACTCTTCTAATGTTTGGTATATCTGATACTACATAACGGTTAATATAAGTTCAGTAAGAACCAAACGACAACAAGCACAATTAATTTTATGGATGTATGTAATGTCAAAAAAACATGGCAAATACTTTGAAAATATTCTTTATTTTATAAAAGAATAATAGAATCAATTATGTCTGCTTTGAAGAGTTTTTGCTTATCTAGATCATGGGTTTCCTGTTTTTCTTTTTTTTTAGATAAAAGATACCTGACCTTTAAAAGCTATTGACGTCATGATACAAGAAACTTATCTTTGAAACAAGATAAATGAATCCAACAAACAAGACGTATACAACATAACGAGCAAGTTATTGAAAACAACTTTATTTCTTTGGCTTTTAGGTTTTAACAACTCACTTAAAAGATAATCAGAATACTCGCATTGATTGTTTTAATAATAAATTCGTACGACTAAGCCCTCTTTGTCTTGCCAAAATTATTTCTTCTTGACGAAGTATCAGAATAAAACAGATTTACGACACTCTCTTGTCTTAGAGATGTTTTACAGTGTCAGAAAATACATTTTCTGTGTAAATATTCGTTAAAGAGTTTGTGTGCAATAATGAAAAAACGAAACAAGTTTTTGGCTTTTAAAATAACGGATCATTATACATAACTACAGTATGTCAGTATGTATCATAATGACGACATCTTGGTTTTGTAGGCCTTGCATTTATTGTCAGCATTCTTTCTATCCTAATGATTTCCACCACCATGGCATATTGCATCAGTAGAATATGCCAACAATTAGTTAACAAATAAAAAAGATAAAGGAACGTTCAGCGATAATTGAACACTTCATATGTCTATTTAAACGTGGTTATCACCTTTATAATAATGTTAACTAATGTTTTACGATCTTGTTTGAAATGTACACATGACCTTAACTCTGTGTACACATTACACACAATCATACCATGTCAAACGTTTCGCAGAGGAATAAACTCCAATAGGTTGAACATGGGATGCATCACAGTTTATGTTATAATGTGTGAAAAGATGTGTACATGTTTCAGGAGGACACCGCATTTTAAATTAGACCGATTACGCCAGTAGTAAATGTTTAGGTCTACATACGCTGCATCAAAATACAGAAATGTGTGTTGATGCTACAAACATTCTAAACTCAGTGCTTCAATTGGTAGCAAATACTGTTGCATTTAACGTTGTTGTTTCTTTTTCTGCATATTTTGAACGCTCTCTTTGTCCTTTCATCAAACAAAGCTCTTATTCGTTGAATATAGCATATATTTTTTTCCCATCGATCACGAAAGGCTTCAATGTTAAACACATAAAATGATTGGAAAAAACTCATTTCGTCACATCATGAATCACTTTAATCAATCCACTAATGAATCGCAAGCACTCTTTATCAATTGATGTAACATTCGTATTTTGCGTGATGCCGTTATGTGCGTTATTTACATAGTGATGACTGCTTGTCTAATATCTACCGAAAACCTGTATGTGACGAGTACATTTTTGGTGCCAGCCGAATGGGAAATACATTTCGGTTGTAGCAACGTAAGTTCTCAGTATCATAAATCCCCAGCCATTTGCAGCTTTTGAGTTTCTGTTCTTAATTGTGCTACGATTGATATGTACGTAAAAATAAAACTGTTAAAATGTAAAATGCAAGATAAATTAGCAATATGAATAGGCAATATAAGAATTGTTTTGCTTATAAAAATTATGAGTCATTTGCTTTATGCTTGCCAGACATCATTTTACTACCACTTGCTCTATTTAAATATAATGCCATTCTTCCATTTATTTGTCTGACGGTCTAAATGTCCTGGTGACTGACTTCGTTTTGTAACTTTTATGGTAGCTATATAAATTATTGGCAAAGGATATTGTTTTGCCATATTCCATCAATTTTTGGCATTCTTGTTCTTGATAAGGAAATAAAATAATATAGACGCATATCATATATTGTATTTTTTCTTCTGGTGTCTGGTAATGGCATTTCCAATATGAATGTAGCTACGCATATCCACTTTCGAAATATCAATGATATGTGCAAAATGATGAGATTTTAAGTTCACAGCGCGTTTACTATATACACTGCTTCAAGTGGACATCGTCTTCTGATCACTGAAATACTATAGATGGAACGATAAACATAATAAACAAAACAACGCATTTACAAGCTTTATGCTAAAATTTTAAAACGAGATAAAAAAAAAAAATTATGACATGCATTCAAAAATGAGTTTTACTCTCCATTTAGAAAATCTAAACACTCGTTTATGTTTCTATTTAAAGTCAAGGAAAATTTAAAACTTTTTAGCATGTATTATATTCTATAAAGACTAGAATTTTCTATAAGTAGGTTGATGTTCATTGTCGTTTTATGCAAACAGTTGAAAAAAATAATTTGTACCGTCCAAATTGCATGTCTATTAACCTTTCTCTAATTAGGTTTCGTTATAGCTCGTTTTTCTTGTAGTAATGCTGTTAAGAGTGTAAGCAGACATCAATGTATGCTGACATGCATGTTATGAGATCTAGTTTACAACAACATTAACAATGTCGACATTCCTGACAGAAGTTGGTCTGGATCACCAAATAAAAAGCATGGAAATATCAACTACCACTAAAGAGACAAATCACATTAATACATGTAGGTAAATCCCTATAAGACTTCTTTGTTGCTTTTATATATATATATATATCTTTTTAAGACCTTAAATTGAAATAGAACAATGTCAGTTTGTTGAAGAATGCATCTGAGCAATTAAAGAGGATCTCACATGATTGTTACTTGAATACTGAAGTATTATTAAACTAATTGGCTGAAAAGATTCAAAAATTGATTTAAAATTTCAATTTATTTAAACATGGAAGTTGCAGTTTATATTAGTGATGTTTTCCTTGAAGTGTTAAGCATTGGCTAGAGTAACTAAGTAACTAACGTCACTGAAGACTCCAATGTCTTTGATGAACATATATTTTTCTTAGCTTGCAGTATATTGCATTTTCTTTCTTACATTTTATTCAGAATAACAAAAAATGTAACGTATCGGGGAAATAAGGACAATTTATTTTTCTTATATTCAATCTTGGTTTCAAATCATATTTTTATATTGGACAACAAAAACAAGGATAAAATGAACCTTTTCAGAATGCCATAACGTTATGATCAAATGCCAAATCGCGTCTAAAATTCCACGTGTGGTATCTCTTCTCAATGTTTACATCAGTTGTACATTTAACTTACATTTGTTTGTCCATTGTATCTAGCTAGGACAAATTAAAAGGTATTTGGAAATTTCCACAGGACCTATTCATATCTTGATATCGGAAAAACAATGTATAGTTTACATGGAAATTGCTATACTGCATTATTATTGCGATACAATAACCAGACAGCAGCATATCACTATTAATTACAACATGTTATATAAATCGACATAATAATGAGTTTTCTGACAAATACCAGAATAGCTATGTGTATTGATCGAATCTTGCTAAAATAGCTGGTGTAATTAATAGAAAGGCGATGTCAAGGTCAAACAACGTTAAGTAGCATGACACAATGAAATAAATATAGCATTACCAGTTACAAAATCAGTAGATGGTAAGGATATGTCTTAAATATATATCATTAAAGTTAATAAAATAGTTAGTCATTTTTTGTAGAAATTCTTAAACTTAAATGTTGAGGGTTGCATGAGCGAAATAAGTAATGTCCAAAGCGTCTGTGTGTTTAATATGTAAGCATTTCGTGATCACAGGATAAATTAATTAACAAGTATCAGCAAACGGCTCTCTGTCATGTTTTCACTGCACATACACACTTGAATATGACCTTGGAACTATTTTAGTAGGATGTTTATAAGGATGTTTTTTATGTTAATTTCCAGCTAAATGCAGTAAGGATGATGTTTTTATTGAGGTCCGGCGTTTGTTAAATGCCAGGTTAATAAGAAAGTATTATAAATCCCTATTAGCAATGCAACATGTACTTAAAGTTGAAAGACACATGACTAATGTATTCACATGTAAACCAAATGTAAAGGTGACGAGTCATCAAACCAATAGAGTAAACCCAACAGTTAACAGTTATGTCATCAGTAAAAGAAAGCACTGACTTAATAAAAGAATGTCTGCCTGGTATTTGGAAAAGAGATAAGTATTATTTCTATATGAATAATTCAATAATAAAATTACCAGAGAAAAAGTGTAATTGTTTGTAGCATCCTGTCCACTTGTAGATGGAATTGAGGGGAAAATGGTACTTCAATAATTAAACACAAAAACATCCTTTTGACATTTTGCAAATTAGCCATACACTGACTGTAGTGGTTTTCTTTAAAATGTGCCAATTTTAAAGTTGATTAAATATATCGTCGCATTTAACATCTGCGTCATTAGTCGAACTGCGATATAATACGCATATGTCAGAATTACCATAATTATGTACTATGTGATATGAATAGATATTTGTTCTAAACTTTAAAAGAAATGTGAAAAGCTTAATTTTTTCATTTAATTAACTGTGTGTTATATGGCAATACAACAAGGGCCAGGGAGAAAGAATACAGCATTCGCCTACTACAAAGGAAAATGCTTGAGAAAAATGAATGTTGCTTAAAACATAAACGAAAGACTTTGTCATATATTCTTTTTAAATCTTGAATAAGATACATATTATTTTGATTGATAGTATGCGGCTAGGTGAGTCAATCTTTTTAGCATGCTATGCATGTTTTGATTTCTGCCGTTCTTCGGCTTTAGTTCACTCCGAAAAAGTTAAGTCTTCCAAATAGCAAGGCAGTGCTAAAGAATAGAAAATACTAAAATAACTAAAATAATTTGTTTCACAGACTTTTCATTCGGTTTTCCTGTCTTTTGTTTTAAGGATGTGTGCTGCATCGTTTCACACAAGTCAACATAAATACATGTACCTACATTGGTACAAAATGTCACCTTATCCACATAGAACAGGACAAAATATTGTTAATATTGATTGATAAGGCCACACAAAAATCAACAAAGCATTTGAATTTATCAGTACTGATTAAAGAAGAGGAATTTAATGAATTAGAAGAATGTGGTTACGCTGTCTTATCTCAACATTATCTGCAACATTGATAGGGAAATAGCTGACATACGCGTTATCTTAGAGAAAAAAGAAAGTAACATTTTTTTAAATCATTAACCATATTATCAACAGCTAGTTTTGATTCGCGGTTTTCGTCTATCTTTATTTCTTTATATAAAATAACTACTCTTAAATTCACCTTAAATAAAACCTTTGCAAAATATTACAGTTCTGGGTGTTTGTAATACCAACCAGCGCAATGTATAAATGCATTAAGAGTTTGTATATATGCACTTGTTCGTTTTTGTTTTCTTTCGCGGACGCCAATTTGATGACTGATACGGATGACAGGCGCGTAACATTTTATATATTTTTTTCGCTCTATTTTCACTGATTCTTCTGTTTTATTCTATAACATCCAAGTTATTATAATCTCATATTTGTTTGTTGTTGCTGAATAAAGCTTGACCGTTTAAGCACGGACAAAATACGCTATGGTTATCGTTATTACAGCCTATCTATATTCAAAAGAACTGATGATTGAATGTATTGACTTCTTCCTCTTTATAATATGACTGACTGATGCTAGTTAGAATCACACTTTTGCCAGATAAAAACACTATTGCATTCACCTTTACTCGTTAACCAGTACATTGTACTGATTCAATATGTGACACTGAAGTACAGAATAAGTATAAAAGATTCAGCAAAGAAACATGTTAACGTATTTCGGAATTAGTATCATAAAGAAAAGTTGGTATTTATATATTTTGTAAAATTGTCGTTATTTCATTATCTGTTAATGCATAGGTTTCGCAACATGCTAATGTAGAAAATCGTGTTCGTCACTTGCTAAAGGAGAAACTATGTAGTTTTCTCATTCTCAAAGTGTAACACTGATTCCTGGTTTAACTTTGACGTCTTTACGGAAATTATTTGTAGCGAATCATTTTATACTTTCGGTATTTTTTATTGTTTAACATTGCAATATTGAAAACTTCAATGATCTTTCAGTTTATATAGTATAATAAATGTATAATTAGCTTATTTTATATATCTCCAATTAGTGATTATAAAAACAAATACTGTTTCTCTTGACGGCAACGGTTTAGCTGTATTGGGCATTACATCGTCCACCTATATTATGATTTGAACAGGAGCAGCACTGAATATCCGACTAACAGACGAGATAATATATATGTAAAAATAATTATACAGTGCCAGCACTGAATGTCCGACTAGCAAACGAGATAATACATATGTAACACAAGAAAAGTATCGTTGGTATTATTGAATTTTGTAGTATGAATGTTATCGTTTCAAGAGAGTTTTTTGGGGGGTACGTCAAATTGCATCAAAGGTCAATTTAAATTATATAATGCCTTGGAGAAATAATATTTTCTTAAGAGATATAAATCGATGTGACTGTTATAGCAGACTTTCCACTTATAGCAACTGTACAATCATATACAAACATGCTTTTCCCCTTGTTGTGGGTTTAAAGTAAAGAAAAAAAGATCAAAAGATCCTATATATTTTATATATCTATATCCTAATTAGTGTTCAAAATATAAGTATTCAAAATTGATTATTTATTAAACACGGTCCATTAGAGAATGATCAACGATGCAATACGGGTCAGCCTAGTTGTCTAATATTCGATGATATAATAAACAAACTGAAAACATGCTTTCAACTGTTGTAACTTAACATTTCCTTTGGGTATTTTGTTATGACTTTCATTGTGGAAATCATTTTAAAGGCTTTAAGCCTTGTTGTATTTGATGATGTAATAGGTCTAGCGGCAGGTTTATTTACTATTCCTTTCTGAAAAGGTCATCTATATGACATTCCATTAAAATATGTTTTGGTGTTTTCGAAAAAAAGAAAGCTTGCAAAATCTTGAAGATCTATATATGGGAATTGAATTCACATCCGGAAAAGAAAAAAATAATTACCGTTATTTTTTAACAAGATTTCCAGTGTTTTTACTTTAGTTTTCTTCTTGTGTAATTTTGCTTTCTAATTTCTATTGCCACGGACACGCTGAATGCAAAATGCCACCAGCTAAGCTCGGAAATGCCACCAGCTAAGCTCGACTCGCAGTAATTATATTCATATTCAATACAGTCGTGGTTGTACATGTTGAATATATGATGGTAAGAGTTGTACTTTACATTTTCCCGGAAGAAAGATGAAGCGTTGACATGTTTGCTTTCAATGAAATGAATGGAACATCTAAGATGATTTAAAATGAAAACTAAATGAATTTGAACTTATTATATTGTTATAAGTGTGCATTTGAGTTTGTAAATATGATGATACAAGTTTGAGGTGACAAACTGTCTATGGCTAAGTTAATACGAATTTACCAAGATGAATTGAAATAAGGCATTATAAATTTAAACACAATACCATTAACAAAATTAATTCTTACATCTCAATATAGCTGAAACGTCTCATTTTTTAAAGATAATGCTATAGATTTATTGCTTTAAAGAGGTACCGATATCCTCTCACGTGGCCGAGTGGTAAAAGTCGGCATGTCCCAGTCGGAGCCAGAATTTCATGTGGGAAGGCCACTTAGCTGCGATGCGCCGCTGTGGTGCTTCTAACACCGACATATGTCTAGAATCTTCCTCGTGTTGCTTTAGTTATTAAGACAGAACAATTCAATGTATGTATTTAGCTAGAGGTTAATCTACAAGGCGCATATCGTGTTAATTTTTATCATTAGTTTTTTTTTATTTCTTTACTTCACTTCATTATTGGAAAAAAATACCCCTTTATTCTCGGGATCCATAGTAATATGATAAGTTGTGTAGCTAATTTGTTAAATCCAATAAGACTTACAAGAGAAAATTGATGCATTGGTCTCCGTCGAGGGCCTGTTCAAAATGGAGCATTTTTGCCAAACAAGAAGCAACGCAATAGACAATAAAAAATATTTAAAATGCAGTCATAAATCATGATGAAAGAGTCGCACTTTACTTCTTATAAAACAGCATAACGCCATATATAGAATTTATCCAGGAACAATTACATATAGACGCCGCACGCATGCGCGGCGACAATAATATGACATAGGTTTACATAAAATGGTGGATGTCTGAGAATATATGACAGTTCTGTTAGCATTGCAACTTATACCAAACTCTGAATAGGCACAGGACAAATGAAATCACATGCAAGCCAAATGTAAGAAGAAAAAACAAATATGTGATGAGTCACTTAACAAAAACAGGAAACCCAACAGCGACCGCCTGGGAACGATAAGTCGGCAAAAGGGACCGACTGGGATGTTTAAACTTTGTTATCACGGAGCTCAGACCTCGCTCTTCCTGAGGGGTTTCTTAAATGCAAACAGTGGATAGAGAAGGGAGAAACTATGACAGGGAAGCCATTTATTTATGCGGTATGTTTAAGTCTCTTTTAAATCTCCATGCTATGATAAATGTGTAGTTAAAAAAATGAAAGGAAGGATACTAGGATAAAATTTATATTTAGTATACTTTGGTTTTCTCAATCACTATGTATTTCATTCATTGGAAATTGAAGTGAAACATCATATGTGAGCTTTCTGCGCACCATTTTGGCAGTGTATTTTGCACTTGTTCCTCTATATTCACCTAAGATAAAATAACATAACATAAATTTTATGATTCGGATCATTCTAGACAGATAATAAGCTGTGGTTGGTTGTTGGGCTACAGTCATGGGTGGTGTAGTGGACGTGCATTAGATATCAATCGCATGTGAGTAGTATATTAATTTAATAATAAGAATATATGACAAAGTCCTACGAACATTGCAACATATACCAAACTCCGAAAAGGCACAGAACAAAGGTATTTCACATGCAAGCCAAGCGAAAATCAAGAACAAACCCGTGATGAGTCATTTAACGAAAAGAGCAAACCCGACAGTTTGTTGCTGTTTAATCACTGTAATGAATTACAATTGTCTATGTAGATAATAATTTAATTAATAAGTACCACAATCATATTAAGTAGAATCTAATTTCATTTTTGGCAGCCAGTTACGAGATGGCAAGAAAGAGTGTTGAGAACAGACCCAGAAAAGTGCCAAGATATGTGTATCCGAAGATGTTGACATATAGCTTAAAAGCTAAAATAACTCAGGCAAAACACTGCATTAAAAAGAGCAAACCCAACAGTTATCGCCTTTAAACGGTCTTTTGGCATTAAACAAATTTACAGAGTTACCTCGCACTTCCTGAGTATTTTCTCATAAAAAAGGCAGTGAACAAATATTTATTCGAAACAAAACAAACCGAGTGACAACGTGTACTTAGAACTATGTCATGACGAAATAGAATTCAAAGGTAATTACATACTTAAAAAGAAACCGTGTGCATATTGACTACAACAAATTAATTTAAGTTAGGTCGAGGTGAAGTGGGGCGTAAATTGATTAAGAACAGCTACATAAAATTCTAGAGTGTCAAAAATGAAATATTTAAATCAAAGACAAAAATCAGCAGAGATGATGTCAACATGATTTTAAAAACGGTGTAAGTTCAATGTTTCAGAGCTAATCCATTTCAGAATACAGGCATTACTCCCACAAAGTGGCCTTTGAGGATCTAAAAGAAAATTTTAAAGTTTGTTTTACACTTAAATGCCAGCTTCCAACTTGCTTCTGAACTTTCAGGTGAAAAGTGGTACTTGTGTTAAAAATCTATTTTTGCATAACTTGTGACAATATCATTACAAACTTCAGGCAGTAATTCAACACACTCTGGCTTACTATAAATTGATGTATTAACTAACGTAACTAATTGTACCTTCTTGTTTTAACTTTGTAACCTGCATGCCTCCTGATGTCAAAAAATGGTGCGCACAATATAATCTCTTCTATTTGAAAGATAGTTTTGTGATCAAAATAATCAAATTTAATTGTTTTGCTCATGTTTTTGTTTTATAAATAAAAGGGTTTCAAGCAAAAACTAAGTTTGCATTGTCATCGGGTTTCCATATGTTGATGCATCCTCAGCTACAATCGTAACAGGACACAATGTCAGTGTGAGGATTGTATCTGAATTGTCTGTCCAACCCTAGTCGCCATACGAGCGAAAAAAACAAGAATCGGTTTCCTCGCACGGACAAAGCCCAGTCAATTGATTAATTGCTTTCACTGTTGGGGGTTGATTTTAGTGACATTGTAATGAGGTGTAACACTAAATCAATTGCGTTATGCGTTTGTTTGTTTTTTCTCTCAGTTTTCAACAGGCGCGCGTGCTCACCAAGGTTAAAGAGAAATTCGCAATGAACAAAAATACATAAAATAACACATTGCAATTTATCTTTGTAAACTGTTTAGAAGCTTCTGTTCTTAGCTTGTTAATTAACTTACGTCTGCTTATGTTTTAATTTCTGCACTTGACCATCTGAACCGCCGAAATCAGTTTTATTTCAAAACAGTATTACATATATTAGGAGAAATACTTAGTTTTTTATATATTCTCGCAAATTAAACTAGTGGCCGTCTAATTATGACTGAACAAATGTCTCGTTATTCCGCATTTATTGCTACATGGTACAACGGCTGATCAAAGAGATAAATAATCAGTCACAACATTGACGGTCATATATTATGAAAGCTCCACACCGGCGCACAGCAGACAGCTGGACATTCCCATAATAAGCCCCGACCGGGACTCGAACCCACACGGTGAGAGGCTCAGCTGTTTAAGGAGTTACAAATCGGCGACTCTACCACTACGCCACGGGCGCCTCTATTATAACTTGCAAGCATGTTTTATCGTCAAAATAACCTCACTGAAATCATGTTATATGCATTTTTGAAATATCAGTAAGAAAAATAAGTAAAGTTACTTCAAGCAACATTACGAGAACTGATAACGATACATGATACTTGTCCATATCTAGGCGACGATTCGTAACAAGCATTAAATTAGCAAGAAATTTTAATCAAAGTCAAGTTTTTAATTAAACTTTAATGACACCTATTTGTAGATTTTTGTAGATGTATACTCAATTAGAAAATATAATATGTTATATGAGTATAATAACAAATAATAAATTTATAATAAAAATTGCAATGGATACACATGCCAGTTTAATTCAGAGTGACAAAACACACGAACAAAGTATTTCACAGAGTTTTAAAGTTATCGCCTTGAAACGGTCATTTGGCAAAACCACCGACTGTGATGCTTAAATCTATGTTCTCAGCTCCTATCTTGCACTTCCAAATGGTTTTCTCAAAGATACCCTTTAATATTATTTGTTTAAAAAAATAACTCAATACTGGCTTCAAAGAAATCAGCTGTGTCATTTAAAAAAAGTAATGCCTACCAAGTATTCCGGATAGTGTTACTGGTAGTATGCATGTTAGGCTAAATACTACATTGTCGAAGAAATAACAACACCAGGAGATTACATGTAATGACTTGTAGCAGAAGGTTGACAGCTAAATACCAATGTCCAATATACATTAGAGGTAATTATACCTTAAATGTGTTTTGCAAAAATGTTGTTTCACGCGTGTACTTACATGTACGTATTCAGGCAATATAAGCTTTAAAATTGAGAGTTTTCGATCAACCTCTATTCCAATTCGCAATGTTTAATTATCGTATTTTGTTATGCTAGTGTCTTTAACATTTAAAACACTAAAACATCAACGTATATTTTACATGAAACATTTAAATACATTATCAGCAAACTTTTACATTTTTTCAACCAATCGCCAAAACGTTACCTTATTTACAGCAGCACACTCAAATTCATTATTAGTTTTAATTTTATTTCGCCGACATTTTAACTTATTTGCGCTAGAGGTAATCTTATTCCTTTCCTTAATTTTATGCCTAAATTCTAGATGTTAAAGCTAGTTCGTGTGGGGGTTTTTACGATCTAGTCAACATGCAAATGGAAACATGTCATTAACTGTTTTAGTTTGTTGTCTGTTTTCTTATATTCTGCTCTTTTTGTCTGATACTGAAGTTAAAATGTTGTTGACTCGATTGACCTATAACACAATGGTAAAATAGTAATCATTTTTCGTAAACGGTTTCTTTTAAAATGAAAACTATAAACTATAAAGACTTTACATTGCCATTGAATCATCAGTATTTATTTGTTTGTTTTTAACTAGAATGTATTATTAGAATGTATAAAAGACAACACATTCTGTGTAGAATATTCATATTATTTTGCTTATGTTTCATATATTTATTATTGTTTTATTTGCACGTATTGTTTTATTACTTGTTTTAATACACTCCAAAAATGTTTCCATGTACAAATCTTACTTTATGTTTTGGACTGACATTGATATTCTTGGCATTCAGTTTGTTATTAGTAATTGCTGTACAAACTGACTTTTAAGAGGGTTTATCAAAACTTTAGTGGCGACTATAAAATGCATGCTGCATTGCAATTTAACTTGGTTTCCCAATCGAAACATTATGTTTCTGGCAAACTTGTGATCCTGTTCCGAAATAAGATACTCTTTGGATATTTTACATCTTTTTCATGAACTGCTTGCACTCACCAGCCTTATACCGCCAGCTTGGTAACACTAGTTGTATTTAATAACAGGTGTAAAGGGTTAAATGTTTATATATCTTTGTTGGTTAAATTCTATAATGTCGGGTCCAGTAGTATGTTTTAGTCAAACTATATATGTTTACTTACCTTGTAAATTGCTTTACAAACTATTCGATATGATCCAGTCTGAATTGTTTATGTCATATTCACTTTATACTGGTTATGCATTTAAACGATGGTGCCTGGTGTCTTAAGGAAAATGATTATAAAGTGCAGGTGATGCGGTACATCAAACGCCTTTATCTATCACAGAAACCGGCATCCCTCTATCGAAAATGATAGGTTCAACATTTGTATCCATATTGCATAAGAATGAGTTAAACTGATAAATCATTTTTGCTTTAGTATAGCATTCAGCGCATTAGCTACTGTATAAAAATATAATGGCATACATTTAATGTGCAAAAGAGTTTTCATTGTGTTATAAATCTATCATGTATGGAGTATTATTATAGTATAATAAAAAGTCTAGTTATATCATATGCGGAAAATTAATATGTGTACATAGAGTCATGGGCGGGATTTTGTTTTATAGCTTTATAAACTACTTATTAAGTCAGCATAAAAACGTATTGATCTGTATTTAAGAAGTGCGATTTTTATCAAGAAACAACAGCGTAATACAGACGTTTAAAGATAAAATATTAAATATTATGAAATATACACTGCTGTAAATAGGAAAAAAAAGAAAATGGTCCTATAAGAATTATCATAGAGGTTTAAATATGAACTACCTCTAGACAAAGGCAAACGGGGTAAATGTAAAAGTGACAAAAAGCTGCGACGAGACATAACACACACAAAGAAAAACAGAAAACGCAGCAGTTACCGCTTTGGAACGAACTGTCGGCTAGAGGCCTGACAGGGGAACGAACTGTCTGCTAGAGGCCTGACAGGGGAACGAACTGTCGGCTAGAGGCCTGACAACGAACTGTCGGCTAGAGGCCTGACTGGGGAACGAACTGTCGGCTAGAGGCCTGACTGGGGAACGAACTGTCGGCTAGAGGCCTGACTGGGGAACGAACTGTCTGCTAGAGGCCTGACAGGGGAACGAACTGTCGGCTAGAGGCCTGACTGGGGAACGAACTGTCGGCTAGAGGCCTGACAGGGGAACGAACTGTCGGCTAGAGGCCTGACTGGGGAACGAACTGTCGGCTAGAGGCCTGACAGGGGAACGAACTGTCTGCTAGAGGCCTGAATGGGGAACGAACTGTCGGCTAGAGGCCTGAATGGGGAACGAACTGTCGGCTAGAGGCCTGACTGGGGAACGAACTGTCGGCTAGAGGCCTGACTGGGGAACGAACTGTCTGCTAGAGGCCTGAATGGGGAACGAACTGTCGGCTAGAGGCCTGACTGGGGAACGAACTGTCGGCTAGAGGCCTGACTGGGGAACGAACTGTCGGCTAGAGGCCTGACAGGGGAACGAACTGTCTGCTAGAGGCCTGAATGGGGAACGAACTGTCGGCTAGAGGCCTGAATGGGGAACGAACTGTCGGCTAGAGGCCTGACTGGGGAACGAACTGTCGGCTAGAGGCCTGACTGGGGAACGAACTGTCTGCTAGAGGCCTGACTGGGGAACGAACTGTCGGCTAGAGGCCTGACTGGGGAACGAACTGTCGGCTAGAGGCCTGACTGGGGGTGATAAAGCCTAGTTTGTGGAGCGCTCCAACCTTTGGAACGAACTGTCGGCTAGAGGCCTGACTGGGGTGATAAAGCATAGTTTGTGGAGCGCTCCAACCTTTGGAACGAACTGTCGGCTAGAGGCTTGACTGGGGTGATAAAGCCTAGTTTGTGGAGCGCTCCAACCTTTGGAACGAACTGTCGGCTAGAGGCCTGACTGGGGTGATAAAGCCCAGTTTGTGGAGCGCTCCAACCTTTGGAACGAACTGTCGGCTAGAGGCCTGACTGGGGTGATAAAGCCTAGTTTGTGGAGCGCTCCAACCTTTGGAACGAACTGTCGGCTAGAGGCTTGACTGGGGTGATAAAGCCTAGTTTGTGGAGCGCTCCAACCTTTGGAACAAACTGTCGGCTAGAGGCTTGACTGGGGTGATAAAGCCTAGTTTGTGGAGCGCTCCAACCTTTGGAACGAACTGTCGGCTAGAGGCTTGACTGGGGTGATAAAGCCTAGTTTGTGGAGCGCTCCAACCTTTGGAACGAACTGTCGGCTAGAGGCCTGACTGGGGTGATAAAGCCTAGTTTGTGGAGCGCTCCAACCTTTGGAACGAACTGTCGGCTAGAGGCTTGACTGGGGTGATAAAGCCTAGTTTGTGGAGCGCTCCAACCTTTGGAACGAACTGTCGGCTAGAGGCTTGACTGGGGTGATAAAGCCTAGTTTGTGGAGCGCTCCAACCTAGCACTTCCTATGGTGTTTGTATATCGAACAGTTTAAATAAAACTCTATCATCAAAGTAAAGGAGCAAGTACCTGCATCGGGAGTTACAACTGATAAAAGGAACATTTATTCAGACAAAATAACTAGTATTATAATAAACTGTCAACATATGTACAATTTGTACAATAGATAAATGCTTCAGTAACCTAAAGGACGAGGGAGAAGTTTAAAATAAAACAACACAAGCAATGACGTATAATAAGAACAATTTAATGACGTCGTACTATAAAAATGTAATGAGGTCATGATGTGTTAAATGTGAAATTTAAATAGACACGATGGGATCAAATTTTAGAACACAATCCAAACCAACAAAACAAAATGTAGTATTGTGAAGAGATAATAGGTAGTGAAATGTAAATATTATGTTATAAAGTCTAAAGGTTAAATATAGCAAGGAGCTTAAGTAACCTGGAAGGTTGGGAAATCTCAATGCAAGGGTGAGGGGGGGGGGGGTGTGTTCCAGTATTTCATTATTCTATAACTTTGCAATAATACTTATTACGATACATAAAACAATTTTACGGAAGGAAGATAAACAAAGGCGAACAAAAACCAAACATTTGATCAAATATCTGGAGTCATCGGTTATCAGCTATTTATCACCGAGTAACAAACGTGAATGGTTATGATGCTGAACCATATCTTCTGTAGAAACATAAATCATTGCTTACATTATGACTAGAAATCATCCGCTGGCAGCCAATTGTATTAATTTTAATACGCATTTCACTAGTTATGATAAGACACGGCAGATATATTCTGTTTGATGTTTTATACTAACGATCCTTTTATGATGCTGAGTAATATGTGTGTTACCTTTCCATATTTGCGTTGCATGTGTGGCTCCAAATACAATATTGTCTGCAGTTTCCATCTGCAAAAATAGCTGGGTGTTGTTAATTTGGCAACGTTTATGTCTTGTGGTGTGTTAGAGAAAAGTAATCTGCCAAAAATATGTTCAAAGGGAAACAAATAACTTTAATGTGTGTGGCTATTGTGCTCATGCGTCAATGTTACAGGCAAACTGTGAAACTGTACACTTTGGGGACGTTTTAAAGTTTTCTGGCAATTCTCAAAGTGATCGTTTTACAAAGGGACTGCGTGATTTGACTTTGATTTTCTCGGACATGCAAGATTTTCTAATGTCCTCTCTTATATTTTATTACACTCCTAAAGAATGTGTCTTTGGCTAAATGTATTTATTCTCATTTCATGTCTGCATCATACCACCGTTATTTCAAGAAAAAGGTAAACGTGGGATGTAGTTTACATTCCCATTGCCATTGATTAATCTATGGCTAGTTTGTTGGCTAATTTTATTCAAGCATCTACCTTTCAACTAGCCTCATGTTATTTATAATTGAAACTTAAAATTGTTGTCAGAACTGACAACATTCCTTTTTAATATGATTGTGACATGGTTCTCACAGACAGAACTGCCATTACCAACTCATACTTTGCTGATGATGCCAATCAGTAGTCTTGGTTTATACATGTTATATATGTTTCACTGCAGTCGAAACTATTGCGGTACGTTCATTATCGTAATATTTACAAGAATGTGAGAAAATACTTAGCATAATACTTTTCTTCTTACATGAAGATGTCAAAGCCAGAAATCAGGTTATCACTACAAACACGCTTTAGATTTAGTACAACTGGAGAGGGAATTTCCAATGTTTATTAGTGTAAAAGCTGTATGAAACAGTTATTTTGCATCCTGTTTTTATGGTATTGGTATATTAGGTTAACAAAATTAACGCTGTCAGTAACATTATATTATGTCCTATAAGAATTACCACAGATATTTAAATCTGAACTACGTCCATACAAAGGCAAACGGGGTAACTGCAAAATTGACCGAAAAACACAACGACGGGACATAACAAACAAAAAGATATAAAAAAAGCCAGTTACCGCCTTGGAAAGGTCGTTGTGCAAAAGGACGAACTGGGGTGCTTTAACCTGGTTTGTGGGGCACTCCAATCTCGCACTTCCGGGAGGTTTGTCTATCAAACAAATAGTGTTAATAAAAATATCCTATCAAATCCCAACAAACAGTAAAACCTGCGACGGGAGTTAAGTCATCATATGTTCGGTATATACAGTAGATAAAACATCAGCAACCATTAAAGACAACTCCAAACGAGAGAGTAGTTTAACATAAATCAGCCCGAGCGATGACGTATCATTTGAACAACTTCATATGTCAGATGTGTTCAAATGTGAAATTAAGGAAGGAAATCATCGAATTTTGGGGAAAAAACCTCAAACAAACTGTAGTATTGTAATAAGATAATATGTAATATAATTCAAATATCATGTTTTAAAAAGCCGAGGATTCATCCGCAATTTGCATATTTTATAATAAAGGCAAAAAAGCGAGATGCTATACATATTGTGCAATCTCACGTAAAGGGCATGTAGACTGCTTAAGTTGTCTCACCTATACAGGGCAGGACAGGAAGATGAAGAGGCGGATATTCAATAGTGACTGTCCAAATATGGACAAATATAAATAATCGTTTTTATGTAGTCTCAACGACCTGTCCATTCATCGTGTAATTTAAAGTCAATGCAAGGTCTTGACTGGAAAAGGGTCCATTGCAAGCAATGCAGTGCACAGGATACGCGGGTTGTAACCAATTTTCTGACTTGTAAATAGGTCAGGAAAGGTATTAGAGCCTTGATTTTCTTGATGTTGCATTTCCATAAAATACAGGATGGCTTATGACTTTCTGCATAAGAGTTTCATACTGTTGTTATATTTTGAAGCGATAAAATCATTGCGGTGAAATAATTTTGAAAACGCATTTCTTAATTTGTGAGATCGAAAACCCTGCTGTGATAATTTGGAAGAAATAGACTGGTTTCCACTTTTTACTTTCTACTCTAATGCAAACCTTTTAAATTGGGATTCGTAAATAGCATAGATGGAAGCAGGAGGTGAATCGCCATTAAGGTATGAATAATTTTCAATACTGAAGTTGAAATCATCTCTTGTCATAGATTTTAGTAGAGAGATTGTCATTAGAAATAGCAACCTCAACATCTAGAAATGTCGCATTTAAATGTCAGGTATTTGCTTTATTACGTTCTGGAGGATAAATCAGACGGTTCATTTGAGAAAGGAAAGTATTATCTATAGTACGAATGTAGTCAAGCGTGACGCTGAATTGAAAGCATATAATGTGGCTTTCGTTAGAAGGAGATATGAAATGTGGCTTTCGTTAGGAAGGAGGACATGAAATTAGTATACCAACAAATCGGTAAATAATGGTGCGCAGTTGATTGGATATGAAAGCAAATTACTTGTCCAAATAAAGTGTCACCGCAGTTTATGTAAATATTGTTAAATAGGAAACATTTAGCTTCACAATCCTCCTCACATGTCCACATAGTATACTTTTCTAATAAAATATTGGTAAAGACATTACTTTCATGACATGCAATGTATAAACATTGCTCTCTATTATTTTCTTTAACAAGAACAATTTTGACCATATTTCCTTATTTATGAATTATATCATGAGGTAAAGAATTGTACAGCGTTGGGAAACCATATTAACTGTTTTGCAATGAAAGTTTAAGGTATGAAACTTGTCTTCTAAAACATTAAAGACCAAAAAATATTAATTTCTGAGTGTTCATACACTTTTCCACAATATGAACAACATGATTAGGAACGGCTGTAAGGCAAGAAGTAAATAGTTTAGATATGTGAGCGGTAGTGCTGGAGCTGGCATTAGCTTTAAATCGTGACGTGTAAGGTATTTTGTGAAAGGTAGAAATCCAGTACATTGAAGAAAAGTTTGTTTGCTTTGATTTGATCTTGGTACTGAATTTATGCAATATCTGTTTATGTTTAACAATATCTGGGATGTCAACGTTGGTGTTATTGTAAAAACTGGTGGTTGATAACTCAGTACTTATTACATATTTGTAGCAAAGTCGTCAAACAAAAATGAGTTGTTTGAGGCTTTGTCTGCAGAAATAATATCATGGATAATTTGAATTTATGTTTTTCAAGTGATAATTACCTTTCTTCTAGAAAATATATCCGCAGCACCATTAGGCACATGCCCAGTGGACACATTTTGTAATTTTAAGGGTGAAATATTCATGTTTGGGTCTTGTAGTCTGTTCATGGTTGGTTTATTTCAAGTAAAATGAACCAAAGTCCAAGGTTTTTCAAAAGAAAATATGCTTAACAGTCCTGATACGATTAATTAGATTACAACATAGATTACATGTCACCCGGAAAACTACGATGTACAGCATTTGTACGGCCATTATTTAATTGAAGATCACTTTGAAAATCTTTTTATCCCTCCTGTTTTACCTTATATAGGCGGAGTAACTATACCTTGTTTGTTAGATGATTCCACAGTAAGTGTAACGTCTGGATTTTGTCCGTATGTCAATGTTATCAAACGTCCTTTTTAAACAATGTACTTTGCGTTTTGTAGTTATTTTCATTGTATTACCATTTTTTTAAAGAGCAGCTACCAGGAAGCCCGAGGTTACAGCGTTCCGAAAACTGGTTGAATAGCCCTAGCAGGTCATTGTTCCGACTAACCGTTTCCAGGTGGCAGTTTTGTTTTTTTCTCTTATATGTGTTTTGTCTCGTCCATGTATATAGACCTTTCATAACGTTTAATGATTCGTGTGTTGCTTTAAGGAACAAAAAAGAAAGTATGATTTGCCAACATCATGTATAGCTTTAACTGTCATTGATTTTGCACCAACTGCATCGTTTACGTTGCTCTCATTAAATAAATAAAACCCATATAATTTGTATTTATAAATAATAAGATTACTGTAATCATTTAACAAGCCATCTAACATAAAATAACCGTTTTCAAGAACAAATGCATCGTGGAAATTCAAGTGGTGTACTTATCAAAAGATTAGGATTCATGTAATTTATTTAAATTTAATTATACTCAGTTATGATAATTGACCACTTAGCCATAAAATTTACGAGATATAATATATTTCTCTTTAACATTTGTAATAAAATGTATCTGATAGATCTAGTTAAATCTTTAATTATTTAAAAACGGAACGAACAGAACATACTTTAAACCCTAGAATTTAACTGTTATTTATTTCTTTTGCCATTAATAACAGAAATTATAAACCCTTCGGTGTTTTACGAGATATTACGACAATAACAGGTTATGCATCTTGATTCGTTGTGTTCAGTGTCGTAGATATTACAAAGATAACTTATCATAACATCCAATCCCAAATGTTATATAAAGATTGAGCATTCTTGTTGAAAACAAATGGCGTCATCACAACAAACATTTTTAAAGACTGCTGCCAGCCAAACCAAATCAATTTAATCTATGAATACGAAAGGTAAAAATATTGGATGTTAACTTTTTATCGAAGTAACAGAGCTACAGTGGTTGTAAACTGGCTGTACAGGTTCAAACTATGCCAGCATTTGAAGAAACAGTTATACCTCACTTACTTAAAAATTGTAAGATTAATAGCTTTCTAAGAAACTTGCGCCAACTTATGAAGTACTTTGGGAAACTTTATACAAATAAAAATTAAAAGTTCCTAAAACACACATTCACAGTGGTTCTAATGATGCTTTCAAGTATACTGGGAAAATCGCATAGAGGTTCAAAATCAAGCTTAAGAAAAAAGCCCAATAAAAAGAACAACATGCAATGTTGAACGATTTTGACGATTATGACTACGGACATTAGGTAGAAATAATTGTGGCATGGTATTTGACGTACATATACGCATCAAGTATCTGGCAATGATTGCATTTAAAACAATGCAAGTCTCTCAAGTCTTGACTGCTGAGATATTGGATTTTATAGTACAAAGTTTTAAGACTAAATATACGATCTATCCAACATTGACAAATTATTAACAAGCTTTTTGTCAGCAATGTTATATTTTCAATTCCGATTTATTAAACTAATTGAGAATAACATTATCTTTTTACCATTTGCTATTTCATCATGAAATGTAACACAAGTGTATATTTAACTTATAAACAAACCTGTCAATTTTGAACAATCTAAATATGCAATTTTTTAAGCCATGTACATTTCATTTGAGTGTGAATACATCCATGTTCGTAAGATAAGGGGCTACGTTCGTGCTAACATTCTTTCAGTATTGCCTTTTGATTTCAATAAGGAACAATGGCAAGTTTCTGGATAAATTTAGTCGCGTTCATATTTCATAATATTCTTTTTCTTTAAGTTTCTTTAGAACATAATTCAAGGAAAAATCAAACGTTTTGAGTAAAATTAATTAGGAGATTCAGTATAAATAACAAGGCGAAACGGAAGTTATAACCTTATCTTAAAGTATAATATTCTAACACATATGCAAAATAATTAAATATGAATATAATTTGTTGTTTTCTTTTTGTTGGAATTAGTATAAAAAGTATTTGCACTAAGCCAAAATTATACCTTTGATTTTAAAAATATTGTTTCAAACCAAACCAACATTTAAAGCGCTTTTATTTCAAGAAACTGCAAACCGATGTTCACCTTATTCATTTATTATTTAGTCTTGTTTGTTTTTAGAGTGATTGTGCGATAATAAATTGATCATTTCTTGCACTCATCTTTTCTCTCATCGAAGTGGTCTACTACAAACTAGTACTTGATATTACTTTTGAAAATAAAAGTACTACTTCCCTTCACCGAGTGTAGTTTAAGCATGTTTTAGATTAGTTCAGTTTAGTTTTAGTTTTTAGTTCATAGTATACATTTGTTGTATTATGTTTCAAATGTCTATGTTTTTGATACTGTTTTCTTTAAGAAATCCGCCAGAAAATGCGATATTATAGCTCTAAAACTGGTTTAGCACCTTGTATTTTCTTTAGCCAAGTGACCATTCCAATAGGTAAATAAGAATGGTCCTATCAAAATTTCCACAGATATTTAAATTTTATCTACCTGTAGACAAAGGCAAACAGGGTAAATGTAAATGTGAAAAAAACAAAGAGACGAGACATAACACACAAAAAGAAAAACCATCAGTTACCGCCTTAGAACGGTCAGCCGGCAAAAGGGTCGACTGGGGTGCTTAAACCTGGTTTGTGGAGCCCTCCAACCTCGCATTTTCTGAGGGTTTTTCTATCAAACAAACAGTGTAAATAAAAATATCTCGTCAAAGTGAAGACTGTATCTGCAATGTCTCTTCTCAGCCTATTTAACATTGTACTGGCATAGAAATACGACTAGGACCTTGACATAATATCGAATGCAATAGTTTGTGTAATGTGTCGTCTCTGTGTTTTGTGTAATTTCCACATTAAACATGCATGTGTATACTTCTGTCAGTCGCTTTTCAAAATTCAATATATTCAGTACATATCATTATACTAAAACGTGTCATATTTTGTTTTTCGAGTGTTCTTGTTGCTAAATGTTGTTAATCTCATTTAGTCATGGGCATTTGATGTGACACAATAGCATCAGGCTTATACCTATGTCAAATTGTTTACAATGGTCACAGAAGCTTCGCATATCAATATATGTGTAAATAAGGTAGACATGCAAAAAGAAGCATAAGTGTAATTTGGATTTTGACATCGAAATATAAACAATTATAATATATAAAAAATATATATAAAATGTGTATGGTGCCATTATATTTTACTCCGACATTTTAAGTACTTTATATTTTTCTTCCAACGGCATGGTTAATGTATTATTGTCCCCTAAAATTGTCAGGCATAGAAATTAGTTTTAGTGGAATACTGAACACCAAAGCAGAATGAATAAATACATAGTTTTATTTAGATCATTTCATATTTTATTGTTGTTACAAATGCATTTAGTCAAATCATACGTTCATAAATCATGACATGAGGTATTATCCACACAAAACAAGTGTATGTTATATACTATGGCTATGAATCATAATACTGTCCCTTGGATATTGCAATACGTTTAATAAATATTAAAATTTGTATAACAAGCTGCACACAAAGCGATACTTGGCCGTTGCTTTTACCTATCACTTGTTGTTTTTTTTCTTTAATTGCACGCAACCTAAAGTACGCTTTTTTTGCTGATTGTCATGTCAAAAATGTTATTCGTATGTTATCTTCCTCCCTTACTGCCATTGTGCTCGTATTTGGGAGAGATGTTAGAGTCTTCTCTGGCCTTTTTTTCCTTGATTAAAATGTAATTTAATTTGTCATATAATGTGGGGATCTAAACACACTCCAAAGTCTCATTTGAAGATTAGTTTATTCAATATATAGGTTCATGGTGAATAGTGGCAGTACATATACATCTTAACAGACCGATGGTCGAGCGTCTTCCTTAGTCGGTTGGCCTTGTTCTTCTCTTGTCGGTTGCCTGTATTGTTCTTTCGTCTGTACTGTTCTTCGGTCTGAGCTGTTCTGACCACGCGCATGTATGCATGCAATTGATGTCATGCCTATTTAGCATCTGACCAATAGATGTGGTCCATGTATATATGTGCCCTTTAGGCTTATCTATGTATGGTATGAAGGGTAGGTAGGTAATAATGTTACAAAATGACTGTCAACAATTGTGTTTACTTCTTCTAATAGAAACGATACTTTTCTCTCTTCTAGGTACCATGTGGATATTATTTTTCAATAACGTCACTAACGACGTCATAACTTTTCTAAAAAAAGTTAGTGCTTGGACATTTTTTATTCAAATTGATCAGTGATCTTGCCATTAATTGCATTAAAGAAACCTAGCAGGAATTGCGAGACTGGAGCTATGTTAAACCGGTTTAAGCACCCCAGTCGGTCTCTTTTGCGGACTGGCCGTTCCAAGGCGGTAACTGTTGTGTTTGCACTTTTTGTTTAATGACTCATCACAGTTTTGTTCTTACATTTACATTTGGCTTGCATGTGAATACCTTTGTCCTGTGCCTTTTCAAATTTTGGTACATACTGCAATGCTCAAAGAAAATGTGTCATATTTCCTTATTGTAATCCCCCAACCCTTCTCCGCATGGATTCGAGCACCTTTCAAGACAAGTATTTTAATGTATGAAAATTTTCCCGGTTAGCGGCGGTACATGTAAGTGGGTGATCCTACACCAAGACATGTCTAGAATCTTTCACCATCTGCTCGACATCGTCAATAGTACCATAAGTGTGTCTGTCGGTTTAACAATACAAACTTTATTTATACACGATCAAATGAGAAAAATTAATAACGTGTTAACATCAATAAGTACATGTGTACCTTCAGGGTATCTAATGTAAAGTTCAATTCGGTAAAAACGAATTCTTTGCGTGTATTTAATAACAGATAAAATATGTGAGGCGTACATGCTATTAAACTGTAAATAGTTCAAATTATTTTAATTACTAAACACATTTTCAGTACCTATGTTAATAGCACCCAAAAGCATCAAATAAATATGGATACCATTTACGTTATATTGTTAAAACAGTTTTCTTTAATTAACCGTTTGACTATCAATAAATGTAGAAAAATAAATCAATCCCTGCCTCCGGCGTTGAAAATTGGTTAGCAGGTGTTTTAGACTTTGTACTAAACTAACCTATAACAAACATTTGCTTGGATGGTATGTGCTACCTGCCTGTGAACTTGTGCGATTTCCACGATAATACTTCTCTGGCTATTTACATGTCATAAGAATAAGTGAAAATGTTTTATTTTTGCAAATGATCTCTTGAATAATAAATAAAAGAAATTCTTTGTTTAAAACAAGTTCAATGAAAATTTGAACTAACACAAGAAAGCCATAAAAGCATGCAAGTGATAGTCCCAACAGAAAACAGATGAACTAACGCGAAAACCTTATGGAATTAATTACCCAAAAAACGGTCAGTCAGGAAAATGACGAATTAGAGAGCTTTACTCTTTGTAATTTTCTTTTCTCAAAGATGAAAGTGAAACTAAAACATGTCAAGTTGACAGAAAAGAGGTATGGACGTATCTTAAGTGCACTAATGACGTTATATTACAAGAAGCAGGCGACTTTGAGTTTATAATATGTTTTAGATGTCATTGTAAATAGTATATTGTTTTGTTTTTACCAAACCATCGTGCTTGTTGCTGAATAATATGTTTATACATTGGACACTTGTTTAGTTGTTAAGAAAGATCCCTTGCAACTTCCTTACACAATTGTTAGTGAAATATCCCATACAAAAACATTTACATGTATTTGACACCTTTTTGCCATATAGATGACAGGCTAATTATGTCTGTATTTAAAATTAGCATTATTATAACCGTGTTTTGAAAGAATGTCAGAAGATTTATGCATAGATTCTGTGTGACCAAGTGTACATCTGATACGTTACAACTGTCTACATTGTATGTTTATTCTATTTCAACATTATGACCATTGATAGTTCTAAAAGTGTTTCTCTAAATAAAATGTGCATGACAGACACGCATATAAAAATTGTATTTTTCATCTTGAAGTCATATCAAGATATGAAAGGGATACCGGAAATACGCAATCGTTATCTTTTAATTTTCTTTTAAAACATCCATGACGATTACAATAATATTACTCACGATAAATACATTTCGTACGTTAGTACCTTAGTATTTGTCCAAAAGACCATTGTCTGAATTGGTTTTATAAATATATTACATGTAATTATGGGTTCTCTTCCGCACAGATTATACAATGATAAAAGGGGCACACTAGTCGGTTATGTATGACACAATAGGCGGTAATGTATGGCACACTAGGCGGTAATGTATGGCACACTTGGCGGTAATGTATGGCACACTAGGCGGTAATGTATGGCACACTAGGCGGTAATGTATGGCACACTAGGCGGTTATGTATGGCACACTAGGCGGTTATGTATGGCACAATAGGCGGTAATGTATGGCACACTTGGCGGTAATGTATGGCACACTAGGCGGTAATGTATGGCACACTTGGCGGTAATGTATGGCACACTTGGCGGTAATGTATGGCACACTAGGCGGTAATGTATGGCACACTAGGCGGTAATGTATGGCACAATAGGCGGTTATGTATGGCACAATAGGCGGTAATGTATGGCACACTTGGCGGTAATGTAGGCACACTAGGCGGTAATGTATGGCACACTAGGCGGTAATGTATGGCACACTAGGCGGTAATGTATGGCACACTAGGCGGTAATGTATGGCACACTAGGCGGTTATGTATGGCACAATAGGCGGTAATGTATGGCACACTTGGCGGTAATGTATGGCACACTAGGCGGTAATGTATGGCACACTTGGCGGTAATGTATGGCACACTTGGCGGTAATGTATGGCACACTTGGTGGTAATGTATGGCACACTATGCGGTAATGTATGGCACACTAGGCGGTAATGTATGGCACACTAGGCGGTAATGTATGACACACTTGGCGGTAATGTATGGCACACTTGGCGGTAATGTATGGCACACTAGGCGGTTATGTATGGCACAATAGGCGGTTATGTATGGCACACTAGGCGGTATTGTATGGCACACTTGGCGGAAATGTATGGCACACTAGGCGGTTATGTATGGCACACTAGGCGGTATTGTATGGCACACTAGGCGGTAATGTATGGCACACTAGGCGGTTATGTATGGCACAATAGGCGGTTATGTATGGCACACTAGGCGGTAATGTATGGCACACTAGGCGGTAATGTATGGCACACTAGGCGGTAATGTAAGGCACGCTAGGCGGTAATGTAAGGCACACTAGGTGGTAATGTATGGCACACTAGGCGGTATTGTATGGCACACTAGGCGGTAATGTATGGCACACTAGGCGGTATTGTATGACACACTAGGCGGTAATGTATGGCACACTAGGCGGTAATGTATGGCACACTAGGCGGTAATGTATGGCACACTTGGCGGTAATGTATGGCACACTAGGCGGTAATGTATGGCACACTAGGCGGTATTGTATGACACACTAGATGGTATTGTATGGCACACTAGGCGGTAATGTATGGCACACTTGGCGGTAATGTATGGCACACTAGGCGGTAATGTATGGCACACTAGGCGGTATTGTATGACACACTAGACGGTATTGTATGGCACACTAGGCGGTAATGTATGACACACTAGGCGGTAATGTATGGTACACTAGTCGGTATTGTATGACACACTAGACGGTATTGTATGGCACGCTAGGCGGTTATGTATGGCACACTAGGCGGTAATGTATGGCACACTAGGCGGTAATGTAAGGCACGCTAGGCGGTAATGTAAGGCACACTAGGTGGTAATGTATGGCACACTAGGCGGTATTGTATGGCACACTAGGCGGTAATGTATGGCATACTAGGCGGTATTGTATGACACGCTAGGCGGTAATGTATGGCACATTTGGCGGTTATGTAAGGCACACTAGGCGGTTATGTAAGGCACACTAGGCGGTAAAGTATGGCACACTAGGCGGTAATGTATGGCACACTAGGCGGTTATGTATGACACACTAGGCGGTAATGTATGGCACACTTGGCGGTTATGTAAGGCACACTAGGTGGTAATGTATGGCACACTTGGCGGTTATGTAAGGCACACTAGGTGGTAATGTATGGCACACTAGGCGGTAATGTATGGCACACTAGGCGGTAATGTATGGCACACTAGGCGGTTATGTATGGCACAATAGGCGGTAATGTATGGCACACTTGGCGGTAATGTATGGCACACTAGGCGGTAATGTATGGCACACTAGGCGGTAATGTATGGCACACTAGGCGGTAATGTATGGCACACTAGGCGGTAATGTATGGCACACTAGGCGGTAATGTAAGGCACACTAGGTGGTAATGTATGACACACTAGGCGGTAATGTATGGCACACTAGGCGGTAATGTATGGCACACTAGGCGGTAATGTATGGCACACTAGTCGGTAATGTATGACACACTAGGCGGTAATGTATGACACACTAGTCGGTAATGTATGGCACACTAGGTGGTAATGTATGGCACACTAGGCAGTAATGTATGACACACTAGGCGGTAATGTATGGCACACTAGGCGGTAATGTATGGCACACTAGGTGGTAATGTATGGCACACTAGGCGGTAATTTATGGCACACTTGGCGGTTATGTATGGCACACTTGGCGGTAATGTATGGCACACTTGGCGGTAATGTATGGCACACTTGGCGGTAATGTATGGCACACTAGGCGGTAATGTATGGCACACTAGGCGGTAATGTATGGCACACTTGGCGGTAATGTATGGCACACTAGGCGGTAATGTATGGCACACTTGGCGGTAATGTATGGCACACTAGGCGGTAATGTATGGCACACTTGGCGGTAATGTATGGCACAATAGGCGGTTATGTATGGCACACTAGGCGGTAATGTATGGCACACTTGGCGGTAATGTATGGCACACTAGGCGGTAATGTATGGCACACTAGGCGGTAATGTATGGCACACTAGGCGGTAATGTATGGCACACTTGGCGGTAATGTATGGCACACTAGGCGGTAATGTATGGCACACTAGGCGGTAATGTATGGCACACTAGGCGGTAATGTATGGCACACTTGGCGGTAATGTATGGCACACTAGGCGGTTATGTATGGCACAATAGGCGGTTATGTATGGCATACTAGTCGGTATTATATGGCACACTTGGCGGTAATGTATGGCACACTAGGCGGTTATGTATGGCACACTAGGCGGTATTGTATGGCACACTAGGCGGTAATGTATGGCACACTAGGCGGTTATGTATGGCACAATAGGCGGTTATGTATGGCACACTAGGCGGTAATGTATGGCACACTAGGCGGTAATGTATGGCACACTAGGCGGTAATGTAAGGCACGCTAGGCGGTAATGTAAGGCACACTAGGTGGTAATGTATGGCACACTAGGCGGTATTGTATGGCACACTAGGCGGTAATGTATGGCACACTAGGCGGTATTGTATGACACACTAGGCGGTAATGTATGGCACACTAGGCGGTAATGTATGGCACACTAGGCGGTAATGTATGGCACACTTGGCGGTAATGTATGGCACACTAGGCGGTTATGTATGGCACACTAGGCGGTATTGTATGACACACTAGACGGTATTGTATGGCACACTAGGCGGTAATGTATGGCACACATGGCGGTAATGTATGGCACACTAGGCGGTAATGTATGGCACACTAGGCGGTATTGTATGACACACTAGACGGTATTGTATGGCACACTAGGCGGTAATGTATGACACACTAGGCGGTAATGTATGGTACACTAGGCGGTATTGTATGACACACTAGACGGTATTGTATGGCACGCTAGGCGGTTATGTATTGCACACTAGGCGGTAATGTATGGCACACTAGGCGGTAATGTAAGGCACGCTAGGCGGTAATGTAAGGCACACTAGGTGGTAATGTATGGCACACTAGGCGGTATTGTATGGCACACTAGGCGGTAATGTATGGCACACTAGGCGGTATTGTATGACACGCTAGGCGGTAATGTATGGCACACTTGGCGGTTATGTAAGGCACACTAGGCGGTTATGTAAGGCACACTAGGCGGTAAAGTATGGCACACTAGGCGGTAATGTATGGCACACTAGGCGGTAATGTATGGCACACTAGGCGGTAATGTATGGCACACTAGGCGGTAATGTATGGCACACTAGGCGGTAATGTATGGCACACTAGGCGGTAATGTATGGCACACTAGGTGGTAATGTATGGCACACTAGGCGGTAATGTATGGCACACTAGGCGGTAATGTATGGCACACTAGGTGGTAATGTATGGCACACTAGGCGGTAATGTATGACACACTAGGCGGTAATGTATGGCACACTAGGTGGTAATGTATGGCACACTAGGCGGTAATGTATTGCACACTTGGCGGTAATGTATGGCACACTTGGCGGTTATGTAAGGCACACTAGGCGGTAATGTATGGCACACTAGACGGTAATGTATGGCACACTAGGCAGTAATGTATGGCACACTTGGCGGTAATGTGTGGCACACTTGGCGGTTATGTATGGCACACTTGGCGGTAATGTAAGGCACACTAGGTGGTAATGTATGGCATGCTACGCGGTAATGTATGGCACACTAGGCGGTAATGTATGGCACACTTGGCGGTTATGTAAGGCACGCTAGGCGGTAATGTATGGCACACTAGGCGGTAATGTATGGCACACTTGGCGGTAATGTATGGCACACTTGGTGGTAATGTATGGCACACTAGGCGGTAATGTATGGCACACTTGGCGGTAATGTATGGCACACTAGGCGGTAATGTATGGCACACTAGGTGGTAATGTAAGGCACACTAGGTGGTAATGTAAGGCACACTAGGTGGTAATGTATGGCACACTTGGCGGTTATGTAAGGCACGCTAGGCGGTAATGTATGGCACACTAGGCGGTAATGTATGGCACACTAGGCGGTAATGTAAGGCACACTAGGTGGTAATGTATGGCACACTTGGCGGTTATGTAAGGCACGCTAGGCGGTAATGTATGGCACACTAGGCGGTAATGTAGTGTATGGCACACTAGGCGGTAATGTATGGCACACTAGGCGGTAATGTATGGCACACAATGCGGTAATGTATGGCACACTAGGCGGTAATGTATGGCACACTAGGCGGTAATGTATGGCACACTAGGCGGTAATGTATGTCACACTAGGCGGTTATGTAAGGCACACTAGGCGGTAATGTATGGCACACTAGGCGGTAATGTATGGCACACAATGCGGTAATGTATGGCACACTAGGCGGTAATGTATGGCACACTAGGTGGTAATGTATGGCACACTAGGTGGTAATGTATGGCCACACTAGGCGGTAATGTATGGCACACTAGGCGGTAATGTATGGCACACAATGCGGTAATGTATGGCACACTAGGCGGTAATGTATGGCACACTTGGTGGTAATGTATGTCACACTAGGCGGTTATGTAAGGCACACTAGGCGGTAATGTATGGCACACTTGGCGGTTATGTATGGCACACTAGGCGGTAATGTATGGCACACTAGGCGGTAATGTATGGCACACAATGCGGTAATGTAAGGCACACTAGGCGGTAATGTATGGCACACTAGGCGGTAATGTATGGCACACTAGGCGGTAATGTATGGCACACTAGGCGGTAATGTATGGCACACTAGGCGGTAATGTATGGCACACTAGGCGGTAATGTATGGCACACTAGGCGGTAATGTAAGGCACACAAGGCGGTAATGTATGGCACACAATGCGGTAATGTATGGCACACTAGGCGATAATGTATGGCACACTAGGCGGTAATGTATGGCACACTAGGCGGTAATGTAAGGCACACTAGGCGGTAATGTATGGCACACTAGGCGGTATTGTATGACACAATAGGCGGTAATGTAAGGCACACTAGGCGGTATTGTATGACACACTAGGCGGTAATGTATGGCACAATAGGCGGTTATGTATGGCACACTAGGCGGTAATGTATGGCACACTAGGCGGTAATGTATGGCACACTAGGCGGTAATGTATGGCACACTAGGCGGTAATGTATGGCACACTAGGCGGTAATGTATGGCACACTAGGTGGTATTGTATGGCACACTAGGCGGTAATGTATGGCACACTAGGCGGTAATGTATGACACACTAGGCGGTATTGTATGGCACACTAGGCGGTATTGTATGACACACTAGGCGGTATTGTATGGCACACTAGGCGGTATTGTATGGCACACTAGGCGGTAATGTATGACACACTAGGCGGTATTGTATGGCACACTAGGCGGTATTGTATGGCACACTAGGCGGTATTGTATGACACACTAGGCGGTATTGTATGACACACTAGGCGGTAATGTATGGCACACTAGGCGGTATTGTATGACACACTAGGCGGTAATGTATGGCACACTAGGCGGTATTGTATGGCACACTAGGCGGTAATGTATGGCACACTAGGCGGTAATGTATGGCACACTAGGCGGTAATGTATGGCACACTAGGCGGTATTGTATGGCACACTAGGCGGTATTGTATGATACACTAGGCGGTAATGTATGGCACACTAGGCGGTAATGTATGGCACACTAGGCGGTATTGTATGACACACTAGGCGGTAATGTATGGCACACTAGGCGGTAATGTATGGCACACTTGGTGGTAATGTATGGCACACTAGGCGGTAATGTATGGCACACTAGGCGGTAATGTATGGCACACTAGGCGGTATTTTGTTAATTTCCTGAATAATCACTTAGACATATTATTATAAGGTAACAGTGCATCTAAACGCAACTTTTTGTGATATATTATTAAGCAAGGCCTAAATACATTTCTAAGCAACACACTTCTAAAAGACCCAAGCTTTATATAAAATAAACTTAAATCCTCGTATTCTTTATTAGGTTTTAAATATCGCCAGAATAATTACAATACTCAGGTTTGTGTGTTTGTTTTTGGAGTCAGCATTATGCTCAATGAACTGAAGTGTTGATGAAAAATATGCATTACTAAAATAATTTCGTTTAAAGTTTACTCTTTAAATGTATAATAATAACAGTGCTTGTATTTTCGTTGAACATCCATCTTATGTTTCACTCCGGAAAATAAAGATATTGAAAAAAGCGTTTTAATGATATTTATTGTTAATAAAGAATGTCTGATCATTATGATCAATCTAACTGCCAAAGAACACAGTACATGTAACCTTGATTCATGTACCTGTGCTATTAATAAAAGACGGGCCTATAAGTAATCCTGTTAAATGCACGATCAAATGGCTCTGTAAATAGTTAATGGTGTTTCCTAATTATGATATAAATGTAAGCTCTGAAGCATTTATTTTTATACTATTAGTTGTGAGAACAAGGTAAGCTCAATTAATACAACATATACGTTAAAATTGTTTTGATTTATGTCTGCACTAAACATGGTCAAAAGAAACAAGAAAAGTATGATATCACTAAAGAGAAATCATGCTACAAGTTTGACATTTATTAATGAAGTACAATTTATTAAGTGCAAAAAATCCTCTATGACGTCAAATTCAATTTATTGTACTTATTAGTAAGAACACGTGACCCCAGTTCATAAGATTCATCTGCTCTTATGTGTTCTGTGCGTGGATATAAAGATAACAAACCAACATGACTTTCAAACTGTTTAGCAGAATTGATTATCAACACATTTTTTCTTTCATTGCTTGAATTTTTATGACATTCGAAATGTCACCTGTCAGAAATAATTGGCGCGAGTGTTAGCAAACAACCTGTAGACCTCAAAGTTATCGCTGCCAGAAAACATCAAAATCATTAAAATATCAAAAGGTGTTTTTCAAAGACTTGTCCGTTACAAGCCTTAGGAGGTAAAATGATATTTTTGCGTTGAAACTATGCTTGTTTTGCTTCACTGCGAGGAATGATGTGTGGCTGTATACCTTACGTGGATTATGCCGTGCGTGTAGCAATTATGCTACAACTGACGACAACACCCCTTGTTTCATTTATGATTAAAATAAGGACATGGTGACCAAGACGCAAAAATATGAAAGTTATTATAATATATAAATAATGCGTATGGTGAACGTATTTATTTAAATAATGGTTCAAGTTCCCTTCATTTGTTGACTATGATAACCACGCTATGTATATAGCGTATTCATTGTGTAACAAATCCTTTACGGGCATCAAGGGAGCAGATTTTCAGAAAATTATCTCTTTTCGCCTGGACTTGTTAAATTATTATCAATTTACGTCAGCCCTTGGAGTGCTTTATTTCAAACCACTCTCTTATTATGAACATTAGCTACAGAGGTTTTATCTCCTGTACAGGTTGTACATATGTTGATAGTTCATTAAAATAAGAGTAACTTTGTACATGTATATAATATCATTGTATCAGTTTTAACTCCCGACGCAGGTGCTTGCTGTAAGTTGTCTCACTTTGATTTGATTTGATATTTTTATTTACACTGTTTTGTGTGTGAGTGTGTTTGTGATAAAATCCTTCAGGAAGTGAGAGCTTGGAGCGCTCTACAAACAAGGTTTAAGCACCTCAGTCGGTCCTTTGGTCGACTTACCATTCCAAGGCTGTAACAAAAGTCTGTTTGTGTGTAATGTCTCGTTTCTGTGTTTTTGTCACTTGTACATCTTTATGCCTTTGTTTAGAGGAAGTTCAGATTGAAACGTCTGTGGAAATTCTTGTATGACCTTTTCACGTTTTCTTATTGGCCTTTGTATGTGGAAAGTAAAATTAATTTGACATATAAAGCAGTTTGTGAAAGCAAACAATATAAACAAGTAGGCTAGAGACACAGCAAATGCTGATAACAAAAGAATATGTTGTTAGGTAATGTGTTAGTGCAAATGTATATAATTAAATATCTGTCACATCATATCTACGCATTATAAGTCCTGTTTACATGCGTTATAGCAATCTGGAAAGAAACATACTATTTAAATTAAATGTTTAAACAGAAGTATATATTGAACGTGCTGCTACTTTAAGGTTGCTTTGCTTTAGAACCCTAAAAGAATTATTTTTTTAAATAAAGAATTTTAACGTATATCAGAATAAAAATGAATACAAAGCATTGCTTTGTGATTTTTCTGCAGATAGTCTGCTTGCGAGATGTGTGAAGAAAAAAACTCCAATGTTACACTATTACATGTATGTGTGTATTGAAGTGTGATTTTGTTCTTCGTGCGCAAACATTGAGAACAATTAAGCGATAATTGTTTTCGACATAATGTGATGCCTTTGTTGGTTCTATTTTAGGGTATGCGTGTAAGATTTGGGGATATACCAAGTCTAAAGAATTGGAGCGTTTACACCTGAAATTCTGTAAACGTATATTACATGTTAAACTAAACACTTGTTCAGCGGGAGTATACGGAGAACTGGGAAGATATCCGATCTTTGTTAATAGATATGTTAGAATAATTAAGTATTGGCTTAAAGTAATACAAACAGATAACTCATTTATTAGAGAGACGTATAAAGAAAGCTTGGAACTATGCAGTAGGGAATCTAAAAACTGGGTATGTTTTTATAAACACAAATATAGATAGCGTCAAAACCAAGCAGTTTATTAAGGCCTATAAACAAAGGTTTATAGATATTTATACCCAAGAATGGCAAGCAAACATTACAAACTACTCTGTCCTTATTAATTATAGATTTATAAAATATAATCTACAATATGAGCCTTATCTTAACAATGACGCCTACAGCTAGAAAATATATCAGTAGACTAAGTTTATCTGTTTTATCTGTAAGAATGCAAACTGGTAGATATAACAGAAATTATACAGAAAGGAGACAGAGATTATGTTTATGTTGTAACTCGAATGATCTGGAAGATGAGTACCATTTTGTTTTGATTTGCCCATGCTATCGTGATCTAAGATCATAATATATTGTAGTTATTATTTTAAAAGACCATCTATGTTTAAATTTTTAAAACTATAAAGTTCACTAAATAAGAAAGTTATGCTACGATTGTCTAATTATATAAAGGAAGCATTGTCTGTAAGACATTGCATTGACACTATAATGCATTAATCTTGTTCCATTGAAATTGATATCTCCTTATATCTATGAAAACTATTTCTTCTTTTGATGTATTTAATGTGTATTTGTGTTCAATAATATGTTTGAATGGTGTGTGAAATGAACATTGTGACTTTATTTTGATGCTAGTTTACATAAGAAAAATTATACTTATGTCCATTCCCCCTGACCAATATATGCTACGCTTTGTTGATATGAAGTAGTACAAATAATTTGTACTATTTGTTATTCTATGAAAAGGATAATGACAAATACTTAGTCAATAAATATAAGTAAGTTTATATAATGGTATACATGTATATGCATAGAATATGTAAACAGAGAATTTCAATATAAAAAGTTAAATTAATATGTTACAACTTTTGCAAACCACGTGGAACATTTATATGTGTATGATGAATTTGACAAAATGATGTACGTTGTGTACAAATCTGATCAAAAAAATATGCTCTGTTCTGTTCTGTTCATAAGTTGCTTTATATCATCCAAGTCAGGAATAAAGACAAACATATATCTAAGTATTATGTAGACATACGACCGAGGCGTGGTTGCAGTAAAGATTAACCTTTGTCATACACTTTCCGATGATATCCAACTATGTACGTTATATATGTATGCTCTATTGCATTAAGACGTTTTCATTCTAATCCATATTAGTTATTTTACTGGTTTGTTATATATAGTTACAAATTAATAAAATCTTGTACAAAGGGTAAAAGAAAGTTGGCAGTAAATACCGACTAGCAATAAATTAACTGTTGTTTTTTTATTTTTGTTGATGCATCAGTTTAAAAATATATACAGAAAAGTGTCTCTGTAGACATAATTATGCTTAAAGTTAAAAACAAATCCGCAGGATTATTCTTCATAAGAGGACACAATAAAAAAAATAGCATATCTAACTGTGCACATTATCTGCGTTTTGTACTGCAACACAATAAACATATCTAACTGTGCACATTATCTGCGTTTTGTACTGCAACACAATAAACATATCTAACTGTGCACATTATCTGCGTTTTGTACTGCAACACAATAAACATATCTAACTGTGCAAGTTATCTGTGTTTTGTACTGCAACACAATAAACATATCTAACTGTGCACATTATCTGCGTTTTGTACTGCAACACAATAAACATATCTAACTGTGCACATTATCTGCGTTTTGTACTGCAACACAATAAACATATCTAACTGTGCACGTTATCTGCGTTTTGTACTGCAACACAATAAACATATCTAACTGTGCACGCTATCTGCGTTTTGTACTGCAACACAATAAACATATCTAACTGTGCACGTTATCTGTGCTTTGTACTGCAACACAATAAACATATCAAACTGTGCACGTTATCTGCGTTTTGTACTGCAACACAATAAACATATCTAACTGTGCACATTATCTGCGTTTTGTACTGCAACACAATAAACATATCTAACTGTGCACATTATCTGCGTTTTGTACTGCAACACAATAAACATATCTAATTGTGCACATTATCTGCGTTTTGTACTGCAACACAATAAACATATCTAACTGTGCACGTTATCTGCGTTTTGTACTGCAACACAATAAACATATCTAACTGTGCACGCTATCTGCGTTTTGTACTGCAACACAATAAACATATCTAACTGTGCACGTTATCTGTGCTTTGTACTGCAACACAATAAACATATCAAACTGTGCACATTATCTGCGTTTTGTACTGCAACACAATAAACATATCTAACTGTGCACGTTATCTGCGTTTTGTACTGCAACACAATAAACATATCTAACTGTGCACATTATCTGCGTTTTGTACTGCAACACAATAAACATATCTAACTGTACAAGTTATCTGCGTTTTGTACTGCAACACAATAAACATATCTAACTGTGCACGTTATCTGCGTTTTGTACTGCAACACAATAAACATATCTAACTGTGCACGTTATCTGCGTTTTGCACTGCAACACAATAAACATATCTAACTGTGCACATTATCTGCGTTTTGTACTGCAACACAATAAACATATCTAACTGTGCACATTATCTGCGTTTTGTACTGCAACACAATAAACATATCTAACTGTGCACGTTATCTGCGTTTTGTACTGCAACACAATAAACATATCTAACTGTGCACATTATCTGCGTTTTGTACTGCAACACAATAAACATATCTAACTGTGCACATTATCTGCGTTTTGTACTGCAACACAATAAACATATCTAACTGTGCACATTTTCTGCGCTTTGTACTGCAACACAATAAACATATCTAACTGTGCACATTATCGGCGCTTTGTACTGCAACACAATAAACATATCTAACTGTGCACATTATCTGCGTTTTGTACTGCAACACAATAAACATATCTAACTGTGCACGTTATCTGCGTTTTGTACTGCAACACAATAAACATATCTAACTGTGCACGTTATCTGCGTTTTGTACTGCAACACAATAAACATATCTAACTGTGCACATTATCTGCGTTTTGTACTGCAACACAATAAACATATCTAACTGTGCACATTATCTGCGTTTTGTACTGCAACACAATAAACATATCTAACTGTGCACGTTATCTGCGTTTTGTACTGCAACACAATAAACATATCTAACTGTGCACATTATCTGCGTTTTGTACTGCAACACAATAAACATATCTAACTGTACAAGTTATCTGCGTTTTGTACTGCAACACAATAAACATATCTAACTGTGCACGTTATCTGCGTTTTGTACTGCAACACAATAAACATATCTAACTGTGCACGTTATCTGCGTTTTGCACTGCAACACAATAAACATATCTAACTGTGCACATTATCTGCGTTTTGTACTGCAACACAATAAACATATCTAACTGTGCACATTATCTGCGTTTTGTACTGCAACACAATAAACATATCTAACTGTGCACGTTATCTGCGTTTTGTACTGCAACACAATAAACATATCTAACTGTGCACATTATCTGCGTTTTGTACTGCAACACAATAAACATATCTAACTGTGCACATTATCTGCGTTTTGTACTGCAACACAATAAACATATCTAACTGTGCACATTTTCTGCGCTTTGTACTGCAACACAATAAACATATCTAACTGTGCACATTATCTGCGCTTTGTACTGCAACACAATAAACATATCTAACTGTGCACATTATCTGCGTTTTGTACTGCAACACAATAAACATATCTAACTGTGCACGTTATCTGCGTTTTGTACTGCAACACAATAAACATATCTAACTGTGCACGTTATCTGCGTTTTGTACTGCAACACAATAAACATATCTAACTGTGCACATTATCTGCGTTTTGTACTGCAACACAATAAACATATCTAACTGTGCACATTATCTGCGTTTTGTACTGCAACACAATAAACATATCTAACTGTGCACATTTTCTGCGCTTTGTACTGCAACACAATAAACATATCTAACTTTGCACATTATCGGCGCTTTGTACTGCAACACAATAAACATATCTAACTGTGCACATTATCTGCGTTTTGTACTGCAACACAATAAACATATCTAACTGTGCACGTTATCTGCGTTTTGTACTGCAACACAATAAACATATCTAACTGTGCACGTTATCTGCGTTTTGTACTGCAACACAATAAACATATCTAACTGTGCACATTTTCTGCGTTTTGTACTGCAACACAATAAACGTATCTAACTGTGCACATTATCTGCGTTTTGTACTGCAACACAATAAACATATCTAACTGTGCACATTATCGGCGCTTTGTACTGCAACACAATAAACTTATCTAACTGTGCACGCTATCTGCGTTTTGTACTGCAACACAATAAACATATCTAACTGTGCACATTATCTGCGTTTTGTACTGCAACACAATAAACATATCTAACTGTGCACATTATCTGCGTTTTGTACTGCAACACAATAAACATATCTAACTTTGCACATTATCTGCGTTTTGTACTGCAACACAATAAACATATCTAACTGTGCACATTATCTGCGTTTTGTACTGCAACACAATAAACATATCTAACTGTGCACGTTATCTGCGTTTTGTACTGCAACACAATAAACATATCTAACTGTGCACATTATCTGCGTTTTGTACTGCAACACAATAAACATATCTAACTGTGCACGTTATCTGCGTTTTGCACTGCAACACAATAAACATATCTAACTGTGCACATTATCTGCGTTTTGCACTGCAACACAATAAACATATCTAACTGTGCACGTTATCTGCGTTTTGTACTGCAACACAATGAACATATCTAACTGTGTACGTTATCTGCGTTTTGTACTGCAACACAATAAACATATCTAACTGTCCACATTATCTGCGTTTTGTACTGCAACACAATAAACATATCTAACTGTGCACTTTATCTGCGTTTTGTACTGCAACACAATAAACATATCTAACTGTGCACATTTTCTGCGCTTTGTACTTCAACATAATAAACATATCTAACTGTGCACATTATCGGCGCTTTGTACTGCAACACAATAAACATATCTAACTGTGCACATTATCTGCGTTTTTGTACTGCAACACAATAAACATATCTAACTGTGCACGTTATCTGCGTTTTGTACTGCAACACAATAAACATATCTAACTGTGCACGTTATCTGCGTTTTGTACTGCAACACAATAAACATATCTAACTGTGCACATTTTCTGCGTTTTGTACTGCAACACAATAAACATATCTAACTGTGCACATTTTCTGCGTTTTGTACTGCAACACAATAAACGTATCTAACTGTGCACATTATCTGCGTTTTGTACTGCAACACAATAAACATATCTAACTGTGCACATTATCGGCGCTTTGTACTGCAACACAATAAACATATCTAACTGTGCACGCTATCTGCGTTTTGTACTGCAACACAATAAACATATCTAACTGTGCACATTATCTGCGTTTTGTACTGCAACACAATAAACATATCTAACTGTGCACATTATCTGCGTTTTGTACTCCAACACAATAAACATATCTAACTGTGCACATTATCTGCGTTTTGTACTGCAACACAATAAACATATCTAACTGTGCACGTTATCTGCGTTTTGTACTGCAACACAATAAACATATCTAACTGTGCACATTATCAGCGTTTTGTACTGCAACACAATAAACATATCTAACTGTGCACGTTATCTGCGTTTTGCACTGCAACACAATAAACATATCTAACTGTGCACATTATCTGCGTTTTGCACTGCAACACAATAAACATATCTAACTGTGCACGTTATCTGCGTTTTGTACTGCAACACAATAAACATATCTAACTGTGCACGTTATCTGCGTTTTGTACTGCAACACAATAAACATATCTAACTGTGCACATTATCTGCGTTTTGTACTGCAACACAATAAACATATCTAACTGTGCACTTTATCTGCGTTTTGTACTGCAACACAATAAACATATCTAACTGTGCACATTTTCTGCGTTTTGTACTTCAACACAATAAACATATCTAACTGTGCACATTATCGGCGCTTTGTACTGCAACACAATAAACATATCTAACTGTGCACGTTATCTGCGTTTTTGTACTGCAACACAATAAACATATCTAACTGTGCACGTTATCTGCGTTTTGTACTGCAACACAATAAACATATCTAACTGTGCACGTTATCTGCGTTTTGTACTGCAACACAATAAACATATCTAACTGTGCACATTTTCTGCGTTTTGTACTGCAACACAATAAACATATCTAACTGTGCACATTTTCTGCGTTTTGTACTGCAACACAATAAACGTATCTAACTGTGCACATTATCTGCGTTTTGTACTGCAACACAATAAACATATCTAACTGTGCACATTATCGGCGCTTTGTACTGCAACACAATAAACATATCTAACTGTGCACGCTATCTGCGTTTTGTACTGCAACACAATAAACATATCTAACTGTGCACATTATCTGCGTTTTGTACTGCAACACAATAAACATATCTAACTGTGCACATTATCTGCGTTTTGTACTGCAACACAATAAACATATCTAACTGTGCATATTATCTGCGTTTTGTACTGCAACACAATAAACATATCTAACTGTGCACATTATCTGCGTTTTGTACTGCAACACAATAAACATATCTAACTGTGCACGTTATCTGCGATTTGTACTGCAACACAATAAACATATCTAACTGTGCACATTATCTGCGTTTTGTACTGCAACACAATAAACATATCTAACTGTGCACGTTATCTGCGTTTTGCACTGCAACACAATAAACATATCTAACTGTGCACATTATCTGCGTTTTGTACTGCAACACAATAAACATATCTAACTGTGCACGTTATCTGCGTTTTGTACTGCAACACAATAAACATATCTAACTGTGCACGTTATCTGCGTTTTGTACTACAAGACAATAAACATATCTAACTGTGCACATTATCGGCGCTTTGTACTGCAACACAATAAACATATCTAACTGTGCACGCTATCTGCGATTTGTACTGCAACACAATAAACATATCTAACTGTGCACATTTTCTGCGCTTTGTACTGCAACACAATAAACATATCTAACTGTGCACATTATCGGCGCTTTGTACTGCAACACAATAAACATATCTAACTGTGCACATTATCTGCGTTTTGTACTGCAACACAATAAACATATCTAACTGTGCACGTTATCTGCGTTTTGTACTGCAACACAATAAACATATCTAACTGTGCACATTTTCTGCGTTTTGTACTGCAACACAATAAACATATCTAACTGTGCACATTTTCTGCGTTTTGTACTGCAACACAATAAACGTATCTAACTGTGCACATTATCTGCGTTTTGTACTGCAACACAATAAACATATTTAATTGTGCACATTATCGGCGCTTTGTACTGCAACACAATAAACATATCTAACTGTTCACGCTATCTGCGTTTTGTACTGCAACACAATAAACATATCTAACTGTGCACATTATCTGCGTTTTGTACTGCAACACAATAAACATATCTAACTGTGCACATTTTCTGCGTTTTGTACTGCAACACAATAAACGTATCTAACTGTGCACATTATCTGCGCTTTGTACTGCAACACAATAAACGTATCTAACTGTGCACATTATCTGCGTTTTGTACTGCAACACAATAAACATATCTAACTGTGCACATTATCGGCGCTTTGTACTGCAACACAATAAACATATCTAACTGTGCACGCTATCTGCGTTTTGAACTGCAACACAATAAACATATCTAACTGTGCACATTATCTGCGTTTTGTACTGCAACACAATAAACATATCTAACTGTGCACGCTATCTGCGTTTTGTACTGCAACACAATAAACATATCTAACTGTGCACGCTATCTGCGTTTTGTACTGCAACACAATAGACATATCTAACTGTGCACATTATCTGCGCTTTGTACTGCAACACAATAAACATATCTAACTGTGCACGTTATCTGCGTTTTGTACTGCAACACAATAAACATATCTAACTGTGCACGCTATCTGCGTTTTGTACTGCAACACAATAAACATATCTAACTGTGCACATTATCTGCGTTTTGTACTGCAACACAATAAACATATCTAACTGTGCACGCTATCTGCGTTTTGTACTGCAACACAATAAACATATCTAACTGTGCACATTATCTGCGCTTTGTACTGCTATAAAAGGACAACAGAAGAGTTTTGCTAGCAAAATATTTTAATTCGATTTGCTTTTTGTTGTAAAATACAATACTATTACAATGATGATAGCTATATAGTCATTTTAATTATTATGTGCATTGTTTCAAATGGTATAAATATTAAGATGCAATGTTATTCTGGAATACGGACACTAATATGTTTGAATTTGACGCTTTGAGACTGTCTCAAGGTTATGAGCATCTCGAATAGAATTTGTAGTTCTATCGGCATTTCCTTTTGAAAACAAATAAATACTGCGCCTTCTAATTTCAACTGTGTTATGAAGAGCATTCCTCGCTGCCGGGCAATACAAAGAAAATTAAATTCAAAGAAATTAGTCCATATAAATATATAACTAATTGTCATCCTATATAAACAACAGATTTGCGAGAAACAACGTGGTTAAGTTGGGCCACACTCCGTTTTAAATTAGTTTTTTTATGTTTACATAATAATGAAAAGAGATCCTAAATTGTTTAAACCTTTCACATATTGAGTGAAGCTATTTTAAACAAAGTTAATAATATTGGTTAAATTGTAAACAATAAAATTCCCATTAAAATTTCTCTTTTAATCACCGAAAATCTCCATACTTGCATTGATGATAGATATAAATGTGCAATAACTCAAATTGCATTGTTCATTCAGGAGGAAGTGCCCTTTGTTAATTCCTCAGCAAATTCTTTTGCAGATATAGGTTAATAAGAAAAGGTCCTATCAAAATTTTCACAGATATTTAAATTTTATCTACCTGCAGACCAAGGCAAACAAGGTAAATGTAAATGTGACAAAAAACACAGAGACGAGACATAACACACAAAAAGAAAAACCATCAGTTACCGCCTTTGAACGGTCAGTCGGCAAAAGGGCCAACTGGGGTTTCTTAGCGTAACTTTTCCTCAGTTGAGAAATAGTGATGTAAGCTTGCGGCTTGACCTTCATGTGTAAAATGTTCCGCCTCGCCGAGCACTTGTTTTACTTTACTGCTTTCGGAAGCCATATTGAATGTGTAAAGGGTCAAACAGAACACAAAAAATTCACTGATGCGCAGCTTGAGTTGATAAACGCTGTATTTACATTACCAAAGCAGACGCAAAATAATGAACAACTGTGCATGTAACAGAAATGAAACGAGACCATAAATGAAACATTATGATTTATCTGAAAGTTTTCAGTTACCACATTTTTGTAGAAAAGGTATATAACGTGTATATCCCTCAGCTTATATACTATGGATTAAAATATAGCGTGTATATCCCTCAGCTTATATACAATGGATTAAAACAAAGCTAGAATTCAAAATTTGAAACCATTCAGATCCTAAGGATTTCTAACATGATACGTTGCTTTTCTCGGACCAGGATGATTTTTTAATATGATAGTAATTGAATGTTGCATTTACTAACTTCAAATCAGATTTTATGGTACTGTTCTAATTAATGTATCGCAAACTAATACTCACTATGATATTGTTTTTATTTTGTTAATCAAACGTCATGTTAATAGTGCTGCCCACTTACATAAGTATGAACAATTAAGGACTTACCAAAATCCATGTACATAGCATTTGATGTTTTCACATTTCAACACCCTAGATACAGAAGACTTAACCCAAGACCTTTCCAACAACATTGAATACTGTTGACAGGATCCGTCTTAGCATTATTGTCTGAATGTCCACACAATAGACCCAGTTTCCCTCTGACCTTTCCTTTATATAGCCATCATGCTCGACAACATAAAGATTGTGGATGGTTTAAAGTACTATGCTGTTAAAAGTTGCCATACATTTAGATAAATGAAAAATACTAGAACATAAATTAATATATTCTTAATAATAATAATATAGGTAAATAAGAAAAGGTCCGATAAATAATCGTTGTTTTGTAAAAGATATAACTGAAAGGGATAAAAATAAAATATTAAACATGTCCGTTATCAATTGTATACATTTTGAGTTAAAGCAGTTGGTAACGTTTCCATTTTGTATTGTGATAACTAAATCGATGTTAAAATTAGGTTTTAAACCAGCTGAAATTTTTTTCATCTAATCTTTTTGAGGAAAACATAAACAAATGATTGTGAAATAACGCTTAATACGAGGGGAGTGTCATAATCTCTTATTTGTCAGACTAAAACAATAACAATAAATAACACCAGATAAATTCCAAATTTCACTTTCCTTATTGGAAGATAGGAAACTTCTTCTTTAAACGTACGATGAAATTGGGCGCCTGTTGTTGTTGTTTTTGTTTTCTTTTTAAACAATGTTTTATCCATGGTGCAAATTACAGCTTTTACGTAATAGTTTGTTTCTAAAAAAGTATTAGCATATTTTGTTATCGCCACTACAACACAGATGTCTAATGTGTACAATATTTTCACAAGATAAATTCATAGATAAAATAACGACTTCTAAAACGGATAGTAATTTAATGATACATGTTATGTTTCGTAATAGACGTTTAGTGTGAATTCAAAGCAACGAACCTGAAGCTGAAACATGTTCATTATTAATCCAATCGATCATTAGAAGTTACAACAAACTATCGGCGAAATTGCACAACACCACAACGTGGATCTTTTTTAAATGTTTACTGTATTTGTATTTATTGTTTTTACGTTTGCAAAAGTAAGTCTCTGTTGTGTTCTAAAAAGGCGAGGCAACTTGAGTAGTCTCCATTGTTCTTTACATGAGATTACATAGTTTGTATAACTTCGGAACATCGTCTGCCTTTATTATTGAAATGCCATTTGCAGAAGAAACCACGGTCTTTACTATTATTTTTATGGCGCTCGCTTCACTATCCAAAGTATGCTTTATTGGTTAGTGTAAATGTCGTTCGTCATTTTCTTTGTTTTCCAAAAATTGTATTTATAATTAGAAAACTGCACATTTTTCAGAATTTCGTCGATGACTTTTACAATAGTACTTTATTCTTTTAAGACGGAATCTTTTGGACTGTTTTGATTTCAAGCTTATCTGTCTCTCTCTCTATCTGTCTCTCTGTCCCTCTGTCTGTATCTCTCTCTCTCTCTCTCTCTCTCTCTCTCTCTCCTCTCTCTCTCTCTCTCTCTCTCTCTCTCTCTCTCTCTCTCTCTCTCTCTAATTAACCTTTATCGCCTTTTGTCTACGCAGTAGTTGAGTTCCTGACACCAGCTAATTACATTTACAAAGTTTCACACTTAACCTGTTTATCCGGAGCACACCCACAAAGGAGTGTCGTTATCATTTTATTTGTTCTGTCGTTTTAACGAGCCTCAGTTAACACGATAAAGGTGCCAGAATAAGATTCTGTCTTTGTCGTAATATTTTATGTCACCCTTATATGGATATGCCTTTAAATATGTGTAGGCTTAAAGTAAAGATCTTCTTATAATAAGACCAGTCCAAGGCCCCTATCACCCTCAATATACATAAGAAGTTAATATCATTTTGGAAATTAGTATAAATTAAATATAGCGTGTTAAACACCTCGTTTATGTAAGAATTATGCTTCCTCTTCTAATGTAATTATATTTGATAGTCCACTGCGGTTAGTTTTTATTGAATATATGTTCATTAACTACCAATATGACAGCAATTTAGAAAAAGTTAGTAATGTTGTTTTTTTTTATTTTTCCCTGTGGTTAATTTTTATGAATATATCTTAATAACAACTAAAACGGCAGCAATCTGAAACAATTATGAATGCTTTGAAGAGCTATTGACTAAACAGGATCATGGTTTCCCTTTTTGTAGAAAGAAAAGTTATTGACATCAGAAACTTTTTTATCACAACATAAAATGAATTAATCCTACAAGACGTCTATCGCATGTTTTTGTCTGCGTCAGTGCTTAGAACACATATAATTGGCATAATCAGCTCGACATTGTTCGGCTGGGATTATCCTGTATCACAGATCATATATATAGTTTAGAAAATTATACTTTTATATTTTAAATTTAAACCAGAACATAAAGCATGTTATTCTCAAACTCACAACTTGATTTTGATATATCAGGAATTTTACAGATCGTTTAAAACAGACGCAGAATAAATGCATTGGGCATCTTTAAAAATAATGTCATACGACTGAAACCAGGGAGAAGTTTGTCTTGCGAAAGCTTTTACTTCTTGGTGAAGCATCAACGATAAAACTATTAATGGCACTTCTCTGTCTTATCGAATTATTTTATATGTCAGGGAATATTAAGTGTTCCGAGTACATACATTTTTATAAGTTCGTGTATAATAATTAAAGAATGAAAGAATAGGGTTTTAAAAAATCTGTAATTATACAAAAATATAGTTTCATCACTTATCCTAATGACGACATATCTTAAACATCACATGTTGTTTCAATGCTAATAGTGCCAGCATTCTTTCTCTCTAAATAGTTTTCTCCGCTATGACATATTGCATCAGTAAAGTATGCCAACTAGAAGAGGAACTGCTTCACGTATATATCTCAATATTTGTATATCTCGTACATTCTTATTACCAGCAGTCAATCTGTATGGAAGGAAGTAATAAAAGCCAATTACTAAAATAATAGAAAGTAACTAAGTATCAGCGCAATTACAGTAATTGTTTTGCTTTATTAGAAATATCAAAAATAAGATTTGTTTGTGTCATATTTTAATATAACACATTTAGTTTGGGTTAAATAGGTCAGAACAACAAAATTAATACCAATGAAATAAAAAGGAAACAAAATGCCGTTTCTTAAAGAAATGCTCAGAAATGATTGAGCACCGGAACTGTCATTTTAGCTAGCAGGTTATCTAGTTAAGAATGATTTTCAATTATTTACGATCCTTTTCGAAATGTACAAATGACTTCCACATTGTGCACAAAGTTATAAACATCACCGATTGATCATGGAATTAATATATTTCTGTCATAATTTGTAAGACGAGTGCGTGTGTAAATATTTCTTAAGGCGTTATTTTAAAGGCATTCGTAGTAAGACCTATGCTACGTCAAAACACGAATATGAGAATGCAATACTACATCCAGTATAACCCCATTTTTTCAATTGGTTGAAGATGGTGTTACCATTTTTATTACGTTGTTGTTACTGTTTCGTTGTTGTTGTTTTCCATTCTGAATATATCTAACGTACTGCTTTTCCTTTTGTTAAATTAAAACACGTATTTGCGAAATATAGCTCGTATCTTAGAGAACCACGAAAATATATCCTTCTGTAAACAAAGCCAGGTTTAAACAATTATTCGAGTGCAAACATGACAACAAGCCCTTTGTTGATACTTGTTAATTACTTTATTCCCTCGATCACGAAAGCTTCAATATTAAACATATAAACTGGATGGAAAACACTCATTTCGTCACATCGTGAATCTTCGCTATAACAAATCCATTAATTAATACTTAGCACTATTAATGAGCTATTACATTTGTTTATTTGATTTTGATGTCGTTATGTGCTTTCTTAACATAGTGATGATAGTTTGTCTAATATCGAATTAAAACCTTTATGTGACTTGTACATTTTTGATTGCCAGCAATATAGTGTATGGCAAATACATTTCAGTTCTCATCATGTAGGTTCCCAATTTCGAATATTCCCGTCGGGGTCTCTGCTCTAAATACCAATCTCAGCACTATGCTAAATTCAAGATACATTAACGATGTGAATAGTTAAGATTGGGTATTGTATTTCTAATAACATTAATGAACCATTTGCTTAATGTATTACAGACGTCGTTTTACCACAATTTGCTCTAGTTAAATGCAGTTTAATTTCTACCTGTCATTTTTCTATTGATTGGTTTGACGGTCTAACTATCCTGTTGATTGCATTTTTATCATAGCTACAACTCGCACAAGATTGTGTTATGCCAGATTCAATTAATTCAATTATACTGTCTTTCTTGCTTAAAACACAAGCACCAACACAATATAGACACGTATAATCCAAGCCACACACACACCAACACAATATAGGCTCGTATAATCTAAGGTACACACACCAACACAATATGGACACGTATAATCCAAGGCACACACACCAACACAATATAGACACGTATAATCCAAGGCACACCAACACAATATAGACACGTATAATCCAAGGCACACACACACAATATAGACACGTATAATCCAAGGCACACACACCAACACAATATAGACAGGTATAATCCAAGGCACACACACACCAACACAATATAGACACGTATAATCCAAGCCACACACACCAACACAATATAGACACGTATGATCCAAGCCACACACACCAACACAATATAGACACGTATAATCCAAGGCACACACACCAACACAATATAGACACGTATAATCCAAGGCACACACACCAAAACAATATAGACACGTATGATCCAAGCCACACACACCAACACAATATAGACACGTATAATCCAAGGCACACACACCAACACAATATAGACACGTATAATCCAAGGCACACACACCAACACAATATAGACACGTATAATCCAAGCACACACACACCAACACAATATAGACACGTATAATCCAAGGCCACACACACCAACACAATATAGACACGTATAATCCAAGGCACACACACCAACACAATATAGACACGTATAATCCAAGCCACACACACACCAACACAATATAGACACGTATAATCCAAGCCACACACACACCAACACAATATAGACACGTATAATCCAAGCCACACACACCAACACAATATAGACACGTATAATCCAAGGCACATACACCAACACAATATAGACACGTATAATCCAAGGCACACACACCAACACAATATAGACACGTATAATCTAAAGCACACACACCAACACAATATAGACACGTATAATCCAAGGCACACACACCAACACAATATAGACACGTATAATCCAAGGCACACACACCAACACCATATAGGCTCGTATAATCTAAGGCACACACATGAACACAATATAGACACGTATAATCTAAGGTACCCACACCAACACAATATAGACACGCACAATCCAAGGCACACACACACCAACACAATATAGACACGTATAATCTAAAGCACACACACCAACACAATAAAGACACGTATAATCCAAGTCACACACACCAACACAATATAGACACGTATAATTCAAGGTACACATACCAACACAATAAAGACAAGTCTAATCCAAGGCACATACACCAACACAATATAGACACGTATAATCCAAGGCACACACACCAACACAATATAGACACGTATAATCCAAGGCACACACACCAACACAATATAGACACGTATAATCCAAAGCACACACACCAACACAATATAGACACGTATAATCCAAGGCACACACACACACAATATAGACACGTATAATCCAGGGCACACACACCAACACAATATAGACACGTATAATCCAAGACACACACACCAACACAATATAGACACGTATAATCCAAGCCATACACACACCAAAACAATAAAGACACGTATAATTCACGGCACACACACCAACACAATATAGACACGTATAATCCAGCGCACACACACCAACACAATATAGACACGTATAATCCAAGGCACACACACCAACACAATATAGACACGTATAATCCAGCGCACACACACCAACACAATATAGACACGTATAATCCAAGGCACACACACCAACACAATATAGACACGTATAATCCAACGCACACACACCAACACAATATAGACACGTATAATCCAAGGCACACACACCAACACAATATAGACACGTATAATCCAAGGCACACACACCAACACAATATAGACACGTATAATCCAGGGCACACACACCAACACAATATAGACACGTATAATCCAAGGCACACACACCAACACAATATAGACACGTATAATCTAAGGCACACACACACAATATAGACACGTATAATCTAAGGTACACATACCAACACAATATAGACACGTATAATCCAAGCCATACACACACCAAAACAATAAAGACACGTATAATCCAAGCCACACACACCAACACAATATAGACACGTATAATCCAAGACACACACACCAACACAATATAGACACGTATAATCCAAGGCACACACACCAACACAATATAGACACGTATAATCCAAGGCACACACACCAACACAATATAGACACGTATAATCCAAGGCACACACACCAACACAATATAGACACGTATAATCCAAACCATACACACACCAACACAATATAGACACGTATAATCCAAGGCACACACACCAACACAATATAGACACGTATAATCCAGGGCACACACACCAACACAATATAGACACGTATAATCCAAGACACACACACCAACACAATATAGACACGTATAATCCAAGCCATACACACACCAAAACAATAAAGACACGTATAATCCAAGGCACACACACCAACACAATATAGACACGTATAATCCAAGCCATACACACACCAAAACAATAAAGACACGTATAATCCAAGGCACACACACCAACACAATATAGACACGTATAATCCAAGCCATACACACACCAACACAATATAGACACGTATAATCCAAGGCACACACACACACAATATAGACACGTATAATCCAGGGCACACACACCAACACAATATAGACACGTATAATCCAAGACACACACACCAACACAATATAGACACGTATAATCCGAGCCATACACACACCAAAACAATATAGACACGTATAATCCAAGGCACACACACCAACACAATATAGACACGTATAATCCAAGCCATACACACACCAAAACAATAAAGACACGTATAATCCAAGGCACACACACCAACACAATATAGACACGTATAATCCAAGGCACACACACAATATAGGCACGTATGATCCAAGGCACACACACCAACACAATATAGACACGTATAGTCCAAGGCACACACACCAACACAATATAGACACGTATAGTCCAAGGTACACACATACCAACACAATATACACGTGTATAATCAAAGGCACACACACCAACACAATATAGACACTGTACATAAGTTGTTTTATTACTAGTTATTATGTATGTACATAAGTTCAATATATCTGTTTTAACTCCCGATGCAAGTGCTTACTGTTAGTTGTTTCACTTTGACGGGATTTTTTTTATTTACACTGTTTGTTTGATAGAAAAACCTTCAAGAAGTGCGAGGTTGGAGCGCTCCACAAACCAGGTTTAAGCGCCCCGGTTGGCCTTTTTGCCGACTGACCGTTCCAAGGCGGTAACTGATGGGTTTTTTTTTCTTTTTGTGTGTTATGTCTCGTCTCTGTGTTTTTTGTCACATTTACATTTACCTTGTTTGCCTTTGTCCTTGATAGGACCTTTTCATATTTACCTATCTTTGATAAACATAGATTTACCTTAGCTGGCAGTATATTGCTTTTTCTATAAAAACGAATACTTCACCTCTTATGTTCTTCAAAATGTAAAGCATTTGTGAAGTAAGGACTTTTTCTTTTGCCTACAAAATACCATAAAAGCGGCCAAAATAAATAGGGACAAACAAACTGCTGTTTCCGAATGTCATAACATTGTAACCACATGCCATATAGCTGGTATGTCTAAATTCCAAATATGGTGTCTCTTCGCAATGTTACTGTATTTTTCCATTTAAATTGCGTGTTTATCATTTATATAGTGTTGGGTCAGATTTTAAATTATGTGGAAACATTTTTAAAGGACACTTTATTTTTTCTATTGGAACAATATTTTGTGTGTTTTAGATGAAATATACTGCAATAAACTCGGGCTACAACAACCAGACCGCAGCACCGCACTGTTGGTTACAGCATGTAATATTCATCCATATGTTAGTTGGAGTTTTCTGACAAACACCAGAATATCAGTAAATGTGTAATAATTGAATATAGCTAAACAATAGACTGTGTAATTTATAGAAAAACGAGATAAAATAAAAAAATATGGCACGAAAATGTACAATAAAGAATTGTTAGTAAAATAATGGCTTGAAGATATATGACGTTTAAGTGAATGAAATAGTCAGCAGATTTAGTAAAAATTCCTAAACATAACTGACAGTGTATCACATGCAGTTTGCATGTGTTACTTTATGCATTGGTTCATTTATTAAAATTTAGACCCAGCGTCTTATTAACAGAAGAGTCGAAAGTCCTGCAGGGTCTTCACACTAGGCCGGCAACAAATATAATTATCCTTTCATTATATTTTACACCTTTACCACATGTTGCAACATATTGCAACAACTACCAGTCTGTTGGTGAATCACTCATGAATTGAATTGAGAAATACATGGGCTGGCGAGTAATTTTCAACCAGTTTATGTGTTTAATATGTGAGCATTTCGTGATCACTGGGATAAATTAATTAACAAGTATCAGCAAACGGCTCTCTGTCATGTTTCCACTGCACGTAAATCCTTAAACATGGCCTTGGATCTGTTGATTGCAGGATGTTTGTGTGTAAATTTTAATTTTAAGCTCGATGCAGTTAGAATGGAAGGTTGCTGTTGAACGCAGTGTCCCTACAATACAGTGTTAAATCAATAACTTCAATAATAACACCTTGAAACATCCATACGATATATTGACAATAACACATTGAAACATCCATATGATATATTGACAATTGGGCATACACTGATTGTATTAGTTTTCTTAAAGATACGCCAATTTTGACTTTGATATATGTAACTGAGCATTTAACATGAGCGTCATTGGTAGAACTACTATATAATAGGACAAGTGATACGTATAATTAAATACTGTGCGATATTAAATGAGGTGTGCACTTTTCTCTAACATAATTGTAAAATTTTAACTTATCCATTTAATTATGGACTGTTTGGTAAAAGACAATACACCGATATACAGGAAAACAGTATACAGCATTTCCTAAAAGGGCCTACTCAAAAGAAATATGCTAGAGAAAAATGAATGCTGATTATAAACACATACAATATTTTAATATGTTTAATAAGGTGTATCTTTTGATTTTCACTGGTTGTATAGATTATATGACGCTAGGCGAACCAAACCATTATTTAGCATGGAATGCATGTTTCTGCATATAAACTTATACATATTATATTATTATACCTATATGAATTTCAGGAATTATAATTAAAAATTATACGTATGCAAAACATTTGTTTTCATACAGAAAGCCGTTTCGGCCTACACAAAGTAAACAAGTTGTAAAGGGACAATATTATATAAACAAACAGGTGAAGAGATGTAAGTTTTGTGCTATGTCTACATGAATGTCTCAATTTGATAAAAGGCATTCGGTGATTTTCAATGTTTTGATACACTATGCCATTTAAATAATCACTGTGTTTTATTCTAAACAGGATAATCACTAACAATAGATGATGTGTTGTTTATGTTGTCTTAAATATACTTTAAATCGAATCATATAGGAGATGCACTGTATGACCATTAGTATGTGTATAATGACAACAATAACTACAAATTATCAAATTATGTTTTTTAAAACTGCTGTTATTCTCTTTGACAATTACATGCAAACTTTATGCGCACTCAAGTCTCATTCTCCCTTGTACATTTATATTGATGCAAACACATTCTTCCGTGCATTAATGTGTTTCTATCTTCGATAAACATGTATTATACACATCATTTTGTTACTTCACCTATATGAACTACGATAGAATGTTACTGTTATATCTTCACATTTACCCATATGTATCACTGAAAAGTGGAATAAAATAGTATATGTGAATATCCAACAAGCAGACAGACAGCAAGTATGTAACACAATAAATACATCACAGGTATTATTTGATTTAGTTGTATAACACTTTAATCAAAAGAGGAAATTATGCGTGTGTCAAATTGCTTTTAAAGTGTAGTTAATGTGTATAATTTACTCTCTTAATCTGGCAGATTAACTGCAATTTGGACAATAGTCGGCTCTACAGAATCGACGTGACAGGCAAAATGGGCTTTTGAATGATAACAACTGTACAAGCGAGTACAAACATGTTTAGTCCCTTGGTTAAGGATTGAACATTCATAACGTTGTAAAGCCGTACAGTCATTAAGGGTACTCCTTACATTTAAATCTGAAAAAATATTAACTTTCTAAAAATCATAATCTTAAAGGGCAATTATTTTTCTATTCTTCTACTTGATGGTACATTTGTTTTTTATAGATGCTTGAAATCTTGCGTTTTTTTCTTACTTAAAGGCATCGCGAAAGGAATGTGGTATCCCACTGAGCCAGGCCCCCACATGCTATGACCAGACCTGCTAATTGCTGGTCATCAATGCAGGGAGTCTTTAGCCAACATAGTACTAATCTGTAACAGTAATATCTCTGATGGGTTAATGCAAAACTAAATTACCTGCTGGTATGGATGTGAGACAGTAGGCTAGTTTTACACAAAGCCACAAACATTATTGTTAGTGATAATGTGAGTTGTTTACTATATGATCCCTTACAAATTCTTTATTGCATTAATTACTAGGTGTCAATTTTGTAACTGCAAGATTATGTATTTATTTCATAGCTAAAGATTTAATTTTGAAAATACATGAGAGATACACGTTTTAGTATTCAAAATGACTTAAAATGAGTCTGAAGGACATTATTCTGACAATGAATGACTTTTTAAATTGCTTTTGTTAGAAACGTTTCGTTACATTTTACAAATCAAAATAAAATATAACTTTAAATATATATGAGAACTAAAAGAATGAAAGAAATAACAAAATGTATAAGAAATAACAAAATTAACCAACAAAGTAAGAAAGAAAACAAATAAAGATTTATATATATATATATATATATATATATATATATATATATATATATATATATATATATATAGAGAGAGAGAGAGAGAGAGAGAGAGAGAGAGAGAGAGAGAGAGAGAGAGAGAGAGAGAGAGAGAGAGAGAGAGAGAGAGATTGCGTAATTGGTATATTCACAACTGTTTCCTTTACAAACTGTAAATGACTATGTTCAACCCCCAGATATAGCATACATACACTTGGATCTTGAACAATACCTGTGTGACAGACACATCGTTACAGACTGTGGCAGCCTGGCTTATCAGAAAACAGATGCCCTCACATGCTGGGTGGGGCAATAAATGGGGGGGTCACTTATATAAGGCTTTTGAGATGCCTGTAACTAACCCTACCCCCCGCCCCCCCCCCCCCCCCGCCCACTCCATTGTCTTAGCTGACTGCTAAGACTGACCTTATTTGGAGCAGCAGTCAGCTGATAAGCCCCACCCATATGGGGACCAAGACCAGGTAACTAGTTATGTTGATTATCACGATTATGTAATACCAGCTGTCAAATTACCAGAACAGAACAGAACAGAAATGTTATTTAAAGGCATCTCGAAAGGAATGTGGTATCCCACTGAGCCAGGCCCCCACATGCTATGACCAGACCTGCTAATTGCTGGTCATCACTGCAGGGAGTCTTTAGCCAACGTAGTACTAATCTGTCACAGTAATACCTCTGATGGGTTAATGCAAAACTAAATTACCTGCTAGTATGGATGTGAGACAGTAGGCTAGTTTTACACAAAGCCACAAACATTATTGTTAGTGATAATGTGGGTTGTTTACTATATGATCCCTTACAAATTCTTTATTGCATTAATTACTAGGTGTCAATTTTGTAACTGCAAGATTATGTATTTATTTCATAGCTAAATATTTAATTTTGAAAATACATGAGAGATACAAGTTTTAGTATTCAAAATGACTCTGAAGGACATTATTCTGACAATGAATGACTTTTTAAATTGCTTTTGTTAGAAACGTTTCGTTACATTTTACAAATCAAAATAAAATATAACTTTAAATATATATGAGAACTAAAAGAATGAAAGAAATAACAAAATGTATAAGAAATAACAAAATCAACAAACAAAGTAAGAAAGAAAACAAATAAAGATTATATATATATATATATATATATATATATATATATATATATATATATATATATATATATATATATATATATATATATATATATATATATATATATATATTGGATTGCGTAATTGGTATATTCACAACTGTTTCCTTTACAAACTGTGAATGACTATGTTCAACCCCCAGATATAGCATACATACACTTGGATCTTGAACAATACCTGTGTGACAGACACATCGTTACAGACTGTGGCAGCCTGGCTTATCAGAAAACAGATGCCCTCACATGCTGGGTGGGGCAATAAATGGGGGGGGGGGTCACTTATATAAGGCTCTTGAGATGCCTTTAAGATTTGTACATATAATAGTAGTGTACATCATCTTTAGAACATGTATACATATAGATACATGTAATTAACATTTCACGTGAACCAACATAAAATAACGAATAATTTTGCTTTATCAAAACTTCAAACATTAATTGTTATAGTGTATATAATAAAATAATATATTACAGTCTAAACAAAGAAAATGTCTATGTAAATCTTCTCTAGCGAGGGGACCTAAAGCATTTTTATTTATGTAGATATCTATTATACATATCTTCACTGTCAGATATAGCTGTCAATGCAGAATACAAGTGTATCTAATTCTTTTATGACTATATTTAATAAATATCCGAAACCTTATCATTTACATTAAAACTATGCAATATTTGACTTGTACAGCGTCCATCGTCAAGATATTCTGTATATACTTAAATGATATGGTTAGCTAGTTTAGACGGAATAGAATAGAATAGCGAAAGAAGCAAAGTTTCCTAGTTCTGTATCTAAATATATTAATCTTAAACTATTTACACTATATACATTATTTCATACTTATAATATAATGACAAAAGATTCTAGTGAAAATTAAATTAGACATTATATAGTATCAATGTATGATCATAATTATTATTAGAATTGTGTATAGTGTATCCTTCTTATAGAAGTTAGTAGAGCGTGCACAGGATGACTCATTATATAAGGGAGAATACTGTGACGTTATCAAAAAGCACATGATCGCGTGATGATTAATAAAAGCAAGGTTTTGGGTGTATTTCTAGACTAATGTGCATGTAGTTAAAATTTGGATATAACAACAATTCTGTGATGGATTCTATACAATACCAGCTGTCAAATTACCCCACCACTCTCACCCCTCTAATCGGCACCTAAACAAAAGGATGTCTCGTATATGGATGTCCCTTACTTATTTACATAATCCACTTATAACAAAAGCGTGTCTCCATAATTTACCACTGACCTTAAGTGTGTGATTGGATATTTCCTTTACTCCAAGCTTCACTAACTTTGCACGGGTCATAAATCACTCAACTGGAGAAATAATCACCAAATGGGGATTTATGTTTAATTGCACAATCACGCAGCATTAATCTGTGGGAATTTAACAGAGGGTAGATAGGTTGTTCTTGTTTTTTCTTGGTGTCGGCAAAGTGGAGAGAGATCAAAGTAATTTCATCAGACCTTTGTGTAAAAAGAGCGGTAAATCATAGGAGCCACTAGCATGGGCACTAGCACTAGCATTTGGAACATTTAGGCTCAAATCTTACCGATGATCACGACAATACTTCATGAAAATAAGGCAAAATAAATAATTTGTAAATATGTACATATATGTGAACACTGTTTATTTCTCTGAAGAAAGTCCAATAATTATGATCCGCAAAGTATGCTGTGTTGAAGAAAAAATTAATAAGTAATTAAATTAAATATTAGTTATTTGAATAAAAAAAAAACTTCACAATTATTGGATTTTGTTTTCAATATGGTCTCAAAATTTGTCTCTTATCCTCTCCCTCCTCCTCCTCCTTCCTCACCATCATCATCTTCCTCTAGTTCAAATTGAAATCTGGCATTTATTATAATCGTCTAATTATCTAGCTTATTGTGTATGCACCTTTGGGCAGGGTCAGAGTTTTCATGAGAAAAGGATAAACAAGATCATTATATAGCGCACCCTTATCACGACCTCTCCATGAAATAAAACAAAACATTTATAGGCATGTCATTAATCTTAAAACACTACTCGACACATTTATTGTGCTACAAACGGGTCTTAATTGTTTGCTCCTTAAAAACTTATTCACCCCTCGCAGAACATAATAGTATCAACAAATTATCGTTTGGGGTATTAAATTATCTTAACTACTGCTAGTTTTTACACAATAAAACAACACTTGTAATTAGTATTTCATCAATTAGACAGCGAGGATATAAAATTTCTATGCTGTTCTGAATTAACCCCAAATGAGCCTTCTGCATTTTCAAGGGACATGATCACGTGTTTCAAAGCGTCGCTGTGATTGGTCAGAATCCAAGACACACGCTAGACGGTTATGTGCTCCATTGCCTGCTACTTTTGTGCGATAATGTATTACGACAAATTAAGGGCGTTTTTCAATGGCTATGAACCATTAAAACGCACCGTAAAAGAGGCTTGGGGTAAAATATGCAGTGTAGGTTTCTGCAGATAATGATTATATTTGATTATTGGCAATAGTGTGTGTTAATTACGCCTTAGAAAGGCGAATATTACGTGTGTTATCTTCCGGGGGTGGGGGGGGGGGGGGGGGGGCGTTTTATCGAGTTTGATTTTTTCAGAAAGATACCTAGTTTTGAAAATGGATAGCTCGGCGATGACTTAATAGATTTTAATGCGGTTTTTGGTAAATAAAAAAGAAAAGAATAACGGAGCAAACAGTGACCAAGAATTTGTAATTTTCTTCTAGAAGCGAAACAATTTGATCTTATTTAAAGTGTTGTGTGATAAAAAAAGCAAATAATTTTCAAACAAGACAATATATCAAAAATTCGAGACACTGTTCCCACCGTTTATGAGAGAAGAATATCTCGGCCAACTATAACCCAATTTAACCTAGTTTTGTGCATTTAATCGCATTTAAAAAAATATGGAATTCCATATTGTTCCGGGCTGTTACAAAGTATTCAAATAAACAATATTAATGCAATTTTGAATTTATTTATTTATTTGTTTTATTTATCATAGTTAAAATGTTGTAAAGTTTAGATCTCTCACAGAAAAAGAGAAACTTGATGATGCCATTTTTTGCAAGGAGCACTTTAAAACATCATTTAGACAAAATATCTGCAACAAAGTTTAATAAACATAAATATCCGAAATAATTTTCTGTATATAAGTATGTGTTACACTGTAATATTTACAAGGGTTCGAGACATGCAATTTTAATGTAAAACATTGAGGTTGTATCTTAGAATTAATGAGATAAAATATGTAAAATTATTATCAGACGTATCACATTAATATTTGATTAATCTTGTGCTAAAATATATCTTCATTATATAACTTGGTTTCACACTTAAGACTGAAGATTCGTAAAAATAAAATTGCTCTAAAAATGAAAATCACAGCTGATGATATTTTTATTTTATATTTTTGAAGTACTTAATTAACGACAATATAGTTAAAAATCTATTAATGTGTTCAGTTATTCCATTCATTAAATGTTACAGAAATCTAAAAAGGACATAACGTGCTATGTTGGCAGAACATATATAAATTGACTTTTTCCTCCGATATTTGGAATTTTAGATAACATAAGCTATAAACATATAATAATTATCAGGCATGTTCATTTAAGGATTGCACACGCCTTACTCTGAAATTAAAACGAATGCAAATGTTGTGAATTACAGTTAATTGTTTACAATATTCTTCCACAAATGCAGAAAATATGTGCATTATAAAGTCTTTTGTGCTTTATTTATGCATTCTGAATCAATTCTCGTTTATTTTAAACGACGTTCTGCTGCTAAAATTGTGGTTTTCCTAAAACAAATTGGTGATTTATTTAACACGGTCCTTAAGAGAATGATCATCGATGCAATACGGATCAGACTTGTTTCCAAGTATTCGTTAGTCTAATAAACTACTGAAAATATTACAAATGATAGCAGCTCTGTTATGTTTTCAAATGTTGTAACTCGACATTCTCACGATTTTGTGGAAATCATTTCAAGGACTTCGGTGCCTAACGAAATATATATGCTTTATTATATTTTATGATGTATTCGGCAGCAGATAAATATCAATTTCTGAAAAGGTCGTATATGGAACTTATTATAATATGTTGATGTTGTTTTCAAAATTAGAAAGCTTGCTGACTCTTGGTGGTGTATGCATGGGATTTGAACTCCAGATATTAATTTAATTAACATCCGGAATAGAAAGAAATACCGATATTTCTACAGGATTTAACATAATTTCCATAATTGTTACGCGAGTCTACTTCTTTTGTAATTTTGCCTTTGAAACTTCCCATAGAGACTATGTATGCCAATTTCCACAAGCTAAATCCGAATCGCAGTAATTACATCCATATTCAGTACAGTCCTGATTAGCTGATTTAAAAAAAAAAAAAACACCTTTTAATTCGAAATTATACTTTCATTACAAAAAGCGCCATTGTTAATTCGTCCAAAATATTTTTGCACAACTGACCAATTAGCAATACACTGCACACCAACCTATATAGTATTATGTTATACGTTACGTTATCATTAGGTCTATGCTATAATCATTTTGCAAACATTTCACTGTTACTATGCGTTATGCAGTATGTTTGCGTCTGTTTATCTCAAATATATTAATGGGGAACTATAACTAGCAGTTTTTTCATTGAATTAACATACACAAGTATTCTTTCACCGTCTGCATTTACATCAGGCTATTTTATCTTGGGTCTACTATTCCCGTATTTTGTAATCTGATGAAGCATTGGTTTTCATTTTGGAGAGGTAAGTTAGAGAGCGTCTAAAAGGAGTAGATTGCTATAACCAACTTAATATGTTAATTTGTTTGAAACTACTTTTCCTGTTTACTTCAATATAATGTAAGCATTAGCAGCAACCAGAACCAGTATCTAAAGGTGTGTTTGCACACTAACATTCGTGTCATGCTTGTGAAAATAAAAAGTAAAATATGATTTCAGTTTGTTTTTTTAAAGTAAAGCAATACTTAACTTTGAGAAGATACAAATATTAAGATGACTTTTGCTAATAGTTTCTCCTAAAGTTTGTTAAGGACACAATACTTTCCATGCATGTTAATGTTTAAGTAGATGGTTAATCCTTAATGGATAGACACTTGTCATTTTGAAGAGAAGACACTCCATCAATTTGAAAGATTGTTTCATTTCAGTTGTACGTCTTTATAGTCATTTGCGCTCTCTGTGGATAAATAAAGATGTCTGGACAAGATGTCTGGACAGACAAGTGTTTCACAAAATTTGTTTTGTCCTTTAAACACTTTCTCTCCATTACTACTAGTTTATGTTTTATGTGATCATCAAAAAGCTTGTATATTTAACGAGTATTGGCGTCAGCATGTTTTCATTTAGGGAAAATGTCATGTTCCCTTTAGATTCAATGTGGCAATGAGTTATTTTTCATCGGATAAAGTACTTTAAATGGTTAATGGTTAATGTTATAACCAAATAAGAATCTTTCAGACTTATATATGTGGTTACAATACACCAAATTTAGCTTTGGCTGACTGTTAGAATATTTGGTGTATTTTGTCCACTTCATACATTTGTGTTTGTTAGAATGATGATAGAAGTTCGATATCAAAATTGCAATTTTAATACGTATTTAACAAAATGCGATGTCTTATAAGTTATTCAATGTATTCTAAATACAATATTAAAAACAGGATACCACCTTGTATTCATATCTACACCCTAAATCTACACCCTAAATCAAGATTCTACATCTACACCCTACATCTACACCCATCATCTCAATATTCTTTTGTGTCAGAATAGCTAATTTGCCTTAATTCAAAAGAGTATGTTTTAGCGAGATACAGAAATTCTAGATAGAGACACCCTTGGCCTAGTGGTAAGAGTCACCGTGTCTCTGTCGAACGTGCATGTGGAGGGACGTCTAGCTTACCCAAGATACGCCGGTGCAGTGGTTCTATGTATGTCAGGGGTCCTCCTGGACGTCACCAATACGGCATATTTGTGTCGCTGAAATGTAACAAAACAACGAAACATCCACACACCCTGTACTCGTGTCCAAAACATACAACAATGAACAAGTAACCAGCACCTGACAACTAAGTTGACAAATAGCTTAAAGTATGTTTTTTAATAATTACCCAGGAGCCGAAAGTTCTCTACTTCTAGGCTTTGTTGTCATATTGTTTCGAACACTATGCACATTGAAAATAGGACCATGTAGGAATAGGACTATTTGAATAATAAGGTAAATAATAATTGCATTTATAAATTAATTTTTTGCAATGTGTCACAGCTTACTATAGCAAGTCAGTGTTATAATTTTATACAATGTGTCAGCACAGAATCTAGCACATTATTTTTTTTAGTAAATGGTAGCGTTTTGAGCCATGACTCGCTGACTCTTTTATACCTTTATTACATTTAGCCATACATTCACAGCACAATAAAAGGAAAAGTAAGTACAAGGTAAGTAAAAGACAGCAAACTAAAAATCATTGACAAGCAAAATAATATTCAGAAAGCGTTAAACATAGAACAAGTACTGTATATGTTGTTTACGATGGTGTTTGTTGTTCTCTTTTTTCAGGAGGTGGGGTGTCTGCATTTGAACTGTTGTACACCGTTTTGCCAAACACAGAATTTCGCACAAAGGGCATATTCCAAACTAAAAACGCTTTCTTTAAACTTGACCTATGAGTATTTATCCCAGTTTAGTAGTAATTTAATTCATAGTTTCATGATTGTTAACGTGTATTTTCCTTTGACATACATGGGACTTTGGTACTTCATTACCATCTAGACACTAACACTACTACAGCCATTTACACTTCTTCTCTAGTCATTTTGTTTGTTTATTCAAATATTTAATTTCTTTTACAATCAAGATTTTATATATTATTCTTATCGAAAATAAATATCTCCTTATCCAAATATTATGTGGACATATGTCTTCATTACGTATCGTCATTCTTATTAATGCCATCCTAATTTAGATCTTAAAAAAACTTAATCATTTGGACAGTTTTGTTTCAAAAGGTTTCCTTTTCGAGTACTACAATTCTCTGATATTTGATATATGTAGCTTAAGGAAGCCGGGGTACGATAATTAAATAAACATACTTTGTATTTGTATGTATTTCAGCCAGTATTTAATAAAATGAAACATCATATTTCTACTTTCTGCACATATTTCCCACAGTGCTAAGAGTTTTGCACATCATTTTTTTGTTCACATTAATTTGCTCTACCAAAAATGCAACAAGATTCTGTAAGTATTGCATAATTCAATAACGGTTAACATGGCACAAGACAATTTCACATTCAAGACACAACATAGATCTAAGTCATTACGGAATGGAATACAAACGTAACTAAAGCGAAAAGGGATATTGTCTGGGGTTGAGGGGAGTATTATTTAATTAGAACAGATTCATATAATCCCAGAGGGTCAAAAATAAAAATATTTGAACCAAAGACGAAAATCATTACGGATAAAGTGTAAATAATTGTAGCATCTTGCTAATGTGTAAATAGAATCAAATAGGACAAAAGTCCAAGGTTAGGTCAAAGGAAAATACGTGTACCAGTCCTGATGGGATGAAAAGAATAGGACAAAAGTCCAAGGTTAGGTCAAAGGAAAATACGTGTACCAGTCCTGATGGGATAAAAAGAATAGGACAAAAGTCCAAGGTTAGGTCAAAGGAAAATACGTGTACCAGTCCTGATGGGATGAAAAGAATAGGACAAAAGTCCAAGGTTAAATCAAAGGAAAGTACATGACACATTATAAGGATAATTCACTCATACCAGTAATTGATAAATGCCATTAGTCACTCAAATAACTGGCATTAAATGGCATTGACACTAAACGGCATGACCACGCCGCTTTTAAAACATGTCTTTCTTAAAAAAATATAAAATGGGTAATCATATTAGATTAAGAATATATTTTCACATTCGTACGAATTTCAGCCGTATCAAAAAAAGCTTGACAAAATCGTCCGGGACCGAGCGCGATTCGGTCCCGGACAAAGTAAGAATCCAAACCACTAAGTTTAAAGGTCGACTCACATACGATGAGTCAGGTCATATAGGTAGTTGAATATTCGTTAGGTCGTATTGGTGATTGAATAATCGTTAGGTCATATAGGTAGTTGAATATTCGTTAGGTCGTATTGGTGATTGAATAATCGTTAGGTCATATAGGTAGTTGAATAATCGTTAGGTCATATTGGTGATTAAATAATCGTTAGGTCATATAGGTAGTTGAATAATCGTTAGGTCATATAGGTGGTTGAATAATCGTTAGGTCATATAGGTAGTGGAATATTCGTTAGGTCGTATTGGTGATTGAATAATCGTTAGGTCGTATTGGTGATTGAATAATCGTTAGGTCGTATCGGTGGTTGAATAATCGTTAGGTCATATTGGTTGCTGAAGAATCAATTCAAACTTTTATTGACATAACCATTTTGGTACTGCCAAATACAAAACGATATACAAAAGTTGGAGAAGATGGCAGTATATAATACAGTACAAAATGACCATGTATTTATAGAAAATCAAGGTTTAAGAGAATATTAATACCTTCATTTATGTTATACCTGTATTATTTCTATAAGCAATTCAAATGTTTCATGAGTGTATTATAAGTACATCCTTTAGCAGTTATGCACCATTTGCTACAAGCGGGTATATTAGGGTATGTACAATATGGTATGTTTATATACTATTTTTATAAGAGAAATTTACCGAAAAGTTAGATAGTTATGTTAAAATAACAATTTACTAAAACTGTAATTATTTCACTATTTTGGAATAAGGTAAGTACAATTGTGTATGTGTATATGCCTTTTATAAGAGATGTTTAAAGAAAAATTAAGAGGTACGCTTCTATAACAGTTAACTAAAACTTTAAAAATACCCAATTGTTGTTTTTATATCTTGTTTTGAATTAATTGTTCCATGAAAATATTATGATAATAAACACATAAAATACATAGTCAGGTACTTCAAAAACAGTGTCTATAGATGTGTGTTAAACGTAAAATCATTTCTAGTAACCATAGCCTTGTTATATATTTTGACAATCTTATGATAAGGTTAGTGTTATGAGTGCCCATTAATTGAACAAACTTATTTATTGTGGGCCATCTTAGATAGACTCTGGGTAAATATTGTTTTCTCACTTCAGAGTAAAAAGGACAAACTAAAAGAAAATGGTATTCATTCTCAATGACATTCATACTGCAGTAAGTACAAAGCCTGTTTTCTCTTGAAACATGTGTGTACCTCTCTTCTTTAATACTTAGTTTGTGTGCTGAACAACGGAATCTGGTAAGTTGTATTCTGATTGAGTCATTTTTAACAATATCAAGAATTTTTTCAAAATAAAATGAAGTTTTAAACAATCTATAAGACTCGAGTTTAGACGACGAGCTAACATCCGAATACCATATCTGTATATAGTTATCTTTTATTCGTTGTATAATCATGTTTATATCACATTTAGATACAGTTTCTTTATAGAATATATATGCAAAGCTCAAGTCTTGGAGAAGATTTTTTTTATTTTAGCTTTCCATTTCCGTTCATGACATGATACCACGGAATCGGATGCTGCTGTGTATATTCTACCAGGTAGAGACTCGGGATTAGACTTTAATTTATACCAATAGTTTATCATTCTTTTATTTCTTATGACATACAAGGGAAATCGTCCAGTTTCGCCATAGACCGTCACATTTGTAGTTTTTGGACCAACCCCTAGGATTTGTTTTAAAAATTTAAGATGGACTTTCTCAATATCAGGACTACTTCACTTCCGTCCATCAATATTGGCAATATCATTGAGTCAAATGATTTGATCTTATCAGATATTTTAAATGACATTTCATAAAATAATCTATTTAAAGAAAAACAGCTTTCGCTGCCTGCTCAGATAACTTCTTTTGCGTCTTGTAAAAATCCCATTAGAAGTTAATGTAACTCCTAGATAATTAAAGCGGCCCACAATCTCAACTGATGTATCACCATATTTTATGTCCAAAATCTCTGCCCGCTTGTTATTTTTCTTAAACACCATCACTTTTGCTTTATTACAATTAACTGATATTCCCCACTCAGAACAATAATCATGAAGTCTTTTCAGTAAGGTTTGTTAACCAAAAGCACTCTATGAAAACAAAACAGTGTCGTCAGCAAATAATAGGAGAAAAAGTTTGATTTCATCTATCACAATGCTGTCTATACTTTCAGAATACAGTTTTTCATGCATGTCATTTATAAACTAATTTAAACAATAAAGGCGATAATGTTTTACCTTGTTCACCCCGGTATATGTATTAAAGAACTCAGAATAATTACTTAGTCCACTTAAACAGCTATTATTGTCTAAGTTAATTGTATCCCTAGATTGCATGTAATGTATATTGATCTTTGTTTTAATACATGTCTTAACGTCTTTATACATTGCCATGATTAGTCCTCGTATATTTAGAGGACACATTATTTTGCAACAATTTTAAAAAGCATGTTGTTTCTGTACACTAGATCAAATGCCTTTTTGAAATCTACAAAAGCACAATATTCGTTTCGTTTTTCTTGATTAAGTACTCTATTAATTATCATGTTTAAAACGAACACACATTCCACGGTACTTCTTTGTTTTCTGAAACCGAACTGAAAATCGCTCAAAGTCTTATTACTTTCAAGCCATGTACGAAGTCTATTATCAAGCATTAGCGAATATACTTTAGAAAATGTACTTGTTAAGGTTATACATCTATAGTTATTTACATCGTTCTTATCTCCTTTCTTAGGAACAGGCACAATGCAACCTTTAAACCATGAAGATGGGTATAGACCTTTATCATAAATAAAGTTAAAAATATTGCACAGAATAGGAGTTAAGATCTCTTTTTCCGTCAATAAATATCTCGGGCAGAAGATTATCAATACCACTGCTTTTGCCCTTGTTGAGATTAGAAATACCTTTTATAACTTCGTCAATATTAAACTCCTTGTCTAATGTATCAATTTTAATATTAGCATCTAGTCTATCGCCAAAATTGTCCTCTACATTTGGGTTTTTAAAACTATCATCACAAAGAAACAACTCCATAAAATGTATATAGAAATCAGCAGCAGAAATATGTGTATTCGTTATTGTATATTGTTATCGTTAGGTCATATTGGTGGTTGAATACTCGTTAGGTTATATTGGTGGTTGAATAATCGTAAGGTCAATCTTACCACTGTCACATTTAACTAAGTTAAGCATGTAAACTTCTGTCACCGGATAAGAACGACTGAGAAGCAAATACCTTAACCATTGTAACGTCCTTTCACCAACATAGTTGTTAGGTAGTGGCTATATACACGGATCTCATGTAGGCAATGATTCGCAATAAGCATTAAATTAGCACGAATCTCAATATTTCAACTTGAATGACACATATTTGCTGATTACACAATACTAAAGTATGAAATGTTCCTACAATAATAAAATTAAAATAAAACAAGGTATACACATGACAGTTTAATGCAAAGCGACAACACACTGGGACGATGCATTTTACAGAGCTTTAAATCTATCGCCTTGAAATGGTCATTTGGTGCTTAAAATTAAGTAGTCATTATCTCGGTGGTTTTCCAAGAGGCATATTGTGACAAAATCTCACTTTACATGGCACAGAACTGTGACAAAATCTCACTTTACATGGCATAGAACTGTGACAAAATATCACTTTACATAGCATAGAACTGTGACAAAATGTCAGTTTACATGGCGTAGAACTGTGACACAATGTCTGTTTACATGGCATAGAACTGTGACAAAATGTCAGTTTACATGGCGTAGAACTGTGACAAAATGTCAGTTTCCATGGCATAGAACTATGATAAAATGTCTCTTTACATGACATAGAACTGTGACGAAATGTCTGTTTACATGGCATAGAACTGTGACGAAATGTCAGTTTACATGGCATAGAACTGTGACGAAATTTCAGTTTAACATGGAATAGAACTGTGACGAAATGTCAGTTTACATGGCATAGAACTGTGACAAAATGTCTGTTTACATGGCGTAGAACTGTGACGAAATGTCAGTTTACATGGCATAGAACTGTGACAAAGGTCAGTTTACATGGCATAGAACTGTGACAAAATGTCAGTTTACATGGCATAGAACTGTGAGAAAATGTCAGTTTACATGGCGTAGAACTGTGACGAAATGTCAGTTTACATGGCATAGAACTGTGACAAAATGTCTGTTTACATGGCGTAGAACTGTGACGAAATGTCAGTTTACATGGCATAGAACTGTGACAAAGGTCAGTTTACATGGCATAGAACTGTGACAAAATGTCAGTTTACATGGCATAGAACTGTGACAAAATGTCTGTTTACATGGCGTAGAACTGTGACGAAATGTCAGTTTACATGGCATAGAACTGTGACAAAGGTCAGTTTACATGGCATAGAACTGTGACAAAATGTCAGTTTGCATGGCATAGAACTGTGACAAAATGTCAGTTTACATGGCATAGAACTGTGACCAAATGTCAGTTTACATGGCATAGAATTAGATATTGACGTCACAAAATATAGTGATGCTGTTTATAACAGTAATGTGCACTTTGTATTCGGATTATGGGAGAAGTACTACCGATATTATACAAGTTGCGTTAAATATTAGACTGTCGAAAAAAAGCACCAGGAGGTATGTACAGATTAGTAGTAGACTTTTGAGAGCTGAATACCAATGTCCTATAAACGTAAAGGTAATTAGACCTCACATGTGTATTGCCATAAATGTTACTTGTCGAGTTTCTTTAGGATGTATGATATATTGTGTATGCCAATGTGTTTAGCATTTAAAACATTAAACCTTAATGTGTCATTTGCATGAAACGTATAACACATTATCTGCAAAACATTTTACGTTTTCAACCAATCGTCAACACGTTATCTTGTTTACAGCACCCATGTTAACTCAAATTCATTCGTTGTTTTAATCTTATCTTACTGACATTTTCAACTTGTTTGCGCTGAAAATCTTATAAGTTTCCTTAATTTTATTTCTGAATTCTAGATCTTAACGATAGTGCCTTTCTCGTTTACGATCTAAAACTAAATGGAATCACTTCATTAACTTCATTAACTGTTTTAGACTGCTGTATTCTTTCTTTTGTTCTGTTCATTCTGTTACTTTTACCTAAGAGAAAATGTTGTTGACTCGATTTACCTATAACACAATGGGTATTCATTTTTTTCATAAACGGTTGGAAAAGTATAAAAGTATAAACAGTTTATATTTAACATTGCCTTTGAACCATTATGATGTAACTGCATCAAACTAAAATGGATCGAACTTTAGATGTAACATAAAGAATGTCAGTCACACGTATATACATGAGAAAAAAAACAGTAATCGAGAGCGCTAAGAGTATTACTTATGTTTTAAAAACACATACTTCCCGATATTATTGGCAATATTATTCTCTTTATGTTTGTTTTTATGTGTGTTATTCTTTTAATTATTTATTCATTGTTGTTGTATTTATACGTATTGTTTTATTAATTGTTTTAAAGCACTCCACAAATGTTTCAATATACAAATCTCACTTATATTCTTGGCTTGCTGTACAAACTGACTTATAAGAGGGTTTATCGAAACTTTACAATGCATGCCGCCCTGCAATCTAATCTCCCAGTCAGTTTCCCGAACGAAACGGAGCATATTGCTTTCTGGCAAACTTGTAATCCTGTATTGAAATAAGATATTCTTTTGTTGTTTTACGTCTTTCAGCATGAGTTGCTTGCACTCACCGGTCGTACACCGCGACCTTGATAACACTAGTTGCATTACGCAACAGGTGTAAAGGGTCAGACCTTTATATCTCTTTATTGGTTATATTCTCTAATGTCCCGTCAGTATTATGTTTATAGTTGAAGTGTATACGTATTGCAACATTTAAAAATATTTGTCCTAAAAAGAATCCCTATATTATCCTGTTTGAAAAGTTTATATTTTGTGTTTCCTTTATAAGTGCATTTGAATGTGCGTGCCACCTGCCTTAGGGGATTTACAAATGCAGGTGATGCGGTACATCTAACGCTTTTATCTATAATTGGATCCGACATATCACTTATCTTTGTCGATAGTGTAAGAAGGTTCAACAATTGCATAAATATTTCACAACAATGGACTGGTTAATTATGTTTTGTTTTGATTATAGTCGTCCCCGCACTAGCTATTGAATACAAAATGTAATGACATACACTAATTACCAGAACAGTTTACATCGTGTTATATAGTCTTGTATAGACTAGAATATAATCTCAGTCTAAAATTACAGCGGTATATGGTTATTAAGCCAGTTTAGAAAATTTTAAATTATGTTATATTAACTAATCTACAGCATGAGCCCTACATAGAGTCACAGGTGGGTTTTTGTTTTCAAGGATTAATAAACCACTTACTTAGTCAGCATGGCATTGTATTTGTGTAGATTTCAAAACAGAGTATGATTTTATATCAAAAGAAAAGTTGTTGTATAAGAACTGCTACATGCAATTACTGGCAAAATATTCAAATAGTTATGGAATGTACGTTGGTGAAATGTCGAGTGTAATATAACAAGGGGGTAAATGAAACGTACTGCTGCACGGTAGGGAAAGATCAGGGTGAGGGTTTGTCTCCAGTATTTCATTATTCTGGGAATTATCAATAACACTTTTACGATACATAAAAATGAACGCAAGCAAGGAACGGAAATATTTAAAATGTGATGGTAAGATATTTATTCTGTATGGTGTTGTTATTACAAATTATCCCATTTTAGTACTGGGTAACATGTCGTTTCTATAACTGCGAGGTGTGGGTTAATTTTGTCGGCGGGTTTCCCTCTGCCAATAATAGCTAGGTGTGGTTAATTTTACAATAACCTTGTCATGCGATCTGTTAAAAATAAAGCTAAGCAGCGAAGAATCTGTGTAATTAAAAACAGAAAACTTTAATGTCTGTGGATATGTTTGTGCTTATGTGTCATTGTTACATGCAATTTGTGAAAATAGGAATTTGGCAATCTTATAACATTTCAATTGCAATGTGGTAATGTTACAAAGGTACTGCGTGAAATGACTCGGATTATCTCGGACATTCAAGATTTTTTTTTTTTAAATATGAAACTTCAAAAGAATTTTCTTTGGCTCAAGGTAATTGTTCTCCGATCATATCTGCATCAAATCTCCATAAGTTTAAACCATGGACACAGGTGGGTACACTGCTTCAGTTAACCTCAGGCTATTCATAATTGAAAACTTAAAATTGTTGTAAGAACTGGCAACGTTCCATCTTAATGGTTTTGTGAAATGGTTCATACAGACATAAATGTCATAAACAATTCATACTTTGCAAATACAAGACCACATGCTGAACTATTGCTGATGGTGTTGTTGTAGATGTTGTTGACAGCCGTTATCTTGGTTTATACATTATATATAAATAATTTCTATGCTTCACTGCAAACAACATACTAAATATTTCGATCCATTAATTATCTTAACATGTTAAAAGGGTGAGAAAAATTATGATAAATACCTATCATAATCCATTTTCTATTCGACTATGAAGATTCACCTTATCTCTGAGCTGTAAGAGATAAATTTCAACATGAACATCACTGAATACACAATAAAACCTGGTGTTAAATGTGATAGTAAAGAATAAAGCGATAATATTTGCACAAGAAGATATGTCTTTCCAACAGTTCCTAGCCCCTTAACGATCTATGTTATTGATGTTCAGCGGTAGTTTTCCTCCAAGTTATGTGTATTGGCTTTAACTAATTATTTAAGAAGATTAATGACGATAAATTGCAATAAAACGTAACATGGGCTCCTAAAATAAGATATAATATTCATTTTAAAGAGCTTGTTTGAAATACGTTTTATTATTTGCACTCATGGGTAAGTACTTTGCTTATATTTGTTATCATCTAAAATCTTGTGAAGTTGAATTCGTTACAATAACATAAACATAAGACGGTAATGTTATGGATATCGTTTAAGTTTCACCAACTTTATATTTCAGATCACAAAATTAAAAGTGTTAGTAATAAAATATGCATAGTTAACGAGGTGTTTACAAAATATGATTGGAAAGATAAAACTATTTACAAACTGTCGAAAAACGAAATGTATATTTCCTAAAAAAATGGAATCGTCACAGTTTAGCCCTCCATTCATTCACTCTATCAACCTCATATCTTCTCTGAAGTTATATAGACTTTGTGAAGATTTATGTTTCCAATTTGATAATATATTTATAAAGTGGGCGAAACCTTTTTAAGACAAGTGAATATATTTTTATTTGTACCAACTGTGCTCCCTTGTTTCAAATTTTGATAGTTTATATAACTTTTATATTGCTTTGAACGTGACTTTATGTTAAGATAATCCCCTAAGACCCAAAACCATATTATAGCAGTATTCAGTTCAAAGTATAACTATCTTGACGATAGTCTTATATAATATTTTATGTTATTGTATTCTTAGGCATTCATTCGTTGCTTCTTTCCATGCGATGTCCCCTCTAGAACTCTAAATCAAAACTTAATCTGACATTTACAAGCAGCATTTCTTGACATGAGTTCACCAGTTTCAAAGGCAACATCTATAATTGCGTCAACATTACTATTGTGAATTGTCCATACCTTGATGCTGATTCATCATGGCCTCGTGATACATCCTATGGTATTGGTATTATCCAACTTACTAGGTTAGCATGAGTTTGTACTTAAGTCAAAGATGCCAATGCAAGATACCAAGATATTACTTTAAATTTATCGCACGCTTTCAATTCCACAAATTGATTTCTTTCGTATAAAAGCAGTATGAAATCACATATATCCTGCATATATGGTATTGTTCTATATAAGTACAAAATCAAGGCTCACAATAATTTTCTCACTTTCAAAAGTAAAGAATTCATTGTTGGTAGTTTTAAAACGGGAATACCTCGATGTACATCATTGCTTACCCTTGACCCATTTACAGCCAAGAATCAATTCTTTGCATTGCATTTACATCACCCGACAAATCGTTGAAGCTATATAAAAGCGGAAACGGCCATTGTTTGAACGGTCACTGTCTACATTTTTCTTCCTCTCTCTAGTTGTGCCCTGTGTACGTGAAGCAACTTGAGCTGTTCTCAGTTGTTTTTTATGTGATATTATTGCAAAGTTGGTAACGGGATATTGTCCATGGGTCTCTTTTATCAAACGTTCGTTTTAAACTATGTAGTTTGGGTTTTATAGTTATTTTAATTGTACTTACACTACTTTGGGGAGTAGCCATCAGGAAGCGAGACATAAGAGGGGTTTTTGTAACATGGTTGAATAGTCCGTGTTGATCCGTTTGCCGACTGACCGTTTCTCTTAAATATGTAATGTCTCGTCTCAGTGTTTTGTCACTTTTACAGTAACTTATATTTGTGCCTTTGTCTTGTGACAGAGCAAATTAATATAAACTCATAGGGCCTTTTCATATTTTTATTGTCCTATTATAAACTATGTCGATTGTTTTGAATAATTTATAAAATGTGACATACCTTGCTAGACTAAGAAACTGAGAGAATTATTACATATGTATAGACCTTTGAAACTGGTTAGGTTAGGCAAATATGAAAAGATTCCTATAAAAGCTACCACAGGTATGGAGTCGTGCATCGCTATAAGGAGTTAAACTACCTGTCATGTATAGCATTAACTATCGTTGAATTTGCACTTAATCTCTTAAAGTCTTTCATATCTTAACATTAAAGTCGTTTCTCTCTTTAAATAGACATACACCCATATAATTGTTCTTAAAAAGAAAGAAAATAAACTATATTCATTTAACGAATCATCAGCCATAAAATAACGGTCCAAGAAGGAACGCCTCATGGTAATTCAAGAGGTGTATTTATCAGAGGATTGTGATTATATAATTTATGTTATTTTAATTACACACAGTTATTATAATTGACCACTTACTCATACAACTAATGAGATATAAAATCTTAATTACATTTGTAATAAAATAAATATAACATCGATACATCATTAACTTAAATTATAACAAAAAATAAACAAAAAGAGCACATTACAAACCTAAGATTTAACAGCCATTTTCATCTGTTCTCATTTAGTTACAAAACCGTTTTGTGTGTTTTACGAGATAGTATGAGAGTGATATGCAGTGAGTCTAAATTCGTTATGTTTAACGTAACACAATGCAACAAAAAAGATACCAGATTTGAACAGTCAATCCCAGATGTCTTATTCTTATTGCAAATTCTTGTTCAAAACAAATCGTCTTTTTCAGTTTTTCATAACAGCAAACATGTTTAAGGACTTTTACCAGCCAAACAAACCAATTTAATCGTAGGAATGCGATGGAAGTAACAGCGATCAAATGGTTGTAAGCTGGCAGTAAAGGGTACATATTTTGTCGATAATTCGGGAAACAGTTTTCACCTCACTTACTTAAATATTTTTAAGCTTGCGGAGATCAAAAATAATAATTTTCTACGACACTGATGCCAATTAAAATCGGGCAATTTTGCTAAGTACAATGAAAAGAACTTTTTTAAACAAACATGCAAATAAACTCTAATGAGGATGTAATCAGCGGCTATACATTTTTTTTATCGTGTAAAAGACAGTGAGCATTATTTCAGACTAATTTATCGGTTCAAATTCTCTTTTGTAAATAGTTTATTAAAGATACACCAAAACAAGATTAATTCACATATTCACATACTTGTGCCGATTGCTTTCATTACTTCGCTTGTTTAACGTGTTTGGTAAAATAAATGTCTACTAAAGATTGGTTTACAATGCAAATTACATAACCTACATGATAAGATGAAACAAGAGAATATTAATGTTTCCCAAAATAATGTAATGGTAACTTCCTTTAGCATATTACTTCCGCGTGTTCTATCTTAACATGTACAGACTGGTTGTAAGATTGCGTTTTGTACTGCATGTGATAACATAACAATAAAACATAGCTGCCTTACATCAAGCAGTCCATCATCAACAGCTCTGATAGCTTCATTTCATGAGGTGTTCAGAGATTATTTTCTAAATGAAGGTCCATTGAACTTGCTTCTTCGAACATAATGTGTCAATGCATGTTTACTGCTATTGTTTCAAAACATCCCATGACAATTTGCACAAATTTAAACTTTGACGTATAGATAGAACATAATTAAAGTTGTGTTTTTCTTTGTAAGTAGACATCAAACTAGTCGATTATTCGTGTACAACAATAACAAAATGCAAGTGGATAAGACTTTTTAATTTCATAATTATTCTGGCTTCTTTATTTTGTGCACAGCTAAATTATATAAACTATTTAAAACACATTCAGCCTTAAGCAAGGACTAATATATGTCATATTTTATAAGACAAACTTGTTCAACAAACAAGTGTAAATTAAAACGTAAAATATTGCAAGTCATAATTGCGTGAATAATACTTAGTAGATAATTACAATCTAAAACCAGTTATCATATAATTAATTCTTTGTTCAAACTTTTGAACAGAGAGATGTATGTATATTTTGCTATGAAGGAAAACTGTTGTTCGAAAAGGTTGCACATCTAAAAACTTTCAATGTTTATTTTATGTTGTTGAATGATTTTCTTTACAATATAACGGATATTATATTTCTTTGCTCAGATGTAAAAATATGCTTTCAAAACTAAAATATCGACATAATATGATGTAACAATGAAATATCACTAGAAAACTCCAAATCGAAATATAATAAAGGAATTTAACGTCCAGTATTTGAAAAGATGTTGCACTTGTCGATGCGGACTGGTTCCTTTTATGTAAACCTACATTTTAGCGTTTTAGTTAAATAAACATGTGTAATAATTTAAAACCGTTTCCCTTCTAAACTCTGGGGGCGGGGATTGGTTAAAGTAAGACATTCCAAAACAATAAAGTTCAGTTATCATACGTCATCTATATGTCCTACAAGTAACAGTGTTTGTGAGTTGTACCGCATAACATGTGTTATTATCGGTCTATAAAACAACGTTTGACCATACACAATCTACTAGTGTGTAAGTATCTACTTACTTTAATATTATCAAGTTTAACCGTTAAAAGAAACTTTGTATGACTGACATTTCACAATACTGTTTGTCTTCCTATTGTACTTTTTCTGCTCGAGAAAAGAAAGGGAAAACGAGAACAGATTCGGAATTCGTCATTCTGAACAGAAATTTGTCTGAAAATGAAATATCCCCTGAAATTGTACATTTCTTTGACGTTCTGATAGAGCAGTTTTATTATGAAACAACTGATGTTTAGTCGGCTGTTATTAACTTACCGTGAGTGATGGGTATTAAGAAGACAACATTTAACAGTTTTTACGCTACAAGGGACTTGTGATGGTAGCATCGACATGCTATTGTCTAATGAGGACAACCATTACCTTGTTGTAACTGATGATTGTAGCAATTATACAATCAATGAAGAATAGATATTTCAGCTTTTTTAGGTTAATTACCATGTTTACTATGAAATTTATGTTATTCAAAAGGATCAAAGAAATGATATTTCTCTCTTATTTAAATACCATGTGGGCAATTTTTTCAATTGCATCACTCTTTCTTAACGATGCCATAACCTATATTAGAAAACGTCGGCGCTTGGTCATTGTTTATTCAAATAGATAATTTTCTTTTTTTCATTGCTTACATTTAAGAAACCCCTCAGTAAGTGCGACGTTAGAACGCTGTAAAACCGGTTTAAGTACCCCGGTCAGTCCATATTGCCGACTGGCTGTTCCAATGCGGTGACTGTTGGCTTTTCTCTTTTTGTTTAATGACTCACCACAGATTTGTTCTAACTTTTAGACTTGGCTTGCATGTGAATATCTTTGCCCTGCGACATTTTAAATTTTGGTAAATGTTGCAATGCTTGTAGGACTTGTTAATAAATTTATTCGATTTGACAGATTATTTTTAACATTAACACGATCGCCAATATATGCAGTAATCAAACAGAAAAAATGTAACTAACATTTAAATGCTATATGCATGTTAGGGACGATTACCAACCTCCGTGTTCGAGCTTTGTTTGGCTGCAATTGTGATTAAGACTTAGCATTACTCCTGCTTTGCTTAATAATTAAAACGTTCAATTAATGGTATATTCAGAAGACCCATAGTAAACGTTTTCTTGTATCTGCAGCTAAAGCTGCTAACAGCATACGTTTAGTTGAAGCATTTGCTTGAGAAAAAAACTAGGTGCTGAGTTATGTTTTCCATTACATGTAAACGCTAGCATACACATTCATGTAGTCATTTACTGGCATAATCATTTTACACAGATACAATATCAGAATTGAATCGAAACAAGAGAAACCTTCGTCTTCGTACTGGACTCCATTTATATATTCAATCTATTAAGAATTTGTGCTAAACCCAATGGCGAAAAAGAATAAAAACCCAGCTACAACCATACTAACAACAAAGCATTGTTCAACAATAGTACGATTAAAAGAACAGACGAATATACCATCTGTCAAAATGATCTATCTAACGTTAAATCTGAACCCAGATATTATGGTAGTCTACTTACTTGACTTACTTAAGGTCCTAGCGTCATGTTTAATGTCATTGTTTTATAAGGATGCTTACGATAATTCAAGACTGTTCGATTTATAACCACGATTTCACAAATATATAATACATCAGCCATATTTATAGAAGGAAAAAAATACCTCAAAATGTAAAAGTTCAATCACAAGTTAAACCTTTAAAAAGTCCGAAATTTCATTTTGCATTTGAACATAACAAAACATTCTATTCAAATGTTTATGAGAAGTGGCAGATTTTGTATTTTATTTTTAGATGATGTAAGCGGTCTTGTAAACAGAATCAAAATGTACACTGAGTTTACTATCTCGATTGCAGATTGTTACGTTTTTTTCTCATACATTGTATGTTATTTTCACTCCAGATGAGTTAGCCATTATCTGTTCAATTGAGATTTGAGTTTGTACATAATAATCGATGACACCCAAAGACAATATTACAGATGATTTGCCGTTTATTAAAGACGATTTTATGTCAGGTAATTTGACAAGTAATTTACATGCATGGACATCTTTAACAAACAATCATGTGATTCATGAATGGGGTAGAAATGGTATAGCGCTACCGTTACAAACTGTACCTGAACAATTTCATTTACCTAATAAACATTTGAGTGTAAAGCACACAGAATTTGTTGACTCTGAGATAAACTCTTTATTGCGTAATGGTGCTATTGAAAAAGTGCCAAGTAATATTGTGTATCCCCATTGGGATTTGATATCTTAGAGAACAAGGACTTAAGGTAGTCATTTATGTAGATGACATTTTGCTTATTGCATCTTCAATTGTTATTGATTTTCACAAAACTACTTTGTTGCAATGCGGCTGCCTAAAAAGATTTAGGTTGGTATATAAAGCTAGAAAAGTGTTGTCTTGTACCAACAACAAAAATCAATTTTATTGGATATGTGGTTGACTCGATTGGTAGTGATAATTGTCCAATTTTGAAAATAAACAATGAGCGTGTGAGAAAATTAAGAAAAGACTTGAACCGTTTGTTAGCATATTACAACATGCGCTTATCTGAATCATCTAGGTGGACCCGTCCTTGACAAGGTTGGCACAAGCAGTGTGGGCACTAGCATACAGATTGAACATAAACCTTCGGGCGCATTACTATCCAGGCAAGATGAATATTCATGCCGACCAGTTATCAAGAGTAACAAGCAAGTACGAATGGAAACTAAATCCGAAAGTATTCAGCTTCATAGATGGGCTGTTTGGCCCTCACGCTCTACACAGATTTGCCTCATTTCAAACTCGTCAGCTATCAAGGTACGATTTAATGTCATACGATCTAGAACAAGATGGAATTTACGCTCTCTCACGGGACAACTGGGGGATGGAAAACAATTGTGTCAGCCCACCGTTTCGACTTATACGCAAAGTTATTCAGGTGGTGGAATCGCAGTCAGCAGTAGCAACGATCATAGCACCATACTGGCCAAATCAGACTTGGTTCAAATAACTACACAAACTGACAATTTGTCCACCCATTCGTGTTCCGAACAATCGACAGTCCATTCGGTACTTTAGTCAAGGTGCCAAACCACTAAAAAATAGGAAGTGGAAGCTATATACTTTGAATATCTCTGGCAAAATCAACTTTGTGACTCAGGATGGTCAGTTCAGGCAGCGAAACGGGTTCGCCTCCCCTGGGCAAGTTCAACTTTGTCAACGTACAACAGACAGTTAGTTACAATACTTTGCAGAGTTTTGTGCATCAAGACACATCAGTTTTCCGACCTCAACACCAGGAGTAGTTGCTGACTTCCTATTGTCAGTATGTAAACATTCTAAGAGACCAGAATCGTTGCTGAAAAACACTTCAGCAGCTCTCGGAAACATGTACGAGGCCCTGAATAAGGAAAATCCGCTACACTCACCAACATTTTTCCTGAAAGTGTCAGATGTTGAATTCATGGACGGTTCTATGATTATTTCATTTCATGGAATTAAAAATGATACTCAGCGCCGTGGTTACATTGTGACTATTCAAGGTGCTACAAACCAGAATTAATGTCCAGTACGATGCATGGACTCTTACATCAAAAGGACTATGTGCCACAGATCTTAAGTGAGTGACCCGCTATTTTTATCATTACGGAAGCCATTTACAGCCATTTCTGCTACCACTGTAAGCAGTATTCCTGGGAAATCGTTGCACTTTGAAGGGTTGCAAGGCTATTCGGCGAAAGACTTTCGGCCAACGGGGGCCACAGCAGCTGTAGAGGATGGCGTCAGTGAACAGTCGATTATGAAAGTTGGGCGAAGAAAATGTAATGTGTTTAGAGAGCATTATGTGCATCACAAAATCCTACAAAATTCTGATTAGTTAGAGGTTTACTATGTGTGGTGGAAAGATAGGCACATCTGTACAAACTAGAAATCTACTGTATGATTTGGTTCAAAGTTCATTTATAAGATGCAGTAGCATTTCTTTGGGTTCTTGTTTACTTAAAATGCTAAGTGTTTTTTATATTTTTTTATTTGAAATGTTAAGATTGTTAATGTTTTCTATGGCTCACAGTTTCTGTCTAGTTAATAGGGTTACTTAATATTGTTAAAATTTGTGTTAATAGTATTAGATGTCAATTAAAATACAAAATGTAACAATGCCTCCGTTGTATTTGACTTGCGTCTGTTTGACTTGCATTTCTTTAAAATCACATGCTGACCCAGAAGATCTTGGGAACTACATAAAAACAATTACTTTGATATGGACAGGTATAATCTACTGGTAAAAGTACAAAAATGTATCGTGGATATTCTGAAGAGACAGTTTTTGGTGGTTTAAATGGTAGTTAGAATTTTTACGCGATTATATATAATCTTGAAAATAGCCGTTATTATTGTACTGAGTGCTATTGTATTATCGTTTCTCTTTTACACTAGTTCGGCAAACAGTTTAATTAACTTAGAACGTGTTTGAGAAAAGGACATTACTTTCATGGCAAGCAGTATACAACCTTAACTCTCGAGTAAATGTTGTATTGTTACCGTTTTGCTCAATTGATGAAATTCTCGTATATGTGCTTTTTGTCACCCGTGTGTTCAACTTGTGTGCTTGTTTTCTTTTCAATTGTAATACTAGTCTAAATTGTAAAATATGTGGTTATTCTCATATGACACACAACAATTTCTTCTTTATTTTTAAAGTAGAATAATCATTAAACAATTTAACAAAACCTTACATAAAAATAAAAGATACACAAATAGCGGCATCATGTGTTTGGATATGTCAATATCAAATATAATAAACCAACATGTGTGCATTCATTTTATTACTTGCAATCTTGGTATAATGAATATAATATTGTTTTTTCATGATACAATAAAATGCTCGGTGTTTTGCTTAGATGCTTAGAAATTTATTAGTTTATTTTCCCTCTAAATCTTCCACCATTACCCTCCATTACGCATTATTCTCAGAAATAGCATACACATAAAAGAAATGGTTTGGCGAAATAAACCTTTCTAACCGAGGTTCCATGTCAAGAGGTATTTCATCCGACTTGCATAGCAGCTGTGGCCGTTCAATCTTTCGCAAGTATTATTACGCGATCCAGTCCGTAATGATTTTTGAAAGCACGTATTTCAATTTAAAAAGGCAAAAATAACACCCTTCGACTGATTGTTAATTACGTTTAAATTAATTTCAAGATAATCTTATTGTATTAATATTTCAGTGCATGAACAGCAAAGCCCCTGATTGCATGAATTTTACAAACGCCCCTGATAGATTATGGATCCAAACTTTATAACTTAATGTCTCCTTCAAATACAAGATGCAGTTTTAAGGTTCCTAACATCGCCATGTTTTTAAACTTCTCAACATAAACCTTCTAAGAAAACAACTCAAAAAAACAATAAATATAATCATCTAACTAGCAGATAGCTAGAGGCAAACATGAATAAAGTAATAACCTTCATAATCTGTTTGTTATCCGAGTATCCATAATATATTTATTAGAATAATAAATTTTAGGAAATGTCATCTAAGATGGGAAATGCGATAAGAGGTTCTCAAAGGAACAATAAACCAATTAAAAATTGTTGGTGTTTTGATATGTTGCTTATAGTTCTTTGCTTCAAGAAGCGGTAGCAAATAAGTGTCGTGTAAAGAAACGGTGAAAGAAATTTAATGCAGCATTAATCTTAGCTATACTTAGCTCAGAGAGTCGCATTGTGCATTTCACCTATTCCGGGGGATAACAAGGAAACATAATCGTTTTCCTGTGCCACAACAACATACAACTGGAACCCTTATAGTAAATAAAAATGTCATAATTGCATGTACCTAATTGTGAATCAATCTGTTTGTGTCTACTTCTTTTTAAATAACAATTAGCTATGTGATCATTTATAAGTTGGTTGTGTATTTGCGATGCCTTATAGAGTATGCTATGCGTATCGACAAAATTGTAGTGTTGTGTAACATGAAGCAGCAATATCAATATTAATAATATCAGTAGAAAGGCAGTAAAGGAAAACTCTATGTCTATGTCGAATGCAGTTCTCCTTTATAATTCATATAACTACATTTCGTTTAACAGAAGATTGTCATTTGTTTAAATAATTTCTAAGCTCAACGCGTCAGTAATTGCATTCATATGCCGCCATGGCTTTTGAAAATTTTATTTGTAATCTTATATTAATGTTTTTATTGGTTTCTGTAACAATTTATAGCAGGGTGTCAAACATTGTGTCATGTTATAACTTTTGAGCAAAAACTCCAGAATAAAAAAGCTTAAGTAAAATGAACATACTATCCCTCCCCATGTCACGCTGCTTTATCTTATGCTATGTCATGTAAATGTATTCATAATAACAACGTGCTGTAGCCAACATTCAGTCTCACCTTTCATGTTTTTGTACACACAGGTTGGGTAAATATTAAACACATAAAGGCGTTATTAATGCAAAAATGGCATATGATGAACAGGAATAATAAAGTTACATAAAATAACGAAATTGCTCATGTATACAGAATCCTACTTTTACTTAAAACCTAATTTTATATACATTAAATGTCGAAACCCTTTCTCAATTTGTGCCGAATATTAACACATTTGTTTTAAAATAGAGTTAAACATTTGTTTAAAAATCACATTCAAGTTATCGGTGTATTTCAAACACTCTACAAGCCATGATGATTGTACTTGATTTGAATAAATAAAGGTTTTAGAATATCATTATTAAGTAAAGAAAATTAATCAGCTGACAGTGTTCAACTATTCTAAATCTTGCATTCCTTATTTAAATAAATGGGTACAGCATCTAATTATAATTAACTTAAATAAATATGTTTTATCCATATATTCTGTAGTAAATATATTATTGCATTCATATGCCTTTACAATATAGATTGAAATCTGTTCGTTGTTTTGACTTACGGGTAATATATAAAAGATCAATACCTGAATATAAATGTCATCTAAAGTTGATATTGTATCCCAATTTGTTTGTCCGTTAGATTGCTGGGTTTACAAGTAACATATTTGTTTTGTGCACAAGACGTCCAATTGAAGCAAATATATTGCTGTCTTGTCTTCCCAGTACATAGCATTCTATGAAAGCAGACCTGATACCAAACACAAATAATATTACGATACAGCTTTAATGCAGTTATATTGCTGCCTTTCTTACAATGTATATATCCTACTGTGAGCACTTTGGATAGTTACCAAACCCAGTCAGATTTTATGACAAAGGGTCGACCAGCCATGACAATACCTTTGAACCTTGAATGTTAGCTATACTACAAACATTTTACAAAGTTTAACTCCTTTTGGCTATAAACTATGGTTAAGAATCCTGTTTACATTTTACATATTGCTAATAGTTAAGTACATTATTAATTGCGAATGGAAAAGGGAAAAGTCAGAAATAAAATTACAAGAGAAACAATGTAATATTTAACTGTATCTAAAGTGGGAATAAGAGCTACAGCTTTGCTTGCTTTCTTTGTGATTATTTATTTAGTTTGATTCAACATTGTCATTTATATGAAGTTTTTGTATGATTCCTATCTTAAAGCGTGGATGAATAAAAACAAAACACGACAAAAATAAACACACAGATAAAAAACGAACCTACCAAAACAACATCTACAAACTGATTAGATAAGTTGATATAAATCACTTAGCTATTATTCAATCTTAACTTTTCATTTCAATGATTAATAAAAGACATTATATTGATCTAATTGTTATGGAAATTACCGCTATAAAAGAAATCAATTCCTAGCAGTGTCGAATATATCTGACAGAAATGTGATTTTAATACATTTAAGCAATATGTAAATAATGCCGATCTGTTTAACATAACATTCTTTACCACAATTAAAATAGATGGATGGGATTGAAAATGGGTTGTTGGTACCTTCCATTTATTCCTACAATTTTTTTTATCATCTAAGTAGTTCCACATGTTCGACTTTGTTTAGAGTCATTTCTATATAAAACAAATAAATGGAATCATTACATATCAATTTCCAACCACAGCACGCCTGTTTTATCAAACAGTTATTAGTATTTATCACTACAAATACAATCTACGACTGAAAGACGGACATTAAAAAGCTCCAACTTAGAGTGAGATTACTGAGATGTTATAAAAGTGTTCAGGTAGTGAAATGGCCAACCTCTTGAAAAATGATTTCTTAGAAACATTAAATGTGTTTTATAGTCCATGAAACGTGATCATTATAACATATATAACCACAAATCACATGCTATAAATTAACCATAATCATGTTTATATACTCCCTGCCGAAGGAAGATTTAACACACCTATGGTTGTACATTTATGTTCAAGTGTCCATTTATTAATCATAAAAATGTTTCCATACTCCCTGTCGATTGTAGATTCAACACACCTAAGTGTACCATACGTTCGTGTCAATATAGTTGATTTAAAATGAAAATATTTTTAGTTAATTGAAATAAACTTGTATATGACAAATGAAAAGATTACACGCCTTAATATCAGTTCAAGTTGATAATGTATCAGAATTTCATTTGATAGGCTAACATGGTGTTCTCTTTCTTCATACAATTGGTAAAGTATGCTAAGATATTCGAGCGAGCGTAATATATAAACCAATGATCATGTATGTGTTTTCCTGTTTCTCAGTTTTAAACCCCGATGGGTACGTTTTATTTTCGAATGATTGAAATTTAAGCATTATAATATAAAAACAGTAAAAACTCGTTATTTGGAAGTGCAAACTTGCATTTTCTGGAGGAAATTTGCATAACTCTAAAAAAACACATTTTCAGGAAAGAGTTATATGTGTAACGTATTTATTTAAAAGTTCTTTCAACTTATAAAATCCCCTTCCTGTTCACTTCCTAGGTAGAACCAGTACTTAGGTACTGAGTATCTGCAGCAAAGAGCTTGCTTAATCTTGCTTAAGGACTAATATCACGTGGTCAGTGGACCCATCGATCTGGAGTCCAACTGTCTTAATCATAATACTACGGATACCTATTTGAGCGTTATAGTTACACACTAGTAAAACAATGAAAGAAATTAATTACAAAGTCGTCATGTAATAATTTTAACTTCATTATCTCCAAATAACGGTCAAACATGTGCCTTCAAATGTTCACACTGTCAACACCTGTTCACTTTTGTTACACCTCATTGGAAATCATTTGGAATATTTGAAAGTAGCACGCAGAGTTGTTCTTTTTTTGTTTATTTAGTAAAATTCCAAATGAGAGAGTAGTTTGAAATAAAACAGTCCAAGCGCTGATATATTATAAGAATTTATTAAACAGCCCAAGCGCTTATATATAATAAGATCAATTTAATTATGGCAAACAATGCCATGACGTCATAGTTAATAGGTTTTTTAAAAAAAAACCTGCTGTAAGTAGCTTAGAGTTACCATTCGTTGTGTCATAATTGTCCGTTAAAAGAGCTTGTTTCTCTTGTCAAAGTTATAACGGCTAATGGACTGATCATTTGATCTTTTAAAGGCATTTATACAATGTTTTATTGTGCTTAAAATTCAAAGTCTGAAGACCAAAACTCTTTACTGCTGCTTCATAATAATAGTGTTATGTTACTTAACTACAGTGTATATATTTTTATGCCAATACAAGATGCCGTTTTCAGAATCCTAACATTGTTCCTTGTCTTAAAACGTTTTCTACAGTTTCATGAAAAATAGTTCTTTCTATAATTTTTTTTATTTTTTCTTTCATATACGATGATAAGTTTAAAAATGAAAAGAAAAAAGTGTGCCATCGTGTTGAGTTTTTTTTTTTTTTTTTTTTTTTTGCAAAATGGCCGTTTCCATGGCAACCGTCAGACCTAAAAATGGTTAAAATATCTTTTATTTATGAAGTACTTGCAAAATTATCCTGAAGAGCATTGTTTACACACACAAAAACAATGAAAGCACTTGCCAATTGCATTTTATTTACTGCTGTATGTTACATATAACATTATAATAATCTTCAATAAAGAAAAGTAGTATTTGCATGTTCAAACATTGGCAAAAAATGACAAAAAATAATCATAGTTTCTGAAAATAAATGAAAATTCTGGAAAAAAAAACTTCTTTCTACATTTATTTTTATTTTTTGCAAGCTTTAATAGACTTCAATGTTGAATTAAATAAGAAAAAGAAAATTATGGGTCATCGTGCTGTTTTTGTTGTTGTTTTTTTCAAAAATTGGTCGTTTTTATGGTAACAGTATGAAACAAAAATAGTCAAAAAGTATATTTTTTCTAAAATTATGATAAAATTGTACTAAGCGCCTATATTTTGACAAAAATAACACAAAAACCATTATGTTTGAAACAATACAGATTAAACCATCATTAAACATTATGTAAATATTTATGTTTTACAGGGTTTTATGTCACAAATAATGAAAATAGTGTCCATGGTTATGATTTTTTTAGAAATGTCATATATTTGCAGAAACTATGAATATACGTTGTTGTAATTATTACATATACATGTTTGGAATTAGTTTAGGCATAAAAAATTAAATACATTTTGTACAATTCTGTTTGCAGAAGTGACCCTGACTTTCCCATTTACTTTCTCAATAAATAAGTAGTAATAACACCAGGAATATTCGGGTTTTCGTGATAAATCAAACCTCTTTTAAAAAACCTTCTTGTATTCTTTTAACCTTGTCGGCCTAAGATTTTCGAACGAATTTTCCGTTAAGACGACATTGACGACTCATTTCTAAAATTCGTATACGAGTACATGTAGTATCCGAATACTGTGAAACTTTCTCCTTTGTAAAGAGTGTTCTCGTAAGGGAGACAATCAGGAGGCAATCAACGATGCGCGACAAGGAATGCGCCATTAAAACTCGCGAAAACGTCTTTAAATGTGCCTGTGCAGTGCAGCGGTTGTAAAAAAATCTCCCAATGTATATCATCTGTATTGTCATTTAATTTCTCGCCACCACACACACTTGGTACTTGGTTGCATCTTATCAGGAATTTTAATATCATAATTACAAGTACTCCACTCTACAACAATTCTTAAGAAATCATCTTCGTGAACTTTCAAAATAAATTGTGTTTTGCAATGCCTGATGTTGAATGTAAGTTGTATACTTCATCGCAAAAAGAACAACGTGGGTGTAACATGTAACGACAATTTCAATAAAAATAGTTAATCGTCAATTTCAAATTCCGTAGCTCAAATGCCTCCTCCCTTGTGATCATGTAACTTAATGTCTTCTTTAATATAAGGCTTCATTGGTGTAAAGTTAGTTCAACGCGTCAATGATTTAGTCGTATGCTGTCATGGCATTTTGCATTATTTCATATTTATACTTACGTTTCATATACTTTCTAGTTGAAGTATTTCAATCAGGGTTTCTAACATCATGTCAAGTGATACCTTTTCAGCATCAGAATTAAAACGTTGTCGTATAAACCTATTAGTAGGCTGGTAGGCGAAGACTTTTGAGGAATGCCAGAACAACCTAAAGATACCTCAAAAGGATTTGTAAGAAAAAAGTAACATTAAATTTGGATTAAATATGGGAGATAGTTAAAAATACTTATATATTTTTAACTAACTCCCATATATAAACAAAATTTAATGTTACTTATTAACAGTTAATCCATGTTTGAAAGAAAAATATGTAATCACTGTTTTGTCGCTAATTAGTATCGTCTTAAAACAAGTCAAGTGCGCAGTAACACGTGCAATCGACGGGTATCAAAGTGCGCAGTAACACGTGCAATAGATGGGAATCAAAGTGCGCAGTTACACGTGCAATTGACGGGGATCAAAGTGCGCAGTAACGCGTGCAATCGACGGGGATCAAAGTGCGCAGTAACACGAGCAATAGACGGGGATCAAAGTGCGCAGTAACACGTACAATCGACGGGGATCAAAATGCGCAGTAACACGTGCAATAAACGGGATCAAAGTGCGAAGTAACACGTGCAATAGACGGGGATCAAGTGCGCAGTAAAACGTGCAATAGACGGGGATCAAAGTGCGCAGTAACGCGTGCAATCGACGGGGATCAAAGTGCGCAGTAACGCGTGCAATCGACGGGGATCAAATGGCGCAGTAAACACGTAAAATAGACGGGGATCAAATTGTGCAGTAAAAACGTGCATAGACGGGGATCAAAGTGCGCAGTAACGCGTGCAATCGACGAGGATCAAAGTGCGCAGTAACGCGTGCATCGAGGGGGATCAAAGTGCGCAGTAACGCGTGCATTTGACGGGGATCAAAGTGCGCAGCAACACGTGCAATAGACGGGGATCAAAGTGCGCAGTAAAACGTGCAATAGACGGGGATCAAAGTGCGCAGTAACGCGTGCAATCGACGGGGATCAAAGTGCGCAGCAACACGTGCAATAGACGGGGATCAAAGTGCGCAGTAAAACGTGCAATAGACGGGGATCAACGTGCGAAGTAACAAGTGCAATCGACGGGGATCAAAGTGCGCAGTAAAATGTGCAAAAGACGGGGATCAAAGAGCGCAGTAACACGTGCAATTGACGGGGATCAAAGTGCGCAGTAACACGTGCAATCGACGGGGATCAAAGTGCGCAGTCACAAGTGCAATCGACGGGGATCAAAGTGCGCAGTAACACGTGCAATCGACGGGGATCAAACTAAACACGATTTTAACAATTATTTTTATACTGCGCATATTTTATCGCGATGAAAAATATGTTATACAGTATTTATATATTTGACGTATGTCATTTCTGACATGTCGCAACACATCCTCCTGAATAGTTCATTTGTTTTGTGTGTGTGTGGGTGTGGGTGTGCGTGTGTGTGTGTGTGTGTGTGTGTGTGTGTGTGTGTGTGTGGTGTGCGTGTGTGCGTGTGTGCGTGTGTGCGTGTGTGTGTGTGTGTGCGTGCGTGCGTGCGTGCGTGCGTGCGTGCGTGCGTGCGTGCGTGTGTGTGTGTGTGTGTGTGTGTGTGTGTGTTTTCCTGAATTTGGCTTGCGGATCGGGAGGTCGCGGGTTCAAACCCCGGCCGGGTCAAACCAAAGACTTGAAAGTTGGTAGTAGTGGCTTTCCTCCTAACGCTCGGGGCTAAGAGAACAACATTACGCCTGACTCGTCGGTGTCAGTGTAATGGACCGGCCGGGTTCAGTCCCTGGGCACCTGATAAGTGCCCCTGTACTATAATGATAGAAATGTCGCTGCGCAGTATTGGCAAAAATGCCGGCAAATCCCATCCCATCCAAATTTTAGTTATAAATGATTGCAAAGTAGTTTTGCAGGTTCAATATGTTGTCAGTCCATCTTACCGCATTGATGTTTGCGTAAGACATTGCTTTACTTTTAAATGACTACTTTTCTGACAGTTAATTATTCAATCATCGAAACGAAAATTTACTGTCTAGCTATTGGTGTATTGAAAAAACACGCAGCAAGTTTAGGTAAAGGTTTTACAATACAGTGTCAACACACAGGGTATTAAATCGTTAGAGATCAAGTTTATGTTATCGGTTAACTAGCCTGAATCTTGTGCTCTCTCTTATGAAAATATGAATGAAAGCATATTATGTATACTTTACGGTATCGTTGAGTAAGTCTAGTTGATCTGTCCTTATCTAAGTATAAATTGTCTTTATATTAATTAACAATAACATTTTGGTTTCCATTCGATGTTATGTCTGAATAATAATTAATATGTCAGCTCTTACACATTAATGTACTCTACAGTTGATATTTTACCATAATACATGTATATGATTGCTGGTTTGTTGGGTTTTATAACCTAACAAAAGTACACTTATACAGATAAATTATAGTGCTGTCTTTATAAAATATGCTGTAAACGCTGGGAAAGATACCAAATCCAGTCACATAATTGACATTGGACCGATGGAACTACCCCTGTATTGGCTTAAGCTTAGAAACAGCAGCTATACCGCTATCATTTTCATTAGCTTTCATTAGCTTTAAGAACTCCCTGTTTTTTTTATAGATATTGCCAAAAGTTAGGTACATTATTGGTTCCGAAAATAGGAAGACAGATATAAAAATACACAAAACCACGCATTAAAACTGAACTGAACCTTAAATTAGAATGATTGATACATTTTATTACTATCTACGTCATGATTCAGTACATTTAGTTAAAACCTGATTTTAACTGCATTTTAATTAACATCATTTTAACACGCATGTTGTTGTTTTTATTTTAAGATCGTGATCGGCGAATAATGTCTTGCAATAACAATACAACATATGTACTTAAAACCTGATTACCTATTAACACTTAACTATACCACGTTTTATTTTATTGGTTTGGGTTGTTTTCTAAAATTCGATGATTTCGTATTTTTTACAGTTCACTTTTGACACTTTTGGCATCAATTAGAACTCCTCGGGTAATTCCGTCCTCGGGACAATCATCGTGTTTCGTGAAGTATCCGAGGTGTTCCGATTGTTTTGGCACATGACGTCATGATATTGTATGACGTCATTTAATTGTTTTTATTAAACGTCATCCCTTGGGCTTTTTTTATTTCAAACTACTGTCTCATTTGGATCTGTTGATAGTTTATTTTGTTATACGCTATTTTGTCTGTATATTAGTTTGTTGTATTTTATAACTCCCGATGCAGGTGCTTACTGTTAGTTGTCTCACCTTGACGGGATATTTTATGTACACGGTTTGTTTGATAGAAAACCCTTCAAGAAGTGCGATGTTGGAGCGCTCCACAAACCATGTTTAAGCACCCCAGTCGATCCTTTTGCCGATTGACCGTTACAATGCGGAAACTGTTGTTTTTTCTTTTTGTGTTATGTCTCGTCTCTGTTTTGTCACATTAACATTAACCTGTTTGGCTTTGTCTAGAGGTAGTTTAGATTAAAATAGCTGTGGAAATTTTGATAGGACCTTTTCTTCTTTACCTATTCACAAACGCATTCATCAACACAACATATTTTAAACTATATTATAAAACATTTATCTAAACCACCAAGCTTTTATTCATTAAAAAAATAACAATCGTATTTGCCATATGTTAATGGAAATTAACAAAGTAATGTATAAGAATGTATGAATAAGTCCTATGAGCATTGCAACATATGCCAAACTCCGAAACCAGGTTTAAGCACCCCAGTTGGCCTTTTTGCCGACTGACCGTTCCAAGGCGGTAACTGATGTTTTTTTCTTTTTGTGTGTTATGTCTCGTCTCTGTGTTTTTTGTCACATTTACATTTACCTTGTTTGCCTTTGTCTACAGGTAGATAAAAATTTAAATATCTGTGAAAATTGTGATAGGACCTTTTCTTATTTACCTATCCGAAAAGGCACAGAACAAAGGTATTTCACTTGCAAGCCAGGCGAAAAGTAAGAACAAATTTGTAATGAGTCATTTAACGAAAAGAGCAAACCCGACAGTTACCGCCTTGGAACGGTCAGTCGGCAATATGGACCGACTGGGGTGCTTAAACCGGTTTTACAGAGCTCTAACCTCGCACTTCCTGACGAGTTTCTAAAATGCAAGCAATGAAAAGAAAAACCATCTATTTGAATAGAAAATGTTAACGCGCTGATATTTTCTACGTAAGTAGTGACGTCATTGAAAAATAATGTCCACATAGTGTTCAGAAAAGAATGTGGTATAACTTCGGTTTGAAAAGCTACACAAAAATGGTTGACTATAAATAAATTAACTTTCTGAATCATGAACAAACACGACCAGAGACGAATAAATGGTTGTAGCATCCTGTTCATGTGAAGATGGAATTGGAAAAAGAAAATACACGTAACAATCCTTATAGGATGAATTAAATGACAACATAGATTACTTGCACGGGGAGATTTTCTACGACCGCCACACTGCACAAGTAACATTGTTTTGATCATGAATAAGAATATATGACAAAGTCCTATGAGTATTGCAACATATACCAAACTCCGAAAAGGCACAGAACAAAGGTATTTCACATGCAAGCCAAGCGAAAAGTAAGAACAAATTTGTAATGAGTCATTTAACGAAAAGAGCAAACCCGACAGTTACCGCCTTGGAACGGTCAGTCGGCAATATGGACCGACTGGGGTGCTTAAACCGGTTTTACAGAGCTCTAACCTCGCACTTCCTGACGAGTTTCTCAAATGCAAGCAATGAAAAGAAAAACGATCTATTTGAACACAAAATGTCCAAACGCTGATATTTTCTATAAGTTATGACGAAAGTAGTGACGTCATTGAAAAATAATGTCCACATAGTGTTCAGAAAAAAATATTGTATTATTTCGATTTGAAAAACTACATAAAAATGGTTATCTATAAAAGAAATTAAATTTCTGACTCATGAACAAACATGTCCAGAGACGAATGAATGGTTGTAGCATCCTGTTCAGGTGAAGATGGAACTAAAAAACAAAGTCCAATTTCCATCAAAGGAAATACACGTAACAATCCTTATAAGATGATTTAAATGACAACATAGATTACATGCACAGGAAGAATTGTTACGACTGCCACACTGCACAAGTAACATTGTTGTGATCATGAATAAGAATATATGACAAAGTCCTATGAGCATTGCAACATATACCAAACTCCGCAAAGGCACAGAACAAAGGTATTTCACATGCAAGCCAAACGAAAAGTAAGAACAATTTTGTGATGAGTCATTTAACGAAAAGAGCAAACCCGACAGTAAACCACATATATTGTCAGTCGATTCGAATGTCAATGTGAATATAGTTGATTACAAATGAATACACTATTTTTGTTAGTTGAAGAAAATGTTATGACAAATGACAAAAGAAACAAAGATTTAAAATCAGTTGCTAATGTTTCACTATCTCATTTGATAGCAAAAGCAAATAAGTTTAGTCTCTTACTGCAAAAGTAGGTAACATTTTTTCTATGTATATATACGTACAGGTACATACAAATAGAAAATACAAATAAAGTGTCTGTGTTGTATGTCTATTTTCATATATTGTATAACGTGTGTATGCAAATTAGACTTTATATACCTTATAATTCTTTATATGATCAAGATTGTATTAAAGTATATAGTTATTAATATCTTCCCCCACATATATACACAAACAGTTTGATTGCGAAGTGAAATTTAAGAGAGGAACATATTGTTGGGGGAATAACTTAGGTACTCGTAAGTCTTATATTGTTATTCCAATTATTCCACTATGACTTTCTTAACTCCACACATTTCGTATTTGTTAACACTTAATAGCCCTGGTAAATTTAGTTATTTCATGTACGCAACAGATATACACTTTTTGGAAGTAAACATTCTCGATTTGACTGCTGCGTAAAACAAACACACATTTCATTGTGCTAAAAGTAATGGTATGTTACCTTAAAACGATCATTTGTACATTGAATTTAACTTCTAATATTTTGTTTTGAAATTATGTTTTAAAAAGTATGTATTTGTATAATTATACCAGTCTCAAAGAAACAATGCTAGCTATGTTTTGATCTCCTGTGTTTTGAGTTCATTATTTTGATTAGTATACTTCATTATAAAACTATTCCTTGTGATTCTCATGGGTCCTGAGCAGAAATCGATTTACATAACTTTATCAACAGAAACCAAGTTTAAACAGTGATGCTCTTTGGGGACTCTTCAGTGACTTTAATGCAGTTTAAAAGAATTGTTTTGTTGATTTAGTGTTTTAATGTTAATTTAAATCAAAACAGTTGAACGCCTTTTTCCCTTTTAACCGAATTACAAACGATACGAAAAAAATACAAGTAAATGGTATACTTAAAACACAAAGAAAGAAAGAAATCACGTAGACACAATAAATTAACTTCAGCATAATTATTTCAGAATAATGGTCAAAATGTGCCTTTAAATGTTTACACTTTTTTGCACTTTTTTAGTTTTGTTATGAATATGTAATGTTAATTGGTATGCCACTGAGTTAATTAGGAAGTTTCAACACATATTTGTTCTAATTTATACTTACCACAATGTGTTATTGCTATTATGGATCAGTGTTAGTTTTCGAAAAAAATTGTGCGTGTCAGTTATAATTTAAAAGATTACATTGAGAGAAATAATCTGTGTAGTATTGCTTTAAGGTACTTTCATATAACCGGTGGAAAATTAGAAACTGGTCCAATGATAATTACCACAAATATTAAAATCTTAAGTACCATTAGGTAAAGGTATACAGAGTAAATGTAAAAGTGACACAAATCCAGACACGAGACATATCAGTTACCGCCATGGAGCGGTCTGTCGGCAAAATGACCTACTGATGCGCCTGTTTGTTGAGCCCTAGCACTTCCTAAAGTTTTTTTGCAAACTATGCAAATGAAAATATCCCATTGAAGTGAGCCAACTAACAGCTAGCACCTGCATCGCGAATTAAAAGCTGATATAAGAAAAGAATATACAGACAAAAAAATATTATTATAACGACCTATCAACGATGAAAGCCTTTGAAACCTAGCTGTTCCAAACGCGTGAAACGTTTTAAACCAAACAACACAAGCAATGACGTATGAGAAAAAACAAGGTAATGGCGTCATAGGATGAAAATCCAGTCGCATCAATGTGCATTAGGAAAAAAAAATAGATATAATTGAATCGTTTTTTAGAAAAACATTCCAAGCCATCAAAACAGAATGTAGTATTTTGCAACGATTAATAGGTCAATATAGTTTAATTTATACTAAACTATATAACTATACTAAACTTTATTTATACTTGACAGCTAAACAAATCCATTAAATGAAACGCACATCAGGACATATTTGAAGAACGCATATGCGCGCTCGTGAACACACACGCAGCTGCACATATTTAAACGTGAAATACTGTTATATTTGTTCACACTATTAATATTGTTCTTACATGTAAGTAAGCCTCACTGTCACATATCTTTTATATATTTCGGTACACTATGCTCTGCATCATTTAGAAACGGGCCTAGGCTATTTAGTCTAATACCGAAACCTAACGCAAGATGATAAAAATAACAAGATTATTATAAACTTTGAATACCTCGTTCCATACTTTTTGCCAAAAGAAACATATTGCTTTAAATGATTTTTTCTGGAAATATTGAAAATACGTAATAATCGAGAGTAGACAGTGGTAATATAACAGTAACGTGAAAGCAAATTTAGCTTTTCCTTCACCTAACCAGATCCGTTTACAATGCTACCAAAACAGTGTCTTATCATTGAATACAAGTATACCATAGAACAAGCACTAATATAATGTAACAAGTGATAGAAACTGAAAGGAATTCTGTTGTTTTTTCTTTAAATCTCATAAATTTACCTGATATGAATTGTTATTCTCATCATTCATACAGGGACGCCATGGCGTCTACAGAAATGCCATTATGTACCCACATAAAGTCAGCGGTTACAATATGATCCGACAAATCATTTTATATAGGTCAGGGGTTAGGGAAACGACGCGCGCTCGCGCGCGCGCTCTTTCGCGCGCGCGGCTCCGCGCTCGCCTCGCGCCGCGCTCTCGCGCCGCGCGCACCACACGGGTGTCGCTCCACACACCACACGCGCCGCGCGCGCCGCACACACCACACACACGCGCGCGCTCCGCGCCCACACACACACACACACACACCGCGCGCGCGCGCACCACACACACACACACGCCGCTCCTCACACACACCACACACCACGCGCGCGCACGCACACACACCACACAAAAACTCTCTCCACACACACACACTCCTCGCTCGCTCTCACACACACACAACACACTCTCTCTCTCACACACACACCACACACTCTCTCTCTCCCACACACTCCTCACACACACACACTCTCTCTCTCTCTCTCACACAACACACTCTCTTTCTCTCTCTCTTCTCTCTCTCTCAACCACACCACACACACTCTCTCTCTCTCACATACACACACACACACGCTCTCTCTCTCTCGCCCTCCCTCTCTCTTCTCTCTCTCTCTCTCTCTCTCTCTCTCTCTCTCCATTTATCTATCTATCTCTCAATTGCCGAGGATTTTATCTACTGTACATATTGTAAATATGTTTATAGTTTATCATAATAAGGGTTGCTTTGTCTGCTTTTAAGTTGCTTTTATCTTTTATTCCCAATTCCTTCCTGTTAGTTGCCTCACCTTGATAGGATAGTTTTTATTGGCACTGTTTGTTTGAAAGAAAAACCTTCTGGAAGTGCGAGGTTGAATCGCTCCACAAACCATGTTTAAGCACCCAAGTTGGTTTTATTGCCGATGATCGTTTCAAGGCGGTAAATGTTTTTGTTTGTTTGTTTTTTTGTTGTTGTTTTTTTTTTTTGGTTCGTTATGTCTGGGCTCTGTGTTTTCGTCACTATTACATTTACCATGTTTGGCTTTGTCTAAAGGCATTTCAGCAATTTGTGGTAATTCTTATAGGACCTTTTGTTTATGTTCCTATCAGCAAAGTATTAAGTGAGGGAATTTTTAGTTTTGATCTGCTTTGGGCTTCTTTTCGGTCACCATTTTGTGGCGCGTTATAGATCTCGGTAATTACATTAACACCACTGCTGATTTTAAAGCATTCGAAGCAGAAAAGCAAACATACAGCCATGCAATCACAGAAGCAATATAAGAAACTATTGCAGCATTTCCAGTTTTTGAGTATTGTTAATAAGCTCAAGTGTGCCCTTAATCAACAATTAAATAGCAATACACACATATTTCAAATTAATGTTCAACGTGATTTGCTACGCTACCTTTCAACGTTTAGCGAAACGAGCCAACACTGATAAATTGACAAAAACGGCAATTGATCAACTTATATATTGTCGATCGAATATTGGTCTTAATGCTTTTATCATGATGAGCACTTGACTTAAGTATGAATAGAAATTGTCAAACAATTAATGATGTTACATACAAATCATAAAATCGTCAATAGTTGAGTATATCTGGCCAAAAATCCGACCTTACCTTGCAAGTACACTTTTCACGATATTGCGTATAGTGACTATAAAGTTAAAGAAGAGGAGACCTAGATTTTCTAACACCAGTGTTATGGAGGTCTGAGTGTGACTAAAACGACACATCATTACGATTTTATGTATTTTGAAGTCAACATAGTTGATATTAGCATTTTTAATCAGTTTCTTATGAAAAAGGATGTTTCGCTTCAAGCAAACAAGCAAAGCTAATTTCGAGGACATGATAACGAACAAAAGTAAAAGAAGCATTGTAGACATCTTGTTCAGCTTTGCCAAAACATGTTTCATTAATAACAAGTGAAGTCAGCCGTGCACAGATGCATTTAAACCCCAATAGAACGCCCAATACCATGTTATTCAAAGCAGTAATTTTTTATGTTCACGTGCACGAATCTGAGAAGACTCTTAAATGTCAAGAGAACATAACAATTAAATACAAATCAATTTATTGTTCAACCTTTCAATAAATTACTCTAGAAATGTGATTGATAACATATTTTCTCTTGTGCCTAATCATAAATCATATTACAGGAACATTATTTTGAAAGCAGGTTTAGAATTTATGCTGGAAACAAAAATTCATTTGAGGCACTTGTCTTAAAAACACATCTTGCTTTAGTTTTAACTATAAAAATGTAAAGAGGAATTAATTTTGTAAATCCATGTACAGTGTTTCAAATGCCGTGTTATCAACACTATTTATTATTTAGGCAGACAATTTAGCCAGTGCTGGTTGACTTTTCCATTGCCAAAGATTAAACCATAATTCAAAGAAAATGATCATCTTCAATTTTATCTAACTTTTTTTAAATCAAATACCTAAATACCTTTAGTTTAATCTTCTGTTAGTCAGACAGTCAGATGGAAAACAATCATTCATGCATCTGAGTTGATGAACTTTGTGGTGTAAATGTTACAAAAACGTGTGATAAATCAGACCAGAAACAACTTTCGAAATGCGGCGCTATTTAGGGTAAAATTATATTTTATTAATAGTTTATAATGAGAAAAGTTCCAAGGACTACTGAATCACAGATTATATATTTTCTTGCGCTCTCACTCCCTCTCTTTCTGTCTGTCTGTCTGTCTGTCTCTGTCTCTGTCGGTCTCTCTCTCTCTCTCTCTCTCTCTCTCTCTCTCTCTCTCTCTCTCTCTCTCTCTCTCTCTCTCTCTCTCTCTCTCTCTGCTGTATATATATATATATATATATATTTATTTATTTATATTTATTTATAGAGATATATGTGCACACAAGCAAACCATCTTGTGCAAAAAAAGATAAACGTTATTCAATGTTGTAATATGTCTAGAAATATTTGACCAATAATTGTTAGTTTCCTTGCTGTGTAAACTTCATATCATAACTTGACTAATAATGTACAGTACATTTAACATATTTAGGTCATTTAAATTGACTTAATGGAGTTCACTGCAAGTTATAATTCAGAAAGGTTTAATTTCTATCAAGCTATAAAGCAAATCAATAAGTTGTTAGATTAATGGATCCGTGATGGAAGTTAACAATTACTCAAACCATTCCTCACAATAAGCAATCATTTGCGTACGATACATGTACAAATCGTTGGTTAAGTTTTGCTCGTCTTGCTTCAATGTGTATATGATAAAATAGAGTGTTTGTCCAAGTGGAAATAGTTTACGGATTCATCCGGACAGACATTGAGGCAATATTTGCAAAAAAGGTGAGGTTGAACTGCTACGAGGAAAATCAGTGAATTGAAAAAGTGAAATACTGAAATCATTTCTTTCCAAATTTAAAAACCGCATGCATTCCAAGAAAGCCGGTTCAAGGTTAGGTGTGTTAGGAAAATGAATACGAATTGAACTTCCCCTACACAAAGGCATACAAATAAGCTGCAAACTCACTAAGACAGACCTTACGAAGACAAGTACAGAGCAATTACCAAAAGTTACCCCCCTTGGATCGGTGTATGACAGCAAAAAGACCAGCTGGTATGCTCAGTTTTACTGAGCCATTATACTTCAAAGTTCATAAAGGTCCGTCTCAACGACAAAAAAAATAAAATGCAAATATCCCAGCAAATACTAAGGCATAATAGTAAACATCTGTTTGATAACTTAACAAAGAAGTCAACTTATAATAAGCATCACCACCATAAATGTAATAATCTCAATAAATGATGTACAATATTAACCTGAGATAAATTATGTACAATATTAACCTGAGCTAAATGATGTACACTATTAACCTGAGATAAATGGTGTACACTATTAACCTGAGATAAATGATGTACAATATTAACCTGAGATAAATGGTGTATAATATTAACCTGAAATAATTGATGTACAATATTAACCTGAGATAAATGGTGTACAATATTAACCTGAAAAAAATGATGTACAATATTAGCCTTAGATAAATGGTGTACACTATTAACCTGAGATAAATGATGTACAATATTAACCTGATATAAATGATGTACGATCTTAACCTGAGATAAATGATGTACAATATTAACCTGAGCTAAATGATGTACAATATATACCTGAGATAAATGGTGTACAATATTTACCTGAGATAAATTATGTACAATATTAACCTGAGAAAAATGGCGTACACTATTAACCTGAGATAAATGATGTACACTATTAACCTGATATAAATTATGTACAATATTAACTTGAGATAAATGGTGTACAATATTAACCTGAAATAAATGATGTACAATATTAACCTGAGATAAATGATGTACAATATTAACCTGAGATATATGATGTACAATATTAACCTGAGCTAAATGATGTACAATATTAACCTGAGATATATGATGTACAATATTAACCTGAGATAAATGATGTACAATATTAACCTGAGATATATGATGTACAATATTAACCTGAGATAAATGATGTACAATATTAACCTGAGATAAATGATGTACAATATTAACCTGAGCTAAATGATGTACAATATATACCTGAGATAAATGCCTCTATATTTAGTTTTAAATAGAACAGTTTCCAAACGATGACGTATAGGAAGAACTGTTTAATGATACCAGAATGACTTATGCCAAGTTGCATAGATTTTTCATAATGATTGGAGGCAATAAAAAGTATTAAAGCGAAATAATTTTGAGAAAGCCTTTCTCATATTTTCGAATCTTAATCCTTGTTTTAACAATATAACAGTAGTAAAATACCTTTGGCTTTAAAATATTCCACGTTAGAAGAAACACGTGCATGCTAATAAAATCGGGTATATAAATACCATACAACATAACAAGAGATGAATCACAGTCAAGGTAACTACGGGTCACAATGCTTAGTTATAATGGTCGCTCAGTCATAGATTTTAGTATGTAAATTGACATAAAAATGGTAATCTTGATCACTAGATTTTTATGCCAAGTATTTGCTTTAAGTAAATTCTAGATGGGTATATCAGATGAATCATACGATCAAACAAACGTCTATCTATTATTAAATACTGTCACAGGTGACAGAATTTACAAATGTGTAATTGCTCCCCCCCCCCCCCCCCCCCCCCCACACACACACACAGAGATGTGTATATATATATTTAATTATTTCATAATTATTATTTTTCTTACTTTTGGTGTATTTTGTCTAAATGATTTTGACTGCTTTAAGTATATACTTAAAGCAGGCAAAATCATTTAGACAAAATACACCAAAAGTAAGAAAAACAATAATTATGAAATAATATATAAAATATATGTATTGTAGCGTCAACTGAGTATACTCTTGCATACCTTGGGTATTAAACGAGTTTTCTTTACTTTGGTGATTGGGGTGATTGAATGAACAATATCTTAAATTGTCATTTAAAAGTGGAATGGTTTTTTACATAAATTATTTGCCATGAAAACAGTGCTTAAAAGCAGGATGAAGAAGACTAATTTCAACGATATGCTTTCACTGTTAAACTGACGTTAGCTTCCAATTATATACTGTAAAGCATTCAACCACGTTTTTATAAAGATTGTTTCAGTGATTGTTTTGATTTATTTAACTTTAATTAATATCCTGTTTTAGTATTTCATTGTCGAAACAAAGGGGTGAACATGCCATACAACATGCAACAAACGTAACAAAAAATACATATATTTGATAACCATACACAGTGTGTGCTTACATCAGCGATCCCTTTACAATTTTTACGTCAGCCTTTGTGCCATCATACATACAGGCAACTGTGGATATAGCATGTGTTTCTTATATTGTTTCCGTAGGCAGCGAGTAGACTGTTCATGCAGACTGTTCCGTTTGTTTTGGGGTAGTACTTTATCGTGACCTGTTGTGTCATTTACATTATTAAGTGCCAGATACGATTTGTTCACAAGTAACAGAAAATAGATAGTTTTTTTTGTAAAATGTACTGTCATATATACTGTCACATGTATCTCTTATCTACTGTCATATACATTGTCGTATATACTGTCATATGTACTGTCGTATGTACTGTCATATGTACTGTCATATGTACTGACAGTGTATTGTCATATGTATTGTCATATGTGCTGTCTTATGAACTGTCATATGTACTGTCATATGTACTGCCATATGTACTGCCATATGTACTGTCATATGTATTGTCATATGTACTGTCTTATGAACTGTCATATGTTCTGTCATATGTATTGTCATATGTACTGTCATATGTGCTGCCGTATGTACTGTCATATGTACTGCCGTATGTACTGTCATATATACTGCCGTATGTACTATGATATGTACTGTCATATAAACTGCCGTGTGTACTGTCATATGTACTGTCTTATGAACTGCCATATGTACTGTCATATGTACTGCCATATGTACTGTCATATGTGCTGCCGTATGTACTGTCATATGTACTGTCGTATGTACTGTCATATGTACTGCCGTATGTACTGTCATATGTACTGCCGTATGTACTGTGATATGTACTGTCATATGAACTGCCGTGTGAACTGTCGTATGTACTATCATATGTACTGTCGTATGTACTGCCATATGTACTGTCATATGTACTGCCATATGTTCTGCCATATGTACTGCCATATGTATTGTCATATGTACTGTCATATGAATTGTCATATGTGCTGTCCTATGAACTGTCATATGTACTGTCTTATGTACTGCCATATGAATTGTCATATGTGCTGTCTTATGAACTGTCATATGTACTGTCATATGTACTGTCATATGAATTGTCATATGTGCTGTCTTATGAACTGTCATATGAACTGCCATATGCACTGCCATATGTATTATCATATGTACTGTCATATGAATTGTCATATGTGCTGTCTTATGAATTGTCATATGTACTGTCATATGTACTGTCAGTGTATTGTAATATGTATTGTCATATGTACTGCCATATGTACTGCCATATGTACTGTCATATGTACTGTCAGTTTATTGTAGTATGTACTGCCATATGTACTGTCATATTAACTGTCATATGTACTGTCCTTGTATTGTAATATGTATGGGCATATGTACTGTCATATGTACTGTCATATGTACTGTCATATGTACTGTCCTTGTATTGTAATATGTATGGTCATATGTACTGTCATATGTACTGTCCTTGTATTGTAATATGTATGGTCATATGTACTGCCATATGTACTGTCATATGTACTGTCAGTTTATTGTAGTATGTACTGCCATATGTACTGTCATATGTACTGTCATATGTACTGTCCTTGTATTGTAATATGTATGGTCATATGTACTGTCATATGTACTGTCATATGTACTGTCATATGTACTGTCCTTGTATTGTAATATGTATGGTCATATCTACTGTCATATGTACTGTCATATGTACTGTCCTTGTATTGTAATATGTATGGTCATATGTACTGCCATATGTAGTGTCATATGTACTGTCAGTTTATTGTAGTATGTACTGCCATATGTACTGTCATATGTACTGTCATATGTACTGTCCTTGTATTGTAATATGTATGGTCATATGTACTGTCATATGTACTGTCATATGTACTGTCATGTGTACTGTCCTTGTATTGTAATATGTATGGTCATATGTACTGTCATATGTACTGTCATATGTACTGTCATTGTATTGTAATATGTATGGTCATATGTACTGTCATATGTACTGTCATATGTACTGTCATATGTACTGTCCTTGTACTGTAGCATGTACTGCCATATGTACTGCCATATGTACTGTCAGTGTATTGTAGTATGTACTGCCATATGTACTGTCGTATGTACTGTCATATGTACTGTCATATGAACTGTCCTTGTATTGTAGTATGTACTGCCATATGTACTGTCGTATGTACTGTCATATGTACTGCCATATGTACTGTCCTTGTATTGTAGTATGTACTGCCATATGTACTGTCATATGTACTGTCCTTGTATTGTAGTATGTACTGCCATATGTACTGTCATATGTACTGTCAGTGTATTGTAGTATGTACTGCCATATGTACTGTCGTATGTACTGCCATATGTACTGTCATATGTACTGTCGTATGTGCTGTCACAGGTACTGTCATATGTACTGTCATATGTACTGTCGTATGTTATGTCATATGTACTACCGTGTCTACTGTCATATGTACTGCCAAATGTACTGCCAAATGTACTGCCATATGTACTACCGTGTCTACTGCCATCTGTACTGTTATATGTACTACCGTGTGTAGTGCCATATGTACTACCATATGTACTGCCAAATGTACTGCCATATGTACTGTCATATGTACTGTCCTTGTATTGTAGTATGTACTGCCATATGTACTGTCGTATGTACTGCCATATGTACTGTCATATGTACTATCCTTGTATTGTAGTATGTACTGCCATATGTACTGTCATATGTACTGTCCTTGTATTGTAGTATGTACTGCCATATGTACTGCCATATTTACTGTCAGTGTATTGTAGTATGTACTGCCATATGTACTGTCGTATGTACTGCCATATGTACTGTCACATGTACTGTCGTATGTGCTGTCACAGGTACTGTCATATGTACTGTCATATGTACTGTCGTATGTTATGTCATATGTACTACCGTGTCTACTGTCATATGTACTGCCAAATGTACTGCCAAATGTACTGCCATATGTACTACCGTGTCTACTGCCATCTGTACTGTTATATGTACTACCGTGTGTAGTGCCATATGTACTACCATATGTACTGCCAAATGTACTGCCATATGTACTGTCATATGTACTACCGTGTCTACTGCCATCTGTACTGTTATATGTACTACCGTGTGTAGTGCCATATGTACTACCATATGTACTGCCAAATGTACTGCCTTATGAACTGCCATATGTACTGTCATATGTATTGTCATATGTGCAGTCTTATGAACTGTCATATGTACTGCCATATGTACTGCCATATGTACTGCCATATGTACTGCCATATGTACTGTCATATGTATTGTCATATGTACTGTCTTATGAATTGTCATATGTTCTGTCATATGTACTGTCATATGTACTGTCATATGTGCTGCCGTATGTACTGTCATATGTACTGTCGTATGAACTGTCATATGTACTGCCGTATGTACTGTGATATGTACTGTCATATGAACTGCCGTGTGTACTGTCATATGTACTGTCTTATGTACTGTCGTATGTGCTGTCACAGGTACTGTCATATGTACTGTCATATGTACTGTCGTATGTTATGTCATATGTACTACCGTGTCTACTGTCATATGTACTGCCAAATGTACTGCCAAATGTACTGCCATATGTACTACCGTGTCTACTGCCATCTGTACTGTTATATGTACTACCGTGTGTACTGTCATATGTACTGCCGTATGTACTGTGATATGTACTGTCATATGAACTGCCGTGTGTACTGTCATATGTACTGTCTTATGAACTGCCATATGTACTGTCATATGTACTGTCATATGTACTGTCATATGTGCTGCCGTATGTACTGTCATATGTACTGTCGTATGTACTGTCATATGTACTGCCGTATGTACTGTCATGTGTACTGCCGTATGTACTGTGATATGTACTGTCATATGAACTGCCGTGTGTACTGTCGTATGTACTATCATATGTACTGTCGTATGTACTGCCATATGTACTGTCATATGTACTGCCATATGTTCTGCCATATGTACTGCCATATGTATTGTCATATGTACTGTCATATGAATTGTCATATGTGCTGTCCTATGAACTGTCATATGTACTGTCTTATGTACTGTCATATGAATTGTCATATGTGCTGTCTTATGAACTGTCATATGTGCTGTCATATGTACTGTCATATGAATTGTCATATGTGCTGTCTTATGAACTGTCATATGTACTGCCATATGCACTGCCATATATACTATCATATGTACTGTCATATGTACTGTCAGTGTTTTGTAATATGTATTGTCATATGTATTGTCATATGTACTGTCCTTGTATTGTCATATGTACTGTCATATGTATTGTCATATGTACTGTCGTATGTGCTGTCACAGGTACTGTCATATGTACTGTCATATGTACTGTCGTATGTTATGTCATATGTACTACCGTGTCTACTGTCATATGTACTGCCAAATGTACTGCCAAATGTACTGCCATATGTACTACCGTGTCTACTGCCATCTGTACTGTTATATGTACTACCGTGTGTAGTGCCATATGTACTACCATATGTACTGCCAAATGTACTGCCAAATTTACTGCCATATGTACTACCGTGTCTACTGCCATCTGTACTGTTATATGTAATACCGTGTGTAGTGCCATATGTACTACCGTGTGTACTGCTATATGTACTGTCATATGTACTGCCCTATGTACTGCCATATGTATTGCCATATGTACTGCCAAATGTACTGCCTTATGAACTGCCATATGTACTGTCATATGTATTGTCATATGTGCAGTCTTATGAACTGTCATATGTACTGCCATATGTACTGCCATATGTACTGCCATATGTACTGCCATATGTACTGTCATATGTATTGTCATATGTACTGTCTTATGAATTGTCATATGTTCTGTCATATGTACTGTCATATGTACTGTCATATGTGCTGCCGTATGTACTGTCATATGTACTGTCGTATGAACTGTCATATGTACTGCCGTATGTACTGTGATATGTACTGTCATATGAACTGCCGTGTGTACTGTCATATGTACTGTCTTATGTACTGTCGTATGTGCTGTCACAGGTACTGTCATATGTACTGTCATATGTACTGTCGTATGTTATGTCATATGTACTACCGTGTCTACTGTCATATGTACTGCCAAATGTACTGCCAAATGTACTGCCATATGTACTACCGTGTCTACTGCCATCTGTACTGTTATATGTACTACCGTGTGTACTGTCATATGTACTGCCGTATGTACTGTGATATGTACTGTCATATGAACTGCCGTGTGTACTGTCATATGTACTGTCTTATGAACTGCCATATGTACTGTCATATGTACTGTCATATGTACTGTCATATGTGCTGCCGTATGTACTGTCATATGTACTGTCGTATGTACTGTCATATGTACTGCCGTATGTACTGTCATGTGTACTGCCGTATGTACTGTGATATGTACTGTCATATGAACTGCCGTGTGTACTGTCGTATGTACTATCATATGTACTGTCGTATGTACTGCCATATGTACTGTCATATGTACTGCCATATGTTCTGCCATATGTACTGCCATATGTATTGTCATATGTACTGTCATATGAATTGTCATATGTGCTGTCCTATGAACTGTCATATGTACTGTCTTATGTACTGTCATATGAATTGTCATATGTGCTGTCTTATGAACTGTCATATGTGCTGTCATATGTACTGTCATATGAATTGTCATATGTGCTGTCTTATGAACTGTCATATGTACTGCCATATGCACTGCCATATATACTATCATATGTACTGTCATATGTACTGTCAGTGTTTTGTAATATGTATTGTCATATGTATTGTCATATGTACTGTCCTTGTATTGTCATATGTACTGTCATATGTATTGTCATATGTACTGTCGTATGTGCTGTCACAGGTACTGTCATATGTACTGTCATATGTACTGTCGTATGTTATGTCATATGTACTACCGTGTCTACTGTCATATGTACTGCCAAATGTACTGCCAAATGTACTGCCATATGTACTACCGTGTCTACTGCCATCTGTACTGTTATATGTACTACCGTGTGTAGTGCCATATGTACTACCATATGTACTGCCAAATGTACTGCCAAATTTACTGCCATATGTACTACCGTGTCTACTGCCATCTGTACTGTTATATGTAATACCGTGTGTAGTGCCATATGTACTACCGTGTGTACTGCTATATGTACTGTCATATGTACTGCCCTATGTACTGCCATATGTATTGCCATATGTACTGTCATATGTACTGCCATATGTATTGCCATATGTACTGCCATATTTATTGCCATTTGTACTGCCATATGTAGTGTCGTATGTACTGTCGTTTGTACTGTCATATGTACTGCCATATGTATTGCCATATGTACTGTCACATGTACTGTCATATGTACTGCCATATGTACTGTTATATGTACTACCGTGTGTACTGCCTTATGCACTGCCATATGCACTGTCATTTTCCACATTTTTTCTACTGCCTTGATTTGTAGCTTCACTTCATGATACAGTGGACGCTATTTGTAGCTTCACTTCATGATACAGTGGACTTCATGATACAGTGGACGCTATTTGTAGCTTCACTTCATGATACAGTGGACGCTATTTGTAGCTTCACTTCATGATACAGTGGACGCTATTTGTAGCTTCACTTCATGATACAGTGGACGCTCTTTGTAGCTTCACTTCATGATACAGTGGACGCTATTTGTAGCTTCACTTCATGATACAGTGGACGCTATTTGTAGCTTCACTTCATGATACAGTGGACGCTATTTGTAGCTTCACTTCATGATACAGTGGACGCTATTTGTAGCTTCACTTCATGATACAGTGGACGCTATGACTATCATGCGTACATCCTTGTTATAACATGGTTCAGACAGTGTGTATGTTCATTTAATTATCAATGATATATTATAAACAGTAAATACAGTAAGTTGTGCTTTCAACTTACAACATGAGTTTTATATTTTATTAGCACATACTTACAAAGTTCTGTTGACTTTTAATATGCGCAAGAAATCAGATAGAAACATAAGTTGCGAACAAACAAAATTGAAACCGCTCATTTTTAAAAGGATTTAAATATTCAAATTGATTCATCGAAATACACTTAATATTTTTTATATTTTACATTCATCATCTGACAAGTTAATCCAATTTGATGTTTCCTGTTATCAAATTAGTTCGCAGCTTTCATTTCACTCGACTGTACTAACCATTTATAAAGTGACATGTTCATTGATAACACCGAGGACATTTATTAAATTTGTCGGTCTTAATAAATGATAAGTTTTTAACTGTCTGTTTAAATAAAACGTGGATCGGTTGGCTTTTTTCTGTGTATGAAAAACGAACATTTATACGTTTGGACATTTTGGTTTTCAATTTTAATAGTTAAAACTCCGATCTGTATGATATGTGCACTTGTGTGTCGTTTATCGGTGTGTATTGTTGTTGATGTTGTTGTTGTTGTTTGTTTTGTTTTTGTCCGTTTATTTGTTTGTGTTTATCGCCCTAAAACTTTACACACGTTCAGACACAGTGTCCACATAAAGCATATATATATGCTGCCGTCCTTGAGTTTAGCATGCCATTAATAGTTTGCATGATACGACACCCAGTAACTACTATTACAAAAAGATAGCAAATGAATAGGCTTTACTGCATTTTAAAACAATTTGCCTTTTCTGTCTTGAAACATTGCGAGCATTCCCATTTATGATTGGTTACATATAGCTTAATCTTGATGCAATGCACTCATTTTAGGACAGTGATAGTTAAGCGACTATCTATAAGTTTAATGATGAAGGGATTTAAAGAATAAAAGGCGAAATACACATACAGAAATATTTAATTACTAACCAATCATCAATGTTTTAAATTGTCCACACATGATTTTTCCATATTAATTTAATAAGTTTATCTAAAACGGTTATCTTTCTTGAGTCTTTAGTTCTGAAAGTAATGATAACATTTCAATTATATTTATTACGGTTGATTTGAAACTACCATATGATTATCATTTAGTTTTTGAAATGTCTTATATGACAGTTTTTCAGAAATAAAGGAGTAATGCAATTGTTTGGGATCCGAGCGATGCCATTAATGCTGGTCAATATAACGTTATCATTCGCCTAAACAAAGTAGATATAATCAGGACTGGTTTGTTCATACCCTTTTATTTTATTCCCAACACACTCTTAGTGATGGAATTATTGTCTCGTCTGTCGGCTTTTTCCCTAGTCATTTCCATATAAAGCACATAAAATGAAATATAAAAACTCACTTTCCACCCACTTTATGGTTGTCTAATCAGACAGTATTGGAAACAATCAACAAGCGGTCAGCCGTCAACATGCGACTGTCATCACATCGCTCATACAGAGGGGAAAATGAAATAGCTTACAGACTATCTTAAACTAAAATACTTAAGAAATCGGATAAATTTAGTAAAAATGAATTGTAAATTCAATGAAATATTACTCTGTTTAGCCGCAGTAATTCTAGTGATTAAACGATCAGTCGACTTGAGGAAATGATTATTTCACTTGATACACTATATCACTATAATATCTGTCAACAGTGACATGGGTATATATATGTTCAAATCTATTATTACCAACCCATCGAAAGTCACATTATTCTAAATTTCTCAAAATTTAATATCAATTATTACCTTAATTACATCATTTAATTCCCCTCAGGTCAATTCCACATATTGTTTGACATATATTTTAAGTGTTCATTTTCAGGGGCGTGCCTGGGCTTACGCACTTACGCACGTGCGTACAGTTGCTTCCGAAAAATGAAAAAATAAAAACGCCTAAAAGCGAATTTAAATTGTCGACTAACCCGGGTTAGGCAATACCAGTTAATTATCTTTATTATTTAAATCCTTGTACTTTAAACATTCTACTAACTTACACAATCTTCAACAATCCAACTTGACGTATTTCTGTCTCTTCCTGCTTCTAAGACAATTCTTTGTTCTAGACAGTGAGAGTACCCGCCACTCCCCCCCCCCCCCCCACCCGCCCGAATGCATCTATGGCGTTCTATGGAAAAAATCCGGATGGGGGGGGGGCACGCCCCCCCCCCCCCCCGACTCCCTAGGAATAGTGCGTATACTCAAAAGTCGCCCAGGCACGCCCCTGATTTTTAATAACGCAATTTTATAGGTTCTTGTATTCTTGTAACTAAGGGGTAGGAGAATAATATTAGATGCATTAGATAAAATTCTGGATCTTCCTGTCTCAAATAAATAATTACTTTTTATTGATATAATAATTGTGTCCTTTTCATTCTGTTTCTAGATGTTTATTTTAAAGGGTAGTTTTACTGCAACTTTATCAAAATACATGCCGGTATATCTGTTCATTAAAAACACAAGGACATGGGATTGCATAGTGTAAAGGCCCAACAACATTAAGGAGTATATAGCTCTTATTTTAACCTTGCATAAGTAAATCAATACTTTGTTCTAAACCATAATTGTTTCCTCATTAATATTATTCTACAGCTACATGCCATGTTCAATACGTGTTCCAACAATTTACCACAGTGATAACAAGTATTTAAACCGTCGCAATTAATTGAACAATTAAGAGACAGCTTCAAATTCATAGAAGGGCAAAGAGTTATGAAGATGCAAGATGTGTAGTACCGCCTTAATTACTTTGACTATCACCGGATGTTGGGAATAAAACATTGACGACAGTCGACAACTGCATGTGCCTTGAAATGGACAGCGATTAAATAAATCTAGAAGAAATATGCAAGTCGAGCGACCGCTATCAAAAGCAATAAAGACATTTTGTTTAAAACGCATGATTAGCATGCAGTTTCAATAGCAGGGGGGGGTCAAAAACAATTGGTTTGGGTTTTCATTCACTTCGGCATCAGCTTATTAACTGAATAAGAATATATGACAAAGTCGAATATTGAGTTAAGCCATTGCAGGTTTCAGAATGCGGGATGATTATTGTTGACCCAGTATATTGCTACTGGTACAATCCCTTTCTTGGTAAACTAAGGCAGCAGCATTCATAAAATGTTTACGAATTGTGTTTCCAGGAACAATCCCTTCTTATTTAAATGAGACAGCAGCAATCATAAAGTGTTTATGGTTTGTGTTTCCTTAAACAATCCCTTTCTTGGTTAAGTGAGGCAGCAGCAATCATAAAGAGTTTATGATTTGTGTTTCCAGGAACAATCCCTTTCTTATTTAAATGAGGCAGCAGCAATCATAAAGAGTTTATGATTTGTGTTTCCTTAAACAATCCCTTTCTTGGTTAAGTGAGGCAGCAGCAATCAAAAAGTGTTTATTTATTTTGTTTCCTTATTTAAAAAAATATGTACAATTTTGAAAGAACAGAGGCTGATGCGTAAATCGAATTTAGGATTAATTTTCTATTTTTCTATTTTTGTTCTTCATTGAAGTTAAACACAGCCAAGTTAATGTAAACGTTACTAACACATATATTTCGAAAAAAGGAAACTAACATTTTTCACTTTGGAACGGTCAATCTGAAAGAGGGTCGACTGGGGTGGTTAAACCGGTTTACCTCGCACCTTCTGGTTGCTTTTCGCAAGGAACAAATGTGTCAATAATACCGAAGAAAAGTGAAACTAAAATAAATTGGACGTATGCTTAGTAGTAAATGATGGTGTCATAATATAAAAAGTGACGTTATTTGAAACAAACATGTCTAATTTGTTGCTGACTGGGACAGTGGTTAAACGACTGTACTATTGAAAACGTGACACAGAATACTAGAAGTGAGTTTCTTAAATTATTTTAAAAATCATGCGATGGTTGTTTTACCGTGAAATGTTTTAAGAAACTTTTCTCAATAAAAAAATATTTGCAGCTCGATTAGCTAAATGTGACGATAACTCATTACGGGATTGTAAGGTGATGTATGTATTTGAGTTTATAGTAGCCTAGTAATGTCCAAACTAATGTCCAGTCAATGTCAAAGAAAGGTATTCGTTAGAATCCTTAAAGGGTGGATAAAATAACCACATATAATATACATTTTAGGATCATAAGACAGAGATATAAACATTCATGTTCATTGTAAAACTGAAAAAACAATAGGAAAACACATTGAACAATTGAGGCATTTAATAAAATATCTAAAATGAACAGTAGATTTCATTTAAAATTAAGTTTATTTTATTAAAAACGCAGTGCTTATTTTTCAGTAGCAATCTTGTTAAATCAATGTTATTTAAAAAAACAGGAACAATTCTTTGTTAAGCTCGCCAATGAACATGACCAGTTAAATACCTCCCGTTGATCTTCATTTGATTATAAACTCATCAATGCAAAAGTAATGTTCTATTAAATCATCGATTTTAACATGTTAAGTTTATTGCAATCACACTTGTTATTGCGAATCAATGTTAACAGCTTAAGGAAACGCCAGTATTTTATACTAGTGAAGCAGTAGTTTTACAAATGGTGATTTGAACATTCTGGGTGGTTCACTACCGGACCTTTTGTACTAAGCTACATAATTAACAATGAATTTATCCTCTGACAACAGGCTCGAGAAAAAAATCTATGAAGTAGTAACAGGATTTTGCATTCGCGTGATTATTGAATTATCCAGTATATTTTTCATGGTATATCAAATGTGAAGATATTTTCATTATATTGTGTTTTGCAACACTATTTCAAGAGCCCAAAAATAAAACAAAAAACAAATAAATGGTGTTACCCCGGCGCCATGGGCATATACGAGACCTATAAATTAAACGAATTTTAACAACATAAACATCATAAGAGAGTCTTTCTTTCTTATTTTACTTGAAATTGTTTCATTTAACGTTTATTGACCGTGGTCATACAAAAAGGTTTGTTGTTTCCTCATTGCCAATATTAAAAAGTTTGCCGTCCGTAAAGTGTGGTTTGGTTTGTCATAAGAACAACATAATGATATATAATTTTTCGTCAAAACTAAGAATCTAACGCGAAAACATGTCGAAATACCATTTAGAAAAAAAAAACGTAAAATAGAATATATATATATATATATATATATATATCTATATATATATATATATAAATATATATATAATATATATATATATATATATATAGATATATATATCTATATATATATATATATATATATATATATATACAAAAAAGAAATATATATTTTATATATATATCGGAATTAGTATTTTACGGCGTTCTCTTTATAATTTAAGTTCACAAAAAATCCAAACGTGCTGGTTGTTTTTCTTTTTAATGATTTTCTTAACTTTCATAGCGGACGTATAATTTTAAAAAATTCAACACTTTGTCTAGCAATGACGAATAAAAAATGCTTTAACACTCTTATATTCATTTAATTCTATTAAAACAATGGTAAATATTTTTGTTTAGAAACATCTGCAGCTCAACTACTCAAATACCAGCTCTGTTATCTACTTGACATTATCAGACGTTCCCAAATGTATAATTGCAAGACTATGTCGGTTCCGGTTTTGATTACTGTTAGGGCTTACTTAATTCTAGTAATAGCAATTACAAAAATACTACATTTTCTTATTTAGTATCTGTGCCGCCCTAACGATATACGTCTACATATGAATTTGGCCTAAAGATTTCTATTTTTGTTTTATTTTAATATAATATTTATTTTTTATTTTGGTTCGCTAAAGTATTTAAATTTTGTTACAAAAGATGTCAATTTTCAGCCACATATTTGAAATACTACAAAACTAGTAAACAATATTAAGAAACCCATATTCAAAGAAATACGTGAAATAAGTGGATTACAAATGAAATAACTTAATTTGACGACTTACAAAGGAAATCAATAAATAAAAGTATATAAAACCTTACTGCTTTATATAATTTTGTTTTTGAATATTTCACAAAGTGTTTAGATAATAAAATAAAATCTAATTATACCGACATAAAATTCGCTTATATTTGCTACAATATATGGGCGTATTCAATACACTATAACCAGTTTATGTCGGTATAAGCAATGTTAATTAAGACTGTTTCAAATAAATTAAATTAGTTCTCGACAAATTATTGTTTTCTGCCTCTTATTGACTATGCTGTAGACACATCAACTTCACAAATAACTAGCTTGTTGTCAAACATTATTGCCTATTTATTAAAATAGTGAGAGTTTATATATTATTTATGGGCCCTATTAGGATCATAATTTCAGTAAAATTTCAATGCTATACGATATTATATCTTTATTTGTTTGTTTGTTTATTGGGTTTATCGTCCCACCAACAGTATTTCAGTTATCTGGAGACGGTGTCCACTTGCAGCAGATATAGTGATGCCTTCACTGTTTATAATATGCCGTGAACACCTGGCATGATACAACACCCAGTTACATTATCCTCACACCGGGTCCACCAGTTGTGGAACTACCCTTGTATTTGCTTGAGCGTTAGCAAGGGAGCTATACCACTACCATTTTAACGACTTGGTATGTCAAGTTCGATAGGATCAAACCCTGTACCTGGAGCCGACGCTCTACCGATTGCTCTACCAGGTCCGGTTTTATCTTTATTATAAGGTCATTCATTAGAGAAACAATCATTTTACTGTACATAGAAATTGCTGATCTTCTATGTAAAGGTAAATAGTGTGGTTTGTCGTGTTAATAGATACTTTCATGACGTTTAAAGATGGAAAATATACAGTTTAAAAGTAAAATGTCCACAAAGATATATCATTCCTCGAATATAGGGTTCTGCTTCTGCCATAACTGTACTTTAAGATTTACAAAGGTATTAGTAGAAAACTAATCCTAGATGCTTGGTTACGACTTGACTTAAACCTGCTAGTCCTATATCAGGATGAACGAAATGACGATCGGCTACATGGCAATATCATATAGTTACAGTTATAAAGAAACCGATTTATTGGCAAAGGCAATATTGTCAAGTATTTAACATGATAGCAAATTAATGTAAGAATTCGTCAAGGCTTTAATGTTTTTTACAAAAACACCATGCTCTGCTTCATTTAGAAACGGGCCCAGGGTATTATTATAAGATTATTATATACTTTGAATACCTCGTTCCATACTTTTTGCCAAAAGAAACATATTGCTTTAAGTGATTTTTTTCTGAATTGTTATCCCCATCATTCATACAGGGACGCCATGGCGTCTACAGAAATGCCATTATGTACCCACATAAAGTCAGCGTTTACAATATGATTCGGCATCATTTTTATATAGGTCATGTTTTATTTTAAACTACTCTCTCTCTCTCTCTCTCTCTCTCTCTCTCTCTCTCTCTCTCTCTCTCTCTCTCTCTCTCTCTCTCTCTCTCTCTCTCTCTCTCTCTCTCTCTCTCTCTCTCTCTCTCTCTCTCTCTCCCTCTCTCTCGATAGAAAAAAACAACATTTTTTTCTGTGCGATGGCACATCTTAAGAACTACTTTTTACACAATTATTCTTTCACTAAGGTTTGTATTAGTCAATTAACACTGTACAGCCGCCATAAACTGCAATTACGTGTGATCGACAAACAAAAGGATGGTCATGTTTCTTGCAAACATTCATTACTTATCGTCTCATTGTTTGTAACTTTTGAATTATGTAAAGCCATGAGTCCAGTGTATTGTGAGCTTTATTATATGCTGCAAAGCCCATTAGGATCTTGTTTTATTATTATTTAATTATTACTGCGCGAGAGTTAAAGCCATAATATTTCCTAAAATATATTTGGCAAAAACAGTTCAAAACAAAACAAACGTGGCACAGTTCACACTGAACTGATAAGCCGTCAGTAAAAATCATACCACGACTTAACCGTTTGGTTCATGATAACCTCCACCACAATTGTACTTTAAATTTCAGTCATGCATTGCAAAATGTGTTAAACTATTTCTCCAGAGTAAATAACATTATATGAGGGCAACTTGCTGTCAATGAGTTGACGGATTGTGAATTCTTGAATCAAAGTGTTTTATATAGTGACACGTAAAATCTCTGCATAAAGCATAAAATAAATGGAACCTTTGTTTTAATAGTGATTTAACGTCAATTTTAGTTCAACGTTATATCAGCAATTACCTACAAGGAGTGTATCAGATAAACCATCATAGCAGGAAAGCTGGTAAGTTAAAAAAATAAAACATTGATCTTAATGTTCCTTATGACATAGATTGATAGAAGCACACTTTCAGGAACTGACCTTATGTCTTACCGTGCTGAAAAGCTTTCAGAATGTTTTGTCTCTCTGATATGACTTTGGCAAGATCAATATTTGCACAAACTGCGCACTGGCGCGTTTATATATGCAAGGTTTCTTGAGAGACCTTGAATGAAAGCAGCTTAAACAGACATAATAAAAAAAATAGTATAAAAGACAAGACCGACATTGCGGACTTATATGGCTGCGTCTAAGCTAATATATTTTCCAGCCCAGTTAGTCGACTATTCTTTTATTTACCTTCGTCATTAGAAATTGTCAAACCAGTCTGTAATTTGTCTTCGACACCTTGCTAAGGCTTTGATGCATATGTGGTAAGTCGTCTGTCACAGCTAACAATGTCTTTACCATTTATCATGTTTTTATTACTGTATGTACTGTTTAATACCGGCCATTTATAAGATTAAAGTTTTAAACCTCAATTTCCTTTTGCGATTGAAAGCATTTAACGCGATGTAATGACAAACATTCAACCAGAACGTGGCAAGTTGACGTTGCCTCATCAAAAGTAATAAATGATCATATGCAATGTCCAGTAAATATGTTTGTCCTGGCTAGGAAACTAAACCAGCAGAGGATATCACAAATAAACACAAAACCTAGCGACAGACAATAAATGCAAAGCTAAAAGGAAAACGTAGCACATTAAATATAGATGCGACCATTTTTGCATATGTGTATGCCGCCATCCACCCATATCACAATTTATATACGTGTTAATTATTGCGTAACTTTCGATCCTGTAAGTGTACTGTTCATGACTGACATAAACAGATATTGTAAAATCAAACATACATAGTTTAAATGGCTACAAGTAGTAATAAATAAATTGAAAAACGCGTGTTTTTGAGCACCTATTTTGAAAAATGCAAGTTTTCCCAATTGTGACAATTCGCTTTAATAAATTATTTTGGTGATTTACGCAGGATTCGATTTTTAATACCCATGCTTGATTACAAAATTATTCATAATATCTCACAACGCCATTTGACTTGAAACAAAAATTTAATTATCCTATAGTATAATTCTTAACCTGCGCTATGAAATACGAGATTACACAATTATAAAATGTACCATTTCATTTTTAGATAGTGCATTTTCTATAAGGTTAGTTGGGAAGAAAGTCATACAAGTTTAAAACTTTATAGCCATTTTTTTTCTGTGGTTGTAATTCTGATAATTAAAGTAATGAAATAGGACGTTTGATATCCGTTTGTTTTCTTCTATCAGGCATTACATTTGTTTTTATATATGTTTTTTTCATTTCTTTATTAATGACCAAAGTGGTAGTTCAAATTTTAAACTTTCTTATGGTTTGATATTCATATCTAACCACAGTATGCACAAGAAATTGTAATGTTCAAACATAAGTACTCATTTCGAAAACAATTTACCCGAAATATAAAAACCTGATTGAAAGAAAGAGACTTGTGTCTTTAAGTTTTTACCTATTGTAGAAGTATAATAATTTCTATTATTCTATGTTGGAAGTAAACGTTGCCATGTTCTGTTGAAGAGTGATTTCCGCAGACGTTAAAAACAATCATTAGAACTTTGATATAACAAAGCAATGTTTCAAGAAAACTATACGTAACAAGGAAACAAGTTACATTTGGTTAAAATGATAATAGTAGATGCTGTACTGTAATAATTCTGGTGTTAACTATTGTTTTGTTCTGTTCTGCTTATATATAACCGCACGGGTTATAACAAACAGTAAATGTATGCCATAAGTCGGCCCACAGAGTTCATTGTTTGGTTTTATGTTAAAATTTTAGAATTAGCACACAAGGTTTTAAATCCCAAATTTAATTATTTTTTATGGCACAGAAAATATTGATATAATATTTTGCCTCAAAACATAGCTAGATCTTTGAAAAACATTGCTACCAAGAAGTAATCACGAAATGTTGCAGATGTTTAAAAAAAAAAGAAGATCAAATTAATTTTAAGACGTGCTTTAGGATTTTTCTTTGTAGATTCTATTATCAAACTATGTTGGTCGTGAGTTTTTTATACACACTGCACTTCCTTTTGTTAGTTTTACCATTCCCAGTAATTTATAATTTCGTTTGTTATTTCAATGATTCAAATTATATAAATATGATATCGATGAGATTACTGATTACTTACTTAAACTGATCACGTTTTAGTTATTTATTGTCTTTTCCTGTGGTACCTTCGCATATACGAGACATTGGATATACGGCGTTCCGATGTGACTGCCAGTAGGGCATTTCAGCAAGGTAATAAAGTAAGAAGACTACTTATACTTCCGGTCTCCTACAGACGACTGCATGCCTGCGGATTATTTCTATGACTTGTCCTACAACTACGCTTGATAGCAAGTCATAAATATATTCGTAATTTATATAGCAAATTCTTGATTACGGCGTGCGTACAGAAAAACGATCAAAATAAGTGGAAGTCACATGATAAGAATTATTCAGATAATAAGAAAAATTATACAAGGTCACAAAACTTGTTAGTGAGTAGCGATGTAATGTTTGCAAAATAAAATAGCGTATGGTGAAAATATGTTGTTGTTTTGTTGTGTTTTTTTTTTTGTGTATTTATTTTATATTTGATTTTCATTGTTATTTAGGTTTTATTATGGAATACATCAATTAGATTTATGTCGTTGCATCAATACAAAGTCAAGTCTGAATATCCATTGCATAGCTATCTTCTTTCCGGGCAAGTACATAAAGAGCAAATCGTTATATTTTAACAATATCTGAGAGTAATTCGAAAATATTTAAAATGCATTTTTCTATATCTCGATCATGGCCACAAGGGTTTAATTTGTTTTAACGAATTTAACAGATGCACTGAACATTTATACTTTCGTTGAAAATCCGTGATTTAAAAACTGTAAATATTTATTCTCGAGAAAAAATGAAACTCAGAGAACATTTTCAATTTTTTGAGAACATAAACATTTAATAGAAATAGAAATTAAATTTTAAAATATGATTGATTATCGAATGAATATTGTTCTCGTGGGGCCGAGCAGAATTAAATTACCTTATTTTCACAACAGGCAAACCAATTTCAATCACTGTTGTTCTTTAGGGAATTGTCGCTTATTTTTATTGGGGTTGAACAGTTTGTTTATTGTTGATTTAATGTCATAATGGAAGTATAAAGTGAAACACGTGTACACCTGTTTAAATATAATACAAACACAATCTTGAGTGAAGATTTGCCAGTACACGTATAGGTAAAGGTGTATCTGAAAACACATCAATAAGCAATTTTAACTTAATAAATCCGAAGTTTTTCTTTAAAACAGTTTCTCAGTAATAGCTTTCATCGCCAGTACCATGACATCTTGCTTATGTGATATGTTCTACGGAGTAAATTCAATATAAGTAAAGTTGCGCAAAGTTTATTTTTTGGTTTATGTTCGAAATATAATAATATGGCGTTTGCCAAATAAATTTGAACATTCAGATTGATGCTTTTAGCTTTATCACCAGACACAAAACAAACACTATGTGTGCGTCTACAAAATGTTATTTTACATTGTATGGCTACAAACAGTGTAAATATTTTATGCCAATAAAATTGGTTCTTTTCTGTTCTGAAATTAATATTTTACGTGATGTCGTATATGCTGTTTGCTAGATGACGTTTATTCTATTTGCTAGATGATCTATGTGTTGTTTGCTAGAATACATATATGTTGTTTGCTTGATATGCTGTTTGCTAGATATGTTTTTTGCTAGATGTCGTATATGCAGTTTACTAGATGAAATCTCATTTTTTCGAATACATTGTAAACGATGTACATTATATTCATGTTTTGTATGACTGTTGTGTTTCAAAAAACCTTATATTGTATTAATAGTGCTCTGTTCCTTAAAATTATAACTAATGAGTATTAGATGCGTCAATCAATTGTGTCTTAAGTAAAAGAAATGTTATGTAATTAGTCATGTTTGGATTGCTCAATGCGTATTAGATGCGTCAATTAGGTGTGACTTACGTAAAAAGTTGTTATGTAATTAGTGATGTATGGATTGTCGACTAAATAGACCTATAACTGTTATTTTACCCGTATTTAGAAGAAAATAGCAGATAACAAGAAAAACCACAATCGACGATAAATTTATTTTCTGGAAGAAAATCAGTCTATTCATATTATCATTAACAGATGACAGGGTTATACCAATACTAATTACCGGCCGTAATAGCTCAGGTGGTAGAGCGTCGGCTTGCGGATCGGAAGGTCGTGGGTTCAAACCCCGGTAGGGTCAAAACATTTAAAGTTGGTAGTAGTGGCTTCTCTCCTAACGCTCAGGGCTAAAGGGACAGCATTACGCCTGACTCTTGGTGTCAGTGTAATGGACCGGCCAGGTTCTGTCCCTGGGCACCTCATAAGTGCCCATGTGCTATAATATTTGAAATGTCGTTACAATAAAAAAAAACAATTGGCAGTTGTTAGATTTGTAACCTATGTTACATTTGGTCTTAATAATATGTAAAGACATATTTTCAAATTGCATTGTTCGTAACAGACCCACAGTAAATAAAAACAGATAATGATGCTTCTACGATTAATGTATGTACTGTGTTGATGACTCTTCAATAGAGTTGCTATGTACAGCCATTAATCTCAAATTACTGATAGTGTGCCAATATTTACACATGCCTTTGGAGGAAATGAGCAATTAACACCTTACAATTCAGATATTATACTTAAACGGTGTTTTATGTTTGTCTGGGGATGAATGGGTTAAATTGAAAAATATTATACTGACCCACTGCTACTGAAAACATTAACATTTATCTTTAAATAGTTGGTGGGTTTTTTTGTTTGGTATTTCATGTTTCTAAATACAATGTTTCTGTTAGGGGAGATGTGTTACACTTCGGTGTGTAAAATATCAGCAAAAAATGAGATTATTTAAGGATATTTTTTACGTACATTCGGTTAACTTACGCGTGGTGCTGAACATATCTAATTATTCGAGTGTCAAAAATAAAGAGGATAAAGCGTAATAAATTCAAATTTAACAATACAAGCATTCCTGCCGTTTAAACCATCAGAAGTGTCTCTAAATTAAATAACGAATCTCACTTGTTAAAATATTATCTTCTTTGCAGAAACGAGTCAGACACACATAAAGCAAACAATGTACGCTTGTTTGTTTTGAAAAATGTTAAGCCAATGCGTTCATTTTAGATATTATCTTCATCTTAAATTTGATACTAAAGACATAGTAGTTCATTAGCTTGCATCTAGCTGTTCTACTCCGTGTCCTTGTAAGGTACAGTTCATGTAAATTAACCGTTTACAATCTATGCACAAATATGATTTTACTACCGAATTTTCGCCATTTCTTGAAATATTACACATATACGCTCGCACACATGCACGCACGCAGGCACGTACACACACACGCACACTCACACGCACACACACGCACACACACACACACACACACACACACACACACGCACACACACACCAGTGTGATAGTAGAGCAATCGTTCAATTATTCCAAGAGCTAAAACATGAAAGAAACAACGTTTACCCAATCTCATTAAAATCAGCTCCAGTATTACGCGTAATAGGATCTGATGACTTCCCATTACGGTTTACCTCAAATTGACCTTTTCAGTAGCCAATGAAATTCTCGGCAACAAAATCTTGTGGTATACTGCGAGCAACGTTCTACACGCTATAAAATTTTAATGGTAAAGGGTCGCGTTTTACTCGTGATTGCATGCAATCTACACACATTCTTAAACTTAACTTTACATATTTCAAAAGAGACATATATAACCTCTACAAATATGTATAAACCATCCAACAAAAAGAAGTTTTGAACTAGAAATCCTTATTTTAGTAACACTGGTAAATACATTCACAACTCGCTCGCTGCAATTGTCATGGCGGACAACGAAAGCGTTTTCGCAGTGGGTTGCGTTGAAAATCCTTTCGTATTCTACTTAAAAATGGAATTATGAAATGTTATGGTAGATACCGATAGATAAATTGTTGATTGAACAAAATGTGTAAAAATTAATGCATGCCAATAGAAAGGATGGCTGATTCAGCGGTTTAAAAAGTGGTATGTGTTGACTGGTGTATCGGGAAGGATTCTATAGTAGTTTTGAAAGGAGCGATTGCATTGGTCGAAATACGGGCACTTGTCTATGCATATTCAATTACACAAAGGTCATTTTGACACGACCTCTTATGCGATGTAGTCAGATCCTAATCACGGACAGTAGATGAGGGAAATTAGGATATGATTTTAATGAGATTGAACGTTTACCGAGAGTGTGTGTTGCTCCCGATCATAAAACAACAATAAGCTATCAATACACGTGGTCTTTATTAATGTTCCACGCGCTTTCTTTCTTTTCAGCGTTCTTTCAACATTCGATGTTATGATGATTAAACATTCATACATTCTGAATCTGGCATGTTTTATTCCTTAACCAGTCTACCTGGCTAATGTACGTGTCTTTTTCCTTTTACGTTAAGACGGAACTCGATAGCGAAAGAATTTATTTAGCTAAATACAATGCATTTAAAATATTATACTGAACATCTTTGCAAATCCGGGAGTAAGTTAAATCAATGTTAGGAATGCAATATAATGAGAGAAAAACTAGATTTTAACCTAATAATTCATGTAAATCGTTTAAAAATATCTCGAAACATTGATGATTATATTCCTAGAATACGGGGTTGAAATCAAAACAAACAACAACAACAATATATATTTCTTACTGGTTCGCCATGCGTGATCACTGAGCACATTAACCATATGTTTGGTTTTTATGTACAGAGAAGGAAGGGCATCGGAGAGATCATATGGTTGGAAGGATTACTAAGTAAACTGGATTTCATGCCTTTTTTGCTTGTCGGTTAAAAAAGATATATATGATATGGCATAGAGCAAGAGAAATGAGTTCATCCCACCTGACATAATAAATCATTATAAATGACACGCAATATGTGTATTTCTGTTCAGATAGTCACAATGTTATGCTGCAAATAGCACGCAGAGCATGGTGGAATTTAATGCATTTTAGCCAAGAATGAAAAATGGAAACTAACAACAATGAATAAAAAAGAGATCGTGTAAAGCATTCAATAAAAATTACTTTTTTAAGAGTTATTTTTTTATAGAATTCATCAACTGTCCTATTTAATAAGCACTTGGTGAACACCTCTATACACAGACCAGACTCTCAATGAAGTATTTACATCATGAATGCATATGGAGTGACTCTCCATGTGTGCTGTGCTGTTATAATGTAAATTTGGGTCCAACACAGCTGTGCATAAGATTGCAATGCGAAACAGTCTAGAAGGGACAAACGTTATTGGCGATATTGCGTTGATCTTAAAAGTAGGTTTGTTAACAGAATGAATAGTGTCTTAAAAATTACACTCACCGTTTTCAAATATAAAGGTATTCACATATTTATTGTTTGTCATTAATTTTAAATTATTTCACTTGTAATGTAAAGACACCCGTCGTTTAATGTGTCACTATTACAGCATCGCTCAATCCTAAAATGCATAGTTTTCTTCACATAACCAGTGTATAACCAGTATGTAACAGCTTCTCTAGACAATAACTTTTAAAGCCATTAATTTATAATCGATCGGGAAATAATTTCTGTTAATTTTATATTGAATCTTCTCGTCCCCAACTGCCAATAAAACCGGTACTCAGGTATTGAGTTCCAAGACCATTTAGCATTAGTGTTGATTAAGGACTACCATCGCTGGTCGGTTTCGCGGTTCGAACCCGGAGTCTAACGTCTTAACCACTGGTCCACGAACTCCCACAGAATCAAAAGAGAGGTACCTTTTTACATAAGTAGTTGTTGTATTGGTATATTCCTCCACCGACCCGGGGGTATATTCCTCAACCGACCTAAGGGTATATTCCTCCGCCCACCCGGGGGTATATTCCTACACCGACCCAAGGGTATATACCTCCACCGACCCGGGGGTATATTCCTCAACCGACCCGGGGGTATAATTCTCCACCGACTAGGGTTCAACTCTCTGTGTCGAGAACCTTTAGTTTTATCTGTACACCTTGTTACGGCTGGCAGTCATAAGATTAATGCTCGTCATGTCTGTCCGAAATTTGCCTTAAATTCCTGAATGGTTCTCCCAAGAGAGGCGTGTCAAGGACATCTCCCAATCCTTGAGCACATAACGTTCTGTTCTGCTATCCATATAAACAATATGTAACTGTCGCGTTAGAAAGTCAGCGCTTCAACACAGCGGTTATAATATTGCTTTCTCAATCAATAGGCCCTGACTTGTATCCCGCTCTGCGGCATGATTTATTTTCAACGATCGTTTTTAATATCTTACTAAGATTTGAGTGTTGAGACAATTTCTGCAGGATTTAAGCAGTAACAACATAGAAACGTCTGTTAATAGTAATCTAAAGCCAAATAACCACAATTGTGTTGGTGCGATGTAACAAACAAAAATAAACAACAGATAAAACTAAAACCTATCCAACAGTATTTGGTTATGCTTGTGTCATTGCGATCTCTGTTGATGAAGGCTGTGATAAGATCATCGTTTATCATCACAACATACTATTAGCCTGAAAGCCTGTTTATGAGCATAGACATCGCTAAATCCTTAATGTAACTATGCTAAGCTTAAGTACATCGTATAACTATTTAACCTTTACTATGACCTTACCGTCAAATGTGACGTTTATCTTAAACTGACATTGATCTAATGGTTGCACTAGTAAATGCACTGTAATGTAACTGGACGTGCATATTTTCGTGCTCAGATAAGCTGTCTGTAAATATGACATGTCTATTTCCGATAAGGTCTTTCTCCTTTTTGTTTCTCTTGTTTTGCTAATAAAACATATTTTCGAAAAAAGATGTTTAGCTTTATCTCTTAGCCTTAATGTGTCAACTCGAGTGATGTCAAACAATTTCCACATTACTCATGTGGTTCATAAAAATTAACGTTTATTGTTTATCATTTAATTCATCCTATAAGGATTGTTACGTGTATTTCCTTTGATGGACATTGAACTTTGGTTCTTCAATTTCATCTTCACATGAACAGGATGCTACAACCATTTATTCGTCTCTGGTCATGTTTGTTCATGACTCAGAAAGTTAATTTTATTTGTGATCAACCATTTTTGTGTTGTTTTTCAAATCGAAATAATACCATATTCCTTTTCTGAACACTATGTGGACATTATTTTTCGATGACGTCACTACTTTCGTCATAACGTATAGAAAATATCAGCGCATGGACTTTTTGTTTTCAAATAGATCGTTTTTCTTTTCGTTGCTTGCATTTGAGAAGCTCCGTCAGGAAGTGCGAGGTTAGAGCTCTGTAAACCGGTTTAAGCACCCCAGTCGGTCCATATTGCCGACTGACCGTTCCAAGGCGGTAACTGTCGAGTTTGTTCTTTTCCTTAAATGACTCATCACAAATTTGTTCTTACTTTTCGCTTGGCTTGCATGTGAAATACCTTTGTTCTGTGCCTTTTCGGCGTTTGGTATATGTTGCAATACTCATAGGACTTTGTCATATATTCTTATTGTTGGTTATTCTTCAAAATTGTATATATTTAAACTCCTAGCCGCCATGATATTTGATAAGAAACAAATGAGGAATAAGAAGTTAGGTATACTTTTACAGTTTATGCATAATTCTAGCTAGGTTATTTAAGAGATATTTAACCCTGGAATCTATGTGGAATCTTTGGTACAGCGCAAACATGTTATAAAAGCGCCGTGTATGTGCCCCCGGTTATTTATATGCAAAACAAAGATATATGATAAAAGTATTCGAATTTCTGATAAAGTTGTTATAAAACGTAAGCAGCCATAATTCTATCACCACTGACAGTGTCTAATATTAAATAATTCTTGGCGGATTGAGAACACACGTTCTTATTACTGAAGTGCATATGTGTCGGTGCGTAGCAAAACCATGTTAACAAAACGTTGACTTTCGTTGTTTGTGTGTTTGTTGTTGTAGTTGTTTTCAAAATTAATCATGTGCTCTGGGGGCATAAAGCAACAGAGTGAACAACATTTGATCACACTTTCATCTAAACGTTGTGCACACAATGCTAATTAACTCTTTGTTGTTAAAACTAATCTTTATTTCGCCCAAAATCGTTTGGGCGCAATTTTTCTCTTATATTCATATAAAGTCAATGCATTACTTGTCCAGAATGTTTTGTTGTTTGTTGTTTTTTTGTTGTTTTTTTTTGTTGTGTGTTTTTTTGTTTTTTGTTGTGTGTGTTGTTTGTTTATTGTTGTTGTTGTTTTTGTTTTGTTGTTGTTTTTTTGTGTGTGTTTTTTTTTTTGGGGGGGGAGTGGGGGGGATAAGCGAAATAACTTCTAGGCATATTGAATGTATTATGTTTGATTTGTGTTATTATATCAAGCTGGGACAAGGTTGCTAAATTGGCATCATACAGCAGCCTTCCAGCCAGATAAAGCCTGTCTACGAACTAGCTACGGCGTCGTCGAATGGTTTTATTTACCCTCGCCTTTTACCAATAGCGACGGTCTGGTTGCTGGCTGCGTATACTAAGCTGAAGGTAGCGGCATAGTGCTATTAAAGTACTAGTGACCAATGTGACTAGAACCCACATGCATTAATTGATGTCATGATACACTTGTTTGGTCTCCCCGCACGTTGACCGGGTCGTCTAGCACTTACAGGATATCGGTCATGTCGTGTCACGTGTTTTTATGTTGTCATCGACATTAGGAAATGACGAAGCATTGTCAATGTAGCAACTACAGGGACATGATTCTGATGTACTTGACATGTACTTGACATGCCAATGTGAAAGCGAACACGAAAAGACTATCTTGGGTAATTGTCAAAACAAATCCATGGAAATTTAACAGAACTTGTAAAAAGCTATCATCCATTCCCTATCAATTCAATTTATTGCATGAAAAATATACAGAGTAAATATACGGATATTGAACTGTCATCCAGAGAGATATAAATTGTAATCGTTAGGAAAGACACTGTAGAGCTGTTTAAAGAAAGAAAAAAAGAGATGCCGAATGAAATTTCGGATTAAGGCGATGATGATTTTTTAAATCTTAATTGGCTTTTATAAATAATAAATATGTATACAAATTAGAAACATGAATGGACAATCATAAAAGCAGGTGTTGTCTATAAAATGTTACTACCATGGTTATTGTCGCGGATGTCCATCCAGTATGGTCTACATTTAACATAAGGAGCCGCTTTATACAAGACATGCAACATCATGCCAGTGTCTGTAAATATGTTGTGCAACAACGTACCATTTTAAGACTTGGAATTTGGTAACACACTTTGCAGCTCGAGTTAACGACAGTGTTGACCACATAAGGGGCCTACTTCAGAATAAATGACATGCTAATTGTACACTGAACATTACGTTAAGGTAATGGACTACTGATGTAGATAGGGTAGGTTTATAATGCAAGTGACAATTTAAGGCACTTAAAGCAAGTAAAACCCGACACCATCACAGCAAGCGTTCTTAGTTGCTTCTTTTTTGCCAATTAGTAATAGTAGAAGTACTTGTGGTTGTAGTAGTAGTAGTGGCAGCAGTATTAGTGGTAGTAGTAGTAGTAGCAGTAGTAGCGACAGTAGTAGTTGTTGTCATAATAGTAGAATTAGAGAACGAGCATTAGTAATAGTAATGGTAGGAGTAATAGTAGAGGTAGAAGTAATAGTAGTAGTAGTAGAAGAAGTAGTAGTAGTAATAGTGGTGGTGGCGGTAGTGGAATCAATAGTATCGCCCTTGTTTGTTTTTTATCTCAAACAATGCTTATCTTTGTCGATAGGATGATTTTACGGATAACATTTCAACACCCACAACAACCGGTATTAAATGTTGCAGTTCTTCATGTTAACACAACTTTCTTAATGCTGGTTTATGTGGAAGCACTTTCAGTCTTCTGGAGAAAATAACATTAAACAGAATTACTATTTTCACTTTGATGTTTTAACTTTCAAGTGATCTTTTTGGAAATATAATTCTCATGGGCCCAAGCAGATATCAAATGACATTATTTTGGAAACAGGCAAATCAATTTCCAACAGGAGTTGTCCTTTAGGGAATCTGCGCTGTTTTAAAGACTGTTTATTGTTAGAAGATAGATATTTTATAGTCACTAACATTTGCGAAAGTCAAATTGTTCCGAGAGAAAATAACATATTGTCCTTGTCAAGTCATTCTCAGAGAACCAAGAAAACTAGCCTTCATTTAATGTTTAGCGACCAAGTGCGAGTCCTGTTAAGTTTCTTATGTTATGTCTAGTTTGTTTCAATAATATCATAGTTTCGTTATTAACTTTACTCTTCTTTATTTATATTATTTATCCGATAATGGAGTCTTGAAGACGAAAGATGCGAACACGAAGGTAAGCCCTTCTAGCCACCGCAACAGGTACCAGGGGTGGTTAGGGTTAGGATCTACCCCCATAGCACGCCTCCCACCCTGCCGGCCTGAACAAATTCTACTCGTGTTTTTATTGGAGGGTGCGCCTAATATCCCCGTTAATTATGAGCCGGGAAAATTCTCACTACATTTACCGGCGGACATAAACAAACAAACAAAATTTGCTGTTTTATTTTTTCTTCTTCTTAATCATTATCGTTGTTTTAATTAGGTAACTCCGCCGGCGCACCGTAGTTCATATTGGTAAATCCCCCGACGCACCGCAGATATTGGTTACTCCATCGGCGCACCGTAGTTCATATAGGTAACTCCACCGACGGACCGCAAGTCAGATAGGTAAATCCACCGACGCACCGCAGGTCAGATAGGCAAATCCACCGACGCACCGCAGGTAAGATAGGTAACTCCATCGGCGCACCGTAGTTCATATAGGTAACTCCACCTGCGCAACGCAGGTCAGATAGGTAACTCCACCGGCACAACGCAGGTCAGATAGGTAACTCCACCGGCACAACGCAGGTCAGATAGGTAACTCCACCGGCGCACCGCAGGTTAGATAGGTAAATCCACCGACGCACCGCACGTCAGATAGGTAAATCCACCGATGCACCGCAGGAAAGAATAGGTTACTCCATCGGCGCACCGTAGTTCATATAGGTAATTCCATCGGTGCACCGTAGTTCATATAGGTAACTTCACCTGCGCAACGCAAATCAGATAGGTAACTCCACCGACGGACCGCAGGTCAGATAGGTAAATCCACCGACGCACCGCAGGTCAGATAGGCAAATCCACCGACGCACCGCAGGTAAGATAGATAACTCCATCGGCGCACCGTAGTTCATATAGGTAACTCCACCTGCGCAACGCAGGTCAGATAGGTAACTCCACCGGCACAACGCAGGTCAGATAGATAACTCCACCGGCACAACGCAGGTCAGATAGGTAACTTCACCGGCGCACCGCAGGTCAGATAGGTAAATCCACCGACGCACCGCAGGTCAGATAGGTAAATCCACCGACGCACCGCAGGAAGGATAGGTTACTCCATCGGCGCACCGTAGTTCATATAGGTAACTTCATCGCCGCACCGTAGTTCATATAGGTAAATTCACCGACGCACCGCAAGTCAGATAGGCAAATCCACCGACGCACCGCAGGTGAGATAGGTTACTCCATCGGCGCACCATAGTTCATATAGGTAACTCCATCGGCGCACTGCAGGTCCGATAGGTAACTCCACAGTCGCATCGCAGGTCAGATAGGTAACTCCATCGGCGCACCGTAGTTTATATAGGTAACTCCATCGGCGCACCGTAGTTCATATAGGTAACTCCATCGGCGCACTGCAGGTCCGATAGGTAACTCCACAGTCGCAACGCATGTCAGATAGGTAACTCCATCGGCGCATCGTAGTTCATATAGGTAACTCCACAGTCGCAACGCAGGTCCGATAGGTAACTCCACAGTCGTACCGCAAGTCAGATAGGTAAATCCACCGACGCACCGCAGGTCAGATAGGTTACTCCATCGGCGCACCGTAGTTCATATAGGTAACTCCATCGGCGCACTGCAGGTCAGATAGGTAACTCCACAGTCGCAACGCAGGTCAGATAGGTAACTCCACCGGCGCAACGCAGGTCAGAAGGGTAACTCCACCGGCGCAACGTAGGTCAGATAGGTACTTCCACCGGCACAACGCAGGTCAGATAGGTAAATCCACCGACGCACCGCAGGTATGATAGGTTACTCTATCGGCGCACCGTAGTTCATATAGGTAACTCCACCGACGCACCGCAGGTCAGATAGGTAACTCCACTGGCACAACGCAGGTCAGATAGGTAACTCCACCGGCACAACGCAGGTCAGATAGGTAACTCCACCGGCGCACCGCAGGTCAGATAGGTAAATCCACCGACGCACCGCAGGTCAGATAGGTAACTCCATCGACGCACCGCAGGTCAGATAGGTAAATCCACCGACGCACCGCAGGTCAGATAGGTAAATCCACCGACGCACCGCAGGTCAGATAGGTAAATCCACCAACGCACCGCAGGTAAGATAGGTTACTCCATCGGCGCAACGTAGTTCATATAGGTAACTCCATCGGCACAACGCAGGTCAGATAGATAAATCCACCGGCACAACGCAGGTCAGATAGGTGACTCCACCGACGCACCGCAGGTCAGATAGGTAAATCCACCAACGCACCGCAGGTAAGATAGGTAACTCCATCGGCACAACGTAGTTCATATAGATAACTCCACCGGCACAACGCAGGTCAGATAGGTAACTCCACCGGCACAACGCAGGTCAGATAGGTAACTCCACCGGCACAACGCAGGTCAGATAGGTAAATCCACCGGCGCGCCACAGGTCAGATAGGTAAATCCACCGACGCAACGCAGGTAAGATAGGTAACTCTATCGGCGCACCGTAGTTCATATAGGTAACTCCATCGGCGCACCGCAGGTCAGATAGGTAACTCTACCGGCGCAACGCAGGTCAGATAGGTAAATCCACCGACGCACCGCAGGTCAGATAGGCAAATCCACCGACGCACCGCAGGTAAGATAGGTTACTCTATCGGCGCACCGTAGTTCATATAGGTAACTCCACCGACGCACCGCAGGTCAGATAGGTAACTCCACTGGCACAACGCAGGTCAGATAGGTAACTCCACCGGTACAACGCAGGTCAGATAGGTAACTCCACCGGCGCACCGCAGGTCAGATAGGTAAATCCACCGACGCACCGCAGGTCAGATAGGTAACTCCATCGACGCACCGCAGGTCAGATAGGTAAATCCACCGACGCACCGCAGGTCAGATAGGTAAATCCACCGACGCACCGCAGGTCAGATAGGTAAATCCACCAACGCACCGCAGGTAAGATAGGTTACTCCATCGGCGCAACGTAGTTCATATAGGTAACTCCATCGGCACAACGCAGGTCAGATAGATAAATCCACCGGCACAACGCAGGTCAGATAGGTGACTCCACCGACGCACCGCAGGTCAGATAGGTAAATCCACCAACGCACCGCAGGTAAGATAGGTAACTCCATCGGCACAACGTAGTTCATATAGATAACTCCACCGGCACAACGCAGGTCAGATAGGTAACTCCACCGGCACAACGCAGGTCAGATAGGTAACTCCACCGGCACAACGCAGGTCAGATAGGTAAATCCACCGGCGCGCCACAGGTCAGATAGGTAAATCCACCGACGCACCGCAGGTAAGATAGGTAACTCTATCGGCGCACCGTAGTTCATATAGGTAACTCCATCGGCGCACCGCAGGTCAGATAGGTAACTCTACCGGCGCAACGCAGGTCAGATAGGTAAATCCACCGACGCACCGCAGGTCAGATAGGCAAATCCACCGACGCACCGCAGGTAAGATAGGTTACTTCACCGGCGCACCGTAGTTCATATAGGTAACTCCGTCGGTGCACCGTAGGTCAGATAGATAACTCCACCGGCGCAACGCAGGTCAACTCTAGACAAATCGTTGTTTTGAACCAACGGCTCATCCCAGCTCAGTAAGAAGAGTCTAAATAAATTATTGAATATCTGTGTAGAACCATAGGTTCACCGCAGGTCAGCTAAAACTCCAGAAAAATCATCAAATGTCTGTGTGACCATCTGCAGGTCAGCTGTAAAACCAGACAAATCATTTAATGTCTGGAGAACCACCAGCTCGACGCTGGTCAGCTAAAGTAGACAAACTATTGAATGTCTGTGTAGTACAATCGGCTTACCGCATGTCTGCTAGAAGAATGTAGACAAATTATTGAACGTGTATGTAGAACTACCGGCCCACCGCAAGTCAGCTGGGAAACTGCGGCAAAATCATTAACTGTCTGTAGAATCACGGCGTAAAGCATTTTAGCTGGGAAAGATCAAGCAATGGAATGTCTGGGGAAAGTCGGCGTACCGCATGTCAGCAGGGAAATCAAAAGGAATAAAAAAAAAGAAGGTCACGTAGAGAAGTGATACAACTGTGTACATCCCGCCAGGATGCCCATGTTAAATATCGGTTGCTCTTGTTCCGAACACTTGTCATTAGACATACATTCATTTTTACATACATTCATTTTTACAACAAAAACACGATGGCGACTCTAAGGTTAGCAATAATGTCTTGGTGTCAAATGTAAAGAACACTATTTGTCGCGGTCGCCCAATTACGATTAGCAGTGATTCAACACAAATATCACGAAAGGAGTCGTGTGGATATTGAACAATCGTGATATAGAGCCACCTAAGAAACATGAATACCAAATATAAAATCTCTAGCTTTTGAGGTTTCACACAAGAAGATTTTCAATTGGAAGTTTTCCATTATAACCCTTCATCCCTACATGTATATAGCCCAGTAGGGGTGTAACGATATACCGTACGATAGTATACCGCGGTTCAATATTCACGGTTCGGTTCACGGTTCACTTCTCAAGAATTACGGTACGAACCGTGCGATACAGGTAAGTAAAAATCCTACATTGTGCTCTCGAGTTCACGGCGAATCGCTGTTGAGTCAGTAGTGGACTACTTTTTACACAGGGAAAACGACAAAGCGGGAAAACGACAAAGTGGATCAAGATATAGCACTTTTCTGACAATAATTGCCTAGATGTAAGCATTCTTGTTTTCAAGAGTAGCCTTTCATTCAGAACAGTATTTTGTCATTTTTTAATTCTACCATAAGAAAGTTAAATTAGTAACCTATGTAGTATATCTTGTATCGGTAAAGCGCATTGCGTAAATCTAATTAAAATTCAAAATGGCGGCTGTCGAAAACTTGTAATCTCTGTTCAATAAATCACTGATGGAGACGGACAATCTATATTGCAAAAAGAAATCCTTTGTAATTTGGCATGTTTGATAACAACTTTGGCTCTTGAGACCTCGGCTGTATTGCCGTCATTATGAAATTGTTAAACGATGACGAGAAAACGCCAAAATTAGCGTTTAGTCATATAATGATGTTTTTTTTTTTTTTTTCCGAAGGAATATATTTATCATTTCTATCTTTGTTTAGTTATATATCTAAGATGTTGTTTCAGATAAAACTATCTTCCGGTATTTGTTGTGACTTTTTTTTGCCCCACAGATTATCACACCTAATTGCTTACTCTTCTCATATTCTGAATCATACGTTGACATTCCAAAAGAAGTAATAATTGTGATAAATATTTATTTGAACAGGACTCTGCAGTAGATATACTTTATTAGTACATGTAATACTTATTGGTAAACATACAGGCTCACAGTAATAGGCAAACAATTAATAATATCATATTTTGTCTTAAACTCGTTTTAATCGTGAAATTTAGGCTGTCCCTTGGTTGGCTGCTTTATACAAGTGTGACTGTAGTTAGAAACTGTTTAAAGTGTTGCTGGTTTTATTATGGATAAAGAAAGAAATTGTCATTTGGGAGGGCGTGTTATGACATTATACATTTTGAAAAGAAATGACATTTAATGCATTATCCTTATTTGCATATCTTATGATATAAGCTACTAAAACAAAGAATTTCTGAAAATTTTCTAGGTGATGATGAAAGTATAAGCATGTGAAATCACAAGCACAATTTATGGCATCAATACAGATCACATTTTTTTTTTAAAGCAGAACAATATCTGAATACTCTGGCCTCATCCGTAGGACAAAAATATGTTTTTATACTTGGGAACAAATTTCCCACTGAAAAGTATTTTTTTTAACCATATATTAACTATAGATACCATGATTTTTAATGTTAAGGAAACAGCCTCCTTTGTATAAACTTGACCATACTGAACACCATGTTATAGTAGAAGGACCGTATACTGCATATATTATACTACTGGCAATAGTTGACTAATATGTAAACACAAGAAAAAAACAATAATAAGCACTTACATGTATATTTTCTTACAAATGATACTTTGAATGTTGATCATATTTGTATTGACACATCATATCGATGATTCTGACCGATACGGAGCCCTAGTAACAACCTGCCATCATTATTTCTCTAATATTTCATACAAAGCACTAACTACTTACTAGCTAAATGTGTTGACACTTCATATTGTTATTAAATTTTTATCTTGTTTTTTTTTTAAGTGTATCAAACTGTTGTATTTTTATTTGTGATGGACATTCAGAATTTACTATAAAGATAAGCAAAAAATATCTTAAGAAATAGTATATTACTTTTTATTTTTTAAGACCTAACATTTTAAAGGTTTAGGTTATTCTTACAGTTAAATCATTTAATATGTGGATAACTTTTTATGTCATACATTATGATTATTGACTTAGACTTACAAGTTCTTAGTGTCAGTAAATAGTTATGCTAACATATTGTTTAATATAAGTCATGGTGTAATAGTGAAGCTATGTGGTAAGCAAAAATTGTATCATTGGTACCCAAATATATTATGTATCGCGATACGTATCGTATCGTGAGGGTAGCGTATCGTTACACCCCTATGGCCCAGCAACTGACAATGATTTTTGACATATCAAAATTCCCTTAAGAATCTTGATGCAGTTTTACCCAGGGAATGTGTAAATCGAATATCAGTGTTCTAGCTCTTGTAGTTTCATGATAATAAGACTTAAAAGTTTTCCTAATCGGCCATGCCCCTGGCGACCGTGTGTTTTGACGGATCACAACTCTTTGAACATTCTCGATACAATGACACAGCGGAAATAGGAATACCCAATATCAATTGGCCACATCCTTGTGGATATATTTTTGAGGGATTATTCAATTCTTTGCAACAAACTTTCGTAGGTCAACTCTGACGCATCTGAGAAAGTTTTGCCCCGCGCGGTTTCTAAGGTGTCGTGTAAAGAATATTGGTGGACGCGTGACACTGAGCTATCATAACAGCTCACCTTGAGCTAAACAACCCCATTTCAATATAAAATACGATACGCCTAGATAAATATTAACAAATCCGAGAATGTTAAATTAAAAGTGAATCTAGCATTATACCTTTCAAGTGTATTATCACTTTCATTATTGTTATTTTGGGGAAAGGGGTCAAGTTTAAAATAACACGTTTTTTTTCACAAGAATTTTAATCAATAATTTTGCCTATCTGGTACAGTGTTTTCTGCAGTACAATGAATATAGAATGCTATTTTATAGTACACAATGAACGAGTGGCCATATACAATGAACAGTTTCAGACAAAAATCCCAAAATATACATATTTATACAACACTTACACTTCAAGCCAGTCCACAGAACAGACATAGAAAAAGCGTGTCCAAGACATAAGCAGAGCTACAGCCAAGCTAAAACGTCTTGGGACTTGTTAAAAACAAAATAATTCTGGTGAATGGATAATTGTTAAGATCGGCTAGATAACCTTGTGCAACCAAGCTGCAGCCAGTTATAAGGCCGATGGCCAGGAAATATTGCATTTTCTACTTGAGAATTAAAAAAGAACCCACTTCTTTCTGCTGAAAAAAGTACAACTTTGGTTGGTATTCATTTATATGCGTATCATCTTTGTGTAAATGCGAACTACAAATGCCAATTAAAAACAATCGTAGTAACGGTCAAAAAATGTTACGACATCCAATTCATCGGTTCAGTAAATGCACGCAAAGGTTGTCTATTGAGTGTATATATGATTCGCGATAGACTGTATACACGTTTGAGTGTACGTATTTGGGAGTGTAAGTATTTGTCACTAGTGTTAAATCAAAAAATACATCATGACTGGAGTCCAGACAATACAAGCATAAACTACTAAAAAAAGCTAACTATCTGTATTGTATCAACAAGCTAAACTTTATACAGAACGGTCGGAGCACCACGGTGAATACAATGTACATATCTTTTTACACGACTGTCTGGACTAGGTATATGCCAGTCTAGAACATGCATTTAACTATGTACACGTCACAGGCTGGCCAGATTACAATCTCAAGTGTTACAGCTATTTTAGAAGTTTGATGCAGTGAATTTACTTGAAAGTAGCTTAATAAAAATTCAATTACAAATGTGTACTTTAAGTCTTTAGGGAAGGAAATTATTTGCTTTCAAACAATCTGATGTTCAACAACAATAATACTAATATGGCTATAACATCCTTAAGCTGTTTTATATTTTCTATTGAGTGTTATTGTAGCCACACTACATGTTAACCATTTATAACAATAAGCATTGGTTTAACTATATGAATTGACAAGGTCTCAAACTGTCAATACAAAACAGTACTAACAACACACAACAAAGTGCAAAAGTTGCATTGTTTTTATAGTAAGAAAATATCTTAAAAGTGTGACATGTTACCAGGCGACATTTCATTTATTGCCAAAAAGTGCATTAAATCCCCCAAAATAAAGTAGGATTCAAGAGCTTCATACCCTGAAATGTCAATTAGCGAATACTCCCATACTCTCCCAAACACAAACATTATTCCATGAAGGTTTTTGAATTGCTTTTGGGAATATTTAATGGATTCTTACTGTCTTGGGACTTTACAAGAACTTGTTTAATTTTCTATGAGACAACATAAGATCAAGAAATCCATTTAATGTTGTGCAAGTTCTACAATCTGCCTCATCACACTTCCTAGTTGAAATCAGTACCAGCATCTATAAACTGTAAAACTGTTATTCTGGCCTCGATTGACCTGTTAAAAGCATGTACTTATTCTGAATTGTTTATTACTACATGCATAAGCAACTAAGAAAATAGACCCTGATCAAAAGGCCCCAGTAAAAACTGGCTGATCTGGGACTACAGTACTTGGTAAAGTTCGATCTATTCATGCCCAGCGGATCTAGAGTTTATATAGTGCAGTATATATGCAATAATCTGTAGGATGAGAAAATTGTACAGCGAGTTTATTCACAGAGATCACAGACTGACGGATTGATAGTCTGTACAGGTTTGTTCAAATAAAAATATTTACAGTATTTGTACACTTTTCAACAAATGCTGCTGGGTTTGTTAGGTATGGGTATCAGATAGTCTACAACATGCAGTACAACAGCAAAAAGGCATGGCAGAAAACAACCCCTCTAAACATAAGTGGCTTCCTAGTCCTTTTAGTTTGATTTTACTAAAACAACTGATATTGTTTATCTGTATTTAACTTCGACAGTCAACTGGCTTGTAGAACCTTTACACCTATCAAAATAAAATTAAGCCTTGTACAGAAATATTCTTGTTAAATGAGTTTTCATTTAACAATAATTCACTGCTTTGGCTGATTTGCATGCCATAAAAGACTTGTATTAGTAGCTAGGTGAAGTTCCTAGTCACATAAGGAATGAAGGGCTAGCTAGCCTTGCCATGCAGCTTCTGTTTGCTATTGGTAGTAGCATCCTCAGGGATGTGGGTGTAAATGTATACATGATGACTGGACAATGAAAACAATCTTGCAATACAGCAGATCATTGCCACCAAAAGAAATACAACCATTGATTGAGAGTATCATACAATGATCAATACAGGATGCAGGAATCTTTAAGTTAATTAGACAAAGGAAAACATAACATATTTAACCTTAGCACTGCTGTGTCAACACATCTAATTCTTTCAATTGGATTCATTAAAATAGTTCTGCAAATAAAGTCCTTGTCAAAAATGCTTTTTTTTTATTAAAAATTTAAACTATCTTTAGCACAAATTACCTTAATAATCACCAGTACATTTACAATTTTTAAGAAAGCATCTGCTTATTGTGATCAAGGTAGAATACAGTGATCTTCCTTAACAGTTTCTTTGTTGCTGTAGTTTGTTGTTGAGCTCAAAAAAGTTGAAGATTTGTTTAGCAGGCCTAGACAAAACTATTTTTTCTGATCCCATTAGACCTTTTTTCTTTTAATTCTTAATAATCAGAGAAAAAACAACAATAAAGATATTCTTACTTAAGGAACCTTTTTGAAAAGTTAATGTGTTTAAAATATAACTGACTTACAGGGTTCCTCAGCACCAACATTAGATTTTATCTAAACAAGACATCTTTTCTGCAGCTGTGTATCCTCATGATGGTAGTGCACATATTTGCAATGAATGGTAATTGTTAATTGCTGCCAATGTGCAATTAATTGCTGCTAACATGCAACCCTATCATTTTCATTATTTTTAAAAAATGATGTCCAAAATGTTATACAATGAAGCAGATTAAAAAATAGTCAAAGTTAAATCTGTGCCACTTAAATATTGAAGTTTTCTGCACTTACAGTCACTAGACAACATTAATAAGAATATGGGTGATAGCTGTGTTTAAAAATTCCAGAACACAGGCATACAACTTGAATCTGACAGCTTGAAAATGTGTTATCGGAGCACACAAATGTGAGGAAAAATACACAGAAAGGTTAAGTGATTACAAAATTACAAGCTAAGCACACAAAAAAACAATTAACAAAAAAGATTTACATTTCACTAGTAGCACTTGGAAATAGAATATACACAAAGGTGTTGAATATGTACAAAGATTACAAAGGAAATCAAAATTATGCAAAAACTTTCTTTTTTCAGAATTTACATCAATATCTGGGTACTTTACAAAAGAAGTGGCAGAAGGAAAAAAGGTTTTATGATCAACATTGGTCGAAAAACAAATAATCTTTATACAACATGAGAAAATTTGACAAGTTAAAACCTTGCCATTAGAGCCAAAGGTGACACCTGAACAGTTGTAAATTGAAGTGTACACTAGAACAGTACTCTGTCAAGAAAATGTTTACTAGAGATTGTGCTATTTACAGTCAATGTGAAAAAGTATTGAAAAAAAATATATTGCAAATGCCTACAGAAAACTCAAAATACTTGCACAAAATATTACACAGTATGAAATATGTGCATATGGTGAAATATAAACTTGGCTTTTTATATACAAAAAGAATTCCAGTACAAGTTACCTTTTTCTCTCGCAACATCATTCTGCTTTTAAGAATATTACAAAGACGAAAGAACAAAACAAACATATCTAGTGATTGTACATACAACCTTTTATGTTCTTGGGGTTTTACAACTGGAGGTTCAAGGGAGACAACCTAGACTCAGTGGACAATTTTACTTCACAGGGCAGTGTATATCCACCAGTTCTTACTAGAAACTCGATAGTTGCAGTGACACACCCCTATTGTCAGATCAAGGTGCCAACAACAGACCTAGTTTACAGGAGAAATTAAGGTATAAATTAGGACAGGTATCTCCCAAATGTTATCGACTACATTGTTGTGTAAAATATAAATCATTTGCAAAACAGTACATAAACTTTAGACACTTTGATTTTGCTCAGCAGACAGATTAAAGATCACAGTCAGAAGAATCAACATTAAGTCTTGATTCCTGCAATTTTTCTATGTAACTACCATAATGGCAGACAACTATTGAACCAGATGTTTGTACATGATGATTTATTTGAAAATATGTCCACGACATTTACGTTTTTTCTGCTTTAAATTTCCTTATTTTAAGTTACCTGGAGACACCTTTAAATTTGCATCCTACAAAGTAACTTCTAAGTTAATGATAAAATAGAAACAACCAGTTCTTAAAATAAAATAGAAACAGTCTGTTCTTAAAATTGAAGATTTTTTTAATGCATAAACAGGCCCTTTTGTCTAGGAAGTTGAGTCTTAAACTAATTAAAAAATACATATAGTTTTTCTTATGGAGAAATGTTTCATAACTATCAATCATATATGTACACTATTCTTACATAAATCTTAGCAACAACAATAGTTCAGTAACATAAGTAGTACCTTACATAAGGCCATACATGCATTTTGCTCCACAAAATGTATACAAATATTTACACAAATATTTTACACTGTTCAGATATAAGAATAATGGTAATGAAAGGGGAAATCAAACCCTTTAAAATACCACTTTGATACATGTATTGGAATTGCTAAAATCTGATGGTGTTCTTTTCTCACGGTGATATAAAAATTACCTTTTTTTTTATTTTTTAAGCAGAAACTTGACACAAAATGGTGGATTTAGTGCAATCTATGGAAGATCAAGTATTTTTAGAAATCCCTTTTAACTGCTGCTGTCATGTCATTTTCTAATAGAAATGTGAAAAAACAACAAACAAAAAAAAAAAAAAAAAAAAAAAACAATAAAAAGGTCTAAAAATATGCCATATTACAATGACCAAAGATATGGTTGAATGTGCTATGGATAACTACAACATTTAAACATTTGAACCTATCTTGGTAGTTTCTTTATGACAAAACATCTTCAAGATGTCAGTAGTTACAATGTCTGACTTTTCTTATTAACATTTGAGAAATAACCACAGCTTATACTTGTTATAAATTCTGAGTTTCCAATTAAATGTTGTTTTTTCTTCTTTGTTTTGTGAGTTATATTAATTACTATTTTATAATAACATGGAAATATTTCAAACATCCAAGATAACATACCTATCAGTACCAGTGATTTCTACAATATGCAACCTTATCTTATGATACACACATATGCTAGATTAAAAAAAACACAAAAACATGCAAGAAGAGCAAACAACAATAAAACAATATCAAAAGCAACACTTATAAAGAAACAAAGGAAAAAAAAACATCAAAGAAAAAACACACCAAAGTGCACACAGCTTTATATAGAAGTCTATAAAACATAAAATCCCACAATGACCACCTTTGTTTCTAGCCTGGTTGACATCTGACATACCACGGTCTAGATACAGATTTGTATAACATATTGATTATCAAGAATACAAATATCCAACAAAACTTATTTATGCTCACTAAATCATCCATCTTCACATACAGTACTAATGATTAAAATGATTGCAAAAACATGGAGATGATTAAACTGACCCTGATCTATTAAGCTTGCAAACTAGATTGAAAATGACACAATGACACTGAAACAGCGCTTTACAACATGAGATAAGGAACGACAAAAATGGATTAAAATGAAAAGTTATCAAACATGAAAAACATACCTAACATACACCAAGTGATAAATAACTTTCAATGCCAAATGCTCTATTAAAGTAAATAAATGATATGCATGGTTGAAAATTTACACTTGTGGTTCACTTGACTGGGTAAAGTAGTGTACGGGGTTGTTATGTCAGGTATGTAATAATGAAATGAGACATGTTAAGATGTTAACTAAATATCTTTATCTAAGCATCTTTCATTTAATCTACTGCAATGAATTCACACGAATAACACAACCCCTTAAGGCAATGACATCAAATCTCACATTCGATTTTACTAATTATTTATGTTAAAGCATTTATACATAACAGCCGGGTTGATAAATATGACAAGTGCTAAGTTTAACCAAACTGAGCAACAAACTACACACACACACACACACATTCTTCACATATTGGTTCTGAATTCCCAAAATGTTTGATTCAATGTATGTATACATGCATGTAAAACTTTGAACAGTCCGAGACCATTGTACATTGTATCGAGTGATTGTTAACTATGTTCATGTGTTTGGTTTTCTATGTATATATTTACATATAGCTACATATGTTACAAGTGTCTGTACAGATTTACAAGTCTTTGAATTGACTGAATGCTTGATATTTACTGTGGACCACAGAAGTCAAAATTTACAAAATGTCAGATTTTTTTACATAAATCTCCGTGGCAACAATTTGTTCCAGGAGAAGTTCATTATAAAAGGAAATACAAGATGCACAAATGTTACCCAAAATATACATATACACACAAAACAGGCTAATATGCACACAGTGTAATATTACTTACAGTGCAGCTAAATAGCACAAATATCTACATAATTCTTAAATCAACACAAGAAGAGATTGGTAGGTGAAGTGAAAAAGGTTTCATGCAAACAAAGTCACAAAAACAAATGCAGCAACATTACAACATATAAGATGAAAAACTAAGAAAACAAACCTTCAAAAACTATCTCAAAAAAGTACTTCAAATAGATGTTATACAAATGACAAAAAATCGTAAAAAGCTAACAAAAATCATCAACTACTCATCTATCTTGCCAATAATACAGGCATTAACACATTATTAGTGCATTTCCCAACATCGCATCATCATTTCGTCACAAATGTGTAGCTTACAAATACTTTGTTTCTTACAGTACATATGACCAAATTTGCAAAATAATCACATAAAGAAATTCCCAAGAACAAAATTCCCAAGGCTGTAACAATCATAGTCTTCATCTAGTAGAAATCTTCTACGCAAAATAATCCATCTTAAAAATGTATGTCTGCAAAATTGCATCTCCTCGGTCTTTGACAAATAAAACTACTTTTTTCACAACAGGTCAGCACATTACATGTTAACTGTAAGGCAAACACAGAGAAACTTCTAAATGTATGAAACTATCCATTGGCCTTGGCTCCTGTAATACCAATTACATCATCCTCACCTCAATTATCTTATGTCCAGGCTAGGATACACAAGAATAACGATCAATGATGTTGACATTCCTCCTACACACTTCTCACAAATGGGCAATTGCGAAAACGAAACTAACTGGCAATCACAGCATTGACCAGTCTATTTTGCCTTTTAAATTTAAGACATAGAAAAAACAAGCCACATAGAAAAACATGTATTGCTCCACTCTATCCACACTTTCTTTCTATGAAAACAAATAAAATTGTGTGAAATGGCCACGGCTCATGTTTTTATAGCCACTCTATTTAATCAACAGAGGCACATTTTAAAGCCAACCAACTACGATTTTCCAGCAAAGAAATTTAAACACCTGTCATCCTACCACACACTTAAAAACCCTGCTCAGATTTCACATAGCCACATGTATGATCTTGTTGCAGAGTGTTCACCAATCACTGCATGGCTCCGTTTGGTGGCATGCCGATGGGACCAAGGTCCGTGCTGTTCTTGAGGAGAAACTTTTCCAGCTTAGCCAGGATATGTTTGCCATAGGTGTACTTGCGCAATGAGCTGATGTGGGGGCGGATCTTATGCATGAGGATCTTCCGATGGGGTGGTTCAGCGACATCAATCATCTTTTGGACAACGTAGTTGGCAAATTGATCCTTCATCATGGTGTACAGGGCTCTGCAACACACGGTGGAAATACAAACTGTGTCACTATTAATGAACATTAACATACTAGTATATGAATTTCAGCACAGGGTCGAAATTTAAACTATGTAAATACTGGTAAAAGAACATCAACATACAAGGTTATGATGACATTAGTAAAAATAACAAGCAAAATCAATTTATCCCACTTACGGTGCAAAGGATTTTGTTGGTTGTAAAGAATAGGAAGAATTACAGCAAGAGAGCTATGTCACTGCTAATTGGTAATAATGGTTTGTTTTGTTTTTTGTTACATTACACTGCCACCATTATAGCAATAATGGCAATCTGAAGAAGGTAACACATTGAGTTGCATTGCTGAGAAATAGATATAATCTTTGGTATATGAAATAAACAAGTCAAACAGTGAAAGAAGCTGTACTGACCCATCATTCATGGAGCATACTTCCTCTATCAGACATGCTTTCTCCGCCCTCGAGGAGTATGTCACGCATTTCTCAACCACGTTGCTGGAACAGACATAACAAGAAAAATTTAATGACAAGAAAACCACATTCTCTAATCTGAATCCCTTATTAAAACACATTTTTTCAGTGTCCGTGTCCCTTATGAAAATATAACACATTTTACAATCTGTGTCCCTAATAAAAAACACATTTTCCAATCTATGTCTCTTGTGAAAACCATTTTATTCCTTCTGAAAAACTGGTTCATTAGAAGCTGATGATAACAATTCTGTAAAAAGTTTAATTTTACTTCTTTAACCTCATCAATAATTAAACAATAAAGCTCACTGACAACATAAAGCTTATTAACAAGAAAGAAATTAAGCTTATTAACTATTACAGAATGATGCTAATTAGCAAAGAAGCAAAAAAAAAAAAAAAACACCCCAAGACATTGCTAAAGGATCATCATGCTAAACGGCCCGTGTCTCTAGATATTGTTTTATCCTCGCTAGCAGGGATACCACTTTGTCACTTCTTACTCTCAATAAATATAGTGATGATACTTGAGTGAACAACACTGTGACTTTATTTAAGATTTCTTAAACTTTGCTACTGGCTTCTATCAAAGACTTCTGGGAAAACAACAATTAATAAATTAACCTGAAACTTAACTTTCTTCAAGGTTGACAAAACTTATGAATAATGGTATCCGACAGTTTTCCTGTATCAAATACATTAAATAGTATCTTACCTGTGTTTAGGGACTTTGTGAATAATTGCTTATGAACTTACATATGTAAGTCAAGACATTTTCAACACATTTGACCTCATTTGTCAGTACATATTGTGCAATTTGTGCAATAAATCTTTATCTATGTTCATTCTTTCTAAATCTATAAATACGTGTGATACGGATTTTGCTTAGTGTTTATTGGGTTTATGGTCCGACCAACACTATTTTAGTTATAAGGAGACATTGTCCACATGAAGCAGATATAGTGCTGCCTTCACTGTGTATAGCATGCTGTGAACACCTGTCATTATACCACACCTAGACACATTATCCTGAGAATGGGTCAACCAATCGTGGAACTAGCCTTATAATCGCTTGAGCATTAGCAAATGAGCTTTACCTCTACCATTTTCAACAACTGTCGCAGCCCGGGATCAAACCCCGGGCCTCCTGTACCTGGAGCTGAAGTTTTACCAGGTGCGGTCACACAAACCTTTAACAAGTCCACAAAGAATGCACCCTATTAAGTATTTATGCAAAGACATTATTTGCTAAAAGGTTTAAGACCAGGATTTATTCATTTTTGTTGAAAAAAAATGATGTTTTTTCACATCATTATTTTCAACATACAACATATATAGCTTTTAGCTATGTTTCACTGAAGATCAGAGATGGTTCCCTTTGTCAAGAATATTTATGCTAAATAGATATTAACCCTTATCATGCTAAGCGCGACCACAGGTCAGTTCTGCATACAGCCAGTCCGCACTGCTAAGCGCGACCTACACTCGCGCTCGGGGGTGGGTGCATTTTCGAGATCCCCATTCATTTAAAACAATGTGACAGTTGTGTGCGATGTTGGATATAGCTGTGTATATGATGGGGTGACGCTATGGTCTAAAAATATCACCCAATCATATAGTTCCAAAAGGGGAACAAAGGTTAAATTTCAAAGTTCGCATCCATAAAAAAAGATGGTGGCAAGTACGAGATCACGTTTGACAGCTGAGCAGGTTTTAGAAGAATTATTTGAAGATAGTGACTTTAGTGGGTCTAGTGATTTGGAATATAATGATGAGGATTGTGATTTTGACCAATTGATGCAACAGATAAGTGATTGTGACCCAATTGTGCATGAAATTCCGATGGAACAATCGTCAAATATACGGAATGTTGACATGGCTGCCGATGTTGCATATGGCTGGACTTCCACTGATGATGTGCCTTTAGTGATGCCATTTATCTGCGAAAGTGGACATTCTGATTCATTATCTAACTCCCCAGAGCCTTTTGACTTTTTCAAGATATTGTTTGATGACGAAATGTGGACAAGATTGTCAGACCAGACCAACCTTTATGCTTCACAAACATTGGCTACGAAGCAAATGAAGCCTCAAAGTCGAATGACTAAATGGACGCCAGTAACTGAGGATGAACTTTGTTTTATATGCATTTTATTTCTTAACTATTCTACAGACAATATATATGTAATTGTAATAGATAAATTACTATAAGAATGTTACAAAACCAATTAAACCAAAGTTAATTGAAATCAGTTCTTTTTTCTGTTGTTATTGTTAAATAAACACTGTCAATTATTTGATGCAGTATTTAATATATTGATAAAAGTGGAATCATTGTTTTCTTTGTTTTATCCCCTTTTCAAAAAGCATAAGGTTATGTATGGTTTTCCTGTAAAATCTTATTAAAATAAACATATAAACACCACACCCCCTACTTCGCACAGCCTTACCTGGCCCAGCCTAATTAATCTAGCAGTGGGCTAGGCTTATCAGGCCAATGTATGTAGCATGATAAGGGTTAAGGAATAATGCTCAAAGACATTGAAACCTCAAAAAAACTATAAAGCTCAAACAAGACTGGTCTCACCTGGCAAACTTGTGTTGACTTAGGACGAGGACCTTTCCTCTCATCTCGTTAACAATCTTGGATTTGTCGTCAGGTTTGCCATGCTCCAGGACATGCTGTATGACGTAGTTACCATACTGGTCCTGCACGAGCCGCTCCACATGCTCGTGTAGTTCCTCCAATATAGGCTGCGTCTGCTCCTGTGTGCAGTGCTCCAGGATACGCTGGATCACTCGGCAACCATACGGGTGCGTTGACAATGTGAACACCTGCACACCCAGCAGTTGCAAGTTATAGTGAGTTTTTTATTTTTATTTTGCAGAGACACATTTAGTAATTACAGCAACGTTCAGCTACTATAAATGGAGTAAGAACCCAGATGAATGTGTGTAACACCAGTGCATGGAAGATCAGCTGGAATACCCCTCCTCTGACGTTTTTGCACCAAATGGGACTCAGACCGCCATGCGGTGACGTTCCATAGAGTCAGAGGGGGTATTTTCCCAAACACTTCTCACCAGACAACAGGTGAATAGTATGATATACAACAGAGAAGCTCTATATTATGAACATGAGTTTCTAATCTTTGTTATTGTGGATACATAGCAACACAACATAAGAGTTCCCGGTAAAATATTTGTTGAGTGTATATCTGCTCCTCCAGCCAGGTGTATAGCTCATTAAACAATCAAATATGTAGTATACTAGTCACATTAATTTCAAGCAGTGTTACATATGGACATAAAATGCATTCTCTATTAATATAAAAATAAAGATGAATGCAAGAAAAAAAATGAGGCTAAAAATGTTGAATCAACTATCCCGCAAAAGTTTTGAGATTTAAAAAAACAACATGCTTTTAGGAGAAGCCCTTAATCCTTATCAAACTTTATGTATACTGACCTGTCCCTTGAATGCATCAATGATGAACTGGAGTTGCTTGGGTTCTACACACTCAATACACTTCTGGACGACATGATTACCATTTTGGTCTTTGACACACTTGGCAACATGGCCATCCAGCTCCTTCACTATCTCAACCTGCACACGATGGAGAATGAAATGATAAAAATGGATCTATTACACTTTAAATATAAAAGTATTTTGAAAAAAGATGTTTTATTAACCCCTTTTATTTCTTATAAAAATCTATTGCTAGCGAGTATCTTTTTTTTACTTTAAAGCTTGACTTTATCAGAAGTAAAATATTTTCATTATGAGGTCAAATGAGTTTGATAAGAATAGCAGAAATGCATTTTCGATCTTCCATTGCCAATTTTGGTGTAAAGTTTTACTTTGTTACTTGCATAAATTCAACGTGTAAGGAAAGATCCAGCATTTTTCATCAAAAGTTGTAAGTTCTAATCGACGAGACATTAGCTCCAAAAAACATTTCATACGTAAGTACAAGTTTGATTGTTTTTAGATTCTTATTCATTAAATAACATTTTCATGATTTGACACTTAAAATAATAGTCAATTTTGATAAAACTGTAACCTATCTGATATTCATGTTTTGCAAAAATTGGTTTTATCAATATTTCTCATCATTATGTTATGTTTTGGGGTTGTTGTTTTATTTTCAACTTTTGACAACAGCAATTTCTAGACGTTTCTAATAGCTTGTGTACAGGTATGACAACTTCTGGCTGTATGAGAATTGTATATTTTCCTATATCCTAGACCAAGGAATCGATTGGTCTTTGTTTTTATTCTTTTATTATTTCTGTTTTGCAAATATTATTTTTCATCAGCTCATGATTACGAGGGGCATTTATAAAATATTAATCAGTGTGGCGCTTGAGTCGTATACAAAATATTTCTGCAGAAATTGTTAGACCAACCCTTCGAAGTATTCCCCTTTGACTTGGATGCACTTTTCCAAGCAATGAATCCAATCGGAAAATGCTTTTCGGTAGCTCTCTTTAGGTATAGCGTTTAGACACTGGAAAAGCATGCTGCCGACGTTATGCCGAGATTCAAAACGTCGACCTCTCATGTAGTTCTTGATAAAAGGATTCAACCAAAAATCGCACGGAGCAAGATCAGGTCTATATGCAGGGTGTTGTAAAGTGCCAATGCTGTTCTCAATAAGATACGACTTTACCACCACTGACTTGTGGGCAGGTGAAGAAGCTTGATTCCGAGTACACCGGTACGGGGACAGGATGCAGTATAGTGGCTTACAACAGCAGAAAGAACCAAATCTCTGTAAAATATTCAAGTAACACTCCTGCCTTCTGGTATAGGAATTTGAGCCACCATTCCCTGGCAATCAAAAAATAATGCACACATAATGCATTTTGAGGTGCGAGCTCTACGGGCAACTTGGGGCCGTTCGTCATTTTCACCGACCCACACCTTATTTTTTTCTTTACTGTCAGGCTCATAAAAATATACCCATATTTCATCGCCAGTCACAATTTCATTCATGCGGTTTTGGTCAGCATTCTTGTATATATCGAGCAGCTGTGACGCAATTCACATGCGCTCCCATTTTTGGTCCTCAGTGAGAAGGTGGGGTATCCACCTGGCGCAAACCTTACGTAGCTTTAACACGCGAGTCAATATTTGAAAAATCGATGACCAATTAATGCCACATAAATTATTTATCTCCTCCACTGTACAGCGGGCATCATCTTCCACAGCTTTTTAACAGCGGCAATATTTCCGTCAGTCATTGTAACTGGATGGCCAGGACGGGCCTCATCTTTTATCGCCTCTCTACCGGAGGTAAATAGACGAACCCATCTTCTAACTGTGGCATACGATAGGGCACTGTCCCCATAAACTTTGTCTAAGTCTGATTTAATATCAGGTGCAGCAACACCAAGCAATGCGCGTATTTTACAATACGCTCTTTGCTCATCTTGAGAATTGTTCTCATTATCTGCCATTTTGAACTGCAGTGTGCCTGACCGTAGTCGATTCAAGTGAACATTGCGCTCACTGTATAGGTTTTTCCCGGTTTCCTCGTGCACGTAACTGTAGAGGAGAGTCTAATCTTTCCATACATGTATAACATGTATCAATTACGCTCAGATTAATGTTAAAAAATCGCACTGATTAATACTTAATAAATGCCCCTCATATTAATAATAGATTCTCAACTTCAGATTTCTTCACCAGACATAAGTGACGCAGAATGACCCAGTTTCCATTGCCCTATTCCAGTTACCTGCATGTCTGGGGGTATAGACTCTAGAGCTTTCTGTATGACCCGACAACCGTACATCTGCAGCGCAAGGGGCAGCACATGACCTCTCAACCTCTGGGCTAGGGTCTGCTTTTGGTCAGGGGTGCCAAACTCAAAGAACTTCTGAATCACATAGTTGCCAAACACATCTGTCATTAAGCTGTATGCCGCAGACAGGATCTCATTAAACACCATGGCCTTCTCCTGCGGGGTGGCCCGTTCTAGTTTCTGCTGGATAAACCTGTGTAGAGAAATATAAGAGTGGTTTTGGCAAATGTGTTCCTTCAGAACCTAAAACCATAGCTGAATGGAACATTAAAAATGAAATATACATTAGTAATGGATTTACTGCAGCTCAAACAAAATAATAACTAATGTCTGTCATTAATTGTATTTCACAAAAAGATGGGAAGTTTGATACTTTAAGTCACTGATACGGTTAACTGAAATGTCAACCTTAAAAAGTGGCTTGATCACAATTGGTCAAACAGCCATTTCTTTAGTTGTTAAAAATGGATCTACTTTTAATTTATTACCCTCGATTCAAAGTATGTAAATAATCTTCGGTAAACTTTAGCTATTTTAATCCCATTAAGTTTAGACTGAAAAAGCAGTATGCTTAACAAATAGAACTATCACTAAAGGAGATGAATACCCTCACATGGGTGCTTGATACTGGAACTGGTTAGCTGAGAATCTACGGCATACGGTAACACAAGAAACAAGGACATATGTAACAGTGAACTTGACCCAAGCCGCCCCATTTTCAATTCCAAACATCGATTTCTAAGAAGCTACCTACACAGCAAGTTCCATAATAATACCTCATTTCCTAACTAAATTCACTGTGCAGTAACCATTTTTCTATTTTCAGTAATAGTGACCTTGACCCCACTTTCAACCCCAAGTGTTATCTTCACAGAAGCTACCTATGCAGCAAAGTTTATCATAATATCTCATTCCTAACTAAAGTTTTTGAGTCGAAAAGTTATGTTTTCTTTGTAGTAACAGTGACCTTGACCCAACCTTCCCCAATGTTGAACCTGACCTGTACCTTGTGATGTTACACATGTGAAACACAAATTGTTTAAATCTGTGAAGCCTTTCATGTTTTATCATCTGAAAACCTTTATTCTATTTTTAGTATGGGACCTTATCATTGACCTCACCATCCCCAAAGTCGAACTTGACCTGTATCTTATAACCTTATACCTGTGTACCAAAAACTATTTAAATCTGTCAAGACTTACGTAAGTTATTGTCCAGAAACTGAAAACTGACAGACCCATGGACAAGCTCACTCCTATATACCCACCCATTCAAACTTCGTGGGGGTATAAACAGATAAAAAGCAAGCAAAGCCCAAGTGACAAAAAAAATTGAGGGGCCAAAGTTTGTGAAAGAGTATTAATGTATGTTGGTCCTTTAGGAACATATCAGCACTTTCTAACTTTTATCTCCTCAAAACTAGGCATATTAGTCATTAATTGTGCACTGTCTGGCTTAATAAAGATGGAGAAAATAACAGATAATCTAGCACCCCTTCTTACCTGGAGCCATGCTGATCCTGTGAGAACTCCACCACATGATTGACAAGATCTTTCAGCTGTAAGTTTGGGATCCGGTTATTCCTGAAGTCCTCCAGGAGGCGACTTCGCCCGGTCACCTCCTTGGATATACTGCTGCAATCAGAAGGAAACGCCAACATTAATATCACCAGATTGGTTGACAGTTCCTAGACTGTCAAGTGTATTGACACAAGATGATTTATTCCTAATATATATCCGTGCCTTTGGTTTTGTGATACAGTTTGTGAGCACCAGAGCATGGCATGAATTTAACATGCCAACTACAACCTTACCCCTGTAGAGTTAGTCAGTTTTGATTTAAATGAAATATTTCAAGTGCAACTTCACAGTTTTGTTGTTTTCTAAGGCTAGTTTGTGGCTGAAATTTGGCTCCATTTCTGATTTTCAAAAAAAAAATGTATACATTTCCCCCCCTTCAATGCCTTTCCACTTTGCAAATTTTAAATAATCTGTGTTTTCTCTAACTCTTAACATTTATATGAATTGTGTTCCATTTTCATTACATGCATAGTTAAAAAACAACAACAAAAATTCAAGTTACATTGTAATTAAGCTTATTCGACATAAAACACAATAATAATGACATGTACAGTACTATAAAGTAGTGTTTAGCATTTCCCTACATAGCCTTTGAATGACACTTTTCTCCTCTTGAAGGGCCCCGCCACATCCCCCTCATGAAATCATGAAATGGTGCCTTGCTTTCTGTGCACATTTAACCATTTTGTTTCGTTCTCAGTAATCTTACTTTATCTATCATAATAACAGACAATATGAAATATGTTTTTAAGCAAAAGATATTTTGTTATATTTCAATTATCAAAACATACAAGGCTAATTTCTTCTTTCAAAACCCTTGACAAGGGATCTTATAAATAACCAGAACAAAATCAGATAAATAAGGACTCAATAAGCAACAGTTGCTCTTCCTTACTTGCGTGAGGGCATGGTAGATCTTCCTGGGAACAGAGAGCCAAACAGGCCCCCAGATGTGCCCACAGACCCACTGCGAAACTTGGCCTCCGCACCTGGTGCAGCATTGTACAGTCGACCACTTGTACCAAGGCCTAGAGTTAAGGGGCAAAATAACAGTTAAAATAAACAGAAATAAAGTTTAGTTGATATAAACTGTAGTCTTTTGTGCAGTCAGCTTAAGGCCTGCACTGTTTGAGAAGATAATAATGGTGACTCATCTATCATGCCTGAGTCTGAGGAAATAATAAAGGTGAATCATACAGCTCCCCGGCCCCCTCTTTTAGTAACCTTGCTCAGAACTAAAGACCATATTATTTGCAAAATGAGTAACGCAAAAAACATTATTAACCCTGCCACTACAGATAGGATTCTCAAATTGGTCTTAACAATCAAAAACATGAATACCAACCAATACACAAGAGAAAATCTTACCTGAGAGTGGAGGCGTCATGGACTGTCCTGGCTGTACAAGACCCATTGGTCCAGCGGGGGATCCGAGGCTACCAAGGGAACCATAATACTGATTGATGGGCGTCATCTGACGAGATTTAAAGTCCAGTGAGTCACGTCTCTGACCATTACCCAGACCTGGATGAAGATTTTATTTAGTTTTTGAAACATAAGAAAAAAGTGACACAATCCAATCTGTAATATTACTGTGATTGAAAACATGAGCAACAGGCACACCATTGGTCAGCAACAAACCCCTTTCAAATTTTTTTGTGTTGTTGGCACAACTGGTTTTTATCCAAAATTTTACGGGATGAGGAGTTAGTTGAGTTACAAGTCGTTGAATACCTATTGTGTTATGGTCACCCAATAGATGACAGGGACACTCTATGGGCAAAGCATGAAGTAATCAAGTTTCGGCATATTGTCATTGACCAGAAAGAGCGATGTATGCTACAGTTTAGCAATGTCTTTGTTAACTGTGCATGTAGTTTGAGCAATTAAACAAAATGTTTTTTTTTATATTTAATGAATGTAGCATTAAATACATTCAAATTTCCATAGTAAGTATATTCAAGTGTACCAAAATCATTGGTTCCTAGCGCTGCCTGCATGCCACTACCCAGTCCGCCGAGGCCAGAGTTGCCATAGTTACTCTGCTGGTTGAGGCCTGCAGTGATGGGTGTGAAGAGACTAGAGGAGACCTGGGTGTAGCCCATACTACTGGGCTGGCTGTAGCCTATTAAGAAAGAGGAACATTGAAAAATTAACATTTATGATTATACAGTTAAGATGATTTTCATTTTCATTTTTTTTTAACATGACCAATGTAAAAACCAAGGTTTAAGATTGTTAGCATGTTTATTCTTTTAAATATTGATCAAAGGGGAACTTATATTCATTTTTTTTTTTGCCAACTTAACCTTTTACTTTACTGAACAAATACAAAAATAGGGCAATGTTTTTCATGAGAATGTAAATAGATAGTTTTCATGTGATGTCATCGACACTGATAAGACAGTTTAAGACAGCCATCTTTGTGGGCAGAAGCTATTGAAGGCCGAAATCGGGAAGTATGTGCTGTATTAAATTCACAACTGTGTTTTTATTTGCAGTCTATTTTACTGAATTTTATATCAACTTAAACAGCTTTTATAAAGTATTTAAAATATCAAAAGTTTATTTTGATAGTTTAAAAGGTTAAAGAAATACAACCGAAAATGATACACTTTTCATTTTGTTTTAAGGATGAGCCAATAGTTTTATTTATTTCTGTGTATTAATTCCATGTGCATTTATCAACTGTAAAAATATTGTATTCTAAAAATATGAATTTCAAGAGCATTCCAATGGTGTGTAGCTTTTAATTTTCGGACCACAAATGAAGAAATTACAAGAAAATAAAATTTACCCTTCTATACAATTCATATGAAAATTCCTTGAAGTTACCATCAAAGATGGCTGCCAAGATAAGGGATTTTCACAGATACAAAGTTCCAGCTTGTTTTTCACTGTCTCTAGTCAGAAACTAAAATTGCACACAAGATTACAGTGTCTTTTAGGAAATTACCATTTATGATTACAATACCTTTGCACCAAAGCTTTTCAATCTTCTCCTAATATTAACCCTTTCACTCATACAGTTCTCCTAAATAACCATATGCCTAATGCATAACCAGATGGCTTATCAGGCCACCTGGCATGCATAGGTAAACTGGTGACAAAGGTACCTCAGGTTCATAGAGCATTATTGGTTTTGTGTGGGAAGCTGACAGTAGTTATGTTTAAGCTATTTTTTAAGCTAGGATGAGTTATTTAATCATATTTATGTAATTAAAAAGTTTATTCAGAAATAATTTTTCTTTATGATGATATACTTTTCATGCATTTGAGGTTATATAAATTGTTAGAAGAAAGGTTTGAATAAAACAAAAGAAATATGTCATAGACAATTTCTTTATTTTATGTTTGAAATATTCATTAATTCCTATTGTTCCCCAAACCAGAAAATTCTGACTCAGTGTCACTACCAAACAAAATATCATAAGCATCAGGCATACTTCTGAAACAAGATAAAGTGAGACTATCAAAAAATATTATCAAACAATTTGTGTACAAGATCTTTTTTCAATAGGTGTTAACGATGCAGCGATTAGAATGCTAATGAACGAGGCAATCAATTGAAGCTTAAATACCTTCCAAGTTGATCCACAGAGCAATAAAACATTTTGCCCCTTTCATTAGTCAGTGGGTTTTATGATCCAATGCTGCCCCGAAGCAACAGGGGGTTCCGGTGAGTCGGCAAAACTTTTCAACATCAAATACTTCACTTCCATTTATTGTGAAGGAAGCGGATGTTTATTACATCGGCATACTCGGTTTTTACTGTAAGGCTGACCATGTGAGAGTTGTTGCGGTTTAGAAATGGTAAGATTTGCCAGCGAGTGTAAACAATGGAAAATTCCATTAGGGTGCTCTACAAACTTAGCAAATTGTCACAATTTTTTCAGAACAACCCCCCTTTTTTATTCACTAAATGTATAAATAAAGGCTTAATCTTACTGAATAAAGATAAAAGAAAGACTTTACATGAAGTATTCACTTATGATTTTGCACTTAACTTTGAGGGCGTAATTTCGCCAAACTATGTAAATGATAGCATAGCGTAAAGTCGCCAAAGCATGAGCCTGACGCACAACGCCAAAGATCGCCAAACTATTAGCCTGACGCACAACGCCAAAAATCGCCAAACCATGAGTGAAAGGGTTAATAGAATATAATATCACATTCAAGAACAATGTAACCTTGACCCACCAACAACACAATCTACCCATGCCAACTGTTCCTCCTCAGAGTAACAAAAGGTGGACACATAGACTCAATAGATATTGATGAAAAACATTTCCCTGTTGTAAACATGACTGACAACCAATATTGGATAAAACCAAGTGAAGGGTGTAAGTACCAAGTGTGTTCTGTTGACTATTGCTGCTGCTACTGGAGAAGATAGGTGGAGTGGTGGGCATCTGTTGGGGCTGGGTTGTCAAGAGGCGCAGTGGATTGCTGCTCATGTTGGGATTTCCACCTGTGGATACAATTATACAGAGAAATGACCAGAACTTTGTCAAGGGTTTTTGATACAGTAGCTGAATTTTACCAACCTAAAAACCTGCCAACATTAATACCAATTTTTTGTTTGTTTATTGTTGTTTATTGTCCAACCAACATTTCAGTTTTTTGATGACGGTGCCATGTCAACCAGTCAAGGAATAACCCTGATATTTGCTTGAGCCTTAGCATGGAAGCCATACCAACACCATTTTGAACACTTCACTATGTTGTGGCCCTGGATTGGACCTAGAGCCACCTGTACCGGTCAACATTCTTTTAAATAGGTTAAACTCAGTCCAATAAACACAGGATTTGCTTAAAGTCGATTAAGTTAAGTGCAATGCATTTTTTGTAGCTGTGTGGTTACCTTGCTGGTTGCCTGCGGAGACCAAGACAGGTGCTGGAGAGACGAGTCTCATGGACGCCCCAGGGAGACCACGAGGGTTACCCATCACCAACTGGCCGTTCTGGTCATAGTAGGCGGGTGCCAGTATCTGGTACTGCGCTCCTGTAACAGATGAGTACCAATCATGCCATGCCTGAGTATGTTTTATATTCACAACCATATATCACATTATTAAAATTGTTCTCTAGTGGTAATAGGTGCATGTACAGTCAAACTAAATATTTGAAGAAATACAAAAAACTGCTACATATATGCATTGTACATATATGGAATGTGCTTATCAGCAAATTTACATGAATACCAAGAAAACAAAACAAAGAAACAATACATGTAATCCTATACAGAGACAAAGCACATAGGTGATACATGAAAATAACACAGGTGTGAAATACATGTTGCATAACCACAAGCATGGTGCAAGTATCACGTTTCCCATTTTGCAAAGAACCATTTCACGTAACATTCAATCCACCTGATATAATCACACAGCTAATGGCTTGTACATCTACCTGACAGGCAACATTACTGGCTGAATAAATTGGTGCAAAGAGAAGGATTCATAACAGGACTGCCATTGTCTTGACTGTTCACACCTTAATGAGCGTGTGCCTCATCAAACCTATATGATTACATGTGGTGATTTTAATTCTTTTTCACACCTCCAAAGTGTCCCATCGAATGTTTATCAAAATTAAATGTGCAGTAAACATGTTGAAATATTGACAAAGAACCAGAAAAAACATGTTGCAATGAGAAAGATGTAAGCACATTGATGCATTAAAGACAAAAACATTAAATGTAGGAGCTAAAGTTGTTACTTCAAGATCATCATGACAAGGGAAATGTACTAGTCCATTGCTGAGCCAGCAAAGGTTCATTGTACCAGCAATGCCAGATTGAGAATTTAACAAGTGGGAGCAACAGAAGGCAAAATATTCTTTTTTTATATACAGAAAAAAGTTCTCTTTTTTATTACAAAACATAAAATACCTAATGTTAAAAGTGTGTGAATATGATTTTAATATATATTCTATCAATGAACAATCATGGCTAAAATTGAAATTGTGGGAATGCTGATAAAATGAAATCCTGTATTACCTGCATACGCACCTTGTGTGGGCATCTGTTGTGCCACCTGGGAACCAGAGTCACTCTGGCCGGAAGGGGTCATCCTGCCAGACCTTCCCTGCTGCAGCTGCTGGAGTCCCTGGGGTGTCTGCTGCCCTGCAGCCTGGATCAGGTTTGCTGGGTAGATCCCCCATGGGGTCTGGACACTGTAGTACTGAGGGTGGATCACTGGGCCTACATACAGGGAAGGAAATGGAGGGAGATATACATAGACATACAGTGGTTCAGTGCTGGCATGTTAGACAAGTCTGTTGTATGAAAGATGAGGTTGTGTTATACAGAGTTGACCATTGGTTATATGTGGATTTTTTCGACAAAATGACACCTACCGAGTATATATGAGCGAAGATCCTAATGTTATTGGAACAGTTAACTGGATATATTAAATAAATGTGTAACAAATATTTAAAAGTTAACATAACTTAAGTAAACTGTGACAAGACTAGGTACAAGCACAGATATTCAGGTCTTCCTTACATGTAAGTAGACCCATTTTGTCAGAAGAAAAAAAAGCTCAAGAAGTGTAGTATAGGATGCTGGGTCACTGGTTATATATGCTGCCATTCTTATCCTGCTATGCACAAGTTGACCAGGCTTTGGTAAATAGTGAAGATTCAGACCAACATCAGACTGATCATGATCTAACTATTTGCTTAGTCTGTATTTATAGACATGTTAATAAATGTATCTGATGGTTAAGCAAATAATTAAGAATTAATCCTTAGTAGTTATCAAATTAAGCATGATCAATGATCAGGGCATGATCATGTTGGTACCATTTAAATTCAAGTTATAACATATAGGAAGCCACAACACAATAAGCAACATGCAATAAACGTTTAAGAGTCCCCACCCATTGACATAGATGGTGACCTGGGTTAACAAATGCCCCCCCCCCCCCCCCCCCCCCCGCCAATAAACAAATAAAATACAAATCGACTTTAAAGTTATATTAAAGCTGCTTACATAGAAAATCAGACTAAATGAAGAAATATATACCTGTGTTTTACTTCTTAAAGTAATCATTGTAGAAAATGATTGCCTTGACTGAAAGACTTATTTCTTTGTAAATCATGTTTATTATTTAATAATGTTAAAAATAAAATAAGCATATCAAGAAATGTTAAAATGCAACAAATTACACAATACATCATTATCACATTAAAAAATATAACAAAAGTCTAGAAGAAAGATATTAAGAAAACAAGAACAGATAAATAGAAAGTATATGAATAAATACACCTTAAGATATCTTCAGATATCCTTCTTAAAATGATTGGCTTCATAACTGATTAGCGTTTCCTACCTAAGATGCCAAATACCAGGCTCATGACAAAAATAATTATAATCAGGGCCATGAGATTGCATGTCTTAATATTTGAATTTAATAGAATAGTTTTCATTACACAACTTAGATTTTCTGAATTTATTTTTACTTAGAAAAGTTAGATTATTATAATTGAGTTTATTGGAAAATTACCAATTAAGAGTGGTATAAAAAAGACCACCAACTCTGAGCATTAGTAAATATATAGGATCCCATATATGAACTGAACATGCAAGTTAGCCAGTTAAACACCACAATGAAACATGTCTGCAGAGTTTAGAGAGAAATCAACAGCAAGCACATAGTGTTGCTCAAGCCAATAAAACTGTGAGAAAACGTAACAGAAAATGTAAATAATAAAGTAGAGAAAACATAAAGGACTTTTTTCTTACAGTATATGAGTAAAATTGTGTTAACTTAAGAGATTTGTCAAGCTCATATAATTTTTCATTTTTATAAATCTTACTGGCTTTAAATTGGCAAGAAAATGCTAGAACACACTACCAAAAGAACAGCAAGATACGATATGTTAGCCCTTTTAAACCAAGAATTAAAAGGAAGTTGCTCTTGCATGCATTAAAGCTAGCTATGTTGCTATAAAATAATTGATCTTCAATGTAATGGATTAGGTCAAGACAGAGACCATGATAGATTATGTTTAGGGAAAAGAGAACGGTGATGGGCTACTTAGCAGAATAAAAAATATAAGTACTGTATTTTGTGTGTAATGGCACACCAACACTTGATAGGTCATACAGCTGCGATTACAATAAAAATTAACATTTATGCATTCTTGTAGAACGCGTTAAAATTTAAATGGATGTTAAGTATGTATAATCTCCCGCCCAATTATCAGAGTTTCTTGTTCAGAAGAGTAAAAATCAAATCACTCAGGCCTTCATGATTAAATTATACCCATCTGAACTCAAAACAGAAACTTAAAATCTATTTCCTAAACAGATATACATATTCTTATTTTCAGTATGTTTAATGAAGGAACTAAATATTTTGTAGTTTTTACCCATTAAGTGCAAATATCAACAGCAATTACATGTGGTAACGTATGATAACGTATTAAATACAAGAAAAAATGGGAACAGCAATTACGATACCTGGAGGTGTCCACTTGAAGCTACCATCACTGTGTATAGCATGTCATGATACAACACCCTGTCACGTTATCTTAACACCAGACATCCAGTCTTGGAATTACCCTTGTATTTGAGCAGTAACAAGACTTTTATACCACTACTATTTTAACAACTTTGGTATGTCATGGCACGAGATCCAACCTCTGCCTCCTGTGGGAACTGTTTGCAACCTCTACTGTGTCCATAAATTGTATTCACTAAGTAAATATTTTATACTGGAAGCAGGTGTGCTGAGAATAGGGATAATGGAACTTTAAGTCTAGGTAGAACCACTAGCACACCACTAGTTCTGGTAGTTGGATTGACAGAGAGAGCTTATCCATTCTAATGTGGGCATATTTTTAATCTATTGTGTTTTCTTAGAAACTGCTGCCCAAAGCTGTAGGTACAGTTTCTGACACTTGAGTTAAACTATAATTTTCAAGCAGTAACCAATATTTATTAATTTATAACAATAGGAGGATAAGGATGTGTATTTATCAGTATCGTTAAGTTGCTTGTTTTTGTTTATTCCTGCAGGGTAGAATAGCTTTAAACCTTTACAGGATCTCCAGACAGACAAAGATTTTGCTTTCTTACAGAAAGCAGGTAAAAAGCCAGATGGAGAAAGATATAGACACTTAAGGAAGAAAGCTAAAAGGCCAAATGTCAGAGATGTTGGGCAACAGTGGAAAGAGAGCAAGTAATTGTTAGAAACCGAGACATATTGGAAGATCCTGGAGTTATTGGCAGAACCATCTCCTGACCTGTCAGCATGAATCCAGTCATGTAAAGGGATGGAAAGGGTAGAATACAGAAAAAGGAAAGAAAAGAAAGAGAACCAGAAGAGAAGAGGAAGCTATCAGACCAACTATTATCTCCTGAATTATGCCAAACGTGTCGGTATAGGAAAATGTTAGATGTTAGATGCAACTACCATCTTGTGATTCATCAGATATATGCTAATGGTGGAAAGATAAGATATAGATTGAGAAAGACAGAAAGAGGAAAACATTAAGATAGATACTGGTGCAACTACTATCTCCTGACCTGCTAGCTGTATGCCAACGGTGTAAGGATCCTGCCCAAGTACAAAGGGTGCGGCGTTAAGAGCACCGTTCATTCCTAGACCAGAGAGAGAAACAAAGTCGCAAAATAATCAACAATCACAGTAAGCCATGCAAGAAAATAAATGAAAAACATAATGAAATAACTGTTTGTTTTAATACAAGAAAAGGGCCAAACTGAATAAAAACTATTTGTGCCATTGGTGGCCATTTTGTTGGACATAGTAAAATGTCAGAAGGGAGCAATATTGAGTTGATGCAAGGCCATCAAGTTTAAGTTCTCTTATTCTGCAGACACTACTTCCACCAGAGTACAACACACAATCTGATTGTTTCTTCATTCTTAAGTACAATGGGAAAATTGATTAAGGGGATTTAAAAAGAGTTTTTATTAAACAGTATAAAATAACTGACATTTATTAGGATGCCTATGAATAAAAAACAACAAATGAACAGATTGTTACAAGAAATATTATTTTGGGATTTAAATTATGATTCTAAATTATATTTTGTTTCTATTGGGTTTTTAACGAAAGTTTGGAAGAAATACTTTATTCCATCTGGGGACTGACACACCAGCAAAAATACAAATTAGGACTTGATATTATGTGCCAGAGTTTCTTTCAATGCTGTCATATCTCGTGTAAATAAAATGAAACTCTTGTTTTGTTCTTAGTCTGCCAATTCTACCAATCCTATGTTAGCCCTGAATTATTCTACCTGCAGCCCTACTGGCTGGTATGGGATATCCACAAGGCCACCAATGACACAATAAACAAACACAAAGTATAGGGAAACATGCACACATTCATCAATCTACTTTCAAGCTTAAGACTGGCTTTTATGTGTAACCTTCTCATAAAATAAACATGAACAAAAACATTAAAACAAATTTCGAATGATATATTTTTCCAGAACCTAAAGTTAACAGTTTTCTTGTCTTTATTTACAACATGTATCACGTAACAAAATTTACCAACGTGCGTGGGCACAGTAATCTTTCTTAGTATATTGTATACATACATATGAAGTAATAAGACAAAATGATGAGATGCAATCTATAAAAATTGCCATTCACAAATTGAAAGCTTGTTTTTCCAAATAACAAATAAAAAAAACTACAGCAATCATCTCCAATTTTCTTTAACCAAGTACCACGATAAAAACCCAAAATGGTTCCAACTCGATGATAGACAAAGACTTGCGAACCTAAACAAATACTTTACAAAAATTAGTCAGCATTAAAGGTGCTATCTGACAGTTTATGAATATTAAATATGTTGCATCTTTTCTCCACCATTTCTGGGAATTTATGCAAATTTCTTTCATACTCATATTCTAGTCTAGTAAAGATGATTGTGAACAATGACTTAATTGTAGAGGTAAAAAATGCAAATAAAATCACTCTAAAAGTCCATTCTTTCCAAATCAAATAAGCATGACGATATCTCTGCTAAAAATAGATACTGATGTGAGTGTAAACAACATGGATGACTATACAACATGATCGTCATGTGGTTTTCTTAGTTTAAAAATACCTATCTCTGCGGCGCGGCTCAGATAGGAAATACCTGTTTTCAGTGACGTGTCGTGATTTATGCTTCGCTGTTCACACAGATCTAAGGCATCAATGGAAAGCATTTTGCAGGACCTTTTCAAGTAACAATGACTTATTTTGGTTATTTGAGGGAAAATATTTGGTCTAAACTGTCAGACAGCACCTTTAAGGCTTTAGGATTTCATTAATATCTCACTTACTTCAAGCATCAAATATAAGGCTTATTACTGTTTTCCTACATTTTATTGACCTCAATTATTGCTCACCTGTAGACACCAAGTGTATTGAAAGGTTTGGTCACAGCAACTTTTGGTAACAAAGATGTAATGTAGACAACCAAACATGGGTTAAAATAATATAATACATCCTTCCATCTGATGTACAGACAGTGGTTAACCACAACAAGTTCACAACACTGAATGCATGTATGGAATTTACACTTGTAAATAATTAATACGAATTAATATTCAAGACAAGAATTTTTACATCCAATTTGTTTCATAAGGATTTGTCAAATGTGAACTACTATATAAACTTGTTATACTAGAAACACAAACATGTTATCAGAGTATCCCCTTAACTTACATACTGCTTAAACAGCGTGTACTATTACTTTCTACCAAGTTCATATGCTATTTAGTTTCCAAAGCAACAGTTCCTACATGTAACAAGAAAAAAATCTTACAATTCTATGTATCTGAAGCAGACTAACTTAACATAACACAACTCTGTTGTTAAGGATATACAGTACATCACTAAGTATGGCCCATTGTAGGGCTATACAGTACATCAGTAAGTTGGACCCATTGTAGGGCTATACAGTACATCAGTAAGTTGGACCCATTACACGGAAAAACAGTACATCAGTAAGTTGGACCCATTACACGGAAAAACAGTACATTCAGTAAGTTGGACCCATTTTCTGGACAGGTGAGCTTGGGGTGGGGAATGGTGACCAAGGTGGACAGAAGGGCCTAGGATAGACTGACAGATGATAGGGAAAAGACAGACACATACCTAGCTGTTGTTGTTGGGTGGCCAGGGCATACTGCTGGGTCAGAACTGCGATAGGCTGCTGCTGGCGCATCTGGGGACAGAAACATAGCTCTGGTTACACAAATTCACTATTTGTATGTATGAATTTGAATCTTACCTGTGACTTTGGAAGACAGCCTCCTGGCTTGCTTCAGTGAAGATCAAGTTTATTGTAGTGTCTTTTATCCATGGCTTTTTCGGAAAGTAATAGTGTGTAATACGATATATAACACAACATAAAATCTTAATATTGATATACACATAGGTAAAGCAGTGCTCCAGATATTCTTTTGGTCTATTAGTTTTCTCTACAAGATTTTTTTCGACAATCAGTTTTTTTAAATATCCAACAGTTTCCTTCAAGCAGCCATTGCACTAATCATACAGGGTGTATATACATTTCTGCCTTGATTAATTTTTACTGCAAAACAAAAGATGAGAAAATTGATTGTTAATCGTTTTCCACTTCCCCAAATCATTTTTAGTATGATAAGATTTTAACTTCAATTTGTTTTACATCGAAATCAATTCATAAAAACAATAAAACGCTTATCTGGAGCACTGGTAAAGTTTTTAATTTTGAAAATACTGAAAAAAGCTAGGAGCCGCCAGGGCCCAAAGTGAGTCCAGGGCAAAGCCAGGGCTCCAGTGGGGCCAGATGCTTTTGAAAATAGCCTTTACAAATCAACTTTCAAGTAATTTTGAGGCACCTGAGATTAATGATTAAGAATAACTTAATTTTTTTAGTGGAAACACACAAGGGTAAAGAAAAGATGAAAATTACTTAAATCTGTACTGAAAATCCTATCCTAGAACTGCCCTGATAGCCAGCATCCTCAGCATGAAGCCACATTGCAATTTCTACATTGACTTGCAGCTTATTGTTTTAGCACAAACCTCACAAAATGCAACACCCTCAGTCATTTTTTTTTTTATTAACCTTTCATCTCAGCAATCACCTTCCAAGTCATGTTCATTCAGCCATTGCAATCGCCATTTGATCTTTTAATGTTATTTGCCTAATCTTTTGTGTTAGAACCACATGTTAAATACGTAATTTTTAAAGTTCATGTAAATGTTTGCAACTGTACAGTAAATCAATCGACTACAATAATGCTGATGTATCATCAGCATGAAATGTAGCTGCCACCATTGTGACAAATAGTCTAGTTAGTATCACATATTTCTATTGAACTACAGACTTTGTGAGAACAAACCACAATGTATGTTACATTTTGTCAAACAATTTCATCAATCTTGTCAAAGTCTGTGTGCACTATCAAACTTAAATCCGGAACTGTCATGTAATTCAGTAATCATACATAAGCCATTATTTGATTTGGATTTGATCAAATTCTTGACTCTTGAAAAATATGTCTTACTCCGCTCATACAAGAGAATTAAGCTAAGGGCAAATAAAATTTTAAGTGCTGTTTTCTTATGTACATTTAATATTTTTAATAGTAAATTCTTAAATATGGGATGACGTGAAGTAGACATATAAATCAGTGAGGCTACTGAACTCTAAATGCCCCTACTATTAAGGAGCATTTGTTTGCATTTCTGTAGATCTCACGTACAGGTTTTTGTGGAAATTTCAAGCAAGTTTTTTATTCCATATTCATTTACGAAAACAGAATTGAAAAAGGAAATGAGTGTTATGATTCTGGAATTTTATCTTGACCTTTACAAAATGAACTAAGTACATGTTGTTGTTTCCAGATTTGTAACACAAATCTTGTATATTGAGTTTTTGGTTACAAACACTCTGACAACTAACACACAAATCTTGATTTGAATAATATCTTATTTGATTATTTAATCAAATTTTATATTTGCTGGTAAGAAATTGAAAAAGAAAAAAGTATGCTCGTTTGAAATTTTGATGAACAAAAAAACAAGCAAGGGCCATAAAATTTATCAAAAGGAATCCTTAAGCTGAATAGTACAGACTGGTGGTTATTTTTTCAACATTCTAACCATTTATTGGCCAACAATTCTTCAGTTGTCTGTTGAGTGTGTTCTCTTGGATCAGATATACTGCTTGTTTCACTGTGTATAACATACCATACAATTTTCAAATCATTATGAGACAGCTACTACCCAGCAGTGAACTTTCAACTTTATTTGCTTTAGCATATGCAATCTGTTCTATGACTAGTTTTTTGAAGCTTGATTTTATTCTAGGGTTGGCTTTACTATTAAAATAGGTACTACTATTGACAGTAAACAAGTATTCCAATTTGAAGTGAATATCTTCGATGGTTCAAGAATTACAAAAGAGGTTAACCAATGCCAATACTTCGTAAAGTGGAGCTAAGCATCAAAATGCTGACTCTCTTTAAGTACAATAATAGTAATGACATGTCTACATTGCAAGCAAGCTTCCTAGAGGCTTGTCACATGTTGGCAGTGAAGGTTGTAGATGTTGGGGTTTGTATCTTTTTAAGTTACTGTTACTATTTAAAAAGGTATACTCATCCTTACCTGTTGCTGATAGTCAAGATTGTAGCTGTTGGGACTGTCCATGGATGGCACCTGGCCCATCTGGCTGCCATAGTCGAACTGGCTGGGGTCCAGCCCCATGGGCTCACTGATGCCTAGCTGGGAGGGATCCAGCTGGAAGCCAGACATTTGCTGAGCAGCAGCAAAGTTCTGCTGGTCCAGAAAGGCTCCATCTGACTTGCCCATGTGGACTTGTCGGTCCTCATTACCAGTCGGTGATCCAGGGCGACTGCAACAGGCAAAGCCAATCAAAGCTTCTTGTAAAATGGGTTTACTGTATATATGCGACTGTAAGGTGAGCCCCTTATAAGACAGGTCCCTAGTTTGCCTCCCAATTCTGAGGTTTTCTGTGTTTACCCTTTTATAAGACGGGGTGAAGCAGCAGCCGATCCAACATTCGTGAAAGTCGCTTTATTACAGCATCTTTGTAAAACACTGCAACTGTTTGCCAAATAAATACCATGTGTAATGTGTCATATATGACACTTTGCCCCAGTATACAGTGTACATGTATAAGCGTTATTTCTGTAGAATTTATCGTTTGTCCACCTATGGGTTAATACTTTTTCTTGTGCATTTTTTATTGTTTGAAATGTTGCTAAATTAATGTATTAATTTAAATAATCAAACTATGATTAACTGTCTCACATTCATTTTCCTTTGTTCTGCATGACATATGGCTAATTATCTGTTAGGAAACACTGCAACAAACTTTCAACTTCAACCTGCCAGATACACCAAGCTGTAAATTACTTGGTGTTTCTGTGTAGACGTGCCTCATTACACAGGTCAAGTTGACTGACTCCAAAATAAGCTATTGTCACGGTGATATCCATCGGAGCAGTTTAACAGTGAGGGTGTGAATGATGTGTTGTTATAAGCAGCTGCCAGTAACATTTCTGCTGAAACTATTGATTGGCGGTTGTACACAAGGACAGTGCACAGTTCTTATCGAGATTAAGGTACAAGTTAAAACTAGTGACCTCCAGGTGATGCAGGATGTTCTCTTAATCTCTCAATTGTGTTAAGTCTGGGAGAGCCACAAGAACATCCTGATCCATGTGGTGACAGGATATTATTTTCTTTGATCTAGGCCATCAAGTCACATGTGTACACGGCATACTGGAGCAGTATCTTATGTAACACAGTTTTACTAGAACAGTCCCTGCTGTTAAGACTTGTGCTAATAAGCCATTATAGCTTTGTTCGACCTTCCATGCCATCAGGATTTTTTACTTATATCTCTCAATTGTCTAGGGCTGGGAGAGCCATAAGAACATATTGCTTCAGGCGGCATGACAAATTTCTTCGATCTATGCCATCAAGTCTGCCTTGTTCTTTATTTTCATAAGTAAGAATTCCTGTGGATTTTTTTTTACGGCCTTGTTGTATATGGGCCCCTAACTTCGAAGACTATTTTTGAAGGAAAAATCCCTGTCTTATAATCAAGTATATACGGTATTTTAAATCAACTAAGTTGGTAAACCCGGACTTATCATGAACTTTAACAAGATCACTTGGGCTTTTGGAAGGGAACAAAGAATAATATTTGCCCAATCATGGATAATTTAACCTGAACAGATAAAGCATCACACACCCATAGACATTGTTGTCATCCTTGATGCCGTTCTGAATGATGCCGTTGGCCTGGATCCCCTCCTGCTGCTCCAGGGAACCATCTCCCTCACTCTTGTCAAATGGGGATGGAGACTTGTTCTTCTCCATATCTCCCTCTCCGCCCTTCATCTTGTGCATCTACATACAGATAGTGTCAAGTTATCTCTCATTCAGTCATAATGGGAGTTATTTGATTGTCATAACATCACACCATTACAATTACTGCCATACTGGCAATGTTAAGCTAAAAATTGGTGATGAATGACTTCAGACATCTGAATAGAACCATTGGCAAACTACAGGTTAGCTGGGAAATGTTCCCACATGAAAATTCTCACCACAACCAGGACTCAATCTCATGTGGTGGGGGGATGGAGACAAAGTATCAATTTCATATGTAGTAAGAATCATTCTTGGTTCAAGTTACTGTTGAACAGGCTTTGCACATGTTAGAACTTGGAAATTTTTATTGGGAATCTGAACTAAAAATGTCTTCAGAGGAAGTAATGAACCCACCAAATAATTTGCTCATGCCATCAGGCCCACTCATTTAACACCATGTACTAACTTGTTGTCAGGCTTCATCGAACCCTAGTTATTTGCAACTTCTAAATTTGACTAGCATTTAAATACATTTCTTACACTTTTTCAACGTTAAATATGTTGCAATACTCAAAGGATTTTTTTGTTGTTTTTTTAATCAACATGAAGGAAAAGTGTCCTTAAGCTATAGATATGTCAAAAAGTTTGTGGACATGTTTGAAAATAACAACCAAGAGTTAAATTCACATGTATTAATTCCTATAAACTCAAGTATCAATGGGTCACAACTTTTGTCCAGCTGTGCTTGGCAAATTCACACAATGAGTCTATATATTGGCAGAGTATTGCTTTTCAACATTTCACAAAATAAGTTTAAAAAGGTCTTGTATTTTCTATCAGATGGACTTAATGACCTCAGGGTAGAGATGCTATCATGAAATAGTTTCTACATGAGGACTTGTTCAACTTATTTTTTCCGCAATTATTAATTCTTGACCTAGTTAACTGAACATACATTTGTGTTAAAGTCACAAAGTTGTAGCACTATATAGATCCTTGAATTACAGATATAAGCCAGTTACATGTCAAACGAAGTACATACAGTTACATGTCACACAAAGTACAGATATAAGCCAGTTATATGTCACACTTGCCACTTACATAGTTCATGCCAGGCCTCATTGCCATGGTTTTGCTGGTGACATTTCCTGCGTTGCCAAGGACATACTCCACCATGTTGACGCCGAGCGCGCCGCTGCTGCTGGATTCTGCTGGGTTATGAGAGTAGGGGGAGTTAGACACGTCAAACCTCACTGCTGACGTGCCTGGGAAGCTGCCAGGTCGCCGCGACGACCCCGGGGGCAGCGGGTACACTGGTTGGGGGGCTTGTGTAACATTGGCCTCTATAACGGGGCAGAAATTGGCACAAGTCTTAAACTGTCGCTGCTGCATACTGTACTACTATAAACAAACTACTTATCTCAAGTTTTAAACTTTTAGTTTATTTTTGTCTTTCAAAGAATTATTTCTGTACAATAGTCTGTTGAATTTTTTGCTAATAAAAATATCATCTTAATCAGAGATATAAATATTACACTCAATTACTATAATATACTTTTTTACTTACATCATCTAAATGAACTAATCACTTTTTACAATCATTTAATTATTTTACTTCACCCAAGGTATAATTTGCAACAAAGCAGTAAAGCTTTTTTGTGTCAAATACATTTAAACTGGTTTTTATATCTTTGCACTTTATTTTTTCTTGATAAGTGTATTTACAATGAGAAACCAACTACTTTGCTCTAACTATACAAAGGTTGGCTGAACAGACTTAAAGCTATCAATGTAATAATGCAGATATCTAAGACAAAACTGAGCTAAGCACGCAAAACAAGGCAGCAGCTGACTTGAGAAAAAAAAGCTGTGACAATGTAGCAAAAATATGAAAGGGAATGTGCCACAAAAACAGGGAAGGAGAGAAGTGCAGAAATGACTGTTGGGGATTGTTTGACATAACTTTAGTTCCAAACATGGTCATATATATATATATATATATATATATATATATATATATATATATATATATATATATATATATATATACATATATATATATATATATATATAATCAACAGCAATGGACCAAATCCAATTGTTTATTAAGGATGGCAAAAAAGCCACTTGTTTCTTTAATTATAAATGTTCTGATGTGAATTTTTTTAGGATAACTTCTTTTTTCATATATAAAAATCTTGACTATTACTATAAAACCTCTTATTTTAATTATTACTTTTCAAATGACAAGGCATTAATACTAATGGCATTTACTACTTACATAAATGTATTCACTTTAATTAAACAAATCTAACTTTATGACAGTATAAGAAATTGTACTTCATGAGGTAAAGGTGGGTGCTTATATGTTAATCACAAGCCTCCTCAACCAGTTTATACAGGCAGTCAGGACCCAAGGTTACACACCCTGATGTATAACCTGGTGGCTACATCTTACATATATAGCAAAGTACACAAGCTTGCCCCCAAAGAACTTGTATTAACCACATTTCAATTATTCATTCTAAGGCTTGAAGGTCTTGGTAAAATCTGATACAGTAAAAACATTCTAGTTAATGAATATTACCCGTAATTTTCTTTTAAAATCTACATTTTGTACATTTTTATTGCACTTTGTGTTCAGTGTGATTTCACAGCTCAGACTATCTTTATTTTAAATGCAAATCAAATGCTAGATTAAACATAAGAATTATTGACTAGATTTCTTTGAGGGCTATTCACAAGTGTAAACATAAATATTAACTAACTTCCATGCACAAAAATGTAATATCTACATGACTGTATCCTGAATAAAAACATTTTGTTCTTGAATAGTATGACAAATAAATATCAACTTGTTACAATATTGTCTGTAAAACAATACTACTAGTAATGAAAAAAACGAAGAAAAATGCTCATTGACAATATCAAATATCTAGCTTTTTAGATAAGAGAAATTTGCCTTATAGAAAGTTTTGCAAGTGATAGTGTGTCTGTTTCCAAGAAGGTAGAAAACAAGAGCACCACAGGGCAGAGCATTATACACGGTCAAGTCAATAATAGATATAATATGAATCATCTCATTTAAATTAATGATATTAAGGACAGAACTTCACATCAATCTCAATAATCCATTGTCTGAAGAAATTTGGTCAAGTTAAAAAGGAGCGATCCACAAAAATTTGCTAAGAGACAAGTGGAAATAAATAAGTGAACATGAACTACTGGGGACAGCACACTGAACTAATTAAGAGCTTGATAGTAAAATGTAAGCTTGATGATAACTGCATTCAAAACTTAAAACCTGCACCCATATTGAACATTTCTAAACATATAGGTAAGACTCTAAGATGCATTTCCTTGAAAAAAAAAAATAAATGCAACAAACTTATTATGATAAATATGTTACTGAATCTATGCCAAGGATCTGTGAAACATTAAATTAAGAGAAACAAAAGAAAATGAGACAAGGGGGGTAAAGATATAAATATCATGTTGAGGCAGAAAACCAAGGGTAAGACTGCAATGATAGATATGAATGTTGAAGCTATAGCCAGCAGCACACAGCAAGGGGGCTGGAGGGACCATAAGACTGACCGCTGTGGAGCGTAGGCTCGAGCCACCTACCTCCCTGGCTGGCCTGGTTCCAGGAGCCGTCGTCACGGGGACGGTTCCACGGGTTGGTCTGGAACATGCCTGGATCCTGCTTGGAGCCGTCACCCCAACCCATGTCAGCCATCTTCTTACTCTGTCCAGATATAACGCAGTATAGATGAATGTAGCTCTCTTGTCTAGGATAATTTATGTATGCACTTCTGCTTACATACTATTAATATTGGTTATATAGAGTAGGTTCCTCTATCAAAACTACAACACTGTTCTGGGGAAACTAAATATTCAGTTTATAAATAACTAAGTTTCAATCTTTTTACATTTTCAATTTATTTAACTTTGTATTTTAAATTTCATTTGGAATTTAAGTACAAATAAGTGAAATTATGTCAGGCATTTGTGACGGTCAATTGGTGAAAGGACACTAAATTATTGAATACAACTTCTGTTGCACATCAAGCTAACTGATGTCTCTTGACCAATGTGGTTCTCACATGTACAATGCAAAGAGATTAGAGGAGACTTTTTACTGCTAGCCTAGACACGTGCTAATTGATCAATTGATGGTAACGCCCCATAGTTTACTATTCTGACCAATCAGAGTATGATTTTTGTGCAAATAACCACTCATTTCACCTTCTTTTTTGTGTGCATGACTTTCACTTTCTGGATAATGTAAGACTATAGATATTAACTAGGGATGTCAATGGATATCCGGATATCGATGTGTATCAGGATAGCAATTTACTATCCTGTTAACCTTATAAAATGCCCATAAATTTTAAAAGAAATATCAAATGTCCGTCTTTGCAAAATTTGGATTCAAACTCCATCATTCTGTGGTTAAATTGCTGTGCACAACTTCTCCCTGACCCCTTTTTATGGTGACATAACGCATGCAGCTGAGAACATGGGGACTGGCTAGCAATAAACACATCAGGTTGTTGTTAGGGTCAATATCTGGTCCAATTAAGTGAGACAGTCACTATCTGTACCAAACTGTGCTATGTGCCAATCAGGCTAGCATGTAAATAATGTAACATTATTCAATTGAGCATACTGTTTCAATACAGTTAGAGTTTGCATTATTTTAAATTACATTACAAAATCATTTGTTAAAAAACATACAATAAGCCCCTATCATTCAGCTACATAGATTTCGTTTTTCACTAGTAATAAGCATTGAATACTGCGGTATTGACCATGTTCTGAATCCGCTTTTCCCTCCAACTTTTTTCACAACTTTCCAAAGTCTGTTTTATGTGGGTTTTTTTATTGTTGCTGTTTGTCATTATGTTACCAAATACAAATTAACGTCTTGAGATGACATAAATCAGACTGTAAGTTTGATCACGCTTCTTCTTCTAATGTTCTAATTCAACTGCACAACATTGTTGAATTTAAAAATTATATTTTTTTTTGCCTGAATGTAATTTTTTTGTTGGTCGCATTGTGAACTATATTCCGAACTCCACAATACTAATCCGAAACATGTTGATGCCCATCCCATTTAATTTTATTAACACAAATAACCACCAGCAGTAAGAATATGTAAAACTGTCTAAAGATAAAAAAAATTGTGGCATAGTAGTTTTGATTTAGTAGCACATGTGATTTTTAACACCGTAATTATTTTTCATCCAACTGTTTTCGTGACATTTTCACCATGTATTTGTCCACACTATTCAAACAAGTTAAACTTTAATGTCGCAGGTTGTATAGACATGCCACACTGTTAATGTAATGACAACACAATGTAGTCAAATCAAAGGTACTTATCCTTTTATAGCGTTGAAAACATGTATATGCAGACGTAATATCCGGTTAAATGAATACTATATGGATAGTTTTTATGGTTAATTGGTAAACAAAAAAGTATTCATTGACATCCCTAATATTAACAAATAATAATGTAATTTAGTGTCTTTTATAAACACTGTATTTTAACTGCATTTTGTTTCACATCAATACCTAAGCCTATGACAACTAAATGAAAGCTTATTTGTAAAAGATAAAGAAGAGAGCATTTTTTTTCCATTTTAAGTGCACTAAAAGTTATACAAACCACTACCCATGAATATAATTAAGTAACATCTGTAATTAAACTCACTGGTTTGAAATTCATCTAGCTATGTGCAGCTAACCAATGAAATTAACAAGTTCAAAAACTACAAGAAAACTTTTAACGTTCAACAGATTTATTTCTCAATTATAAAGCTTTAGAAAATGTATTCTGATAAGTCATAAAATCTTCAATTAACTAACTGAATGTATTATCTATCTCAATTTCTGCTCAAATCGATAACAAATAAAATTATAGGGCAAAGCTTATTTTCTACAGCTAAGTAGTTTGTATGACTGTAGAGCCTAATTATTATCCACTATTTCCTTGCTGGACTTACATCCCTGTCCAGGGCCATGCCATGGAAGTTTCTCTCCAACTCTTGGACTGTCATCCCTCTAGCTTGCTTAAAACAGAAAACACAAGTAATATTTACCTGTCCATTTAAAAGTAACTACATGTCCATATACAAGTAATCAGGTCCATATACAAGTAATGACTGGTTTGTATACAAGAAAATGCAGGTCCCTATATGAGTAACAATAAGTCTATACAAGTAACTACATGTCAAAATACAAGCAACTAAATGTCCATATACAAATAACTACAGGTCCATATATATATACAAGTAAATGTAGGTTCCTATATAAATAATTACAAGTCTATACAAGAAACTACATATCCATATAAAGCAACTACATGTCCAAATACAAGCAACTAAGTGTGTATTAGGGGTGTAACGATACGCTACCCTCAAAATGCGATACATACCACACGATGCAATATGTATAGCGATACATACTATTTTGGTAGTAATGATAGTTTTTTGCTATCACATAGGTACACTATTATACCATGACTTATAGTAAACAATATATTAGCATAACTATTTACTGAAACTAAGAACTTGCAAGACTGTCATATATGCTGAATATGTATTGGCTGAGGCACTTATTTTGCTCTAACAATCAGGTGGGTGATCTCTAGGGATCTATTTTGATAAGGAGATGGGGACAGTATTAAGGTGTGATAATTTGTGGGGCAAAAAAGTCAGAGGCAAAAAGTCAAAACAACTGGAAGACAGTTTCTCCTAAAAAAACTTCTAAGATATATAACTAAACAAAGATAGAAATGAGAAAAATATTTTAGTATTCTTTCGGAAAAAATAAAACGAATTGTAAGATTAAACGCTAATTTTGGCGTTTTCTCGTCATTGTTTTACAATTTCATAATGACGGCAATAAAGTCGATTAGCTGAAGTCTCAAGAGCCAAAGATGTTATCAAAAATGCCAAAATCTAAAATGGATTTGTTTTTACAATATATAGATTGTCCAACTCCATCAGTGATTTCTAAAAAGAGATTACAAGTTTTCAACAGCCGCCACTTTGAATACTCATTAGCTGTACACAATGCGCTTTACTGATACAAGATATTATATACTACATAGCTTACTAATTTAACTTTCTTAAGATATAATTATATACTACATAGCTTACTAATTTAACTTTCTTAAGATATAAACAAGAATTAAGAATGACAAAATACTGTTCTGAATGATCAGCTACTCTTGAAAACAAGAATGCTTACATATCGGCAAATATTGTCATAACAGTGCTATTTCTTGATCCACTTTGTCGTTTTCCCCTGTGTGAAAAAAATAGTCCACTACTGACTCAACACGATTTGACATGAACTCGAGAGCACAATGTAGGATTTTTACTTAACTGTATCGCACGGTTCTTAGCGTTATTCTTGAGAAGTGAACTGCAAACTGCATTGTGGATATAGGACCATGATATATTGTCGTACGTTATATCGTTACACCCCTAATGTGTATATACAAGTAACAGGTCAGTCCATATACAAGTAACAGGTCAGTCCATATACAAGTAACTAACAGGACCATATACAAGTAACTAACAGGTCCATATACACATAACTACAGGTCCATATACATGTAACTACAGGTCAATATACAAGTAACAGGTCCATATACAAGTAACTACAGGTCCATATACAAGTAACTACAGGTCCATATACAAGTAACAGGTCCATATACATGTAACTACAGGTCCATATACAAGTAACTACAGGTCTATATACAAGTAACAGGTCCATATACATGTAACTACAGGTCCATATACAAGTAACTACAGGTCCATATACAAGTAACTACAGGTCTATATACAAGTAACAGGACCATATACAAGAAACTACAGGTCTATATACAAGTAACAGGTCTATATGCATGTAACTACAGGTCAATATACAAGTAACAGGTCCATAAACAAGAAACTACAGGTCCATATACAAGTAGCTACAGGTCTATATACAAGTAACTACAGGTCCATATGCATGTAACTACAGGTCCATATACATGTAACTACAGGTCCATATACAAGTAACTACAGGTCCATATACAAGTAACTACAGGTCTATATACAAGTAACAGGTCCATATACATGTAACTACAGGTCCATATACAAGTAACAGGACCATATACAAGTAACTACAGGTCTATATACAAGTAACAGGTCCATATACATGTAACTACAGGTCAATATACAAGTAACAGGTCCATATACATGTAACTACAGGTCCATATACAAGTAACTACAGGTCTATATACAAGTAACCGGTCTATATACAAGTAACTACAAGTCCATATACAAGTTAATACAGGTCCACATACAAGTAACAGGTCCATATACATGTAACTACAGGTCCATATACAAGTAACTACAGGTCCATATACAAGTAACTACAGGTCTATATACAAGTAACAGGTCCATATACAAGTAACTACAGGTCCATATACAAGTAACAGGACCATATACATGTAATTACAGGTCCATATACATGTAACTACAGGTCCATATACAAGAAACTACAGGTCCTTATACAAGTAACTACAGGTCTATATACAGGAACCACATGGTATTCTGGTGCCCGCATGGTACATTATGTTCTATACCAAATTTAAATCAGCTGGTCCAGAGAACAAAATGGCAGAGAAAATTAAACTGAAACATGTTTCTGGTGCAAAACCCAGGAAAAGAACCATGAAGTTACCAGGCGATCGATACTTAAAAGTGCTTTTTTCTGTATATATCTAGTGATTTTTGGCTTACTTGTAAAATTAAAACAGAATTTATATCAGGTTAATGAATTTTCTTTCCGACCAGTGAAAACTGCTTAGTTACTTAATTACCGACTTGCTTGTAAATTTCAATCCTAATTTCTATGACTGTTTGAATGTCAACTAATGACCCAAAATATCAGAAGTGCCTTACTAAATCAAAGAAAATATTGCTTCATTACTAGTAGTTTTGTCACAAAACATACTTTTTTTCATGTTTCACATATAATTTATACTGAGGGTACCAAAATCTATGTCAAATTGTAGTGTCACAAATCAATGAAAAGTTTACATATGTTCGGACATCCAAGTTCCGGATGGTTCAAGTTTTAAACTTTCTTTTAACTAAAACAGCAAGTTATGTGTTATTTAACAAATTATATTTGTTGTATATCGTTTAAAAAGGTTTGTATAAACAATAACTAAAACTGGAACAATTTTATGAACATATTGTCAAGTATATTCGGTACATGGTGTTAATCAATGCATAAATTAACTGGCTCATAAAGTAATGCTTTTGCTACTCGTTTCACTACTATATATGCTGAATAGATATTCATATAGCTGAAACACTTTATTTTGCTCTGACTACCAGATGGACGATACCCAGGAATTAATCTTGACTGGGGATTGGGATCTGCAGGCATTTTTGTCGATACTGTGCAGCAACATTTCTATCATTATAGCACAGGGGCCCTTATGAGGTGCCCAGGGACTGAACCCGGTCGGTCCATTATACTGACACCAACAATTCAGGCGTTATGCTGTCCCTTTTGCCCTGAGCGTTAGGAGGGAAGCCACAACTACCCACTTTAAAGTCTTTGGTTTGACCCGGCCGGGGTTTGAACCCACGACCTCTTGATCCGCAAGCCAACGTTCTACCACCTGAGCTATTGCGGTCGGTTATGAAAATGCAAACAATTGGTCAGACTATAAGCAATGATTGACACCTGGCTCCGCTTGCAACATCCATTCTCAGTTGAGATTTTGCTCAAGCTCAAAATTTGTTTTCCCAGTATTTACTCATACAAGATGTTTAATACATCAATGTAATACAGAAATACTTTAACCCTGAAAGGTTCATGGTGTATACACATGTAACAAATAGGAAATGCATGGAGTTAAAATTTGAGCTTCAGCAAAAACTCTTAACTGAGAAATGTTTAAACTAGTGAGGCCTGATATCATAACAAACAATTTGTCAATGTTCCATGTTGCTGTCATTGTTGTTATTCAAAATATCCAACGTGTTTAGCATTATAAACAGTTTTAATATATGTACATTCTCCTTTCTTGGAGAATATTTCAGAATTTTCATTTCCTTTGTAGTAACTTTGTTCAAACATACTATGCTGCAGCCTAGTGCGAGACATGTACTAGTCAAAACAAAACTGATACACTTGACCTAGTTTCTTCTGCAAACCTGACAGGCTCACATCCCTGTACAATGTACAACTTATCATGTCCAATTAGTCAATGATACCAATGCATGACCAGAATCTTAGAATTAAACCACATGAAAGGAAACAAAGAAAAACAAGTGAAGAAGGTCAGGGACAAACATGGAAGCTCTAGACAATGTGTCATCGCAGAAGTGATAGTAAAACCTGCTGTGACAGTTATGTGGCTGCCTTTGGATGGGAAGCAACTTACCTGCTCTAAAACACTGTCATCGCCAATAGCCCATTTCTTGTTCGAGTAGGTGCCAGGATCATTCCCTTCCTGGGATCTCTGGAAAAAGTAACTCACTCCTGCATCATCTTTCGAGAGGTTACTTTGTCTCATGTTTGCCATATTTCCATTTGACAACATAGCCTCACTGTCGTCCCACGAGCTTTCATTCATACTTGGAACAGGCATTTAACAATCATTCTCGTTTACGCGACCTGTCAATGTGAAAATGCAGAGAAATTACAATCTGAATTGCCTATTTATCGACAGTAATGGCGGGAGTGATATAAACAGAAGATAGGTCCCACAGAGAAGGAAGCTTATGGAGATAAAGATGAAGCTTTCAACAAAAATACCAATATCAGAATATCAACAGAACATTACTCATCCTATAAAGGGAATTTCAATACAAGACATGGTCGCATCTCACCGTGATGGTTGCGGATATGCCTAACCCATTTAATCCTAATTTCCGTCTGGGGTAGACATTTTGTCTTCGCAAAGCATTGTGGGAAACATGTGCCAGACGATGACGTCATTCTGCGCGAAAATTGAAGTGTGGGAATTCCCAAACCGAAAATAGGTCAACTAATTACAATTGATTAGGTGTCTGTCTAAACAATAGGAATAGGGGATTTGACACAACTCTATGCATGACTTTTGCACTTGACGTGAAACATTACAAAATAACGGTCTATTTATTAATTATTTAGATATAGAGTTACCTCGAAAACCGCGCGATCTTCATTATTACAAATTCACCTATGAAGTTGGAAGTACTATAAGAGTCGTTCTGATTTTTTAAACATTAGACCAAGGTTAAGGAATTGGAAATATCCTTCTCTGGAATTACCTGCCCCCGCAATTAGAAGAGCAGAATATCATTCATCTCAGATGTCGACCTTGATGAAGGAGTTCATAACATTATTTGTTGGGTATATTATGTTTATGGTTGATGGATATTGGCAAATTGATCAACAAACATTTAAGTTATTAAGACACAGTGTTCACTTATAAGAGATAAGATGCTGCCTTCAGAATGATAGCATGCCATGAACGTCAGTCATGATACTGCCATGAACATCTGATATACTGCCATGGATGCTTCACATGATGCTGCAGTGAATGCTTCACATGATGCTGCCATGAATGCCTGACATGATACAGCCATGAACGGCTGTCATGGTGCTGCCATGAACATCTGACATGATGCTGCCATGAATGCTTCACTTGATTCTGCCACGAAAGCCTGACATGATGCTGCCACGAATGCCTGACATGATATTGCCATGAATTCCCAACATGATGCTGCCATGAATGCCTGACACGATACTGCCATGAATGTCTGACATGATGCTGCCATTAATGCCTGACATGATGCTGACATGAGTGCCTGACATGATGCTGCCACGAATGCCTGACATGATATTGCCATGAATTCCCAACATGATGCTGCCATGAATGCCTGACACGATACTGCCATGAATGCCTGACATGATGCTGCCATTAATGCCTGACATGATGCTGACATGAGTGCATGACATGATGCAGCCATGAGTGCCTGACATGATACTGTTATGAATTCCCAACATGATGCTGCCATGAATGCCTGACATGATACTGCCATGAATGCCTGACATGATACTGTCATGACTGCCTGACATGATACTGCCATGAGTGCCTGACATGATACTGTCATGAATTCCCAACATGATGATGCCATGAATGCCTGACATGATACTGCCATGAATGCCTGACATGATACTGACATGACTGCCTGACATGATACTGAAATGACTGCCTGACATGATACTGCCATGAATGCCTGACATGATACTGTCATGACTGCCTGACATGATACTGACACGACTGCCTTACATGATACTGCCATGAATGCCTGACATGATGCTGCCATGACTGCCTGACATGATACTGACATGAATGCCTGACATGATACTGTCATGAATGCCTGACATGATGCTGCCATGACTGCCTGAAATGATACTGACATGAATGCCTGACATGATACTGCCATGACTGCCTGACATGATACTGACATGAATGCCTGACATGATACTGCCATGACTGCCTGACATGATACTGACATGACTGCCTGACATGACTGCCTGACATGATACTGACATGACTGCCTGACATGACTGCCTGACAACATACACGATGCTACCATAAATGACTGACATGATGCTGCCATGACTGCCTGACATGATACTGACATGATACAGCCATGAATGCCTGACATGATGCAGCCATGACTGCCTGACATGATGCTGCCATAAATGCCTGACACGATGCTACCATGAATGCCTGATATGATGCAGCCATAAATGACTGACATGATGCAGCCATAAATGACTGACATGATGCTGCCATGAATGCCTGGCATGGTAAGTGAAGGGCAAAAACAATATCATTTTTGAACTTAGGAAAAAAAGTGTAACCTGTCCATGAGCTTGAATAATTTGTGTACAGGGCAAATGATAAAACATCAACCATTTTTTAAAAGGGCCTTGGTTGTAATTTTGTGTTGGTACATGGCACATACAATCAAGGTGGTCTGCACTTCATGTGTTTAAATGATTGAGTTACTTTTTGTTATTTGAGCAAGTCAGCATAGCTTTATGACTAATGTATACATTTGACATATAAAAACACAAGAGCCATTTGAGGATAAACTACTAGTAGCAGGATGACCTGATAGTGGGTAAACAAAAAGGTTAAACAGCATTGTAACACTTCTGATTCTCACAATATTTTTATATTTGATTCCATTATTCATTGTTTAAAATTTGACACATTGAGAAAAATCAAGTTTTTGTTATAAACACACATTTTCAATTTCTTTCTCAAGGACATGGATTGAACAGACAAGCTACAAGACATAAGTAGATATGTTTATTCAGTAATAGTAACAATTACATATCACTGGAAGATATCAAGAACTACCTGGTCCCTGAATATATTGCACAGTCATTTGAACAAATTAATCAACATATTGGATCAAATCTTGAGTTAAAACACAAAAACATTACTTTGTGCTTAAAAAGTTCACAATATTATTAAGAAGTTGAAATATTTAATGTATAAATAGATCTAGAATACAATTCTCTAATGATGAAATACTGCATCAGGGTAAAAGCAGCCCTTTCCTACTATCAGTGTCATATAGAAATGTGCAGCCTGCTGGGAGCTAAAGTTCTCTGTATGGTGCCTTACCAGGTGGCTTACACATGATTCTCTGCATATAACCTGGTTAACAGTACTTGTTTTGACTTTATAACTCATACAAAATTTATAAGTATTATGAAAAGAGTCTCTCAAATGATTGTAGGAAAAAATGAATTATTATCCCTTAAACAATCTTTAATGGGAGATAAAACCATTTTTAGCATAATACCACAAAACTGATCATTTCTAAGTAATTAAACCAATATTTAGATTTGACAAACTGTAAGAAGTCACCCTAGGTCCACAAAAGGTAAAATCACAAATTACATTTTTATGATTAAACATGCTATCAGAAAGGTTTAAAGTTAAATATGTGGAAAGGGAAAATGAAATAAACAAAAGTTATCTCCATATATGACCAAAGTGATGTACACACCAGGTAGCAATTGCATAAAAATATATTTAACAAAGGCATGACACATTGAAATGTGAATACTTTGCACAATTCCCTGTTTGTATTGAACACAAGACATTACTATTCATCTGCAGTGCAACAGAAATAGACTTAAGATGACACATCAATGACATACCTGATTGTGAATAACATACAAGAACGAAGGCATATATCCATATAACCTTTATCTGACAGGCAGCAGACACACTAACCTTAGTTACACATTTTATATACTAAACAACAGTTTTGTGGGGTAAGGATGCCCACCTTAATCACACAGTTTCAAGTACAAGGCATTTCACACAATCTCACACACACAACACACACACTAAATGTCACATTACTTATTTTACTAATAGAATCCACAGCTTCCAATTTAAGGTGGTATTCAACAGTTTGCCTTTATAAAATATATATATAACAACATCTTATACCTGTTCTGTAGAATGTGTGCATAACTGCTGAATTAACTTATACTTTATAACATTTTATAACATAACCTTAATTGTTAAGACAGTACAAATCATAAACTCTTAACGCCTTAAAGGCATCTCGAAAGGAATGTGGTATCCCACTGAGCCAGGCCCCCACATGCTATGACCAGACCTGCTAATTGCTGGTCATTCACTGCAGGGAGTCTTTAGCCAACGTAGTACTAATCTGTCACAGTAATACCTCTGATGGGTTAATGCAAAACTAAATTACCTGCTAGTATGGATGTGAGACAGTAGGCTAGTTTTACACAAAGCCACAAACATTATTGTTAGTGATAATGTGGGTTGTTTACTATATGATCCCTTACAAATTCTTTATTGCATTAATTACTAGGTGTCAATTTTGTAACTGCAAGATTATGTATTTATTTCATAGCTAAATATTTAATTTTGAAAATACATGAGAGATACAAGTTTTAGTATTCAAAATGACTCTGAAGGACATTATTCTGACAATGAATGACTTTTTAAATTGCTTTTGTTAGAAACGTTTCGTTACATTTTACAAATCAAAATAAAATATAACTTTAAATATATATGAGAACTAAAAGAATGAAAGAAATAACAAAATGTATAAGAAATAACAAAATCAACCAACAAAGTAAGAAAGAAAACAAATAAAGATTTATATATATATATTGGATTGCATAATTGGTATATTCACAACTGTTTCCTTTACAAACTGTGAATGACTATGTTCAACACCCAGATATAGCATACATACACTTGGATCTTGAACAATACCTGTGTGACAGACACATCGTTACAGACTGTGGCAGCCTGGCTTATCAGAAAACAGATGCCCTCACATGCTGGGTGGGGCAATAAATGGGGGGGGGGGGGGGGTCACTTATATAAGGCTCTTGAGATGCCTTTAAGTACTCATTTCCAAATCTATAAATAAGCATAATGGGGATTTCAGCAAAATCAACATCAGACCTGATTACCCAGATATTCATGTACCGTAACATGATCTCTAAAGTGGTCACATGGTTTTATTAGTTTAAAAATAGCTAACTGTGCAGTGTAGCTTGGATGGGAAATACATTTTTGTAATTACAAGTGCAGCGTTATGCACCACCTTTCTCATTGGTGTAGGGAACCATTAAACAGCAATTCATGGGATCAAATGTATTTGGTTGCATAAGAGAAGAGAAAATGGTCCTAATTGTCGAATACAACCTTTAAATGTGTTTGCCTTATTAATACTTATGTTATTTTTTAATACCCCATACTTGTTGGAGATCTTATATCAACATGCAATGGCAACTTGACATACTGCAGGAGACCTTGCTGCAATTTTAAACTCTGACAGGTCTAAGCAGATCTAGGTCTAAACTGTTTGCCTGAATCTTGTCAATATGTGCCCAACAGTCTACTGAACTTTGTCAATATGTGCCCAGCAGTCTACTGAACCTTGTCAATATGTGCCCAGCAGTCTACTGAACCTTGTCAATATGTGCCCAGCAGTCTACTGAACCTTGTCAATATGTGCCCAGCAGTCTACTGAACCTTGTCAATATGTGCCCAGCAGTCTACTGAATTTTGTCAATATGTGCCCAGCAGTCTACTAAACCTTGTCAATATGTGCCCAGCAGTCTACTGAACCTTGTCAATATGTGCCCAGCAGTCTAGGGCTTATCAGCCAATTTAGGATAAATACACTAAGTACAGTGTAAGAAGTCTTTGGTCCACATACAATGGAATGTCACCCTCACTGTTTACTAATTGGTCTGGAGGACAATAACTAAATAAAAAAATGTACTGTCAGATAAAGTAAAATTGCAAAATAACAACGCAATATTTAATTGCATGAAATGTACACATAATGATGAACATATACAGCATTTTTGCAACACTTTCAAACCAACAAAAATACTTAAAACAAGCAAAATAACTGATTAAAAAACAACAACATGAAGCTATAACATACATGCAGAGACTACTGATTTCAGACTTAAACAATATCCAACTTGAAAAATAAAACATTGCTTGCTGAATTATCAAAATTATCTTATTTCTTCATCATAATGCTACTGTTATCATATGATACAATACAGATATTGACTGTCTAAAATGTTTAATATAATTAGAACATACACTTGTGGAGATGAACATATACCAGTTTGCTAATACATTGCCACTCCTCTCCATACATCTAAATCATTACACATTTCCAGAGGGGAGTCTGTGGCGTAGTGGTTTAAGTCATGGACTTGCAACTTACTGAATGGCTTCAAGCCCCAGCTGGGTAGAAAACTGTCATGTAGGGGTGGTTTTCCAGCTGGACTGCTAATAGTAGTTACATGTCTTCAATGTGATTCTAAATATGTCAGTGCGGTGTGACAAACAAAAAGATTACTTGCAACTGCATAAATCAAAATTAGCATTATAATAAACTTAGACCTATAATCACAGCTTTAATAATGTAAGGGTTCATCTCAGAAATATAGGACCTTTAGTCTTTTAACATTCTTGCATCTGCTGCGAATATGTTAGAAAAAATAACAGCAATTTGCATCAAATATGCACAACATTGAAAATATAACCTTAATTACAAAAGACAAGCAACAAGTAAGCATTTTTTTAATTAAAATAACAATTTAACATTAGGAACACATAATCTCCACAGACCTAGACCTTTATTTACCAACCATAACAAAGCACAAATCATGACTTGAACAAAAGTCATAATTTTCATATTCATTATTTTACTTTCCTAGCAGTTCATGTGTCACTTTCACCAAAGATAGAATACTTGCCATGGACTGTTTCATATATTTATCTTAACATTGAGGTTGCTGTTTTCCTGAAGTTCATCACTTAAAAGCTTCTTACTCAAGACTTGTTAGTAAATAAGAGCTCAAGTGTTGTCTAGATCGATGCTCAGGAAATATCCTTGTTACAAAGCTCTGTTTTGTTGAAATAAATAAACTGATTATACATAATTCATCCTAAAATACATACATGACAGTTATCTCACATCACAAATCTACGTCCCTTCCCAGCCCACTCCACTGGTCAGGTACAGCCAGGAAATACCTAGCCATAGCATCCAGGAACCGTGTCCGATATAACTCTGGGGACACAACTGTGGGCATCTTGCCTAGAAAATACACAGCAGTTCATTTTCATTTGTAACTTGTTATCTTGAACATGCCACATAGGCAACAGTAAATTGTCCGTTATCTACTCAGAACTTGAAGCATGTAAAACCTGCGACAACAAGCTGGATTGGCAGAGACTATGAAGCAAATGGTGTAGATCCTGATCAGACAGCTCCCATTGGAAGTATCAACAGTATTAATCTAAGAGGGTTAACTAATGGCAATAAATTTCTTGTTATAAAAATTGGAACAAATACTATTGCAGCTTCCAAGTGCTGGCACCTTCCTAGAAAATACAGCATAACTTTTAAAATGTAATAAAGCTTTATTAGATTGTTGTTGTTCTGTCAAAATGCTACATAAATTAAGCTGTCAAATTGGAACCATAATAGAAAATATATCTAGTCAATAATAAGCACTGAATTAAATGATAATGGTAAGTTAAGTTGTACAGAATTCAATTTAAATGTAAAACCTGAGGCTCTGGTAAGCTGAATGTATTACAGAAGATGTAGGGCATGCTAATGGCTCACCTTGCCCTCCAAAGTTGGACTTTAAAATTGTCTCCAACTTTTTGTCCCAGGTGAACGTCCTGATATAATCTAAAAAAAGTAAGAAAAAGTAAAGTTAACGAAATATTACTAAATGAAGTCAGTCTGCTTGTAATCAATCAGTTTAATTGCATTTACGTTTGACCAGGAGTTACCTGAGCATGTCTTAGCATGAGATCATACAACCCTCCTTTACTGGAACCAACTGTCAACCTCCTTTCTTTCATTAACATTATTCTATGATTCTTATTTGTCAAACCATTTATGATGTTAAATTTAAGACAGCTAAATTTCTTTACTATTTTGAAGACATGTCTTGATGGTGAATCATTATGAAAAGAAAGATATATTGCACATGGTTAATTTTAACAAAGGAAAACATAATTTTAATTCAAATAGATTCCCTATTCCACTGGAAATTGTGGTACATCAATACTGTAAAATACGCTTAAAGTTGGGAAACAAAAACTGTTTAAACTAAACTGTCACCCATAATGCCATTATTGCAGTCTTAGTTTTCATCTTTTAGTAGTCTTTCATCAGAATTAATAAAATGAGAAAAATTCACCAACCTGTAGGTGGTCAAGTGCATGTGTTGTTTTTTATGTTTTCTCAAAATACATGCAGAGACACAATTATGGTCAATAAAGCAACATCTAGCTGTTATTGGAGGAGAAAGATCCCAGATAAAAAAATTATGTTCAGCTACTGGTGCACCAAAAGTCAACTAGACGACGAAGTTTGAAGTAAAATTGAAATAGTATTTCATTAGTTAATCGCATTGTCTCCAAACAAATTAAGACACTGGCAATATGTGACTGCACTCGCTCCAGAAAAGAAGTGGGTGGGGTGGGTTTGAGGGTTGGGCCATGCCTCCTGATAACTAACTGCCATCTGGTTAACAGCATAATTTCACTTCCCCGTGCACAACCCCTTCTCTGCCCCCTCCCATCTAGAACCAGTCACATCACGCATAGTGATGTGGCAACAGTTACCAATGAACAATAAACAAAAATGTCAGTTCAATGTTGCAGCAATTAGCTACAGCAATTACGTATGACTGATTCTACCCAGCTTCGATCTGGATTATGTGTAATAAATGCAATACATTATATAAGGCTATACATTTTGATAACTGGCCACTAGAACTTTAACTTTTGGAAAATACAACTAGATCACTGTCAGGCAAACTTTAATTGTAATTACTTTCTGTTTTTGTCATTCTTCTTTTTAATTGTTATTTTATTCCTATAAAATACTGCAACATCTGTTATTTTCTGAAAACTAACGATTTTCTGTTCTGCATTTTTGCTAAATTCTCTCCGAATAACAAAAATGTAGATCTTCAGACTTTTTTATTGTTCATCACAGGTTTATTTAACAAACTTAAACGTCATGACCTAACGATTTTCAAACATTCTTGATACATAATGGTTGGTATTTAATCAGTTTATCAGCAGTAATCCTGACACTAGCCAATCACAGTTCATAAGGGTCACTTGTGTATTGGTAACTAAATGTCCCTAATTGACATGTTATGGCTTCAGATTACCGTTTTTGTGATATTCTTAGTGATAATAAGCCAATCACAATTAAACATCAATCTGACCAATTACCAAACAAGACTGTTAATTGGCTGTATGCTTGAGCAATTTCCCTAACTAAAACCTATGTGTTTTGCCTGTTTGTCTTACAGTGGATCCAATATCACCTGCATCCTGTCCTTTTGAAAATTCCGCCTTTACACATGAATGCCATTTATAAGATAAGGTTATAGAACATAACTGACTGTTTGTGGCTATACATTGTTTGTGTTTTGTAGCGAACAATTTTAAAATTGTGATCTGTTTGGGTTTTTTTTTAAATTTCACCTAATAAAATTATTATATGGTCTCATTAAACTAATATGTTAACATTAAGAGGAGTTTAATATTCAAGCTAAAAGTTTAGACACTAAACTTTAAGGTGACTAATTAATAATGCATAAATTATACGGGCTTTGTAGTTCATCTTAACATTGATTAGTTTCTTTATAGTTCTGTCATAAGAATTTATATGTTCATAATAATAATAATTGTTAAGGAAAAGTGACATTGTCCACACATTTACTAGCATTCTTCATTGATGGTATTCTCTTGCAAATTACGTCTGACTGAGCAAAGAAAATCCTCTTCTTGTCCTTCACTATGAACAGGATAATGGCAGATTGATAATAATGCCATTTTTATTTTAAAAGAATAAATTGTTGTTTTGTAATTAAATGCTATGCTAAAATTACAAATCTACCTCCACTTCTGCATCAAGGAAGGCTAGCAATATTAGTTATGGCCAGAAATGAAACATTTTACAATTAAAATAAATCACTAAATGTAACGAAAAATCATCTTGTTATGTGCCACTATCATAGAATACACTATCTCACAAATACACTTAATGAATATTTGAATATCGCTTTTGGATTCAATTTACTTCCCTAGAATTCACCTTGACCAGGATTCAAAACACATGCAGTGAAATGCCTTTGAACTATTCCTACAGTTTTCGTTGCCAGAGGCTGTGAAATTTACAGTGTTGGCTGTGATAAGGTTAGCCAGTTTTCTCTTATCATTCTTAATTTACTTTGATGAAAGCTAATGACTTAAACAGCACAAAGGAGGGCTACTTACGGAAAGCTTTGATGCAATTATTTTTCAGTTCAAAAAGAAATACCGTACTTACTCACTTATAAGACTATTCGCTTATAAGACGACCCCCCTACTTCACCTGCGAAATTGCCGGTTTCTGCTTCGACCCGCTTATAAGACGAGGCGAAAAAATGAACAGGAGCGTCGACCAGCCATGCTGTCTCAACAAAAGGGGTAAACAGTGACTGTAATTTTCACACGTTGCGGGATGTATCTAGTCTCAGCTGCACTGCTATCCTGTAGCGCGTGGCGGCATGACATTAATTTCTTTGATCTACGTCACCAAGTCTGGTATGACAGTACACGATATATCGGGGAACAGTGCACTGTCCTTGTGTACATTCCGCCATTCAATAATTTCATGGAGAAATGTAATAGGCAGCTGCTTATAAAAACACATCGTTCACACCCTCACTGTCAAACTGCTCCGATCGATATCACCTTGACAACAGCTTATCTCAGAGTCACTTGACCTGTGTAATGAGGCAAGTCTACACGAGTAAATTACAGCTTGGTGTATTTGGCAGACTGAAGTTGAAAGTTTGTTTCAGTGTTTACTGACGGATAATAAGCCGTGTTTCATGCAGAACAAAGGGAAATGAATGAAACAGTTAATCGTTGACGGACAGAATTCAAAGTTCAATTAAGGTAAATTATCGGTGGTCGACAATGACGGCACGTCGGGTCATTGCATAACTGCTAACAAGTTTATGTGATATGTTTTCGCCCTAAAACAACGTGAAAACTTTTTGCCAGGTCGCTAGACCCCACCTATAAGACGAGCCCCACACTTTTAACATGAAATTTAAAGGAAAAATCCCCGTCTTATAAGTGAGTAAGTACGGTAATCAAGTATGGCTTACACGGAGGCAGTACTGGCTTATCAACACTTGAAAATATTGTAACCTGGTCTTTGTCTTATCTGACAGTATTGTCTCAGGCTGACATTTTAAAGTTTCCCTGTAAATCATGAGCTATCTTGTTTACTGAGACGTCCATTCTATCCAAATATTTGTCTGAGATCTTCAGTCAACAATAACAACTGCGAGTCATCATCCTTGCCAAATCTATGCCAGTAGGTTTTATATATCAAAGCAACATAATTTACAACAAGGGTCCTATGGTCAAGCAGTTAGGCACAAATTGTAACTCCTCATTCGCTCCTTATCACATGTGTCCAAGTCTGAGCAAACAACTTTATATGGGAAGCTCCTTCAGCTGACTTATGGGGTACATGTTGTTCTTCTGAAAAACATATGGAGGCTCCTTCCACCCATAATAAGCTGGATGTTGCTATGATGACCATGTGTCACTGCAGTGTGTGAAGAACAAACCAGCCAAGACTTCTCACCTATAACACCAATGACCAGTTCCTTGCGGGTCTCATCCAGTCCCACTAGTAGAGAGTAATCCATGACAAAATTGCTGGAAAGGAACTCAGAGTCCAAGTTAATGGCCTGCATCAAGACACGCTTCGAGTGGGGCATGATGTACAGTGGGTTGTCTACACTGTCTGTAAATAGGAGGAAAAACAGGTTCTTTGGTCAGTAGTATAATGTATGGCACAGCTCCAAAATAAAATATGGTAAATTTTTGTTGTTTTACCTTTTTGATAATGAAACATCTTTACTCTTTAGATGATTTTTGTTGCAGTACATGCCATGTTAATCATAATATATAAAAATAAAACCAAGAATCAATTTACCTATAAAATACAATTTAATCCCCTAACTTAAAGGTACACTGCAGAGTGTTATGATGTTAATGTTATATAATACTGACCTCTAAGGAAGTTTTCATCAAGTAGCACAAGTTCCTCATCTCGCTTGCTCCGAGTGTTCTTCACCAGACGGTTACGTTCCGACCCTTTTAGGTCAAATGTCTGGGGGAGGCAAAACAGCAAGTACATTATATAATATGAATTAGTTAAACATTTACCCATGTAAATTAATGAGAACCTTACAAAGGGTTTCATTTTACTTTGACAGTATGTCTTTTCATCTTCCAATCACAAAACATAAGAAAAGTGTTATAAAAAAGCTTAAGTTGTAATAGTCCTAATGTAAACCAAAACATTCATACATGTTTGTATTGGAAAAACCTATGAGCAAATGTGTGTTGTAGGAAAAAAATAAACTTACATACTGTTCATTTAACTATGCTATCTACCCTTATAGAAATTCAAGTGTTGATCCCTACAAAGATACCTGTGAGATGTTCCTGTCATAGAACAGGTTCTCCACAATAAGCAGGTCCTGTTTCATGGCATTGTTGGTCTGCTGATTTCTGAAGCCAATCCTGTAAACCCCAACGATCTTGGCCAGGGCTGTGGGGCGCTGAAACATCACCATAGCAACATTATATATAGGTGGACTGGTGGACTAGAAAATATGGGTTTTAAAGTAGATTATTTCATACTTTTTTGTATTTTTATGTCTCACCATTAGATTTCTAGTCAACAGGCAACTGTGTCTACAGTTGTCATATAAAATAATGCTGACTTCACTGAAATAATATGCTGTGAACACCTGACAGATAATCATTACTCCAACCAATCCTGAAAATTCCCTTATAAATAGGTTAAAACTTTGATGTTTAATTCTGAAGTTATACTTAATTGATTAGTGTGAAAAGTTCAATGCAATTACAAATCATTGTAATAAAAGACCAGAATATATGACATTTACTTTTATTAAATATCTACCAGTAAATCCCCTTGAGGGGTTCTTCTGGAGGGTAATAAAACAAGTTAGTTTTTCCCGACAAAAAATAATAATTATTTGAAGTAACTGAAACCACAATTTGAATTTATTTTAGAGATTAATGATATAATTTCTGAAAGAAGAAATTCTCATATTATCTCATATTTCTACCATGACCTACCTGTTGCTGCTTTGCCTCAGATATATACTGGAAGTATTGTGGCCCAAACTTCTCAAAGGATTCAACCTCCATACCAGACATCTGCTTCAGGATAAAACGGTCATCTGGAAATGTGGATTAATCAGAAACAAGTAAATCATCAGTACAGTTAAAAAGGTCTTAAATCATGAAATGTGATTGCCATGTTTTTTACTTTGGGGATGGACCACACTGTAATACAGCATTTATCCAATAAATATTGATGACCTACGGATGTCAATGATTACTCATATGCCAATACATGAGTAGTGAAATCACTAACCAAGTACTTGGAAGAAAAAAAAGAAAAATATGTATTTAATTGCAATAGTAAATGCAAAACTGTGTTAAAGTCGAATGCTGATATTCATTTTACTATGAGTGAGTCAGGCTAAAAACTTTATGTAGCCATCCTCAACTATGCCTTATGGAACAAACAAGGACCATGTCACCAATAAACCCAGTCATCTTGCACCTGATCTGGCTATCCAAACTCCTTACTGTGTAATTTTAAAGACTCACTCGTTTATTAATATTATTGGTATGTTTTTACAGCACCCACTCATTATTCTTACTGGCCCATTATTGGCAAATCAACCTATCAATTCATAGTACATGATTAAATCAGACTGAGCAAATTTAATGAATGCATGCCTCATATTAAATACATTGGTGACTCCCCCATCAAAACATGATGCAGACCTTGCAAATTCACGTGGCTGGTTAAGAGGTGATATTGGTCTCAACCATCATTATAATAGAAGACTTTGTTAGTAAAAACTGCAGTATACAAACCTTGTGTTTGGTCTTTCATTTTCAACCAGTGATTTTAGTAAAAGTACATTATACTTATTTTCTGAAGATATTTTCTTGAAAGGGAATCCTTGAAAACAATGTATGAGCATCAGTGCTTTATTGAATATCAATAGTTTTTTTTGTTGTTATTTTGAAATCTAACAACCACAAATGGCTACCCAATACTTGTTTCACACTTAGACATTTACAAAATTTTGACTGGTAACACACGCTCATTTTGGTTTCAGCTAGATAACAGTTGTAAATTGTTTGCAAAAACTGACATTTTATTGGCCATACTTCTTGTAAATCAGAATGGTGTAATGTGAAGCTCAATTTAATTTTTCAAAAGAGACTATGACACACTCAAATCACATAAATTAGCATATATCCTTATTTAATATGGTACAATCAAAACCTTATTTTTAACATTTTTATATCAGTTGTTCTTACCTTTTACCAATATTTTGGAGGCCCTATTTCTGTATTCTGCCAATTTTTTAAAACATGATTTTCTTCTATTACCAGGCACATTATTGTTTGCACTGTGCTGGTATCCAATTCCAACTTTGCTTACACACAGATCAGAGTAGAAAACTACATATTTTACAACAAGAAAAACCAGTCTTAGCCTTGCTAAATGTTTTCTAACATATTTGAAACATATTAAGCCCATGCAAGAATCATTTTATATTAATTGATTACAAAAATTGAAACATAGTACTAGAAAAAAATGTCTTGTAAAATGAACTTTGATTCTGATTCCGAAATAGACCTAACACTTTGACTGGAAAAGTTGACCTAGTACTTGAGTACTGACTTTAGTGTTGGTTGACATCCTTAATTAAATATATAAATCTGTATAAAATAGGGAAAGATACTGGGACACATCTCAGACAAGATGCAGCAGACAGTACACTTAATTCTGATCAGGTATGCAGGTAGCACAAACCTTAACACCATAACATCAACATGCTTTTATCTTCTGAAGCAACACAATTTCCTATTTCTGACTAATAATGCATTATCCTACCATCAGTCTTGCAGAAGTTGGATCCAGATTTGCCTCCCTTGGCTTCCCATGGCTTACATCGACTCAGCGAACGAATGAATCTAAAATAAATGTTGGACATCAACTAACATAGTAGCAATAAATAGGTTATTTGCCCCCAAATTAAATAATTTTTTCTTTTCCGAAGTGGAAGTTTTTAAAAAGAGGGTCATAATGGCCCATATATCACTCAGAGCCATTGCTGTAAAATAATAGTTTTAAAACAGACTGATTGTAACATTCTTCAGACAGAAGTTCCCAAGGATCATTTAGACAATCAGTTATGTCCACTTGATCTATAAGTTTAGATCCAGCATGGAGGTTCCAAAATTTTCTGAATAGCTTTGCTACAAACTTTGCTCTACAGAAGTAAAACTGTTATCTGTATGACAATACATGGAGAAAGGTCATGTACCTGGTGGCCATGTTTGAAGGTATGATTTTTGTTCAATTTTAAAGGAAGGCAACCACCAAAGAAATGAGTATACCAAATACCAAAGCTCGTTTCTTGAAGTTTGTAATATGATGCTTTTCAATGTTTAACTAGAAGCTAAATATGTAAAGTTGCCATGCCTCTGGCAGCCATGCTTTTGACTAAGCAAAATTCTTAGAAGAAACATAATCGCAGACCACAGCTGAAGCATACACATAAATAACAAAGAACAAGGCTCTAGCTTTCCTACTTTCTCATGACAGATTTTCTCAAAGTTTTACAATAAAACCATATAAAGAAAATGGCCATGCCCCTGGCAGCCAGGTTCTTTGAGTGATCAAAGTTCCTTTAACAAACTTGAGAAAGCGCCACCCATGGAACATTATACCAAATATCAAGATTCTTTTAGTTTTGTACAGATGCCTGGGTAGAACAACTTCTGCCTGCAAGTCTGCTGGAAACATGTAATAGTTATCCTCAAACCCAAATGAAGACTCTAACCACTGGGCCAAGGGCACATCTACAATCATTAACACATAATGGTGTCCATACATTTGTTGATCACTTACTCATCCTCCCCCTCTGGACAGATGAGCTTCCTGAGCTGGCGGAACTGTTCAGCAAAGTACACTTTACAGTAGAACCTGGCTGTTGAATCAGAAAACTCTGCAAATAGTAGACACATAATGGCTAACAACAAAATAGTGGAAATGTAATGGCTGATAAGAAAATTTATTTTACCTTCTAATGCAGTAGCCTATCATTATTTCAAGTCAGGTAAGTACCTTTGTAAATAGTGAACAGATAACATCTGTGATTACACATTACTTTCTATGGCCTGCGGGTCTTGTTGTTCAAGGTACTAAACATCATCTCAAAGTGTTCAGAAAATATAAAAATCTCTATATAGCCAAGAAAATGAAACAACACCAGAAACCTATTTTACCCAAAAAACAAATCTATAATTATCCTCAGTAAAAAAAGTTTTAATGATGCTGTACAATAACTTATTTCCAGAATAATTAAGTATTACTGCTTGATTGTTTTTGTTTTTAATGGTAAGTTCCCTGTATTTCTGGTAGACAAATAGTTCACACATGCAGATCAGGTAGAAAATCTCTATAAAAACAACAACTGATCAATCGTTGTTAAACGGTTTGAATAAGAAAGCCTAAAAGTATCAATACAAGTACAATAAAAAGTACTAACGTATCTCTAAATGCATGTTAGGAGCCTGTTTGCCAGACTTGGATTTATCTGTTGATTCGCTAATACTGGCGGTGAACACGGAGTAGTCTGCCTCTTCTGAAGATAGAGAAATAAAACTGAGTAAATTTAAAAATAGCTCTCTATTTATTTTATGGTTGAGAGGCAGCATTAAACATGCTACTTCTTTTCACATTAACTGAAGTTACAATACACCAGAACCAAGCATTGTACTGTCAATTGTGCAAACAAAGAGGGCATCTAATGGTTTGCATGTAAATAATGAATGATTGCAATCACACAACTTTACAATGATAAATTTTCTTTGAATTAAACTTAAAGCATCTATCGGCTTACTAGTAATTAGAAAGTCGAGCACATAGACATGTTTTTGACAAACTAAAGATGTAATTAGACAGTTTGCTTATATCCAGTATATGTACAAAGTGTTTTTTTCTGTTGTTGGAAATCTGCTTAATTGCATTTTCAGTCTGGATAAAAGCAGTCTTAAGCACAATAGTAAGTCATGAAACAAACATCACTTACAATGTTAGTTTTGTTTTTGTCATCACAACAAACAAATATGATCATCATAGTGACATCTAACCACTTTGTGGGAGGAAGACCCCAAACATTTGTCTGGGTAAAACACTGGTGCACAGCAGGTCAGCTGGAAGACCTTCCCACATTAAGTCCTTCACCCAAACAGGACTCCAACCCATGCAGTGTGAGGCTAAGAAGTCAGAGGAGTTAATTGTCAGTGACTCTACTACAATGCCTTGGGCACTCCCCTCTCAAAATGTTGATTATCTTCAAACCTATAAATAGGCACAATTTGAATTTTCTCTAAACGTAATCATAGTCATATGATATCGTCAAGAAAAGCTTACTATGCAGCATAGACAGAGGTAGAAATTGCAAAATTTGTGATAGTGATTGAGATGTTGTGCACACTTTTCACATAGATCTAGGTAACATTACTAAAGCACTATGCTGTAATTATAAACATCTACTACTTAAATAATACTTATTTGTAAACATGTGCAGTCAAAGGTAAACAACCAATGCTGTCATATTTTCTCTTAAGGAGACAACTTGTATTAAGCATGTACTGTTTGGTTGTCCCTTGGATTGCTGCTTAATAAATAGTTGATTGTGCATGTTATGTATAACAAATGTAATACATCTCATGTTGAGTGATGGCATGTATTGTGAACCCTCGATATGGCAATGTCAAAAAACTTACACCTTAGTTGATTTAACCAATATTGTAATGACAATACGAGCTTTATTCCCTTTTGGCAAGTGATATTTACATTATAGATCTTCATGGGTCAAAATGATGATAATGTTGATGAACCATTTATAAAATCTAGACCAATGAAAATGGACAAAATTGATATGTCACTATGGTACCTGGACTATCAATAGAACCACTATCTGCCCGCGCCACATAGCGCACGGTGTCGGGAGGTGTGTCCTGTTTCTGGGCCACCTCCTTCATACTGCCTTTGAAGAACGACAGCTTTGATCCTGATGGCTTCTTGCCTAACAGAAATAGGGGCAGAGTTAATAAGCAAGTGTTTATTGAGAAAGTTACAAAACTGTTATTTCATTATGTTTTTATCAGAACTACAACCATTCTGCAAGCCAACTAAAAAGCAAATATTATCTTAGTTGTTACATTACACAGAATCAAAAGATATAGACATGTTATAACTTATAACAAATTGTACTTACTGAGACCAGTTCCTTCTTCCTTGGTGCTCTTCTCAAACATCTCATCTGTCTTGCTAGATCTAGTTGGATAAAATAAACAGAACAAGGAAAATACATAAATTGAAATAGATAAAACAGATGATAGTAAAAGATTGTATATGTGGCTCATTTAGCTTAGCTAATAGAGCAATCACCATGCTAGCCAGGTACTGAGAACAAAACAATATGCAGATGTAGAATAAGGTTTACAAATGAAATATGTTGAAGGTTGAACATGTGGTATGTCACAGTAATGTTAACCTACTACATCCAGCCTGGTTTGAAACAAGATACCAAATCTTTTGAGGAACTGACTCAGTTTCTCACTGCTCTAGGTTAATTGTATACAGTAAAACCTCTCGAAGCGGCACCTCTAAGCAGCGGCTTCCTCTAAGCAGCGGCAGTTAAATTTCCCCCCAGTAGTTTTCAGCGCATTTGAACCTCTAAGCAGCAACTCCTCCGCGAAGCGGTAAGCGGTTGTGTAAATCTCTTCCCTGAGGCTAGTTTAACCTCTGCGTAGCAACAACAGTGCAGCTATTTTTAGAACAGTCTGTCGGGTACACCAGAAATGTCACGCGGTCAGCTGATCACTGCTTGTACCCTGCTGAGAAGGTGTTAATTGGAATCAAGTTACAGTTGGACAGGAAACCAGCTGCATGTTACAAACATGCCCTTGTAGATCTAGGGTATTGCGGGAACGTGTGAAAGAAGTGTCAACTATTGATGATGTTAACGGTAGGTTTGTTTTCTTTAATTGATCGGAAGATTAAAGGATATCACTGTATTGATTGCTTACTTAAAAGATGTTTACGTTAAGTGCTAAATGCAAACTGTCATTGTTTTAGGATGACTGACTATAAATTCGATTTTTAATGGTAAATCAGTCTTTGTTTGACTCAATACTGGAAAACTGGTCATTTTGTCTTGAAATGTCTAACAAAAATGTTTATCTTACGTTAGAGCAGATGGTTACTGCAATTAAGTTGTTAGAACAAGGAAGGTCAGCACGGTCTATTGCTACCGATTTGGGCTGCGGCAGAACACAAATACAGGTCCGTTACTGACGATATTGTTTTTGTAATAACAAGCAAATGCTGATTGCCTATATTAAATTGTAGATATGATTTATCTTAAAATAAATTTAAGTGTTACCTGTTAATATTTTATAACTTTGAAAACTGCTCTTGTTAAATACTATAGATTAAGCTATCATCAGTAGATTTAAGTTGTGTGCTATTTTACTTGTTGTCTTATGTGATTCTTTTCAATTTCATAGTTGCGTGTGAAGCGGAAGGCAGAAGTCTTGGCAGAGTATGAAGGGAATGCAAACATCAACGCCAAACAACAGCGCACTTAACTTATTTTTTCTATGTTCAACAGCTTGCATTTTCCTTTATGTACTTACACTTTTAAGTTTTTTGTGTTATACAACTTGTTTTTTCATCATCAATAAATTATTTAAAAAAAATCATCTTCTGTTTTCTTTTATAACAATATATTGCATTTTCATTACCAAAGCAATATTAGCTAACACATATACTTAGGAAAATCTAATATCAGTACAAAAGTATTAAAAAATTTCATTTTTTCTCGTCTTATTGAAAGCTCTCAGCAGCAACACCTCTCAGCAGCAACCCTTTTTCGTGCCTCCGCCAGATGTTGCTGTGGAGAGGTTTTACTGTATATAGGCAAAGACTTTTTTTTGTAAGTTAAGAAGGCTTTAAATTTAAATGTAGCCTTGGGTGTGTCAGCAGTTATACATATTTAGGTTTTGATGCAAAAGTTAAAATACAATAGTAAATAGGGCTGTCAATATATGCCTGAAGTGCACCACTAAATGCTGCGATACATACTGAACATATTGCAATACTTACCACGATATATTGCCATATTTGATCATACAATGATATGGGGCTATTTTCCTCTAATACAATGAGCTGAATGAACAACATATACTTGTGTTAAATATCGGAATAGGAGAGATTCCTTTACAAGTTTTTGATCTGACTTGACCATTGGATGAGGGGGGCAAGGACTGACACGCCCAACCTTGACCATGCAGTGAGGGGACAAGGACTCAGAGACCCAACCTTAATCAAGTGTTAAGAAAACAAGGACTCAGAGACCCAACCTTGATCATGCAGTGAGGGGGCAAGGACTCAGAGACCCAACCTTGATCCTGCAGTCAGGGTGCAAGGACTCAGAGACCCAACCTTGATCATGCAGTCAGGGTGCAAGGACTCAGAGACCCAACCTTGACTTCAGAGACCCAACCTTAATCATGCAGTGAGGGGGCAAGGACTCAGAGACCCAACCTTGACCATGCAGTCAGGGGGCAAGGACTCAGACACCCAACCTTGATCATGCAGTCAGGGTGCAAGGACTCAGAGACCCAACCTTGATCATGCATTGAGGGGACAAGGACTCAGAGACCCAACCTTGACCATGCAGTGAGGGGACAAGGACTCAGAGACCCAACCTTGATCATGCAGTCAGGGGACAAGGACTCAGAGACCCAACCTTGATCATGCAGTGAGGGGACAAGGACTCAGAGACCCAACCTTGACCATGCAGTGAGGGGAACAAGGACTCAGACACCCAACCTTGACCATGCAGTGAGGGGACAAGGACTCAGACACCCAACCTTGACCAAGCAGTGAGGGGGCAAGGACTAAAAGACCCAACCTTGACCATGAGGTGAGGGGGCAAGGACTCAGAGACCTAACCATGATCATGCAGTCAGGGGACAAGGACTCAGAGACCCAACCTTGACTTCAGAGACCCAACCATGATCATGCAGTCAGGGGACAAGGACTCAGAGACCCAACCATGACCATGCAGTCAGGGGACAAGGACTCAGAGACCCAACCATGATCATGCAGTCAGGGGACAAGGACTCAGACACCCAACCATGATCATGCAGTCAGGGGACAAGGACTCAGAGACCCAACCATGATCATGCAGTCAGGGGACAAGGACTCAGACACCCAACCATGATCATGCAGTGAGGGGGCAAGGACTCAGACACCCAACCTTAACCATGCAGTGAGGGGGCAAGGACTCAGAGACACTACCTTGACCATGCAGTGAGGGGACAAGGACTGACAGACCCAACCTTGACCATAAGGTGAGGGGACAAGGACTCAGAGACCAAACCTTGATCATGCAGTGAGGGGACAAGGATTCAGAGACCCAACCTTGACTAGGCAGTGAGGGGGCAAGGACTCAGAGACCCAACCTTGACCATAAGTTGCGGGGGCAAGGATTCAGAGACAGACAGAACCTTGACCATGAGGTGAGGAGATAAGGATTCAGAGACAGACAGAACCTTGACCATGAGATGCGGGGGCCAGGACTCAGAGACCCAACCTTGACTATGAGGTGAGGGTACAAGGACTCAGAGACCCAACCTTGACCATGAGGTGCGGAGGCAAGGATTCAGAGACAGACAGAACCTTGACCATTAGGTGAGGAGACAAGGATTCAGAGACAGACAGAACCTTGATCATGAGGTGAGTGGGCAAGGATTCAGAGACCCAACCTTGACCAGGCAATGAGGGGGCAAGGACTCAGAGACCAAACTTTGACCAGGCAATGAAGGGACAAGGACTCAGAGACCCAACCTTGACCAGGCAGTGAGGGGACAAGGACTCAGAGACCCAACCATGATCATGCAGTCAGGGGACAAGGACTCAGAGACCCAACCTTGATCATGCAGTCAGGGGACAAGGACTCAGACACCCAACCTTGATCATGCAGTCAGGGGACAAGGACTCAGAGACCCAACCTTGATCATGCAGTCAGGGGACAAGGACTCAGAGACCCAACCTAGATCATGCAGTCAGGGGACAAGGACTCAGACACCCAACCATGACCATGCAGTCAGGGGACAAGGACTCAGACACCCAACCATGATCATGCAGTGAGGGGACAAGGACTCAGAGACCCAACCATGACCATGCAGTCAGGGGACAAGGACTCAGACACCCAACCATGACCATGCAGTCAGGGGACAAGGACTCAGAGACCCAACCATGACCATGCAGTCAGGGGACAAGGACTCAGACACCCAACCATGACCATGCAGTCAGGGGACAAGGACTCAGAGACCCAACCATGACCATGCAGTCAGGGGACAAGGACTCAGAGACCCAACCTTGACCAGGCAGTGAGGGGACAAGGACTCAGAGACCCAACCATGACCATGCAGTCAGGGGACAAGGACTCAGACACCCAACCATGACCATGCAGTCAGGGGACAAGGACTCAGAGACCCAACCATGACCATGCAGTCAGGGGACAAGGACTCAGACACCCAACCATGACCATGCAGTCAGGGGACAAGGCACTCAGAGACCCAACCTTGACCAGGCAATGAAGGGACAAGGACTCAGAGACCCAACCTCGACCAGGCAATGAAGGGACAAGGACTGACAGACCCAACCTTGACCAGACAGTGAGGGGACAAGGACTCAGAGACCCAACCATGACCATGCAGTCAGGGGACAAGGACTCAGACACCCAACCTTGACCAGGCAATGAAGGGACAAGGACTCAGAGACCCAACCATGACCATGCAGTCAGGGGACAAGGACTCAGAGACCCAACCATGACCATGCAGTCAGGGGACAAGGACTCAGAGACCCAACCTTGACCAGGCAATGAAGGGACAAGGACTCAGAGACCCAACCTCGACCAGGCAATGAAGGGACAAGGACTGACAGACCCAACCTTGACCAGACAGTGAGGGGGACAAGGACTCAGAGACCCAACCTTGACCAGACAGTGAGGGGACAAGGACTCAGAGACCCAACCTTGACTATGAGGTGAAGGGGCAAGGATTCAGAGACCCAACCTTGACCATGAGATGCGGGAGCCAGGACTCAGAGACCCAACCTAGATCATGCAGTGAGGGGGCAAGGATTCAGAGACCCAACCTTGACCATGAGATGCGGGGGCCAGGACTCAGAGACCCAACCTAGATCATGCAGTGAGGGGGCCAGGACTCAGAGACCCAACATTCACCAGGCAGTGAGGGGGCAAGGACACAGAGACCCAACCTTGATCATGCAGTCAGGGGACAAGGACTCAGAGACCTAACCTTGATCATGCAGTGAGGGGGCCAGGACTCAGAGACCCAACATTCACCAGGCAGTGAGGGGGCAAGGACACAGAGACCCAACCTTGATCATGCAGTGAGGGGACAAGGACTCAGAGACTCAACCTTGATCATGCAGTGAGGGGACAAGGACTCAGAGACCCAACCTTGATCATGCAGTGAGGGGGCAAGGACTCAGAGACTCAACCTTGACCATGTGGTGAGGAAACAAGGACTCAAGAGACAGAACCTTGGCCATGTGGTGAGGGGACGATGACTCAGGGTAAGGTTCGCAACTAATAATTCTACATACAAGGTGAAGTGCACCCACCTGACAGACTGGGCTAGGGCTGACTGGACCTCCTGTAGCTTGTTGTTGTAGTCACTGGAGCTGTAGAACAACATACAAGGCTCTTTACTATGTGCTGTCATGAATGTTCTTTTAAAAGAAAATATTTTATTTGTATAAGTGTAAGCATAGTGTATCTTAAGCCAAAATCTAAAGTTAACTTCCTCCTGAAAAAATGGTCAAAAGGGATTTGTAAAGTGACTAGTTTTGTTTTCAGTTGATTTTTTTACATTATAATGACATCATGTGGCTAAATAGCAACATCAGCTAATTATTGGTGGAGAAAGACCACAACATATTTCTGGGTAGAACCACAAGTGCATTTCAATTCTGTGATTCTGCTTGGCCACAGGTGCCTCTCATAATGTGCTTAAAAAAGATTTGTCCTCATAAGTCTGATTCTACTCACCCATATGGTGACTGATATCGTGATGTCTTGGTCTTGATAAAGGATAATACATAGCACTGGGGAATAAATTAATAAAAGTCTATTCTAGTTACCTGAGAGAGAAAGCAATGATGGAGCTGGGTTCATGATCATACACCACCAGTGGGAGCCTGTGACACTTGGGAAACATGTGGTGCTCACACGCATCACTATGGAACACAGGACTAGTTATGTTAGGTACCATAGGGCAGGTCAAAATGAGAAACAGTGATGTTAATCTGACAGATCAAAACTTTGTGAGTATAGTCCTGTTTGTATTTAAACTTTTAACAGGGTTTATCTGAAATATTTGCAAAAGGATTCTACAAAAGCAGCTAAGCAGTTCACGATGATTTACAACATAAACACTTAATATTAGAATTGGAAATATGTGTTTGATGAGATAGGTCTTCATTCTTTTTTAATTGAATTCACTAGGTAGAGAAAATAGATGTATTTAATGGTTGACAGGTACAGAATGCACTGAACCTTGTAAGGAAGTGTATACGTCATATAAGGGAAGGGTCAATCTCTTAACTTTAATCTTTATTTCTTTGTTTGTATATACTGTACACAACAAATATTCAATGTTAAAGAATCACTATTTACAAAAGTTGAGGCAGCTGGTATGCTGCAGAGCCCTGCCAGATGGTGTTGATGATTTTCTTCCTGAACCCTCCCACAGTGTCTGGCTGGCTGTCTGATTGGTCTTCAACTGGGTCTGAACAGGGAGATAACAGGGTCTGGTAAAACACTATACAGGTATATCAAAACAACATAAAAGTAATAAGGTGAACATTGGTGAAAAGATTCTGTTTTTGTGTTTTTTCATGGACATCGCACCTACACAATATATCATATTGGTGATGTCAAGCTGTAACTGGTCAAAGAAGACCCACAACAAATGTCTGTGAATTTATCATAACCAATTAACCCTGTTTGAGTATTGTCTTTGTTTTATTTTGTTTGTTGTTTTACATTGCACCAACACAACTGTGGCCATATTGGTAATGTATAGCTTATTATTCCTGCAGAAAGATCCCAGACATGTCTGGGTAAAAACACTGGCACACAACAGGTTAGCCAGAAGATCTTGTAATATGACAGCGATTCGAACATATGCAGTCAAGGGCTAAGGAGTTAGCTACTCTTACTGCTTGGCCAAGGGTGCTCTCTTTGAGGATTGCAAGGCATGCATTCTCTAGATATCATGATCAATGTTCCTGTAACCTTGACCTTTGCAGCAGTGACCTCAAACTGAATATGGGTCATCTACTCATTAAGAATAATGTCCCCCTACCAGGTCAGAGGATGGTTGGAAAATGTGTTCATTAGCTATTTATAGGAAACAATGTGGTATTCCAACTAACAGACCGACAAACAACATCTGCACAACAATATGCCCAATCTTCTTCAAAGTAGATCATATCAAAAGTAAAAAAGTCATGATGGAATGAGAGATCCATCTTTTTCAAATAAATTATAATATGAAAAAATGTAAACCTACATTTCTTTACAACATTGTCTGTCAAAAATGCCTTATCTCTGTCATCAATGAGTGTTCTTTCCATCACATCCTCATCCTCTTTACTGTTTAAAAACTCCAGTTGTGGAATAACAAAGTGATCATCCAATCTTCCATCCATCTGTTTGCCCATCTCATTATCAATCTGCTTATTCCTATTTCCCCCCATTTGTCTATCTTTATTCCCATCCATTTGCTTATTCATATGTCCTTCTACGCATTTGTCAATCTGCTGATCAATCTTTTTCTCCTTATTTTCTTCTGTTGGTCTATCTATCTCTTTTGTCATTTGTCCATCATTCTGTTCTTCCTTTTGTGCTTCCAGCTGTTCATCAGACTGCTCTGAAGCCATTTCCTGTCTCTCTGATTCTGTTTCAAATGAACTGCTGCTCTCTACATCTAGGCCACCTATTCTTGAGTCTGGTATTTCACCTGCTGGTACAGTATATTTGTTGATGTTAGTGATTAACCAGACAACGGGAAAATAAGAACCAATCAGTAAAAAATCATGTTTTTGTTTATTTTAAACCATGTACAGATCAATAGCCTGAGCTATATATCTAAAGTGACAGAAGTAAGTTATATGGCCTATAGCTGACAATGCATTAAAAATGAAATGAAGGAAATTATATCAATATTTGGTTCAACAATGCACACTTCAAGATAGGGTAGATTGACAATTTTTCTTTGAATTAAATTTGCCATTTCATAAATCTGAAAACAATTATGATAGTTAAATAAATAGTTAACTAAAATAGTTAAACATGTAAAACAAATACAGCTTTTTGTGATCAATGACATGGTTTCTTTTAAACAAATAAAAATATGTTACCATTCCTTAACCAGACAAACAAACTGAACATAAGAATGGTTGAGCAAATAATACCATCCCCATATTAATGCTGTGTGGCATGTTACTGGCTATATTAAACAAATGTTAATGTAATAATACATATATTTAAGTTAGTAAAATATTGCCAAAGATGTTAAATTTTCAAAACATTTAAATTAACATTATTTTTGTATTACATTGCATGGACACAATTATGATCATACTGACAACATCCATCTAATTGTTGGTGTGTGGGACTGGGGTGTGGGGGTGTTGTGTGTGACAGGGGTGTGGGGCTGTAGTGGCAACAGAGGTATATAGTGTAGTGGTGATGGAGGTGTGTTGGTTGAAGTGATGACTTGGGTAAATGGGATGTAGTGCCAACTGGGGTGTATGGGGTGTAGTGGTAACTAGGGTGTTGGGGTGTAGTGGCAACTAAGGTATATAAAGTGTAGTTGCGACTGGGGTGTGGGGTTGTAATGTTAACTGTGGGTGTGTACACTGGGGTGTAGTGACAACTGATGTATACAAGGTGTAGTAGCCACTGAGGTGTATTGATGACTGAGGTGTGTGGGGTGTAGAGTTGACTGAGGTGTGAGGTGTAGTGGTGACTGAGGTGTGAGGTGTAGTGGTGACTGAGGTGTGAGGTGTAGTGGTGACTGAGGTACATGAGGTTTGTAGTGACTGAGATGTGTGGGGTTTAGTGGTGGCTGAGATGTGTGGGGTTTAGTGGTGGCTAAGGTGTGTGGGGTGTAGTGGTGACTGAGGTATGTGGGTGTAGTGATGACTGAGATATGTGGGGTGTAATGTTGACTGAGGTGTGTGGGTGTAGTGGTGACTGAGGTTTGCAAGGTCTGTAGTGACTGAGATATGTGGGGTGGGTGACTGAGGTGTGTGGGTATAGTGGTGACTGAAGTGTGTGGGTGTAGTGGTGACTGAGATGTGTGGGGTTTAGTGGTGGCTGAGATGTGTGGGGTGTAGTGGTGTTTGAGGTGTAAGGTGTAGTGGTGACAGAGGTATGTGAGGTTTGTAGTGACTGAGATGTGTGGGGTTTAGTGGTGGCTGAGATGTGTGGGGTTTAGTGGTGGCTAAGGTGTGTGGGGTGTAGTGGTGACTGAGGTATGTGGGTGTAGTGATGACTGAGATATGTGGGGTGTAATGTTGACTGAGGTGTGTGGGTGTAGTGGTGTCTGGGATGGGTAGGGTGTAGTGGTGTTTGAGGTGTAAGGTGTAGTGGTGACAGAAGTATGTGAGGTTTGTAGTGACTGAGATGTGTGGGGTTTAGTGGTGGCTGAGATATGTGGGGTTTAGTGGTGGCTAAGGTGTGTGGGGTGTAGTGGTGACTGAGGTATGTGGGTGTAGTGATGACTGAGATATGTGGGGTGTAATGTTGACTGAGGTGTGTGGGTGTAGTGGTGTCTGGGATGGGTAGGGTGTAGTGGTGTTTGAGGTGTAAGGTGTAGTGGTGACAGAAGTATGTGAGGTTTGTAGTGACTGAGATGTGTGGGGTTTAGTGGTGGCTGAGATATGTGGGGTTTAGTGGTGGCTAAGGTGTGTGGGGTGTAGTGGTGACTGAGGTATGTGGGTGTAGTGATGACTGAGATATGTGGGGTGTAATGTTGACTGAGGTGTGTGGGTGTAGTAGTTACTGAGGTGTGGGTGTAGAGGTGACTGAGATGTGTGGGGTATAGTGGTGACTGAGGTTTGTGGGTTGAAGTGGTAACTGAGGTGTGAGGTGTAGTGGTGACTGAGGTTTGCAAGGTCTGTAGTGACTGAGATATGTGGGGTGGGTGACTGAGGTGTGTGGGTATAGTGGTGACTGAAGTGTGTGGGTGTAGTGGGGACTGAGATGTGTGGGGTTTAGTGGTGGCTGAGATGTGTGGGGTGTAGTGGTGTTTGAGGTGTAAGGTGTAGTGGTGACAGAGGTATGTGAGGTTTGTAGTGACTGAGATGTGTGGGGTTTAGTGGTGGCTGAGATGTGTGGGGTTTAGTGGTGGCTAAGGTGTGTGGGGTGTAGTGGTGACTGAGGTATGTGAGTGTAGTGATGACTGAGATATGTGGGGTGTAATGTTGACTGAGGTGTGTGGGTGTAGTGGTGTCTGGGATGGGTAGGGTGTAGTGGTGTTTGAGGTGTAAGGTGTAGTGTTGACAGAAGTATGTGAGGTTTGTAGTGACTGAGATGTGTGGGGTTTAGTGGTGGCTGAGATATGTGGGGTTTAGTGGTGGCTAAGGCGTGTGGGGTGTAGTGGTGACTGAGGTATGTGGGTGTAGTGATGACTGAGATATGTGGGGTGTAATGTGGACTGAGGTGTGTGGGTGTAGTAGTTACTGAGGTGTGGGTGTAGAGGTGACTGAGATGTGTGGGGTATAGTGGTGACTGAGGTTTGTGGGTTGTAGTGGTAACTGAGGTGTGAGGTGTAGTGGTGACTGAGGTTTGCAAGGTCTGTAGTGACTGAGATATGTGGGGTGGGTGACTGAGGTGTGTGGGTATAGTGGTGACTGAAGTGTGTGGGTGTAGTGATGACTGAGGTGTGTGGGTGAAGTGGTGACTGACATTTGTGGGATGTAGTGGTGATTGAGGTGTGTGAGGTGTAACGGTGACTGAGGTGTGTGGGGTGTAGAGGTGACTGAAGTGTGGGGTATAGTGGTGACAGAGATACATGGGTTGTAGTGGTGACTGAGGTGTGTGGGGTTTAGTGATGACTGATGTGTGGGGTGTAGTGGTGACTGAGGTGTGTGGGGTGTCATGGCAACTGGGATGTATATATTTATATGTATACACAAGACATAAAGATGCTCTGTGGACAAAGATTAACCCCATCTTTAGAACCATACACCTCTGTGAATATGGGTTTACCCCACCTATATCTGCATACTACAGAGTCAAAATATTCAGTAGGAGCAGATTAACCCCACCTATATCTGCATACACCAGAGTCCATACACTCAGCAGATACAGGTTTACCCCACATATGTGTGCATAAACCAGACTTTAGCACTCAGTAAATACAGATTAACCCCACCTATATCTGCATACACCAGTGTCCAAACACTCAACAGGAACAGGTTTACCCCTCCTATATATGCATACAATAGAGTACATTCACACAGTGGATACAGGTTTACCCATTCAAATATGCATACACCAGAGTCAAAACCCTCATTAAACATGTATAAGCCACCTATACGGGAGTCAAAACACTCAGTAAAAACATGTCTACCCACCCATTTATGCATACAATATACATACACCAGAGTTCAAACACTCAGTAAATACAGTCTCACCCCTTCTATATATACTTACACCAGAGTTCAAACACTCAGTGAATACAGTCTCATCCCTCCTGTATATACATACACCAGAGTTCAAACACTCAGTCTCACCCCTTCTATATATACTTACACCAGAGTTCAAACACTCAGTGAATACAGTCTCATCCCTCCTGTATATACATACACCAGAGTCCAAACACTCAGTGAATACAGTTTCATCCCTCCTATATATACATAAACCAGAGTTCAAACACTCAGTAAATACAGTCTCACCCCTTCGATATATACATACACCAGAGTTCCAACACTCAGTGAATACAGTCTCATCCCTCCTATATCTACATACACCAGAGTACAAACACTCAGTGAATACAGCTTCACCACTCCTATATATACATACACCAGAGTACAAACACTCAGTGAATACAGTCTCATCCCTCCTATATATACTTACACCAGAGTTCAAACACTCAGTAAATACAGTCTCATCCCTCCTATATATACATACACCAGAGTACAAACACTCAGTGAATACAGTCTCATCCCTCCTATATATACATACACCAGAGTTCAAACACGCAGTGAATACAGTCTCATCCCTCCTATATATACATACACCAGAGTTCAAACACTCAGTGAATACAGTCTCATCCCTCCTATATATACATACACCAGAGTTCAAACACTCAGTGAATAAAGTCTCATCCCTCCTGTATATACATACACCAGAGTTCAAACACTCAGTGAATACAGTCTCATCCCTCCTATATATACATACACCAGAGTTCAAACACTCAGTAAATACAGTCTCATCCCTCCTATATATACAAACACCAGAGTTCAAACACGCAGTGAATACAGTCTCATCCCTCCTATATATATATACACCAGAGTTCAAACACTCAGTGAATACAGTCTCATCCCTCCTATATATACATACACCAGAGTTCAAACACTCAGTGAATACAGTCTCATCCCTCCTATATATGCATACACCAGAGTCCAAACACTCAGTGAATACAGTCTCATCCCTCCTATATATACATACACCAGAGTTCAAACACGCTGTGAATACAGTCTCATCCCTCCTATATACACATACACCAGAGTTCCAACACTCAGTGAATACAGTCTCATCCCTCCTATATCTACATACACCAGAGTTCAAACACTCAGTGAATACAGTTTCACCCCATCTATATTATACATACACCAGAGTTCAAACACGCTGTGAATACAGTCTCACCCCTCCTATATATATACACCAGAGTTCAAACACTCAGTGAATACAGCCTCATCCCTCCTATATATATACACCAGAGTTCAAACACTCAGTGAATACAGCCTCATCCCTCCTATATATACATACACCAGAGTTCAAACACGCAGTGAATACAGTCTCATCCCTCCTATATACCGTATTCACTCGTGTAATGGTCGCACCCGTGTAATGGCCGCACCCCCAAAATGACCGCAAAATTTGAAGAAAAAATCCTAATTCAATGTAATGGCCGCACCCCCAAAATGACCGCAAACACAGCTTAATATCCGTCAGTAAACACTTAAACAAACTTGCAACTTCAGTTTGCTAAATACACCAAACTGTAATTTACTTGGCGTTTCTGTGTAGACTTGCCTCATTACACAGGTCAAGTGACTGACTCTGAGATAAGCTGTTGTCAAGGTGATATCGATCGGAGCAGTTTGACAGTGAGGGAGTGAACGATGTGTTTTTATAAGCAGCTGCCGATTACATTTCTCCATGCACTGTTCCCCGATATATCGTGTACTGTCATACCAGACTTGGTGACGTAGATCAAAGAAATTAATTTCATGCCGCCACGAGCTACAGGATAGCAGTGCGACTGAGACTAGATACATTCGCAACGTGTCAAAAATACAGTCACAGTTTACCAATTAACCCTTTTGTTGAGACAGCATGACTGTTCGACGCTCCTGTTCATTTTTCACCTCGTCAAGGAGATTGTCGCCTCGTATCAAAGCTGTGTTGTTTTATCGGCTATACTATGAAATCCTTTGATCTGCATGGTAGTGTGCACATGACAGCTGGGTGAAATTGTTTGATGATGCAAACATTCAGAAATATGATACAAGAGATAAAACTAGGAAGTCATTTATAAATTATGGAATATGTTCACATTGGTTAGACAAAAGCATAGAACGGCGGTATCTCGTTCAAATCGTTCGTCAACCTCCTACTTAGAGAGCTCATCTAGACGCATGGCGTCCCAAAAATCGGCAGAATCGTTCTAGAAAAAATGTCCCAAGGCCTTACACCTATAGAATGGCCGCACCCTCAACTCCTTAACGATAAAATCGGGTAAAAAAGTGCGGCGATTACACGAGTGAATACGGTATACATACACCAGAGTTCAAACACTCAGTGAATACAGTTTCACCCCATCTATATTATACATACACCAGAGTTCAAACACGCTGTGAATACAGTCTCACCCCTCCTATATATATACACCAGAGTTCAAACACTCAGTGAATACAGCCTCATCCCTCCTATATATATACACCAGAGTTCAAACACTCAGTGAATACAGTCTCATCCCTCCTATATATATATACACCAGAGTTCAAACACTCAGTGAAAACAGTTTCACCCCATCTATATAATACATACACCAGAGTTCAAACACGCTGTGAATACAGTTTCACCCCATCTATATAATACATACACCAGAGTCCAAACACTCAGTAAATACAGTCTCATCCCTCCTATATATATACACCAGAGTTCAAACACTCGGTGAATACAGTCTCATCCCTCCTATATATACTTACACCAGAGTTCAAACACTCAGTGAATACAGTCTCATCCCTCCTGTATAAACATACACCAGAGTTCAAACACTCAGTGAATAAAGTCTCATCCCTCCTATATATACTTACACCAGAGTTCAAACACTCAGTGAATAAAGTCTCACCCCTTCTATATATACTTACACCAGAGTTCAAACACTCAGTGAATACAGTCTCATCCCTCCTATATATACATACACCAGAGTTCAAACACTCAGTAAATACAGTCTCACCACTCCTATATATACATACACCAGAGTTCAAACACTCAGTGAATACAGTCTCACCCCTTCTATATATACATACACAAGAATTCAAAAACGCAGTGAATACAGTCTCATCCCTCCTGTATAAACATACACCAGAGTTCAAACACTCAGTGAATACAGTCTCATCCCTCCTATATATACATACACCAGAGTCCAAACACTCAGTAAATACAGTCTCATCCCTCCTATATATATACACCAGAGTTCAAACACTCGGTGAATACAGTCTCATCCCTCCTATATATACTTACACCAGAGTTCAAACACTCAGTGAATACAGTCTCATCCCTCCTGTATAAACATACACCAGAGTTCAAACACTCAGTGAATAAAGTCTCATCCCTCCTATATATACTTACACCAGAGTTCAAACACTCAGTGAATACAGTCTCATCCCTCCTATATATACATACACCAGAGTTCAAACACTCAGTGAATACAGTCTCATCCCTTCTATATATACATACACCAGAGTTCAAACACTCAGTGAATACAGTTTCACCCCATCTATATAATACATACACCAGAGTCCAAACACTCAGTAAATACAGTCTCATCCCTCCTATATATATACACCAGAGTACAAACACTCAGTGAATACAGTCTCATCCCTCCTATATATACATACACCAGAGTTCAAACACTCAGTGAATACAGTCTCATCCCTCCTATATATACATACACCAGAGTTCAAACACTCAGTGAATACAGTCTCATCCCTCCTATATATATACATACACCAGAGTCCAAACACTCAGTGAATACAGTCTCATCCCTCCTATATATACATACACCAGAGTTCAAACACTCAGTGAATACAGTCTCACCCCTCCTATATATACATACACCAGAGTTCAAACACTCAGTGAATACAGTCTCATCCCTCCTATATATACTTACACCAGAGTTCAAACACTCAGAGAATACAGTTTCATCCCTCCTATATATACATACACCAGAGTTCCAACACTCAGTGAATACAGTCTCATCCCTCCTATATATACATACACCAGAGTTCAAACACTCAGTGAATACAGTCTCATCCCTCCTATATATATACATACACCAGAGTTCAAACACTCAGTGAATACAGTCTCATCCCTCCTATATATATACACCAGAGTCCAAACACTCAGTAAATACAGTCTCACCCCTCCTATATATACATACACCAGAGTTCAAACACACAGTGAATACAGTCTCATCCCTCCTACATATACATACACCAGAGTACAAACACTCAGTGAATACAGTCTCATCCCTCCTATATATACTTACACCAGAGTTCAAACACTCAGTGAAAACAGTCTCATCCCTCCTATATATACATACACCAGAGTTCAAACACTCAGTGAATACAGTCTCATCCCTCCTATATATATACACCAGAGTTCAAACACGCAGTGAATACAGTTTCACCCCATCTATATAATACATACACCAGAGTTCAAACTCTCAGTGAATACAGTCTCATCCCTCCTATATATACATACACCAGAGTTCAAACACTCAGTGAATACAGTCTCACCCCTCCTATATATGCATACACCAAACTCCAAACACTCCATGAAACAGTTTCACCCCGTCTATATATGCATAAACTAGTGTATACAGTTTACCCTGCCTATATATGCATACACCAGTGTCTAAACGCTAAGTAAATACGGGTTCACCCCGCCTATATATGCATGCACCATAGTTCAAACACTCAGTGACTACAGCTTCACCACTCCTATATATGCATATACTAGAGTCCATTCACTCAGTGAATACAGTTTACCCCTTCTATATACACCATAGTTCAAACATTCAGTGACTACAGCTTCACCATTCCTATATATGCATATACCAGAGTCCATTCACTCAGTGAATACAGTTTACACCGCCTATATACACCAGAGTCCGAACACTCAGTGAATACAGTTTACATCGCCTATATACACCAGAGTCCGAACACTCAGTGAATACAGTTTACCCCTTCTATATACACCAGAGTCCATACACTCAGTGAATACAGTTTACTCCTTCTATATACACCAGAGCTAAAACACTCAGTGAATACAGGTTTACCGCTAATATATATGCCTACACCAGAGTTCAAACACTCAGTGAATACAGTTTACCCCTTCTATATTCTCCAGAGTTCAAACACTCAGTGAATACAGGATTACCCCTTCTATATATGCATATACCAGAGTCCATTCACTCAGTGAATACAGTTTACACTGCCTATATATACCAGAGTCCGAACACTCAGTGAATACAGTTTACTCCTTCTATATACACCATAGTTCAAACACTCAGTGAATACAGGTTTACCCCTAATATATATGCCTACACCAGAGTTCAAACACTCAGTGAATACAGTTTACCCCTTCTATATACTCCAGAGTTCAAACACTCAGTGAATACAGTCTCATCCCTCCTATATATATACACCAGAGTCCAAACACTCAGTAAATACAGTCTCACCCCTCCTATATATACATACACCAGAGTTCAAACACACAGTGAATACAGTCTCATCCCTCCTATATATACATACACCAGAGTACAAACACTCAGTGAATACAGTCTCATCCCTCCTATATATACTTACACCAGAGTTCAAACACTCAGTGAAAACAGTCTCATCCCTCCTATATATACATACACCAGAGTTCAAACACTCAGTGAATACAGTCTCATCCCTCCTATGTATATACACCAGAGTTCAAACACGCAGTGAATACAGTTTCACCCCATCTATATAATACATACACCAGAGTTCAAACTCTCAGTGAATACAGTCTCATCCCTCCTATATATACATACACCAGAGTTCAAACACTCAGTGAATACAGTCTCACCCCTCCTATATATGCATACACCAAACTCCAAACACTCCATGAAACAGTTTCACCCCGTCTATATATGCATACACTAGTGTATACAGTTTACCCTGCCTATATATGCATACACCAGTGTCTAAACGCTAAGTAGATACGGGTTCACCCCGCCTATATATGCATACACCATAGTTCAAACACTCAGTGACTACAGCTTCACCACTCCTATATATGCATATACTAGAGTCCATTCACTCAGTGAATACAGTTTACCCCTTCTATATACACCATAGTTCAAACATTCAGTGACTACAGCTTCACCATTCCTATATATGCATATACCAGAGTCCATTCACTCAGTGAATACAGTTTACACCGCCTATATACACCAGAGTCCGAACACTCAGTGAATACAGTTTACACCGCCTATATACACCAGAGTCCGAACACTCAGTGAATACAGTTTACCCCTTCTATATACACCAGAGTCCATACACTCAGTGAATACAGTTTACTCCTTCTATATACACCAGAGTTAAAACACTCAGTGAATACAGTTTACCCCTTCTATATACTCCAGAGTTCAAACACTCAGTGAATACAGGTTTACCCCTTCTATATATGCATATACCAGAGTCCATTCACTCAGTGAATACAGTTTACACTGCCTATATATACCAGAGTCCGAACACTCAGTGAATACAGTTTAATCCTTCTATATACACCATAGTTCAAACACTCAGTGAATACAGGTTTACCCCTAATATATATGCCTACACCAGAGTTCAAACACTCAGTGAATACAGGTTTAGTGAACACAGGTTTACCCCTCCTATATATGCCTACACCAGAGTTCAAACACTTAGTGAATACAGGTTTACCCCTCCTATATATGCCTACACAAGAGTTCAAACACTTAGTGAATACAGGTTTTCCCCTCCTACATATGCCTACACCATAGTTCAAACACTCAGTGAACACAGGTTTACCCCTCCTATATATGCCTACACCAGAGTTCAAACACTCAGTGAACACAGGTTTACCCCTCCTATATATGCCTACACCAGAGTTCAAACACTCAGTGAATACAGGTTTACCCCTCCTATATATGCATACACAAGAGTTCAAACACTTAGTGAATACAGGTTTACACCTTCTATATATGCCTACACCAGAGTTCAAACACTCAGTGAATACAGGTTTACCCCTCCTATATATGCCTACACCAGAGTTCAAACACTCAGTGAATACAGGTTTACCCCTCCTATATATGCCTACACCAGAGTTCAAACACTCAGTGAATACAGGTTTACCCCTCCTATATATGCATACACAAGAGTTCAAACACTCAGTGAATACAGGTTTACCCCTCCTATATATGCATACACAAGAGTTCAAACACTTAGTGAATACAGGTTTACACCTTCTATATATGCCTACACCAGAGTTCAATATATGCATACACAAGAGTTCAAACACTCAGTGAATACAGGTTTACCCCTCCTATATATGCCTACACCAGAGTTCAAACACTCAGTGAACACAGGTTTACCCCTCCTATATATGCCTACACCAGAGTTCAAACACTCAGTGAACACAGGTTTACCCCTCCTATATATGCCTACACCAGAGTTCAAACACTCAGTGAATACAGGTTTACCCCTCCTATATATGCATATACAAGAGTTCAAACACTTAGTGAATACAGGTTTACCCCTTCTATATATGCCTACACCAGAGTTCAAACACTCAGTGAATACAGGTTTACCCCTCCTATATATGCCTACACAAGAGTTCAAACACTCAGTGAATACAGTTTACCCTGCCTATATGTGCATACAGACTGTAAAGTGCAGGTTAGGCATGTGCATCAAGGTTAAGTGAACTTTGGTTTCACCTTGTTGATAGACAACATAACTGTCAGACAGGGGGCTATGAAACCCCTCTGGCCATACTCCAGCAGCAGATATACCTGGGGTGACTCCATACAGGTAACTTTCTAGGGATGTCACAGACTTCACTTCAGCTGGAATACATGGACAGATAGATATCATGTTATTGTTAAATCAGAAATTTTGAAACATTTTCACAAGAAAAAGAAAATAATTAAAACAAAGAATGACACGACAAGAAAAACATAAATAGAAAGAATGGAAGAAAAGACAGACACTGTTAAAATTACGAAAAATGTAAGTAAGACATTTTAGTATCGTGTGTAAAGTTCTGCACTTTAGCTAAGAAAGAAAAACAGTCAGGCAGAAAGATTAATAAACAAAGACATAGGAAAATTTACCAATGAAAAATAAGTGTCAACTTTTTATGATATATTTCGGGAATCATCACAATTTAACAACAGCTGCTTAATGTAAAGCTCAGTACTTTTTACTGCAAAAACTTTGTATTTTGTATTTATTTTATAAGAAATGCAATCAAGAAAGTTTATGATCAATTTATTTAATGAATCATGCATGGCATTCACCTAAGATATCCTCTTTCCTACCTGGCTGTTTTCTATACACAACCTTTCACTCTATTTCCTACCTGGCCTGTTTTCTCTATACAACTTATCACTCTCTTTCCTACCTGGCTGTTTTCTATACACAACCTTTCACTCTATTTCCTACCTGGCCTGTTTTCTCTATACAACTTATCACTCTCTTTCCTACCTGGCTGTTTTCTATACACAACCTTTCACTCTATTTCCTACCTGGCCTGTTTTCTCTATACAACTTATCACTCTCTAACTTGTGCCTTAAGAATGGCGTACACCAATATCATTCACATGCATCTTATGCTGTAATGCATACAAGGCAATAGAAGATATGAAGTATGTCTCTAAAGGGCATCTATATGCAGCAAAGCCTCCAAGCTTGCTGTTAATAACAGTATTGGTCTTTACTTCAATTGCAGACCAGCTTAAAGTTGGGACAAATGCAAACTTCATGTTTCCCCTGGTTACATATTTTTGGACAGATATACCTATCTGAAATTATTAGGTTACTTTAGATCAAATGTAATATTTTTTTATAATCAATGGATTGTCAATTATTAATTTTATATTATTACAAAGAAAGAGTAAGCAAAATAGAGGAGAGAATATTCATCTTTCCTAAAATAAGAGAATTCCAACATTGTATTCAATTTGAACAATTACTAATATGAGATCTAAGTTAAATGTTTTGTTCAATGATGTTAGCATACTCAGTGTTGGAGGGGACATGTCAATGAAGCTGAAGTCAGACTTGCGGCGAGCATCCATGTAGTCAACTTCTGACACAGACAGTATGTCCTCAATCTGGGCCAAAGGCTCCTCCAATGTTACTTCTACATCATCCATCTCGACCGCAGGGGGGCCGGGCTTTAACGAAACCAAGAAACAATGGTCGAAACATCTTACGTTTTAAACAATCTGAGTTTGTACCAATAAAGGAAAAAAGAATTCTCTAAAAAGATTCTTCATACTTTGAGAAAAGAATCCCTTTAGATAATGAAACACATTTCTTAAGATAAAAGATTTTATGAATTAAAGTAAAGAAATGTTCTGAGATCAGATAAAATCTAAAGACAAGTAAGGTCTAGAGTAAGAAAGAAAAGAAAGGACTAAATCCTTATTCTTTTGTCAACATTATCATGTGTATATTCTTCATCAACAATATATTTTACTTTTAATAAAATCTTTGATTTGAAAAAATATTACATAAAACATGGGAGTTTTCCACATCTTCGGATAACCAAATCAAGTTTGATGGTAGAGGATCAAGGAATTACCTGACAGTCCAGTTACCCACCTTGCCAACAACCTCCCATTATCCCTTTGAGCATAGTGACCCACAAAGCCCTCCCTCTAGCACGCTTCCCTAAGAACCTAGCTACCCACATTGCCATCCCTCTCCCTGAGTCCAATTACCCACCTTGCCATCCTTTTTCCCTGAATCCCCAGTTACCCACCTTGCCTTCCTTTTCCCTAAAACCCTAGATACCCACCTTGCCTTCCTTTTTCCCTGAAACCCCAATTACTCACCCTGCCCTCCCTCTCCTTGAATTCCTGAAATCCCAGTTACCCACCTTGCCATCCCTCTCCCAGAAACCCCAGTGTCCCACCTTGCCATCCCCCTTCCTTGAAACCCCAGTTACCCACCTTGCCTTCCTTTTTCCCTGAAACCCTAGTTACCCACCTTGCCTTCCTTTTTCCCTGAAACCCCAGTTACCCACCTTGCCGTCCCTCTCCCTGAAACCCCAATTACTCACCCTGCCCTCCCTCTCCTTGAATTCCTGAAACCCCAGTTACCCACCTTGCCATCCCTCTCCCAGAAACCCCAGTGTCCCACCTTGCCATCCCTCTCCATGAAACCGTAGTTATCTACCTTGCCATCCCTCACCCTGAAAACCCAGGTACCTACTTTGCAATCCCTCTCCCTGAAACCCCAGTTACCCACCTTGCCATCCCTCTCCCTGAAACCCTAGTTATCTACCTTGCCATCCCTCTCCCTGAAAACCCAGTTACCCACCTTGCCATCCCTCTCCCTGAAACCCCAGTGACCCACCTTGCCATCCCTCCCCTTGAAACCCTAGTTATCTAACTTGCCATCCCTCTCACTGAAAACCCAAGTACCTACTTTGCCACCCCTCTCCCCGAAACCCCAGTGTCCCACCTGGCCATCCCTCTTCCTGAAACCTTAGTAACCCACCTTGCCATCCCTCTCCCTGAAACCCCAGTTACCCACCTTGCCATCCCTCTCCCTGAAACCCCAGTTACCCACCTTGCCATCCCTCTCCCTGAAACCCTAGTTATCTACCTTGCCATCCCTCTCCCTGAAAACCCAGTTACCCACCTTGCCATCCCTCTCCCTGAAACCTCAGTGACCCACCTTGCCATCCCTCCCCCGGAAACCCTAGTTATCTACCTTGCCATCCCTCTCACTGAAAACCCAAGTACCTACTTTACCACCCCTCTCCCCGAAACCCCAGTGTCCCACCTGGCCATCCCTCTTCCTGAAACCTTAGTAACCCACCTTGCCATCCCTCTCCCATGCATCCAAGACAGCAGGATTTGCCATACTAACAGCATCCTTTTCCTTCTTCTGAGATACACGGCTTGCTTTCTTCTGAGCCATATACAAGTCCTGAAACCTAATGTAGATAGCAAAATTACACTTACATTCTTTCGATTCATGTAATGTTAGATCTGAGGTTAAAAATAAACATGTGAAATAACAAAGTTAATTCTCATATGTCTTTATGTCAAAACTTCCAAATGAATCTAGGTTGTCACTGTCATGCTCTTTTGTTGTTATGTTCAAATATTCTATACTAAAAAAAATACTTAATTTAGGATCAGAAATAATTCGGGTTTGCATCTCAAGACAGAGTATTGTTAAAAACTGATAATGACAACACACACTTAAAGATTTACACTGTTGGTTCCTTTAAACCAAAGGCTAAACCCTGTCTGCAAACAACAAGATCAATTAAATATTAATGCCACATATATACAAATGCCTTCATGGAGTTTGAAATGTCTTGTTAAAGTGTTACTATGATAATGAGTGGGTGAGAAGTGTAATGTCAATGATACCAAAGTAAATTACATGTTCAGTCGGTACTCAATGTCTATTATACCAGAGTTAAGTACAGACTTTGTACTCAATGTCTATTATACCAGAGTTAAGTACAGACTCTGTACTCAATGTCCATTATACCAGAGTTAAGTACAGACTCTGTACTCAATGTCTATTATACCAGAGTTAAGTACAGACTCTGTACTCAATGTCTATTGTACCAGAGTTATGTACAGACTCTGTACTCAATGTCCATTATACCAAAGTTAAGTACAAATGCTGTACTCAATTTCTATTATACTAGAGTAGAGTTAAGTACAGACTCTGTACTCAATGTCTATTACAACTGAGTTTAGTACAGACTCTGTACACAATGTCTATTATACCAGAGTTAAGTACAGACTCTGTACTCAATGTCCATTATACCAGAGTTAGGTACAGACTCTGTACTCAATGTCTATTGTACCAGAGTTAAATACAGACTCTGTACTCAATGTCTATTGTACCAGAGTTAAGTACAGACTCTGTACTCAATGTCTATTGTACCAGAGTTATGTACAGACTCTGTACTCAATGTCTATTGTACCAGAGTTAAGTACAGACTCTGTACACAATGTCTATTGTACCAGAGTTAAGTACAAACTCTGTACTCAATGTCTATTGTACCAGAGTTAAGTACAGACTCTGTACTCAATGTCTATTATACCAGAGTTAAGTACAGACTCTGTACTCAATGGCTATTGTACCAGAGTTAAGTACATACTCTGTACTCAATGTCTATTGTACCAGAGTTAAGTACAGACTCTGTACTCAATGTCTATTGTACCAGAGTTAAGTACAGACTCTGTACTCAATGTCTATATATTATAGACTCAGTGCTCAATGTCTTTTACACTAGAGTTGAGTATAGACTCAGTGCTTAATGTCTATTATAATAGAGTTACGTATAGACCTGGTATACAATGTCTATTACACTAGAGTTAAGTATAGACCTGGTATACAATGTCTATTACACTAGAGTTAAGTATAGACCTGGTATACAATGTCTATTATACCAGAGTTAAGTTTAGACAAAGTATTAATAAGTAAAGTGTTAAATATAGACTAACTACTCAGTGTCAAGTATAGTTAACAAATAATACATGGCCTTGAGGGCAATATGCAAGTTTACGGACTGGTTGGTCAGACCGAGGAAGGAATATGGCCCGAAGCTTCATTTTTGTTGCGGTTTTGGTGTTTTTGAATCCTTAGATTCGCTGAATTTAACTAAATCTGTCTCCGATAAAGAGGCGAATCACTTAGACATTTTGACAGTTTGACAATATCATCTGTTTGTGTTGTCGTAAAATTCGCACGTCGTGAAAGTCGCGTTTAAACAGGCAAACAAACTGGATGACGTCATAAACAGTCAATATAAGAATTATGGACCGGGTAGCCGGTCAATATGCGATTTATGGACTGGATGACGTCATATTAAATATAGAAGGGCGTATGCAAATGAAGTATAATATAGTTAAATATAGACTGGCTACTCAGTGTCAAGTATAGAGTTGAATATAGACTGGGTGCTCAGTGTCAAGTATAGAGTTGAATATAGACTGGGTGCTCAGTGTCAACTATAGAAATGAATAAAGACTGGCTACTCAGTGTCAACTATAGAAATGAATATAGACTGGGTGCTCAGTGTCAAGTATAGAGTTGAATATAGACCGGCTATTCAGTGTCAAGTGTATAGTTAAATATAGACTCTATACTCACTTCAGGTTCCAGTTAGTCACAGTCTCAGCCAAACATTTCTTCATGATTACCAGGGAATCCTCTATGGACTCGTACATCTGCCTATCATCTACAGACACACAAAAAATGTCTTTAAGGTATAAGTTGTGGCACACGCTCCAATTTCAACAACGTTTCGCTATGCTGCTAGTGGGTTTGATATGTAATATTATAGCTAATCATTATACAAAAAAATATATCCAGGCAGAAACTATGTTTGTATATGTTCACTCAATCTTAATACCAGATCAGGATGAACATTTGAGTCAAGTTTGAAAAAAATCCTAGACATATTGTCTAGTATTGATTGTAAGTAAATAAAAGACTTAAAAAGGGGCATAACTTTGTCAAAATGCAATTCAGAGTTATGAAACTTGACCTGCATATCTTACTTGTGATACGTCATATATCTTTTAAGTTTCTTGCAAATACCTGTGCTAATTACAGAAATATTCAAGTACATGTTAAAATTTAAGAACATTTTCTAAGTCAATTTTGACCTTCAAGTGTGACCTTGACCCTAAGCCGGCACAAAGGTAACATGAGTTCTGCACATAACCTTGTTGAGTTGAACATTTGAGTAAAGTTTGAAGAAAATTCTTCCATTAGTATAGGATTTATAGAGCGGACACGACATATTGTCTAATACTTGATTGTATGTAAATTTGAAGACTTAAAAGTGGGATAACTTTGTCAAAATGCAATACAGAGTTATGAAACTTGACCTGCATATTCTAATTATGACACTTCATATATATTTTAAGTTTCAAGCAAATACTTTTCTAGTTTCAGAAATTTTCAAATACATGTTAAAATTTAAGAATATTTTCTAAGTCAATTTTTGACCTTCAAGTGTGACCTTGACCTTAAGCCGGCAAAAGAGTTACATGGGTTCTGCACATCCTCTTGTTGAGGTGAACATTTGAGCCAAGATTAAAGAAAATCTTTCAATTAGTATAGGATTAATAGAGCGGACATGATAATGGAGACGATGGACGGACCGACCGACCGATGGACGGACGGACCGACGGAAGGACGTGACAAAGCGAATCCATTATAGCCCCCCCCACATTTTTTGGTGGGGGTATAAGAAAACTTTAATTGACATTTTACAGTAATAAAACAAAACGTTCATTAACGAACAATGGTCTGCTTTATATGTAGACTTACTTTGAGACAGCATGATTTCTTTGGCATTGTCTGCAGAATTCAGGAGGACGTCAAGCTTATCTCGTGTGGAATTGGCAAGGTCACGCAGATATTTCTTCTCATTCTGGAACACACAACAATGATTCTTGGTTTATGGTGAACATTCATTCAATGGTGGCATGGATATATATTAGTAGAATTTATTAATTCAATTTTTAACTGAAAATTGTTCTAAAGATTTTGTTCACATATTATGAAAGAAAGCTACTAGTAAGTTTTATATTTCTTTGATGTCTGTGAAAAGAAATTAAACTATACATTATAAGCATGAAAGACTTAAAAAATCTAGATAAAATTAAGAATGCATCCACTTTAGCCATTTGAGTTTTCTTATATACAGAAAAATTAAGCTATTTTTAAGTTACATTTGTGTCACAAAAGGTTACAATTCTAAGAGGAGATGCCAATGCGCAATTTTGTTCAATTTCCAGCATTATCAGTTTTTCCAGAGAAAAATAGAATGTGTAAGGATAGAATGAAACTGTGAGAAAGTAAATCATATAAGCTATATAATAATATAATAATATATATTATAATATATATAATGCATGATATAATATATGACAGAAATCATATCTAAGGGATGTCTCAAAAGTTCCAGGACTGTTAATATAAAATGGAATGCCAGCATCCCTAATGAAAACCAAATGTGGACCAAGTCACTGGCGATGTTGATGTCAGTCGTCTCTAATCAAATCAAGGTTAGTATGTACTCCTTAAATACTGTTTGTTGAACAAAGTTATTTTAATTAAATGTTCAGTTATATTTTGTGAGAGGCCGATTTACATAAACCACAATTTTTGGCATCTACTTGTACAGAGAATGTCTTAATAAAGTATTTCCATCAGCTTGCGACTCTGTTGCAAAATTTGGGTCTTACTTCATTGAAAGGAGAAGTCCAAACCTCCTGAAACATTTATGCCACCTGTAAATGTCCCACAACTTAGAAGTCTTTCCTCAAAATTACTTAACAAAAATATTTCCTGATTTTTCTTCACTGAAACATTTAAAGCAAATAGATAGCAATATTACAACCCAGTATCATAAATCTCACCCATCTTTTACAACACTGGAACACTTAGATAAAGTTATTATGCAATGCAATAATGATAATGTATTATTGAACTTCATGATGATGTTATAATGCAATTTTGCACACTGCATTTGGATAAAATAATAAATACAAGGTTATTCATTTGTGAATGGTAAGGCTTGGGCAGTATGCTTAATATGTGGGTTACCATAGATACCATTATTCAAGAAAGCAATGTCATTGTTTATTTACATCACTAGGCATTTATTATGTTTGTCTGTTACTCATACAACATTCAGTAGTAATGCATCAATACTTAAAAGGTTGTTTGGAGACAGCTCATTGATTTCTATATTCTCAATATACCTGCTGTTGTAGGATGTAGTCGGAGATGGTTTGACTGAAAGTATCACAGGATCCAGCTGACTTCAGGTTAGTCATGTACTCCAGGCTTACACTGAACATCTTCACCATTCTGTATTATATAAAATTGCTGCCTTACTGTAAAATCTTGGTTTGTTTAAGGACTGTGTGATCAGACAGATACCAATATAGCTGAGGGGTTTATCATAAACTTTATGGTTCTTTCTATTCCTTCCCTTATAATCCTTCCGTTCATAAATAAAGAATATTGATGAATGCAGCAACTACAATGTATTTTATTGTACATTTACAAGCAGGCTATCTAGATTTGTCCACTTTTCTTTAGTCCATGGTACAAACTTCTATCTTTGAGAAAAAGTATATAACCACCTTCTATGAAACCAAATGCATTATATTATATGATCATTAAGAGAAAGAAGATATAGGAAGACTCTCGCGACAGAACAAACTTGGATGCAATGGCCCTCAATGCCTTAATTCACAGCCAGCAATCTCTGTTACATGTGTATCACCTTTTGTACTACCATTACAATAGCATATCAATAAACTTAAATAATGTACTTGTCTCTTGCAAAATATATTATTTATAATTTACACACTCTTAAAATGCAATTTCAATTAATATTTATGATGTTGGTGATAGAAAAAAATAACATATACCTGGATGATAGAGTCTTCACTTCTTCCTTGAGTCTGTAGAGCTGCATTACTTCCATCTGGTGACAGTGGAGAATCACCAGAGGAGGTAACTTGATCTCCTTTAACTTAATGGGGGAGTACCTATGGAACAAAGGGTAAATGTTATAAGTATAGGGTATATAATTACTTAGGTCATATATAAAACAATTTTAGTTTTAGCATTTTTTGTTTTTGTTGCCATATGGTTACAAATGATAAGAAAACCTATTTTTACAAACTTTTAATTTTATATTATTGAAAAATAACTCAAAAATAGCTAGGAGACATCATAGCATATTCTATAGTCTAACATGATTACATGTATCTGCCCCCTGATTTAGATGTCTATCCAGATCCACCTGCTATGCCCACAACTTGTGCATACCTGTCACATGACTTGTGCATACCTGTCACATGACTTGTGCATACCTGTCACATGACTTGTGCATACCTGTCACAAAGCCAGGGTAGCCATATTGGACAAATCCTTATCAATTTGACACAGCTAAAGTATTAAGTGATTGTCTCAATTTGGGTTTTCCCTCATGAAACGGGCTATAGCAAAACAGAAGAAATTACATGGATGGCAAACACGAAGAGTGATCAAGTTTAGTCATGGCCCAATACATTAATGTAATTTAATAAGCTTTTGAAAACATATACAGTTATTGTAACAGTGTCTACTCATATGGGTGAATGAGATTTGTCATGATAAGGTGACAATTCACAGGCGTGACTGTTATTCCTATAAAGCAAGTGACCCCAAAAATTGTGACTAATTAATATCTTAATTAAATTGGTGTCTCTCCTAATTGAATAATTGACATAAAGTTCTTATTACCTTTTGAAATCTTCAAACCTCCCACTAACAATAATAAAAACAATAATATAAACTTCTTGCAGTTAGAAAGAATAGATGCTTGTTAATATGGCTACCAATAAATTTGCCATCTGCTTATTAGTTTTCCCAAATGTGTGAAGCCAACAATGATTTTTGTCTATAAGACCTCTGTAGTATAAACATCCTTGCGTTACTTCTTATTGGATACCTGTGAATGAGTGTCAGATCAATACTTTTAATGCTAATAGATATATTTTAAACAACTGCTAATCATTCTATAAACTAACACCATATTTGGCATGAGCGATAATCTTCAGAGTGCTGTACAGAGAAGCAGGAATGGGTAGGCTGGAAGAAAGTCTGGCTTAGCTGACAGATTTATGGCCATGTCATAGTTACCCCACTTGATCAGCCTGCCAAGTCTATTCTAGTTATGTTAATAATTAATGTGATCATTGACAAAACACAAATTCATTCCAGAAGAGATATATTTATTTTGTCTAACACATAACATATTGGCAAGTGTTTGTGAAATTTTGTCACATTTTTTTAACAAACAGTTATAACCACAGAAAGTAAATTTAAGATTCTGTTATCAGACACTTTGTAATGATTGGCATATTGTCTTATAAAGTATTCAAGTAACTTTTATTTAAAGAAAAGTATTGGACCTTTAAATGTAGACTTTAAAACTATCACTAAAATCCAATGACTAACAAATGGTTAGGTCTTTGTCTATAAAAATAACATGATATGGATAGACATATAAGAAATTGTTTATTTGGAAGTCATTAGTATTCTATCAAGTCTCAGAGTAGATTTAAATTAAAATATCTCTTATTCACTGATGCAGTAAAAAAACTGCCGATAAGAACAGTTTGAAGAAAAAAATGTGATCCATGCACCCAAGCGCCTGTGTTGTTTTTTATATATTGGTCACATATGGATAGGGCAGATGATCAGCCTATTTAGATATAAATATAAAAGTACAACTAATACATAGTTTTGTTCTCAACTTTTGTGTAGAATTAAAATTAAAAAAAACTGCACATAATTCAAGCTTTCTACATTTTAGAAGAAGACACAAGGTTGGTAGCATTTAATGCCTGAGGCTAGTCTTGATTGGAAAGTTGAAGAGCAACACAGGTGTCTTCAATATTTGTTTATAATTTTGTTTAAATCCAATATTACCAGAATATTTTGTTGGAACACAAACCAGTCCACTTCAATATGTTATGAACACAATCTTTTATTTTAGCAAAAGACTTCCATTTTATTTCTGATCACAGCTGCTGAGCTTTCACAAACTAAGGCCCAATTCTTGTCCTTAAAAAATGGAGGAAATCAACTTAAAACTAATTGGTAGGTTTCGGTCAACTACATTAAGAATTGCACCGAAATGCTGTACAATGAACAATTTTGCACTTCTATGCAGCCCAATTAGTGCAGTGACAGACTGACAGATTCTTCGCCTGTATCCCTGGCAAGTCACACTGACAAAAGATCAACTTGTATATCATCACAAGGGAGACAAGCTTGTAATGATTTATGGGTCAATGTATGATCTCTGACCTTTAATCTCCGAAAGCATCTAAAAACATTGAATTTCAAGAGAAAGTGTTAGCACACTGTTGTTTTTATAACTTTATCAACTATAAAAAAAAAATGGTTTTAGTAAACACAACATTTTCATTTTAAATGACCTTTAAAGCTTGGCTAACTATATAACAGCTGTCTTAAAGATCTATATACACTAAGATAGGAAACATCAAAAAGCCAATGAACAAATCCTGCGGATTTTTTGTGGCCGACACCAAGAATGACCACTCTGAGAGCTGTCAAGGATTGTACATATACCAAAATTAAATAAATTATAAACTCTTTTAAAGCAAACTGACTGCCGTTACAGCTTCATTTACTTTGTGTTGTTAGATCAAGTGTCCAATATTTTGTTTGTTTGTGTGTATCAATGTCTATTTATCTTATTATTTCACATTACAGTTTATGAAGAAATAAAAAAAATCACTATGTATGACAATGAAGACTGTAACAGAGCCCAAAAAAATTAACATTTGTGTTCTAATTAAATGTTTTTGGGGGTTTTATGGTTTTTAGTTTTGTATTAAAACTTATTAAATGGCATGAACTCATTTTACATACAACATGATTATTCAGATCATATTCCAACTGAACACTCCTTGAACAAATTTCCGGATCTCATGATTATCCACGGCACCTTTAGTTTTAGAGGATTTTCTATCAATATTACTTATATACTCTTTATTGATGTACTGTTTATTCGCTATATATACATTATTGCAAATACGACCCTACCGGAAGGAAGCTACGGTCTCCTTGAAGCCAAAGTACTGGTAATGGTCATGATGGAGAGAGTGATTACATTTATCATGGTCCATTCTCTTGAAGGAGTTTCCATGGAAACGCAGCTCTAGGTACTTGGCAAATGACATGTTCCATGTATTGATACTCATGGGAATAATTTTGGTGACCTGGAATGACAACTATTTCATTTTGAATCAGGCAAACATTCTCTTTACTGGAAATAATGGGATCAAATGTTTAACATTTATATAATTGTAATGAATAATAGAGGTTGTTGAAAACGCTCATTTAGCAAACTATGTAGATGTTTTAGCCACTCTGTAGATGTTTTAGCCACACTGTAGATGTTTTAGCCACACTGTAGATGTACTGTAGATGTTTTAGCCACACTGTAGATGTTTTAGCCACACTGTAGATGTTTTAGCCACTCTGTAGATGTTTTAGCTACTCTGTAGATGTTTTAGCCACACTAATGACATTTGATCTTTTCCAGGAGTCTCAGTGATAAACCAAAGCAAACAAAAAGGGGGTAGCATTTAAGCCAAGTTAAGCTCTGGACAAGAAAACTCAACAAAGATGGCCGCATTTAAAAAAAAGACAGTCAAAACTTGATTGTTCTTTTGCTCTACTTTACATTTATCTCATCAAGACCTATATATATTACAAACATGAAGTGAATCTAACCTGGGAGAGACAAAGTTATAATAGAATTTAAAATGTAAATAGAACATGTTAAAGACTAGTGACAAGGTCTAAGCCCAAGTGTACTTTTTCTGCCAGGTTTTAACAATCATTTTAACTAACAAGTACAAGTTCCAGTTACCTGTTTATATCAGTAGCCCCTGCTCCACTCACCTGTTTAAACCTGTAGCCTCTGCTCAACTTACCTGTTTACACCCCTAGCACCAGGGCCACTTACCTGGTTAAACCTGTGGCCACTGCTCCACTCACCTGTTTACACCCCTAGCACCAGGGCCACTTACCTGGTTAAACCTGTAGCCACTGCTCCACTCACCTGTTTAAACCTGTAGCACATGCTCCACTCATTTCTTTACCCCTGTAGCACCAGCTCCACTTATTTGTTTACCCCGGTAGCACCAGCTCCATTCGCCTGTTTACATATGTAGCACCAGCTCTACTCACCTGTTTTCACCCATAGCACCAGCTCCACTCACCTGTTTTCACATGTAGCGCTAGCTCTACTCACCTGTTTTCACCCATAGCACCAGCTCCACTCACCTGTTTTCACCCATAGCACCAGCTCCACTCACCTGTTTACATATGTAGCACTAGGTCTACTCACCTGTTTTCACCCATCGCACCAGCTCCACTCACCTGTTTTCACCCATAGCACCAGCTCCACTCCCCTGTTTTCACCCATAGCTCCAGCTCCACTCACCTGTTTTCACACATAGCTCCAGCTCCACTCACCTGTTTTCACCCATAGCTCCAGCTCCACTCACCTGTTTTCACTCATGGCACCAGCTGCAATTATTTGTCTACAACTGTAGCACCAGCTCCACTTATTTGTTTCCACCTGTAAGCACCAGCTCCCCTCACTAGTTTACACCTGTAGCACCAGCTCCACTTATTTGTTTCCACCTATAAGCACCAGTACCACTCACCAGTTTACACCTGTATCACCAGCTCCACTCACAAGTTTACACCTGTAGCACCAGGTCCACTTATTTGTTTCCACCTGTAAGCACCAGCTCCACTCACCAGTTTACACCTGTAGCACCAGCTCCACTCACCAGTTTACACCTGTAGCACCAGCTCCACTCACCCTTTTAAACCTGTAGCACTAGCTCCACTATTTGTTTCCACCTGTAAGCACCAGCTCCACTCACCAGTTTACATCTATAGCACTAGCTTCACTCACCAGTTTACACCTGTAGCACCAGCTCCACCCACCTTTTAAACCTGTAGCACCAGCTCCACACACTTTTTTTAAAATGTAGCACCAGTTCCACTCACCAGGTTACACCTGTAGCACCAGCTCCACTCACCAGGTTACACCTGTAGCACCAACTCAACTCACCAGTGTACACCTGTAGCACCTGCTCCGCTCACCCTTGTAAACCTGTAGCACCAGCTCCATTCATTTTTGTAAAAATGTAGCACAAGCCCCACTCACCAGTTTAAACCTGTAGCACCAGCTCCACACACTTTTTTTAAAATGTAGCACCAGCTCCACTCACCAGTTTACACCTGTAGCACCAGCTCCACTCACCAGTTTAAACCAGAAGCACCAACTCCACTCACCCTTTAAAACCTGTAGCACCAGCTCCACTCACTTTTGTAAAAATGTAGCACCAGCTCCACTCACCAGTTTAAACCTGTAGCACCAGCTCCACTCACCAGTTTACACCTGTAGCACCAGCTCCACTCACCAGTTTACACCTGTAGCACCAGCTCCTCTCACCAGTTTACACCAGCTCCACTCGCCCTTTTAAACCTGTAGCACCAGCTCCACTCACTTTTGTAAAAATGTAGCACCAGCTCCACTCACCAGTTTAAACCAGTAGCACCAGCTCCACTCACCAGTTTACACCTGTAGCACCAGCTCCACTCACCAGTTTACACCTGTAGCACCAGCTCCACTCACTTGGTTACACCTGTAGCACCAGCTCCACTCACCTGTTTACACCTGTAGCACCAACTCCACATTAGTATTCTCTCTTGCTCGTGCTGTATGGGCTTGCTGTGTCTCTTTAGCATTATGCTGATGCTACCAGTCCGGTGGATAAAACGACGGATATGCTGGTCCATGGACGTGTTGCACGAGTCAGATGGACATACATAGGAGGGTCTGACAAAGACACAAATTATAAAGTTACAAATTTAAATTTTTATCACATATACATTCGTATGATTATAGAGATTGTAGAGTACTTTCAAACATACCTGAAACAAAACCTCTCTAGAAATCCTCCCAGTGTGATGTCATTTCTCCCATAGAACTCCATGTTGACCACCCTGTAACCGAGGACAGAAAATTTTATGTAATCAGTTAACACAATAATCTTGATATATTTATACATTGTGATTCTGACTCAACAGTTAATTTGGGGAATTTTTCTATACCCATTACAAAACTGTGACATATAAGAAACACACATGAGTGAAATTAAATGAATGAATTTGCTAGGACATCAAAGCATGTTCATAAAGAATGATGTCAGTAAAAGGAGGAACTCTACTGAAATGAGAAAATTTTCTTGTAGTCATTTCAAATTAGTGCATGTACCAGAGGGCAGCACATGGATTGAATATAATGTTATGAAAAGCAAATATATTAAGTTTAAATCTATTTATTTATGGTAGATTCTGAAACAAATTAGCTTATATTTATCCCTGTTTACTGCCCACTTCCTGGGTAGAACCATGAGCAACATGAAGTACTGATAGTCTTGATCAAGAATCATCATGTAGTCAGTTAGTGGGTTCCAAACAGGGACCCTCTAATCCATATTCAAATGTCTTTTCCATTAGACCATGGACAATTATGATATATTTGTTAGTTCATCAGTCAGGACATCAATTCCAAAGAAATAATGAGTAAATGTAGCACCAGGTATTACCAGGGATAAACACATGGGCTGGGGTGGTTCTCTGACATGTAGGAGAAGCTGCTGAAGAGTACAGCAATCCTTTGGTGCCTGAAAGGGTCCAGGCAGTCCACATGCCACTCGTTTGTTGTCCCCGGGGGCATGGGGGCTGGGACATCTTTCACAGCACATGCCTTCTTCAGCTCAGACTTCAGCTTGTCCTTCTATGTAATATACATTTTTGCACAATCCATTAAGACACATGTCCTAATTTTTATATTTGAATAGACAAAAACCAGGCTTTATTTGGTGACCCACAGACACAAGCTTCCTACATCCATTATATTAAGTCTTTCTGCAATGCTATCTTAGAATTAGGAAATGCATAGTTTAAAACTTAATAACAGCATGAAATCTAAGCCTCTTATCTTAAAGAAAAGGGATCATTGAAGTTAAATGTTGTTGCTGTTGTTGTTTCTTATCATATGACAAAACTAAGATTATGTATGCAATGTTTAGCTATTATTAATAGAGTATGATGCCAGACAAATATCTAGAAAGAAGCAGCCAAATATAAAGTAAGCACATATTATTACGATTTAGACAAATAGTTAAGAACAGGATGAGCCAGCTCCCTGGTGAGATAGGTTTGATTAGGATCTCTGCCAGCTCCCGGCTGGGCATGGTTTGAGCTCCCTGTTGGGCATGGCTTGAGCTCCCTGCTGGGAGTGGTTTGATCAGGATCTCTGCCAGCTCCCTGCTGGGCATGGCTTGAGCTCCCTGTTGGGAATGCCTTGAGCTCCCTGCTGGGAGTGGTTTGATCAGGATCTCTGCCAGCTCCCTGCTGGGCATGGTTTGAGCTCCCTGCTGGGAGTTGTTTGATCAGGATCTCTGCCAGCTCCCTGTTGGGCATGGTTTGAGCTCCCTCTTGGGCATGGTTTGAGCTCCCTGCTGGGAGTTGTTTGATCAGGATCTCTGCCAGCTCCCTGTTGGGCATGGTTTGAGCTCCCTCTTGGGCATGGCTTGAGCTCCCTGTTAGGCACGGCTTGAGCTCCCTGCTGGGAGTGGTTTGATCAGGATCTCTGCCAGCTCCCTGCTGGGCATGGTTTGAGCTCCCTGCTGGGCATGGCTTGAGCTCCCTGCTGGGAGTGGTTTGATCAGGATCTCTGCCAGCTCCCTGCTGGGCATGGCTTGAGCTCCCTGCTGGGAGTGGTTTGATCAGGATCTCTGCCAGCTCCCTGCTGGGCATGGCTTGAGCTCCCTCTTGGGCATGGCTTGAGCTTCCTGCTGAGAGTGGTTTGATCAGGATCTCTGCCAGCTCCCTGATGGGCATGGTTTGAGCTCCCTGATGGGATAGGTTTGATTAGGATCTCTGCCAGCTCCTGGCTGGGAGTGGCTTGAGCTCCCTGCTGGGAGTGGTTTGATCAGGATCTCTGCCAGCTCCCGGCTGGGCATAGTTTGAGCTCCCTGATGGGATAGGTTTGATTAGGATCTCTGCCAGCTCCCGGCTGGGAGTGGCTTGAGCTCCCTGCTGGGAGTGGTTTGATCAGGATCTCTGCCAGCTCCCTGCTGGGAGTGGCTTGAGCTCCCTGCTGGGAGTGGCTTGAGCTCCCTGCTGGGAGTGGTTTGATCAGGATCTCTGCCAGCTCCCTGCTGGGCATGGCTTGAGCTCCCTGCAGGGAGTGGTTTGATCAGGATCTCTGCCAGCTCCCTGCTGGGCATGGCTTGAGCTCCCTGCAGGGAGTGGTTTGATCAGGATCTCTGCCAGCTCCCTGTTGGGCATGGTTTGAGCTCCCTGTTGGGAATGCCTTGAGCTTCCTGCTGGGAGTGGTTTGATCAGGATCTCTGCCAGCTCCCGGCTGGGCATAGTTTGAGCTCCCTGATGGGATAGGTTTGATCAGGATCTCTGCCAGCTCCCGGCTGGGCATAGTTTGAGCTCCCTGATGGGATAGGTTTGATCAGGATCTCTGCCAGCTGCCCTGCTGGGAGTGGCTTGAGCTCCCTGCTGGGAGTGGCTTGAGCTCCCTGCTGGGAGTGGTTTGATCAGGATCTCTGCCAGCTCCCTGCTGGGAGTGGCTTGAGCTCCCTGCTGGGAGTGGCTTGAGCTCCCTGCTGGGAGTGGTTTGATCAGGATCTCTGCCAGCTCCCTGCTGGGCATGGCTTGAGCTCCCTGCAGGGAGTGGTTTGATCAGGATCTCTGCCAGCTCCCTGCTGGGCATGGCTTGAGCTCCCTGCCGGGAGTGGTTTGATCAGGATCTCTGCCAGCTCCCTGCTGGGAGTGACTTGATCAGAATCTTTACCTACTGCGGTTGAGTCTCAAACAATATGTTTAGGCAGGTTGCCATGTTGATGTAAGAAATTTAAGACTTAGTGTGGGTTATTAACTAATTTATCAAGCTTAGGATTAGTTAAATAATGTGTGTTATGTATATAGACATATAAGATCTATATCAAGTCAAGCTATTGTTTTATGATACACGTAGTATATAGACGGAAGCACAAAGAGGAACATTATATTACAGGTGAAGGAAGTTTGTATTGTTAAGTACCAGAAGCTGCTAACCTTGTCATTAGGACAGGACATGTCTCTGACAACATTCAGTCGACCTCCATACGCCCTGAATGCTGCAATCAGATACTGTAAAAAAAGGCACATTTAGAAATCAGAAGAATACATTTATATCACATTAGTATGTTGTTGATTTTGTTTCTTATATACAATGCACTGACTTAATTGTGGTTAGTTAGTGGTTGTTGCCCTTTTTTTAGTGGAGGAAAACTCCAGACTTTTATCTGGATAGATAAGGTGAATTGCAGAAAAACATTATTTATCCCTATTAGGACTTGAACAGACATGTTGTCAGGCTGAGATGGTTAATGCCAAACTGTATGGCCAAAGGGAATCTACACTGGCTTTACTGTATAATACAAGCAATAATACAACAGTAAAGGAAGAAATTAGATACTGTGATTATTTTTTCTATTTATGATATAACACTTAGCAAAAGCAATGCTATATAACAAATCTAAATTTTCAAAGAAGGATGACAGGGGTTGGGGTGGGGCATTTTATTGGCTTCAGGAATTCATGGGAAGGAATCTCTCCACTAATGCAAATTCATGGAAGGAATTCTGTCCATCTATGCCCTATGCCAAAATGATCAAAAGGGATTTTGCTCACGAAGAGTGGTGGAGTTTGCTTAGGAAGGGGGACCATATGCTGATTGGATGGCACTATGACAAACCTTAATGGAGAGATCATATGCTGGCAGTGCCAGCTGGGTCGGGTGGCACTATGACAAACCTGAACTGAGAGATTGTATGCTGGAAGTGCCAGCTGGGACTGGATGAATTCGTGAGCATCCTTGATGGTCACGCTGGGGCAGGCATCAGTCTTCTTGACTACGTCCTTGTCACCTGACTGCTTCATGTGGCGTGGGGTCTTGGGCGTCTTGGGACTAAATGTTTAGAGACACAGATAAGGTCATATACTGTTTATATGGCAAGAGATTACAAGTGGTATAACATAGGACTATGCATGCTACGAAAAAAGTTCAAATACACAGAGGATTTTACATGAGTGCTAATGTAACATATTACAAGAAGTAGATGAAACAATACAAAACAAGGGTCTGCTGAGTTTCATATTATTAAATCCACCTTGTGCAATATTTTAATATTCAATGAATATGAGTGTTAATAGTCTACTTGTCACATTACAAATCAGCTGTTTTTGTTAAAAAAAGCTTTGAATTGAAACATGTGGAAAGAGATTTTCAGTGCAGGAAGTTGTGTCATAGCAGGAAAGGATGTCATGTCAACAATTATTTGTGACTTGATAACTACCTAGTGGGTAATTGAATATGACCAATATATGTTACTTAATAAATATACATGTACAACATATTATGTTTATACTATGTTTATAGTATAGTATAAACATAACATGGTGTGTATTTATTATGTACACAGGAAGCTTTAAAGCAAACAACCAGTTTAAGTCAAAATGATAAAGACATACAAAAACTCCAGAAAAAGAAGATTAAAGTTTGTATATACAGCAAACAACATGAAAAATTAACTCTTTTTTATCAGCATTTTCTTTGGTTATAAAACCAGATTACAGGTTATTACCAAGAAATATCTTGGAATGAGCGACATTGGGGAGGCTTAAATTAACAAATATTATTGATTGGCTTTTTCTAAAAGATAAAAAGCTTGTAAGGATGTAGACAGAAAGAGATTATACAATTTCTGACATTTATATTTTACAATGTTTAATTATACATTTTCTGACACTAATATTGTACTTTGTTTAAACACTGTTCACTAACTCAGGTACATGTGAGATGGTAAATTCCCTTTTATAAATTATAAATGAACTTTGTATGTAATCCATAAATTTAACCAATACTTGTATTTATTTATCATTAAAAAACTGGCAAAATATTTGTAATACCCACCCTAAAATAGTATGACATATTTATTAAAAACACAAACTAGAGCACCGGTACTGAAAGAAATATGAAAAGTTTACAGCAAACTGAAAACTGAAAAAAATTAAAAGATATATTTCTATTATCAAGCTGGAGGCCATAAATTTTCAGAATGGGACGAGCATGTAAGAAAGTAGAGATGCAGTCATCACTTTTGACATTGTACTGAAGTTAGTAAAAAACTACAGTGGAAGCAGATGACTTTAGCACACAGTATGTCAATAGGTCACTGAGTATGTGATGCATTTCTTGTTAAGATGAGTATATTTATGAAAGAGTATTTTCTACTATTGAGAGCCACTTGAATATACCTAAGTGATAGGAAATACCTAAAGGTATGTGACCAATAAATCTCCTCCTGCAAGTATCTCCTCAGCTCACAGTTGGCCCCATTCTCTGTCTCCAGGTATGGCAGTTCATACTGTATAAATGGCGATATGCACAGCACCACACTCTCTAGGGCCTTCCTGAACTGGTGTCTGATAATAAATACATCACAGCTCATATAAAATAAAAGCATATTGTGTATAATGTATTACTATCATACTTCAACTTCTATAAAGGATGAAGCATTTTCTGGGATAAACTCTAAGATATATCATGGCTAGTCTGAGACAATTAACAAAAATATGGGCAGTATTTTTTTTAATAAAAGGACACTTGAATGGCATTAGCAAAAATGAAAAAGGGGATACCTGTTTCAATAAAGTAATAAACTACTGTGTGTGTGTGTGTGTGTGTTGGGGGGGGGGGGGGTTGTTAAAGTTCATGTTTAAATTATGTTTATAAAATAGTTAAAAATGAGTTTTGCATACTATGTAGTGCTCAATTTTGTTAGTTGTCATGTTATATTTTCATTTCAATGTGTTCAAACTGAAAAAGATTTAAAGTTTGTGTGGTACAATGCCAACTATATTATACCAAAATCATATTTATCATCATCTATAAAAACACTGATGCCTATGGCCTTCATGATCAAATTTGTAGGCACAATCTATTACCCCCCAAAAAAACAATTATTATTACTACCCTGCCTGTGTGTGATTAATCAATCATAACAACTAACCTACCCGTGATTGATAAATCAAACATGACCACTACCCTATCTGCGATTGAGAAAACAATCATGACCACTGCCTACCTGTATGATAAATCAATCATGACCACTACCCTACCTGTGTGTGATAAATCAAACTTGACCACTACCCTACCTGTGTGTCACAAATCAAACATGACCACTAACCTACCTGTGTGTAATAATAAAACATGACCACTGCACTACCTGTATGATAAATCAATCATGACAATTAATCTAACCTGTGTGTGATAACCCAAACATGAACTACCCTATCTGTGTGTCACAAATCAAACATGACCACTACCCTACCTGTGTGTCACAAATCAAACATGACCACTACCCTTCCTGTATGATAAATTGAACATGACCACTAACCTACCTGTGTGTAATAAATAAAACATGACCACTGCACTACCTGTATGATAAATCAAACATGACCCCTAACCCACCTGTGTGTGATAAATCAAACATGACAACTACCCTACCTGTGTGTCACAAATCAAACATGACCACTACACTACCTGTGTGACAAAAATCAAACATGACCACTACCCTTCCTGTATGATAAATTGAACATGACCACTAACCTACCTGTGTGTGATTAATCAAACATGATCACTACCCTACCTGTGTGTCACAAATCAAACATGACCACTAACCTACCTGTGTGCAATACATAAAACATAACCACTGCACTACCTGTATGATTAATCAATCATGACCACTAATCTACCTGTGTGTGATAAATTAAACATGACCACTACCCTACCTGCATGGGTGAAAAAATTTCTATAGGTAAAATGAAGAAAATCAACAACTTTTAGACACATAGAAACCTGAATTTCAGGCATAATCCTGAAAACTATCCCACATGTACCTGTGTCACAAATCAAACATGACCACTACACTACCTGTGTGTCCCAAATCAAACATGACCACTACCCTTCCTGTATGATAAATCAAACATGACCACTAACCTACCTGTGTGTGATAAATCAAACATGACCACTTCCCTTCCATGTGTGTCACAATTCAAACATGACCACTACACTACTTGTGTGTCACAAATCAAACATGACCACTTCCCTACCTGTGTGTCACAAATCAAACATGGCCACTATACTACCTGTGTGGGATAAATAAAACATGACCACTACCCTACCTATGTGTGACTGACTAATCAAACATGACCACTACTCTACCTGTGTGTGATTAATCAATCATAACCACTACCTCATCAGCAATTGAGAAATCGACTATGACAACAGCCCTACCTGTGTGTCATTAATCAATCAAGACCCTACCCTGTCTATGTGTGATTAATCAATCATAACTATAAAAAACCCTACCTCTGATTAAGAAATCAACCAAGACCACTACCCTACCTGTGTGCGATTAATCAACAATCACCACTACCCTACCTGCAATTGAGAAATAAATCAAGACCACTACTCTGCCTGTATGTGATAAATCAAACATGACCACTTTCCCACCTGTGTGTGATGAATTAAACATGACCACTAACCTGCCTGTGTGAGAATAATCAATCATAACCATAACCCTACCTGTGATTGAGAAATCAACCAATACCACAATCCTACTTGTATAATAAATCAATCATGACCACTAGCCTACCTGTGTGTGATAAATCAAACATGACCACAACCCTACCTGTGTGACAAATCAAACATGACCACTACCCTTCCTGTATGATAAATCAAACATGACCACTAACCTACCTGTGTGTGATAAATCAAACATGACCACTTCCCTACCTGTGTGTCACAAATCAAACATGACCACTACACTACCTGTCTGTCATAAATCAAGCATGACCACTTCCCTACCTGTGTGTCACAAATCAAACATGGCCACTACACTACCTGTGTGGGATAAAAAAAACATGACCACTACCCTACCTATGTGTGACTGACTAATCAAACATGACCCCTACTCTACCTGTGTGTGATTAATCAATCATAACCACTACCTCATCAGCGATTGAGAAATTGACCATGACAACAGCCCTACCTGTGTGTCATTAATCAATCAAGACCCCTACCCTGTATATGTGTGATTAATCAATCATAACTATAAAAAAACCTACCTCTGATTGAGAAATCAACCAAGACCACTACCCTACCTGTGTGCGATTAATCAACAATCGCCACTACCCTACCTGTAATTGAGAAATAAATCATGACCACTATCCTACCTGCAATTGATAAATCAAACATGACCACTACCCTACCTGTGTGTGACAAATCAAACATGACCACTACACTACCTTTGTGTGATTAATCAATCATAACCATCACCTACCTGTGATTGGGAAATCAACCAAGACCACAACCTTACTTGTGAATGAGAAATCAAACATGACCACTACCCTACCTGTGTGACAAATCAAACATGACCACTACACTACCTGTGTGTGATTAATCAATCATAAGCATCACCTACCTGTGATTGAGAAATCAACCAAGACCACAACCTTACTTGTGAATGAGAAATCAAACATGACCACTACCCTACCTGTGTGACAAATCAAACATGACCACTACACTACCTGTGTGTGATTAATCAATCATAAGCATCACCTACCTGTGATTGAGAAATCAACCAAGACCACAACCTTACTTGTGAATAAGAAATCAAATATGACCACTACCCTACCTGTGTGACAAATCAAACATGACCACTACACTACCTGTGTGCGACAAATCAAACAATACCACTACACTACTTGTGTATGATTAATTAATCATAACCACTACCCTACCTGTGATTGAGAAATCAACCAAGACCACAATCCTACTTGTATGATAAATCAATCATGACCACTAGCCTACATGTGTGTGATAACTCAAACATGACCACTACCCAACCTGTGTGTGACCAAAAATCAAACATGACCACTACACTACCTGTGTGTGATTAATCAATCATAACCATAACCCTACCTGTGATTGAGAAATCAACCAAGACCACAATCCTATTTGTATGAAAAATCAATCATGACTACTAGCCTACCTGTGTGTGATAAATCAAACATGACCACAACCCTACCTGTGTGAAAAATCAAACATGACCACTACACTACCTGTGTGTGATTAATTAATCATAACCATCACCTACCTGTAATTGAGAAATCAACCAAGACCAAAACCTCTCTTGTGAATGAGAAATCAAACATGACCACTACCCTACCTGTGCGACAAATCAAACATGACCACAAAAATACCTGTGTGTGATTAATAAATCATAACCATCACCTACCTATGATTGAGAAATCAACCAAGACCACATCCTTACTTGTGAATGAGAAATCATGACCACTACCCTACCTGTGTGTGACAAATCAAACAATACTACTACACTACCTGTGTATGATTAATCAATCATAACCACGACCCTACCTGCAATTGAAAAATTGATCATGACCACAGCCCTGCCTGTGTGTGAGAAATAAATCATAACCATAACCCTACCTATGATTGGGAAATCAACCAAGACCACAAACCTATTTGTGATTGAGAAATCAAACATGACCACTACCCTACCTGTGTGAGATTTATCAACAATGACCACTACCCTACCTGTAACTGAGAAATAAATCATGACCACTACCCAACCTGCAATTGAAAAATAAATAAATACCACTACCCTGCCTGTGTGTGATAAATCAAACATAACCACTACCCTACTATGTGCAATAAATCAATCATGACCACTTCCCCACCGGTGTGTGATAAATTAAACAATCTCACTACCCTACCTGTGTGATAAATCAATCATGACCACTACCCCTCCTGTGTGCGATTAATCAATCATGACATCTACCCCTCCTGTGTGTGATTAATCAATCATGACCACTACCCTACCTGTGTGTGACCAGGTGTTCTTGTAGAGCTAGGGAGGACTGGAAGATAGTCTCGTCTTGACTGATCTGGTAGTTCTGTAGTGGATCAGATTTGTCTGTCAAGTGAAAGGCCTCAGACTTGCGACCTAGATGCGGGCTCCTGTCCCTCTCAGACCTCTGCCCTGACTTCTGTCTTGCCCTCAGAAGAGGCATAGATCTAGAACCGAGCCTTTCACCACCTTCTGTCGTTCCAATACCTTCTGTCCTTCCACCGCCTTCTGTCCTTTGACAACCTTCTACACTTTCGCCTATACCTACTGCTACACTCAGATGTTTGTTATCAACCAAAGGAAGGTTCATTGGTGTCTGATCACCAACAAGCTGTCGGCTGGTATATGGGTCTTGCTCATTGCTCTGATCAGAAATGTAAAACCTGACTGGCTGAGAATTCTCACTCCCTACCACATTGGATGTTTCAGCCACAGTGAGCTGCTTTGATTGTGGCTTGGTATCATCTTCACTATCTTGGATTTCTTGTGTATGGCAATTAAGTGGGGAGAATGAGAAAGTTCTCCCACTGTCATATGAGCTACCATCATTACCTATTAAGAAACCACTTGAGTCAGAGGCATTCAAACCTTCCTCTGCCACTAATGTTTGAACATATGACTTTCCTAAATCTTCATTCACAAGCATTACATTGTCTTTCCTACTAACTTCAACTTGATCAAAAGGTGCAGTGATGGAGTCGGTCTCTTTTGGTTCCACTGTCAGTAGACTCTCACTGGCTTCATGTTCAGAATTAGCACCAACATCACTAACCACTTCTAGTGCATCTGTACCCTGATTCCCTTGAGTCCCATCATGTTTGGCTCCTAAATCTAAATCTAGCACATCCCCTGACTTTGATGAGTTGATCATAATCTGATCACTTCCTCCCAATTTGGCACAATATCTGTCTCTAACAGTTGGCAATATTTCTGGATTTATCTCCTGTTTCTTAGCGCCATCCTCTCCATGCTTTTGAATATTTAAAGAAACGGCTTCATTACCAATAACATCTTCTTGGATCTTTACAGAGGTAGTAGTGATTTCTTGACTATATCTAGCTTCCCCCAAAGGCTCCTTCTCTGTCCCAGATTTGTGTTTCTCCTTTGTGTTTTTTGACAAATCCTCCTTGTCAAGATCAAAGTCTTCTTTGCGACTTGGGGTCATACATTCATCTATACAAAAGGCTATTTCTAACCTGGAGTGGTAGGATGCATACAGCATGAACCTCATTATCTTCTTCACCTGAAAATATTTAAAACAATAAAGTTTACAAAAAGACCAATCATCAATTGTACTTTAATAAAAATCAATTATAATATTAGTTGTGGAATAATTGTTTTACAGTGAACACAGTTTTGTATTGGCTGCACAAGTGTACCATCTCACTTTCAATAATTGTGAGGCATTAAAAAATTAACAAATGAAAAGAAGTTATCCTTATAATGTGTGATCAATGTGTGGTGAAAACTTCCATGGTAGCGCAATCGGTAAAGCGTCGGCTCCAGGTAGGGGAGGCCCCAGGTTCGATCCTGGGCCGCGACATACCAAAGTCGTTAAAAATGGTAGTGGTATAGCTCCCTTGCTAACGCTCAAGCAAATATAACAGTAGTTCCACGACTGGTTGACCCGGTGTCAGGATAATGTGACTGGGTGTGGTATCATGCCAGGTGTTCACGGCATGCTATACACAGTGAAGGCAGCACTTTATCTGTCTCAAGTGGACACCGTCTCCAGATAACTGAAATACTGTTGGTGGGACAATAAACCCAATAAATATAAACATATATATCTGACAATATGACAATGTGCTATGAAAATTCTGCCATCAACAAATCCAAAATACCCTTTTGAGTTCCCTGCTGGGGCCACCGCGTAGTGTGATGGCACATCCAAGGTGGGTGGCACAACCGCTGAAGCTCACCATGGTCTTCGTCTCCCCAGCTGGCAGCACATAGCTCTGGACAGAGAATGTGTGACAGAAGCCAAGCTTTACACCCCGTACCAAGCTGTCTATAGATGCCACAATGGTCGTATCCAGGAAGCGAGACAGCCTCTGCATCACACTCTGGAGAAGGCAGGAAAGCATTGAACAGGTAAGGCTAGCTGATGGTGTTAGAGGGACTAAGGAGATTAGTAGATTTACTGCAAAGTGCTATTCTAATAGGCATTTAATACTACAACCTAACTGCTTTAGGAATGTCAAGTACGATTCTTATTATCAGAAATGTCTCAGTTTAAACAAATAAAATACTGCTCCATTATTAGAAGTTGGGTGACTTATAGTACAAAGCATACCATGTTAAAAGAATAACATCTATTTTATACTGAATGTACCAAAATTTTAATCGAATTGTTATTCCACAAAGCAAGAGGTGCATTATGAGATGTAGTAAATAATTGTATATGCCATTTAAAAATTGTTTGTACCAACTGAAACTGCAACAATTTTATGCACTTATAGTCAAGTAAGATTCGATGCATCAATATGTGCATAAATTAACTTGCTCATAAAATAATTCTTCTGCTACCCCTATTAATACTGCATATGCTGAAATGATATTGACTGAGACACTCATTTTGCTCTGTGTTCCAGATCGATGATAGCTAGGAGTCTATCTGGCTTGGGAGATCAGGCAAGTTAAGTGTGATAATGATGACAAGTGGGTGGAGAGCAGGGAATTAGGATTCACATGTTGAGACCATGACCACAACTGACTATTGGCACCTACAGATTGACTGCTAACTAGAAATCAATTAAAATTGAATTTGTCACATCAAGCTGACCGATGGCCACAGAAGATTTGTGACTGCTGATTATATGACAATTTAAGTACAAATTGCTTGGCAGTACCTAAATTGACCGCTAACAGCATGGTGACTGCTCTTAACATGTGACCGCTAGCACAAGGTCGACTATATCAAGCTGACTACTGACCATTTTGACGTTGTTGATCAATGTGATGCCCTCATCCAAGAGGAACTTCTGTGCAATGTTGGCCACGGATTTCTCAACCACCAGAACATGAGGCTTCTGCTTCAGGTCTACAATCTTGGCAATGTTTTTCTTCAGAAACTCTCGCTCCTGTAACATAGAGACTCAAGATTATAGATAGGCCAATTTTGATTTTTATGTTTTTTGTTTAACATAAGCTTTCAAGAATTGATATGAGACATGCCAATTTTCATTTTAGGCTTTTATTTAACATAGATTTTCAAGAATTGATATGAGACATGCCAATTTTCTTCTTAGGTTTTTGTTTACACAGGTTTTCAAAAATTGATAGACATGCCAATTTTGTTTTTATATTTTTATTTAACACAGAGTTTAATGTATATATCTTTATTTCCTCCAAGGCGATTTTGGTTTTATGTTTTTGTTGAGTATTTCTTACTTCAATGTACATAACCGGTCACGGTAAAAAAATAATGTCAATTGTTTTTTTGCCAATGATTCTTTGTAAATGATTTCACAATTCTTTTCACAAACAATTACCCCCAACCACAATGGGATGGTGTCAACAGATCTTAAACAGAACAACTAACTATTTATGAGTTTTCTTTTGCAAATGTTTCGTTACTTCTAGGTGAGGTTAAGAAAAAGTAAACAGGCATGTCATTGTTTTCTTGATTTTTTTTGTTATTATTTCATTATTTCTAAGAAAGAACATGTCTGTTATCCTTTCTTCAGAAGTTGCACTCTGACACAATTACTTGGGTTATCAGAAAATGAAAAAGGACACACCATTGATTTTTTTAATGTTTTTTGTAATTTTAATGTCTTAACAACAACTTAAGGTTACAAGAAAACATGTTGGCATTTGCTGTTTCTTTTTATTTATTTTATATTTATTATTCCTTGTTCTTTCTATGACATAACAGAAATATAAATTACCATAAGGTCTAGGTGTTGATTTAAACTTTAAGTGAAAGTTCATTTCTTTCAAAAGATGCAGTAGCATTTGACCAGTTTTAAAAGTACAACCTGTTCCAAATCATAATTCATCTTGTTATTTTGTGTAAAGTCAGACTGAAAGTGTTTTTGTATTAATTTTAAAACCATCATCAACCGTGTAGAAAATGAATAAGTCAATAATGTTAGACTGCTAAGCATAATTTGATAAGGTTATGGCAAGTACTGCAGGTCATGATCATCTATGCAGATTCCAGAGCAATATGTTTCATTTGCATGTTGTTTTAAATTAAAAAATAAGTAAGGGTTATTAACAAATCCTGCAAAATGTAAATGTTCCAGATTTTATTTGATCTACTAAACAACTCCAGGTAAAACAATAGATGTCCTACATTCTATCTGAGCTATAAGCAGCTCCAGTTAAAACTGTAGATGTCCCATGATCGTCCTGAGCTATAAGAGGCACCAGATAAAACTGTAGATGTCCCATGTCCTACCTGAGCTATAAGAGGCACCAGATAAAACTGTAGATGTCCCATGTCCTACCTGAGCTATAAGATGCTCCAGATAAAACTGTAGATGTCCCATGTTCTATCTGAGCTATAAGAGGCTCCAGATAAAACTGTAGATGTCCCATGTCCTACCTGAGCTATAAGAGGCTCCAGATAAAACTGTAGATGTCCCATGTCCTACCTGTGCTATAAGAGGCTCCAGATAAAACTGTAGATGTCCCATGTCCTACCAGAGCGATAAGGGTCTCCAGATAAATCTGTAGATGTCCCATGTCCTATCTGAGCTATAAGGGTCTCCAGATAAAACTGTAGATGTCCCATATCCTATCTGAGCTATAAGGGTCTCCAGATAAATCTGTAGATGTCCCATGTCCTATCTGAGCTATAAGAGGCACCAGATAAAACTGTAGATGTCCCATGTCCTATCTGAGCTATAAGGGGCTCCAGATAAAACTGTAGATGTCCCATGTCCTACCTGAGCTATAAGGGTCTCCAGATAAAACTGTAGATGTCCCATGTCCTACCTGAGCTATAAGGGTCTCCAGATAAAACTGTAGATGTCCCATGTCCTACCTGAGCTATAAGGGTCTCCAGATAAAACTGTAGATGTCCCATGTCCTATCTGAGCTATAAGAGGCTCCAGATAAAACTGTAGATGTCCCATGTCCTATCTGAGCTATAAGAGGCTCCAGATAAAATTGTAGATGTCCCATGTCCTATCTGAGCTATAAGGGTCTCCAGATAAATCTGTAGATGTCCCATTCCTATCTGAGCTATAAGAGGTTTCAGATAAAACCGTAGATGTCCCATGTCCTACCTGAGCTATAAGGGTCTCCAGATAAAACTGTAGATGTCCCATGTCCTATTTGAGCTATAAGAGCCTCCAGATAAAACTGTAGATGTCCCATGTCCTACCTGGGCTATAAGAGGCTCCAGATAAAACTGTAGATGTCCCATGTCCTACCTGAGCTATAAGAGGCTCCAGATAAAACTGTAGATGTCCCATGTCCTACCTGAGCTATAAGAGGCTCCAGATAAAACTGTAGACGTCCCATGTCCTATCTGAGCTATAAGGGTCTCCAGATAAATCTGTAGATGTCCCATTCCTATCTAAGCTATAAGAGGCTCCAGATAAAACTGTAGATGTCCCATGTCCTACCTGAGCTATAAGGGTCTCCAGATAAAACTGTAGATGTCCCATATTTTACCTGAGCTATAAGGGTCTCCAGATAAAACTGTAGATGTCCCATGTCCTACCTGAGCTATAAGAGGCTCCAGATAAAACTGTAGATGTCCCATGTCCTATCTGAGCTATAAAAGGCTCCAGATAAAACTGTAGATGTCCCATGTCCTATCTGAGCTATAAGAGGCTTCAGATAAACCTGTAAAATGTCCCATGTCCTACCTGAGCAATAAGGGTCTCCAGATAAAACTGAAGATGTCCCATGTCCTATCTGAGCCGTAAGAGGCTCCAGATAAAACCGTAGATGTCCCATGTCCTACCTGAGCTATAAGGGTCTCCAGATAAAACTGTAGATGTCCCATGTCCTATCTGAGCTATAAGAGGCTCCAGATAAAACTGTAGATGTCCCATGTCCTATCTGAGCTATAAGAGGCTCCAGATAAAACTGTAGATGTCCCATGTCCTATCTGAGCAATAAGGGTCTCCAGATAAAACTGAAGATGTCCCATGTCCTATCTGAGCCGTAAGAGGCTCCAGATAAAACTGTAGATGTCTCATGTCCTATCTAAGCTATAAGAGGCTCCAGATAAAACTGTAGATGTCCCATGTCCTGCCTGAGCTATGAGGGTCTCCAGATAAAACTGTAGATGTCCCATGTCCTACCTGAGCTATAAGAGGCTCCAGATAAAACTGTAGATGTCCCATGTCCTGCCAGAGCTATAAGGGTCTCCAGATAAAACTGTAGATGTCCCATGTTCTATCTGAGCTATAAGAGGCTCCAGATAAAACTGTGGATGTCCCATGTCCTACCTGGGCTATAAGAGGCTCCAGATAAATCTGTAGATGTCCCATGTTCTACCTGAGCTATAAGGGTCTCCAGATAAATCTGTAGATGTCCCATGTCCTATCTGAGCTATAAGAGGCTCCAGATAAAACTGTAGATGTCCCATGTCCTACCTGAGCTATAAGGGGCTCCAGATAAAACTGTAGATGTCCCATGTCCTACCTGGGCTATAAGAGGCTCCAGATAAAACTGTAGATGTCCCATGTTCTATCTGAGCTATAAGAGGCTCCAGATAAAACCGTAGATGTCCCATGTTCTACCTGAGCTATAAGAGGCTCCAGATAAAACTGTAGATGTCCCATGTCCTACCTGAGCTATAAGAGGCTCCAGATAAAAGTTGATGTCCCATGTTCTATTTGTGCTATAAGAGGCTCCAAATAAAACCATAGGTATCTAATGTCCTACCTGAGCTATGAGAGGCTCCAATGTGGACATCTTATTCTCAACTCGCTGGTATTCTATAGAGCCATACAGCAGCAGCACGTTAGGTCTTGTGATAGACTGGGGCATCTTGCGGTTGGCTACATTTTTCTTGAAGATAACTCCATGGATCATGCCAGTCTGCTCTCTCAGACCCCCCGGGATCTGTTACAATGAATACAAACTGGCTAAATTTATTGAAAGCAGTTCTTCTTGACATAAAGTACACCCAATGCATGCAGTGCATATGCAAATGTGATATGCAATTAAAGGTCATACAAAATGATTTAAGTTATACCATTTTTATTTCCAGATGGTTAAAAAAGGTATAAAACTTATTTTAACAAACTTTTAATTTTATATTATCATAAAAAATTGCATAGATAGCTTAAAGAAATCGCAGCATATTCCTTCATGATACATGATTATCTGCCTCTGATTTGGACATGTAATCGTGATCCACTGGCTACTGACACATATTTGTCACAAAGCCAAGTGAGCCGTGTTGTACAACATCATATCAATTTAATGTAGCTAAAATTAAGTGATTAGCTCAATATTCCATGATATCCCTGATGAACCAGACTAAAGCAAGACAAAAGAACTGGTGTACATGCCATACATGAAGAACAATATTAAGTGATGACCTAATGCATAATGGTAATGGGATTCAATAAGCTTATGAAAATATATAAGGTATGTGTAACATGTGCCACTCATAACAGTGAATAAGTTTTGCCATCAGAACAGCAATTACCGCCGAAACTTAATTTATGGTTGTATTTTTCAGGCACTCATTTTCCATTATCTTAAAAACGTATTAAAGCGATGTTTTTATTTAAAATCATATAGTGGATCTTTTAATCGGGACTCTTTGTCTATGGATATAAGAAGATATTATATGGATTGACCCATCTTTAAGTTTCAATCATTTGCGAGTCTTTAAGTATTAATTAATTTTAATTGTTGGTTATATACAAAAAGGTCTTAATCACTGCTGAATTACAAAAACTAGAACGGTCTGGAGAAAAAATGCAGTTTATGCACTCAAGTGTCTGTGGTTTTATTTATATATTGTTCACACATGGACAAGTAAGTTTATCGATTTATCGTGATAAAAATAAAAAAAATATAAGTTGACTATAGTTTTGTCCACAATTTTGTGCAGAATTAAAATAAAATCAACTATTGCACTTACTTCAAGCTATCTGCACCTTTGGAGAAGAGACCAGGTTGATTGTTTTTTACACCTAAGGCTTATCTTGTTTAGAAATTTGAACAGTGCTGGCACTGCATTTGTTTTTAACATTCATTTAAATTTGTGTTTTAATTCAATGTTAAACAGAAAACTTTGTTAGAACACAAAACACTCCCCTCAAAGATGTAATGAATAAAAGATTTGTGCTGGCCGCCACAAAAACTTTTTTCATTTTTTTCAGATCAAAGTTGCCAAATTTACTTTCACAAATTAAGCTTAAATTACTGTCGTTAGAAAATTGATGAAAACGGACATCGGACTGATAAGTAAGTCATAGTTGGTGAGTTTATAAGTAGTTGTTGACTGAATCATAAGTTAAACCAGAATGTTGCACAACAAACAGCTCTTCACTCCTAGCTAGTGCAGTAACTGACAAACAGGCTTTTATCCAGTATCCTTTGCATGTCACGCTGACAGATGATCAACGTATTCATCATCACAAGAGAGAGAAGTGTGTAAGGATTTAAGCATACCTGTAGTGTCACTGAGTTTTTACCTCAAAACACATCCCGAAACATTACATTACAAAAAGTAAAAGTTAGGACACTGTTCTTTTTATTACTTTAACAACAAAAAAAGAGTTTTTAGTAAATGAGAAATTTTCATATTACATTATCTTTAACAAACAACAGGCTAAACAAAGAAGGGTAATCCTTCTTCGTTGGTTTGAACTTATGTCTCATTATCAGCAAGCAAAAAGTTTCAAGAAAATTGGCCTTACAATAAGAATGTTATAGACTCAATGTTTTGTTGGTTGTTTTTAAAGACAGGGCAGATATACAATTGTGGTCATTTTAGTGACATCAAGATATTTTGGTGGTGGAAGACCCCAGAAAAATGTCTAGGTAGAAAGATCGGTGCACCAGATGTCAGGTGGAAGAACTTCCTACAGGTCCCTTGCATGACCAGAAACTGTACCACTGACAAGCTTGGCAGTTAGGGGAGTTACAACTATTGACAGGCTGGGCAGTTAGGGGAGTTACAACCATTGACAGGCTGGGCAGTTAGGGAAGTTACAACCATTGACAGGGTGGGCAGTTAGGGGAGTTACAACCATTGACAGGGTGGGCAGTTAGGGGAGTTACAACCATTGACAGGTTGGGCAGTTAGGGGAGTTACAACCATTGACAGGGTGGGCAGTTGGGGGAGTTACAACCATTGACAGGTTGGGCAGTTAGGGGAGTTACCACCATTGACAGGGTGGGCAGTTAGGGGAGTTACAACCATTGACAGATTGGGCAGTTAGGGGAGTTACAACCATTGACAGGCTGGGCAGTTAGGGGAGTTACAACCATTGACAGGCTGGGCAGTTAGGGGAGTTACAACCATTGACAGGCTGGGCAGTTAGGGGAGTTACAAGTCAGTGACTCTGCCACCTGGCCACAGGTGTCCTCGTGATAAAATTCCGAAAAGGGACCTTGATTCCAGTTGCCTATGCACTCACTGAGGGTAACCAAATAGGGCCAAATAAAAAGAATGGCTTAAAAGCAAATCTACCTTATATTGTTGTTTTCAGCACCCCAGTCGGTCTCTTTGTTTATTGTCACATTTACATTTACCGTTTTTGTCTTTGCTTAGAGGTAGTTAAGATTTAAATATCTGTGGTCATTTTGATAGGACCTTTTCTTATTTACCTTTTAAAAAACAAAGTGATTCAATAGTATAAGTATAACTTTAGCAGTACTTTTACCTTCTTGATGTGCACATATTTGCGTATGTCCATATCATCGGAGCTATGTTTGATGTCAGGCTGTACAAAAAGCGCCACCCTGTCCACAGTGGAGATTATGATGTCAGCCCAGCCTAGGGGCAGGTGTTCTTCCCCTAACAGTTGCCGGGTCAACTGGGTCAGGTGGTCATGGTGCTCCTGTCTGGAGGAAGTAAACAGTAGCTTGAGCCATGGATGAACATTTAACTAATTATAGTCATTATACTGACATTTTGATATACATGTAATTAATTGAAGAACACTGCAGACAAATGTCTGGGTAGAACCACCAACACTTCTGAGGTCCGCTGGAAGATCTTACATCAAAGTTCTTAACCCAACAGGGAACTGAACCCACTTATTACCAATAACCATTATTATATCTGGAAATGTGACCTGTTTTATGTCCAGTATTATGTCCAGTATAATGTCCAGTATTATGTCCGGCATAATGTCCAGTATTATGTATGGCATAATGTCCAGTATCATGTCCGGCAAAATGTCCAGTATAATGTCTGGCATAATGTCCAGTATTATGTATGGCATAATGTCCAGTATTATGTCTGGCATAATGTCCAGTATCATGTCCGGCAAAATGTCCAGTATAATGTCTGGCATAATGTCCAGTATTATGTATGGCATAATGTCCAGTATTATGTCTGGCATAATGTCCAGTATCATGTCCGGCAAAATGTCCAGTATAATGTCTGGCATAATGTCCAGTATTATGTATGGCATAATGTCCAGTATTATGTCTGGCATAATGTCCAGTATCATGTCCGGCAAAATGTCCAGTATAATGTCTGGCATAATGTCCAGTATTATGTCTGGTATAATGTCCAGTATTATGTCCAGTATAATGTCTGGCATAATGTACAGTATTATGTCTGAAATTACATCTGGTATTATTTCCAGTATTATGTCTGGTATTACAGCCAGAATTATGTCTGGTATAATGTCCAGTATTATGTCTGATATGACATCCGTATTATTTCCAGTATTATCTGATATGACATCTGGTATTATTTCCAGTATTATGTCCTGGCATTATGTCCAGTATTATGTATGATATTACATCCAGTATTATGTCAGGTATTATGTCTAGTATTATTTCCAATATTATATCTGGTATTATTTCCAGTAGTATGTCCAGTTTAAAGTCAGTTGGACATTATGTCCAGTATTATATCAGGTATTATTTCCAGTATTATGTCCATCTGGTATTATGTTCATCCAGTATTATGTCTGGCACTATGTCTGATATTAGGTTGGTATAAGGTCTGATATTGTCACATATTATGGCTGAAAAGATGTAAGGCATTATGTATTCATGGCATTTATCATTACAAATATCTGCTCTAAATGACCAATTCCTATGATAAAACTGAAATCCAATTGTTAGTATTGTCACAGATAGATCAGTAAGAAAATTTCTCAAGATTTACTGAAGTTTGGTGAATGCTTCTTTCTGTTCAGCATCCTCTGTGTTCATGACCAGGTTCCTCCAGCCTGCAGGCTCTGAGGTGGTGACTACACCCTCAAACATACTCTCCGTGATGTCACCAAGGACATTTGACACAGGTGGGGGGTCGTCAAAATGACGCTCATCAACTGATCAGGGTATAAGTGATTAAACATAAACAGTCTATACCAATTAATGACTCAACATAAATAAATAGTAGTCAACTGTACTCAACACAAACTTTTCAGTTATAAACAATGTTCACAAAACTAATGAACCACTAACTAAAGAAATATTAATAGTCTGCATAAATTGATAAATCAAGGTCAATGTAGGTTTAAGGCTAAGTAATACTGAATCAGACATAAGTCTTAATTTGTTACATACCCAAGGAATTTTATCAAAGTGACAATAATAATGTTGCTTTTGGCATTTGCATTATTACCTCCTTTAAATATATTATTTGTCACTTCACTTCTTAAAACCTACTTCTGTTTGAAACAATATTTACAGTAAAAAAATCAAACCTTTATAGAGCAGAACAAATGACAAATCAATAAAACATTGAAAATACAAAATTGATTATTTTCATAGCATTGTTTGTTGTAGTATTAATTGTTTCTGGTTAGGGACAATTAAGTGACAGTAGGAAAATCTTGCTATATTTATTGTTTGATTTGATGCCATTTTGTATATTTCAGTGCCCTAATAACATTTTCTTTCATTTTCTCTTTTTTATGAATCAATATCACATGATACTGAAAGGCTCTTGTCCAGAAATGGCCTCATCAAAATGCTAGGAAATATATATGATATGTGAACATAACTGATTAATCATTCACAGTTCACTGATAACCACATATGTTAATTAAGTACAATGCATATAACATTGATTAATCTAAAGTGTATATAACAATAATTAGGCATAAAAAAAGTGTGAATAACAAACGGTCTATACAGACAAATTGACAAGTCATCAACTAATTTATTTAAAGCTCGTAATATATATGATCCTTCAGGGCTGTTGTGATATGCTGGTATACTGGAATATTGCGATACTGGGTAAAGACAATACAGTACTGTGATACACAATGAAAAGACCTGTTTTTATGATATTTTGTCAACTTTGGTTGCCGCTACCATTTTGAACATCCAAAGTCAAAGATGCTCATATTATTGAAAAGTGTTTGCCAATAACTGACTTAAAATGTAATCAGATGTCAAATACATGTCAGGGGAGCTTATTCTAAACTGCTCAGGAAATGCAGCGCACAAGATTAGCATTTGCATTATTCTTTAAATAAGAGTTTTAAACTAGGTTTTGACTTTTGATTTAACAATTTCATTTCTTGATTTAAGAAAAACAAATGTTGCATAGAAGCATCAATGTAACTGGACTTAAAGTGTACTACAAGTTATCACATTGTTGTAGGATAAATTGCTGCAGAATCATTACCCTTTGTTCTGCAGTTTTATAAAACATGACCATTACAAAATGTAAACAATATGGCCAAACCAATTGATGTTTCAAAAGAACGCAAAATAAAATCACAAAAAGCGATTGTGGTGGGCCACTTCTAGGTAAAGGATGACAGATCAACAAAGAAAATTATTGAAGGTGTTTCATTTTGTCAACATTGACGCACATGTAAGATACAGTGGAGGTACAACCAATCTTAATACACGAATGAATCATCATCACCTGAATTTAATGGATGCATCACACTACACTGTTGTAATTTTTGCACTTAAGTTTTTGTTTGTTTTTACTTTGCTACATTCTAGTTTTATTACTTTCTTTTTCTGTGTTTACTTGTTTTAAAGCTTATAAAGCTATGTCAAATTACACTCAGGCATTTGTTGTTCATTCTACTCATTGCAACTGGGTAAAAAGGGCCTTGTAATAGTTTGATTAAATATGGCAATATATTGTTGTACTGCAATACGCTCTATATGTATCACACTATATTGTGGTAAACTTCAAGCATATTGCGTCAGCCCTATAGTCCTTTATCACCAACTTAAAGATAATACAATTAGACTGAACCCTGTACCTTTGATTTCTCCAGTTGAATCATGTGACAGTTGACTTGCGATGCTTTGAAGGTGTTCATCTAATCCTGCTTCATCTGCAGAAATAGGACCATGGATATCTAGTACATCTAAACATAAAATAATACATATCACATAATGTTTAGTAAAGCTAGACATGGCGGGTATGTATAATCATGTTTGACACTGTAAGAATTTATAATCATGCACAGCATGGTTAGTATTAATTATGTTACTCATATTTATCATAATTCTGGGTATAGGTGGTACTTATTATCATCATTCTTGGTATAGGTGGTATTTATTAAAATGATAGGAGTGGTATATATCATGCTAAGAGCAGGTGGCATTTACATGTATCACAATGATTGGAATGGCTGGTATTTACAATAATGCTAAGAGTGGGTGGTATTTATCACAATGCTTGGAATGGTTGGTATTCACAATAACTCTGAAAGTGGGTGATATTTTTCACAATGCTTGGAATGGGTGGTATTTATCATAATGCTTGAAGTGGGTGGTATTTATAATGCTAGAAGTGGGTGGTATTTATTGCAATGTTTGGAGTGGTGGTATTTATCACAATATTTGGAGTGGTGGTATTTATCATAATGCTTGGAGTGGGTGGTGTTTATCATAATGCTTGGAGTAGGTGGTATTTATCATAATGCTTGGAGTGGGTATTATTTATCACAATGTTTGGAGTGGGTGGCATTTATCACAATGCTTGGAGTGGTGTTATTCATCATAATGCTTGGAGTGGGTGGTATTTATCATAATGCTTGGAGTGTTGGTATTTATCATAATGCTTGGAGTGGGTGGTATTTATCATAATGCTTGGAGTGGTGGTATTTATAATGCTTGAAGTGGGTGGTATTTATCATAATGCTTGGAGTGGTGGTATTTATCATGTTTGGAGTGGGTGTTATTTATCATAATGCTTGGAGTGGTGGTATTTATCATAATGTTTGGAGTGGGTGTTATTTATCATAATGCTTGGAGTGGTCATTTTTATAATGCTTGAAGTGGGTGGTATAGGGTGTCCCAAAAGTAAGGTAACACATATAATAGTCAAAACTTTGCTAATTCTTAACCAATTTTCTTCAGAAAACTATGTTTGAAGCACAATGAAATAACATTTTCCGCACTTTAAGACGTGCGTGCGGAAAAAATTACGTCATTATTGACGTCAATTGTACTCCATCAAAATGGCATCGTGGCTTACTTCTGTGCAACGCATGTTTAAGGTAAAAGCATAAAATGAATCAAAATCTCCAATATTTGTGCAAAGAAAATTTCACCATGAATTTAAAACAAAAGATGCACCAAACAGAAAACGCATCTATTTAATAGTACAGAAGTTTGAAAGATCGGGGGCAGTTTTCGATGAACACAGAAGCAGAAGAACGAAAAAGTCACGCAGCGTGGAAAACATCTAAGCTTTGAATGAGACTTTCATTGACAGTCCAGCAAAGTCGATTAGAAGAGCTTCATCGGAACAAGAATTATCAAAATCGTCATTACACTGTATGTTGAAATTTGATTTGAAATTATTTCCATAATAAGATTCAAATTTTGCAATTGCTGTCTTGAGGAGATCAAAATGAACGCTTTTTCTGTGGGCATCCAGAAAACTTGAAAACAGTTCTAACGCATTTTCAAATGTATGGTTCTCTGGTGAATGTTATTTCCTACTATCCGGCCACGTGAACAAACAAAACATGAGTTTTTGGTCTTTTGAACAACCATAGTGAGAAAGTTACTGTATAGTGTGCGATGTCATCAGTGGGAATCATAGGGCCATATGTTTTACCGACACAGTAAACAGTGAGTGTTACCTGTCTCTGCTGAGGACAAAGTTTATGCCTGCGCACAAAGACTTGGGTGCAACATAAATGAATAGTACTTTATGCAAGACGGAGATACGCCCCACAGCACGAATGTTGTGCTTGTCTATCTTTTTGCAAACTTCGGAGAACAGGCGCTTTCAAGGAAATACCCCGAGAAGAAGGAGTGTGGTGTAACATGGCCTGCGCACAGTCCGGACTTGAACCCACTGGACTATTTTGTGAGGGGACACTTGAAGTCTAACATGTATTTCCCGAAGCCAGTAAATGTTGCAATGTTACTGTCAAACATTCGGACAGAGTGTAGGAAGATCTCAAAGGACACATGTGAAGCAGTAATTAAAAACCTTTGGTGTGTGAGTAAACGTAGGTAAGCGACAATAGGGACGTTACCTGGAGAACATTATTAACTAGTAAGATGACGTCAGTGACAAAAACATTTGCTTGATTGATCGTACATAAAATAGGTGAATTGTATGATATTTCAATCAAATTTCTTTTATTTTATTTCAACATATAACCTTCTGTATATATAGCAAATGATGGGACAATTATACAATTAATATTAGTCAAGATATGAGAGTTTATAAGTGTTACCTTATTTTTGGGACACCCTGTTTTTATAATGATGCTTGGAGTGGGTAGTATTTATAATGTTTGGAGTGGGTGGTATTTATCATAATACTTAGAGTGGGTGGCAGTTGTAATGTTTGGAGTGGGTGGTATTTATCATGATGCTTGGAGTGGGTGGTAGTTATTATATTGCTTGCTATAAGCTGCATGGTTAGTATTTGTCATCTTAAATATATGGTGGCAATTATTTTTAATGTAAAATGTGTATATCTTTCATGAAATAAGATTCAGTATTAAAAATGCAAATGCAGCGTCACCTCAACTCCTAAACCTAACTTATATCAAATAAAAAATGTACATTATTAAGTGCAAACAATATTGATATTTTTGTAAAACTTGATTAACTGGGTAATGAGTTCAAGTCATTATAAACAGAACTAATTCTCAATCAAAGGACATTCTGCTGAAATAAAAAATGGTGACAAAAATATATGTTGAAATGAAATGTTTTCTTACTATAGCAGTACTTCCATGGTAACCATCATTTAGAAAAATAATGGTAATGTACACATCTCAGTAAACACAAAGAGGAGATCAAAGTTGAAGACAAATGAAGTGCGCTCGCAAACATACTTTACTTAAATGTTATATTTATCTTATAATCATTTCAGTATTCTCAAGCACTTGGTTCTGTCAAAAGGAAAACAAATATGATTATATTGTTGCCAGGCTTAGAATTGATCTTAATGGGAAGAATTTTATAACTTTGAGATGTTATTTACCTTTGTGTCATTTTAGGAGTTTAACTTTTCTTTCATCAGCACTTAATAAGCTGCTGTTGCTGATCATATAAATCATTTTTTATACATCATGTAATGCTAAAATGAACAAAAAGAAGTGAATTTCAAATGGATCTAAAAGACTTTTTGTTGCATTATTGATTGAAGACAGAATTAAGGACAGGATCTAATGAATATTGACATTACCTATATTTATTATATTATTTTATATATTTGACATAAATGATCAGCCATTGCAATGTAGGTTTAGTTGAAATAATGAGTATCTGTGACTGACCATCAGGGTGTGTGTTGGGCTGGATCTGCTGGAACCACAAGGGGGCACTGTCCTCACTTACAGACACTGTCACTGGGGTGATATCAGGGGAGACTGTCTCCAGGGTGACAGACTGAAAATACAACAATAAGAAAAAGGTAAGGTTATGGCTTGCATGGTTTGGTTTTAAAGTACAAGCAAAAGAAACTGGTAGAATTGTGTTATGCTTTATGAAGTGTTTTTAAACACAGGAATATATATGCAAGTCAAAACAGAAAACATGAATCAAATAATTAGTAAAGTAGGGCATGAGTTATGCTTTACCTCCACTTGAAGAGAGTCCAAAACAGGCCAAAACTGCTGCTAATCTGGGGGTTGTGGGTTTGAATCCGTATATCGTCATGTATGATAAAATTATCTTCCTATGTTTTAACTTTGACAATAATTTCTGTATTATTCATACCAGATTTACTAGAAAACAGAAGTATTTTTTGAGATACACCACAGTGACCAATCATGATCACTATAGTGACATCCAGCTGTTTTGGAGGATGAGGACCCCACACAAATGTCTGGGTAGAACCATCAATGCACTGCAGGTCAGTTGGAAGACCTAAGTTAATGCAGGAAGAGTTATGAATTTAACACATGAGAATTGATCCAGCAGTTTTTAAGTTAATTTCTGGACAAGTAAAATAAACTTCAAATTGAAAAAGGTGGAGCTTTGGTTCATATGAGATGCTATTATGTTCATAATCAGACACCTTTATTCTAAATTTAAAATGAAACTATCCTATTGTTATATGTTATTATGCAGACTAGCAGGTTTGATAAACAGAAGGACAGATAGCTATGAAAGCAGTGGAGAAAAGATTGGGGGAGGAAGAGAGAACATTTCAAGTCTACCTGTGTGGGTCTGCAGGAGGTAGACATCACAGAAGGCAGTGGTCATTTTGAAGGTGTTAATGATAGATCAATAGAGAGAGGGACAGAAACCATGTTGTGTAGAGGCTCCAGGTTGAGAGGCAGAGTTAGGGATGGAGAGAAGGTAGAGGGTGGAAGGGGAAAAAATTCTTATATATACCTGTGTGGGTCTGTATAGAGTGAAGTCGTCCCTGAAAGGTGTGGTCATGTTGTGTAGGGGCTCCAGGTACTCAGCATCAATCAATGCCTGACCCACTGCCACACCCTGCACTCTGGAATTGTAGCAACATATACTTGTCAGGATAAATGTTATGTTTTGTCAGATATATATATAGGCACAGCTTCAGTCTGTCTTGTAGCAAGTGATGACTTGGTTAAATGTGCTACTACTTTCCTAGTGTTAGACCATACAAACCAGCTCCAGACAGTCATGCATGTATTCCATTTCAATTTTAGTCAAGTTTCTACATGTAATACAATACCCATAAGTGCTAGTCTCACTAGACTGAAGAATTTAAATCCCAAAACTCCACCTCTTATGGCAAAAAACTAAGCAAAACAAACTGATAATAATTCAATATCAACATTATTTCTGAAACAAACTGATAATAATTCAATATCAACATTATTTCTGATCTAGTTAGAGACACCACATGGAAGCTCTGTACCTTCAAAATTACAAAGCAAAGACTGATCTGGTTAAAAAAAAAAGACCCCAGTCAGTGAAAGCTATACAATCATTATATACTCTCTATTCTTCTTAGTCTCTACCAACATGTCACTGTTACATTCATGTATGTGTGGACTATTTCAAAATGTAGAGGAATAGGCTTAGAACACTGTGAGTACCTTGTTGCCACCTTGTCATATTTGAGGAGCCAGTCAACAAGTTTGTTGCCAGCAATGACTCGATGGCTGTTACGAAGGCGGACTCTATAGTTGTCAAACTCCACCCCTTGCTCCTCCTCCAACATCTGGGTGTAAAGGCTCCGTAACTCCTGAGAGTCCTGGAATAGTGGGTACCAGAAGTAACTAACACTTATAGGGCTACTGACAAAGATTAAATAGTATACAGTAACCTTTGATTCTGCCTACAACATAAAAGAAACCAGTGTGTAAACACATTTACAAGCTCCACACATCAAATCTTTTGAAGATTGTCAGAAATCAAAAGGCTGTTGTTATTTTTGTTTAATCTGTTACTGACAGCACTCAATATACATAGTTTTTTGAGTTTCTGTGTATATCACCAATACCTAAGAACTGCTTCAATAAGTCATCTCATTAGTTCAGTGGTAAGGTTTCTCTTTGTCAGACTAGATTCTACTCCTGTCGAGTTCTGAAACTTTTTTTCTATCTGTGCTTTGTTCCAGCTGTCAGTCATGAGAAATCTCTGGGATAAATCACAAATGCCATGCAGGTCAGTGGGGATAAACCTGCTCTAATGAAAATTTCACACATCCAGGATTCAGAGGGGTTACAAGTTAAAGTCTCTACCCATGAGGCCATGGGTGTCCCTTCAAAAGGATATGAAGTAACTCAAACAGATATACCAGATCCAACTAGACATATGATAAGATGTATTTAAAAAAGGTTTGCTTTTTAATGCAAACAAAACTCTGACAGTTTTTCAGAAATGGATCTAAACAAAATGAAACAAAAAGATTAATGCAGACATCGCTGCCAATGAGACGGTCATGAAACTTCCAAGAAGTGAAAAAAAGGAACTGATAAGAGTGAGGTTGCCTTCAGAAGTAATTGTCTCTATGAAAACTTACTTCTACTTCGATGCTTTACAAAGAAATTGGCTACCTGCAGCAAGAGTCTCCTCTCTCGAGGGAAGCTGAGGGAACTGATGTACTCTGATTGAGGGGTTCGGTCAAAAGGAGCAATGCCATCATTATTGAGCTCAACATCACTGGGTGACCTACAAGTAAATGTTTCTTCAGATCAAGATTTGGCAGTTCACCATTCACCCATTAGCACAAAGCATACTCCACCCTATTGGTGTTTCCAGCAAGTGATGGGTTAAAACTGGGGTGATTATGGTTACCAAAATTGTAACCGGATGAAAAATGTTTTGTCTAGCAACATTTAGTCATTTTCACAATGCCGCAAATTAAATGTTTAACCATTTTATTTATTAAATTATAAATTATACATAAACTGCATTACTATTCACTATTAGTAACCTAGAACATGTTAAAAAGTACCTCTTTGGTCATTTCATTCAACCAAAAGACTCAAATCATTCTAATTTACTAAAGTTAATGGTATAATATTTATCAAAAGAAAACATTTTATCTATTTATATAACCAAGTGGTTGCAGAGTTTAATTGATTTTATATCAGCGTGAGTGAAGTTCTTCACACTCCAGCCTACTTGAGACTCAGTGACCAGTGGAGGTCATAGTTTGACCTCTGTTGACCTTTGCCCCCAAGGTCGGGTGTGAGGCTAGTCTCAGATTGGATCTCATGTAACACCTCTGTTGTGACACGCGGGTCCCCTGTGGCCTTCTGAGCATAACTGTTAACGATCTGGTAGCAATAGTCACACACTCGGATACTGCCTGGAATAATACTGTCTCAAATAAGCTTTTATCCAGTTAGATGCAAGTTATTTACAAGTTACTTGTGTAATGGCTTGTAAATCATGTTAAAATATGTCAACATATATCTGTTTTCAAGAAAAATACAAAATGATGGAAATGAAATAGGCAAAAGGTACAACTTATAAGATATAAATAACAAGAGATATTACTGGACTTTAATGCTTCAAATGCTTAATTGATGCTGTTTAATGTAAGCTTTAAAGAACATGCACACACAAATTTGTTACGTATATGCACCAAAATTTCCTTAATTCAACAAGAGCCATACTTTCTCACATAATCCAAATATCAATCTTGATTAAACGAGAAGGTATGATCAACAACGTGGCATATGCATTTAGGCCCGTACAAACACAAGGTACCTTTATAGCCGATAATTTTCCCTGACAACTCTTTGTTACAGCAGGTGTTACAGAATATTTGTCCACAGATCCTACAGTGATGTCTGCGGCGGAATGTTGTGAACTTGTCATTACAATTATAGCACTCCTTACAGCTACTGTCAGGCATCCAGTATTGCTTGAAGTCACTAGTCTCGATACACCTGGGGTGTCTGAAAATATACAAATATTGTCTTCTGAGTATTTAGTTTTCAAGGTGGTAATGTGTTGTTTTTTTGTTTATTTTATTATATGATAAGGAAAGTGTAGTCTGTCTTTTTGCTTGATATGTGTACTTTTTTAAATGTGATGTCTATTTCTGTGATTTAGGTGTTTATGTCTAGTTGCTTGATACAGTTGAACTGCTACCACTAATGTCATCAGCTGGGTACCACTTGTCATTGCTTGTTTCGCCCTTTTAAACCCAGGACAAGCTCAAAGTGGTGGGCGATAGTGTTGATCAGGCACTACCCATTAGTGGACGGCTTCCAGCTACTGGCGTTCCTCCTGAGCCACAGCCAGCTGGAGCTCTTTTCAGCAGATTGTGAAGCCTTCTTGATGGCCAACTTTCTTGCCTGTCCCACGATGCCAACATCCTGGAACATCTTCCCCAATGATGATGCGGGGAACCCTCGACATCCAACCTCGACTGGGTAGTTCCAAGCCTTCCATCCAGCCTGCCTACACTCCTGGATGAGGTCTTCATACTTGGCCTTCTTGCGCTCGTACGCTTGGGTACATCTTTCTTCCCAAGGCACCGTCAGCTCCTCAATGACAATCTTTTTTGCCTTGGTTGAGGACATCACTATGTCTGGACGGAGGGTGGTGTGGACAATGTCTGGAAATTGTAGTTGTTTCCCAATGTCTGCCTGCAGCACCCAGTCATTAGAGCCGTCAAGTATGCTGCAGGGTTGTCCTCCCTTGTTGCCTTCTATCCTTGCCCCTGCCTGGATAAAGTTGATGTGCCTGGGTTTGACATGTACCCGCGCCTTCTTCTTCTGTCTCTCGAGGGTGTCAGCTATCTCCCGAAGTACCTGGTCGTGTCTCCATCGATATCTTCCCTGGGACAAAGCTTCTTTACACGACGACAGAATGTGGTCCAGAGTAGCTCTGCTTTCCGCATAGCGCACACTCAGCAGCTTCCGCCAGCCCCCATCTCTGAAGGTTGGCAGGTGTTGGCAAGACATCATATACCGCCCTGATCAGGAATTGGAGTTGGAAAAACTGGTATTTCCAAATGTCTGTCCAGTTTAGTTTCCTTTCTGATGTCTGCCACTTTGTCCAGCTTCCCTGGTTCCCCATCTGAACCGCCTTCACTTTCCTTGACTCTTCCTCCTCTCTCCTGATCTCACTCTGGACAAGCGCTCGGCGTTCGCCTGTCGTGGCAGAGTTCCATAGTGGCCTGGTGTTGTTTCCAAGGCCCTGTCTGCCTGAGCAGCTTATCCCCACAATGTCCTGGTGTTTCAGTCTGCTCTCCGCCTTCTCCACAGCGCTGGATGCTGACCAGCGTCTACCCGTGCGAACCTCGATCCCTGCTCTACTGATGCTCATGTCGCTAGAATCTCTGAGGGTCAACACAAGCCTTGCCTTGCTGACTTTGTACTCCTCTACAATAGATGATAGAGGGAGCTGCAGCATACCGGTCTTGTTGTAGAGTCCAATACTTGTCATGGATGGAGGGAGTCCAAACCATCGTCTCAGTTACCTGTTAACCATGGTCTCCAGGCCTTCAACAGTTGATGTTGGTACCTCATACAACATTAGTGGCCATAGAAGACGAGGTAGAAGTCCATGTTGGAACAACCAGGCCTTGAACTTCCCTGGCAGGCCTGTTCCGTCAATCTTCTTTAGCCCATCCTGTAGCTGCTGCTTAGTGCGCTCAGTGTTGTTGGTGTCACTCAGCGTAGTGTCAAACCATTTCCCTAAGCATTTGACTGGGTTGTTGATCAGCGATGGAATTTCTTCACCCTGGACTCTAAGGGTCGTATACGGCCAGACCCTGCCTTTCCTCAGGATCAATACCCGGGATTTTCTTGGCTTGAAGCTCATTCTGGCCCATGTGACAACATCTTCCAGAGCGTTCAGAATCCACCGTGCCTGTATGTGGGACTCAGTTGTTATTGTTAGGTCATCCATAAAACCCCTATTCGGTGGGAGTCTGATGTCTGACTTGGTTTTCGGTCCCCTGGTTTCCCTGTCTCCTGCCTTCATGATCAGATTCATGGCGGCAATGAACAATATCACTGACACTGTGCAGCCAGTCACAATTCCCTTCTCTAGTTGTATCCAGGATGTTGTGAAGTTCCTGGTTGTGAAGCGCATGTTAATGTCACTGTAGTAGCTTCTGACAATGTTCTGAATGTGTTCAGGCACGTGGTGGTGTTTCAGAGCAAAGTCAATAAGCTGGTGCGGGACTGTCCCATACGCATTTGCCAGGTCAAGCCATACCACTGTCAGATCTTGTTTGTTGATCTTCGCCTCTCGTATCAACTGGCTGATTGCGCTGGTGTGTTCAATACAGCCAGAGAAACCTGGAATCCCTCCTTTCTGTGCTGATGTATCTATGTACCCGTTGCTGGTCATGTATGTTGTAAGACGTCGGGCGAGCACTGACATGAATATCTTCCCTTCAGCGTTCAACAAGGATATCGTACGAAACTGTCCAATATCCTTGGAGTCTTCTTCTTTTGGTACGAAGATGCCTTCAGCCCGTTGCCACTCCGTAGGAACATCTCCTTTACGCCAGACTACTTTCAGCAGCTTCCACAACCGTCTCAGCAGCTTCGGGCATGACTTGTACACCTTGTAGGGTATTCCATTTGGGCCTGGTGCAGACTTGGACCTTGCTTTCTTCACAATGTCTTGGACCTCCTTGAGTGTTGGTTCTCCCTCAATGAACGCAACTTCAGGCATGGGTACGTCGGCTATCCGTTCGTGGCCTTCCATCTCAACGTGCCTTGACTGGTCAGAGTGGGTATTTCTCAGATGTTCCTCCACTTCCTCTCTAGAGCACAACAGCTGCCCTGTTCTCTTCTGCTCAAGTGTTTCCTTCACAAAACCATAGGGATTGGAGAGGAACCGAGCCCTTTTCCTGGTCTTCTCCCTTCTAGCTTTCCTTATTCTCTCTGCTTTCCTCAGCTCCTTGAGTCTACTTCTGAGGTGGTCTCTCAAGCCTTGTAGACCAATCTTCTCCAGCTCTGATGCCTTGACGTACTGTTTCCTTAAGTTGCGGAGGTCTCTTCTGAGTCGCTCTATTTCAAGCTGCCGCCTGTTCTTCTTGCTTCCTGCAGCCTTCTTCCCACCAGATGTTCTCAATCCAAATCGTTCTTTACCGACTGCATAGATCAATCTGGTCATGCTCTCTAGCTTTCTCACCACTGTTCCTGCTGACACTTGTTCCAGGATCTTGTCTACATCTGTGTCAAAGTCTCTCCACTGTGTGTCATTCATGGCTGGCCATTTGACGTGCTCTAGTCTGCTGCTATCTGGTTCTGCTCGACTGCTCTGGCTGCCAAGACCCGTCCCAGACACTGGCGACTCGTCTGCCTGTTCTTGATCATCATCGTGAAGATCCTCAGCACTGTGGTGTTCCTCCTGGCTGTGGTTCTCCTGTGTCTCACCAGACAAGCCATCAGGCAGGTCTGTGCACTGACTCTGTTCTCGATCAGGTCGACAACCCATCCTCGACTGGTGGATCTTGAGGCCCTTAGCATTCTTGCATACCTTTCCGCAAACACACCGAGCTGTCTCTTGTAAGGCCTCGCCTGTCAAAGTCCGTTGTACTAGCCGTGTCGTTACCAAATTATCCGTCCTAGTGGATCTTTCTTCCGCCCCCCCTCTCGGAAGACCCTGGGGGTATTCTTCTCTTGTGGTACTTGTAGCTGTAGTGTGGGTGAATCCTTGCGAACTCTATGATTAAAGTGAGTATTTCTTTGACTGAGGTGAGTATTTCTATGACTGGGATGAGTATTTCTATGACTAGGGTGAGTAATTTTATGACTGGGGTGAGTATTTCTATGACTTAAGTGTGTATTTCTATGATTGGGGTGAATAGTTCTATGATTGAGGTGAGTATTTCTATGACTGAGGTGAGTATTTCTATTACTAGGGTGAGTATTTCTATGACTGAGGTGTGTATTTCTATGACTGGGTTGAGTATTTCTATGACTGATGTATTTCTTTGACTGGGGTGAGTATTTCTATGACTGATGTGCGTATTTCTATGACTGGGGTAATTCTATGACTGGGGTGAGTATTTCTATGACTGAGGTGAGTATTTCTATGATTGAGGTATTTCCATGACTGAGGTGAGTATTTCTATGATTGAGGTGTGTATTTCTATGACTGAGGTGGGTATTTCTATGACTGAGGTGGGTATTTCTATGATTGAGGTGTGTATTTTTGTGAGGTTTTTTGTGACTAAGGTGGGGGTTTTTATGAATGAGGAGTGTATTTTTGTGATTGAGGTGTGTATTTTTATGATCAAGGTGTATTTTTGTGATTGAGGTGTGTATTTTTGTGACTGCAGTATTTTTGTGATTGAGGTATTTATATATGCTCATCTCTTGCAATCACATGAGCTATGAGATATTATATCTGCTGTCTAATGTTTCTGCACTGACAGCCATTTTTTTAAATATAGATCATATTATTTAACTGGTGCTTCTTAATTCAAAAATGGTACTTTACAACACCTTTACATCTGTATTCAGAACAAGGTCAAGACAATGATTGGACATAAATCCTTCTCATGACAAGAGCCTGTAATAAACATGTTAAAAAATGGACAAACCACTAGACACATAAGTTTTAAGCTTTTGCGACCAATAAACAATCTTTCAGATATCTTTAGATGACAGGCCAACTGAAAACAAAACAGAAGAGTGATGTAAGACAAACTGACAGCTGTTCTCCTATTGACTATGTCAGTAAGTCGAGCAACTACACTCATCCGCCGGGTGGTTGCCTCCGTGACCCCTGATTTGTGTGCCACAGCCCCTCTGATCAATGGCTCTGTGGCATTGGCTCCTGAAATTGTAAGTTATAAGATTATTAATCTCTCACAGACATGCTGTATATCTAAATAATACTAAATACAATCAAACTTGTGCTGTTTGTCACATGTCATGAGAGGTCAACATGATTTTAGCAGTAAGGTAAGGTCTTCCAAAGCAATGTTTTCTTTAACAGTCAACTAATCAGCGGTCCTGTGTCTTTTGCTGTCACCTTGATATGACCAATCCTTCTTCAATTAAACACATTTTTAGGCCAATAAGCAGCTACAGATCATCAGTTACCATCATGCACTCAATATATTAACTGTCTGTCCCCTGCTTCCCCGCCACCTGTCATCACATTTACACTTAACTGTCCTATAAGCCAATCAGAATAGCTTCCTGGCTATCGTCCAGTGTTGCTAAATACCAATAGTAGCAGCAAAGTATGTGTCTCAGCCAATTAACACTCTGCATATTCAGTATCGGTCCATATCTGGTTTGATGTGAATGGATTTCTAAATTAGCTGGCAGTGACAGACACAAAAATTGACAACTGAGTTAATTTACAGATGTAGTAAAATGTAAGCAGTCTGACTCATTTGATGCAAATGTTCTTGACTACAAGAAAACAAGTGCATTTTTTTTCAGAGATACAAATCATGGTTAAATGTATATTATTATTTTGCTCAAACAAAACACTTGTCATCGTATTTCACTATGAAGAAGTTTAAAACTTGCACCATCCTAGTTATGTTTGTCCATGTATATTAAGACATTATGTGAATTAATTAAAATGTACGAATAGTACTGAAGGTTAGCTGACTGCAAGTTTGGGTGCATTTGTTATTATTTAGCTGATAAACATCTGAAACTCTGAATCAATCAAGGGGTTCAAGGGTCTTCATTTTTAAGAAAATCTTAATTAAAATTTTATGAAAACTGTGAATTACATTTATTTTTATTTTCATTAATTTGGTTAAGAATTAATTTTAAAAGAAAACTATGCTTATTATTGCTTTGGTTATTTATGCAGAAAGAAATCTGCTAAAATTACCCTTGAGCCTTGTTTCAGCAACTGAAATACTGGGAGCTGGTGTGTCCACTAACTGCTCCCTGCGTGTTGGTGTGTCCAGTAGTTGCTCCCTGCGAGATAACCGCTCTACAGACTGCTCCCTGGAGGCTCCCCTCTCCACTGATACATCACGACTGGACGAGCGGCTCCCCTCCGTGGATGACTGGTCGGAGTCATCTGAACAAGATAATGTTCAACTCGGTTCTTTTTTTTGTTTGTTATCAAATGTCATTACTTTTTTATTCAATTGTTATCTTGAACCAGATACTTTAGTGTTCATCAATTGCATAAATATACGACAAGAAATTAATGTAAGTTAAAAAAGTAATAACCATGCTTTACTCTTAAGCCTCCCTTTGGTTTACTCTCAAGTTCCCTTTCACTAACCATATACTCTATAGTTCCTCTATGGTTTACTCTAAAGCTTCCAATGGCTATACTCTTTAGCTGTCTCTTGGCTATACTCTCTAGCTCTGCTTAACTCTAGAGCTTCCTTTTGGTATACTCTTTAGTTCCTTTTAACTATACTTTAAAGTATCCATATGCTTAATTCTAAACTTTCCATTGGCTATACACTTTTGGTTTCTATTGGCTATACACTCTAGCTTGCAATGGCTATACTCTATTGTTCCCCTTAGCTACAATCTACAGCTACCAGTTGCTATACTCTAGAGTTCCTCTTTCTACACTTAATGATTGCTTGTGCTATCTATTGCTTTCTCAGTCTTTGTACTTTTTAAAGAACCATTATATGACATTCTGGTCAAGACATCATCTGCATCTGAAGAGACAGAGTACAGTCATCAAAGTAAGATACCACTTAAATATTATCTCTGTGACGCTAAAGACTGTAAACAGACCAATAAGTTTACCTTTTCCACGCTTAAAAAATCTCGAAAGAAAAGTTCCAGAAGATTGTGCCTCAGAGTTGAGGGGAGCAAATGAGGTCAAGGAAGTTGGCACTTCATTCCAGAGGGACATCAGGGACGATGTTGGCAGTCTAATGTCCTTTTACAGCAGCACCTGAACGTAAACAAAACATTCAGGTTTTTTACTTTGTATGGATACTTTAGGAACTGTTAACTATTAACTTCTAACCTGCTATATTTGTAAATTACCCATCTTTAATTCTAAGTTATTGGCTGAAGTCTTCATGACAGGGTAGAACGACTCATTGCTGGAGACTCAGCAGCAAATAGTGCTGATCTTGGTCAGACAGCTCCTAGCCTAAGTATTTTAAATATATTTTTAGCAAGAGACATGGATTAAGCTAATTTAGCAATGTATTATTGAGTTCATATTGCAAACAGTAACTGCAAAAATAAATGTCATGCTCTTTATATTCATTCATTTACAGCTCAAAATATATTTTTCATTCCTTGATATCGTATTTTTGTACTTGTATCTTTGTTGAAGGACAAATAAAGAAAACGAGAACTTGCAAATTTATATCCCATTTTTTAAGCCTTTCTGCTGGTGTTGCTTCAAACACTTGCTGTTCTGTATAAAACAATTAATCTAGGTGAGTAGATTGTATATTTTGTAATGTAAGACAGAGTAGCTAATCTAAGTGTAGCTGGTTAAATGAAGCTTTTATATTGATGAAAATTAGTGTTTTTTTACAAAAACTCATGATAAATTAATAGAAAATATACCATATGCATAGCCATTTATTCTCTCTGACTGTTAATCCAATGGGGTTTTATTTCTTGTGAAAACAATGTCTGTAAAATTAATTCCAACTATGACAAAAATATTGATTGTTCTTTCAGCATTAAGCTGAAATTAGTCCTGCCAGTATATGATGTGGGGCTTCACCTACTGTAAAAGCTGTATTAATGCCTTTAGTATTATAAATATCTATGTTATGCAAGTGTGCTTAATATTAACCTTGCACCCCTAAGTCAAGGCAATGCAAGTTCTAAATTAAGTCTGGTAATTTTAAATTCTGTTAGGTTAAATAAGATAAGCATAAGCTTAACTTACCTTGTCACATCCTCTAACATAAAAAGTTAACTTACGAAAATTAAAACAAACAAAAAATACACTTAACTGACACTTAACTGAAAATACGATCGTCCTAATAACTACCTGCTTAAAAAGTCTAAACCTTAGAGCACTCACCATTACACAAAAATAGTGTGAGAGTATTTTACAAGATCCGTCTGTGATCTTACTTTTCAAGTAAATGTTTGGATGTCTTCTTAAAATTATGCGGTGTTAGATGACAGTTTTTGTGTACAATTAATAGACGTAATCTTCATCTGACAGTTGGAAGCAATGACAGAAAGGGTCTAAAACACGACCGCTCTTCTAGTCCGGAGTTCCGTCCCTTTGGGTAAGGCAGAATTATAGACATTTCGTACCATGGAGAAGTCGCACCAAGAGACTTCGTACCAAATCATTGGAGACTACGTACCACATATATATTGAATTCGAGGCCTTAATAATAAATCTGTTCATATTAATTGCAGCATTTTCTATGAACGTTTTACATGTTCACGTGTAATTGAGTAGTTATTTAATACAACTATTTAATACTACTACTACTACTTCTGCTACTACTTTTACTACTACTACTACTACTACTACTACTACTACTACTACTACTACTACTACTACTACTACTACTACTACTACTACTACTACTACTACCATCATCATCATCATCATCATCATCATCATCATCATCATCATCATCATCATCATCATCATCATCATCATCATCACCACTACTACTACTACTACTACTACTACTACTACTACTACACTACTACTACTACTACTACTACTACTACTACTACTACTACTGTATTTATGAAAGTGTCGCCGATTTATTAAATTCTTAGAAATCCACAACCAAATATACTATCTAATTAACCATATTATATTTTATATATTCTTTTAATATTTTATTACTGCACACATACCTAATCAAACTCAGGTTCGCTTCAATTAAATAATTCAATCAAACTAATTGAACCAATTAGCTAAAGGTCGGTAAGGTGTCTATGTTAAATGATATAGAAAATTACTGAAAAAAATGGAAATTAAAAATAAACGTTAAGAAAACAAACATTCTATATATTTTTTAAAAAAAGCACAAGACACACAACATACGATTTCTTTTATATAATGAAAAGTTAGAAATTGTAAACAACTTTAAATACTTATGTGTAAATTTATACAAAAATGGTAGCTGGTATAGAACTCAAAAAAAGCATCGCAGAACATGCATCAAAATCAATGCATAGGCTTTTCTCAATATTTAACAATTATGAATTTAGTATGAAACAAAAATGCAAATTATTTGATTCTTAAGTATCATCTATTTTAAATTACTCTTCTGAAATTTGGGTTTATCATAAAGCACCAGAGATAGAAGTTTTACATAGAACATTTCTCAGAAGATTATTATGTTTTAACAAATCAACAAATACTATAGGTCTCTATGGAGAATTAGGAAGGTTACTTTCAACTGAAATTCGTAAGATATCTATGTTCAGATATTGGTTCAAACATCTTAACTCAAATGACCAGTCACTAACAAAACGAATATACTTTATGCTAAAACATGATGCTAATAACATATAATATAATGAACAAAACTGGGCCTTTCAGATAAAAACTCAACTTAATAACCTAGGTCTTACAAACTTATGGGTAAATCAAAATAGCATAAACATTACTTTACAACCAATAAAGCAGAGAATAATTGATACTTATATACAAACTTGGAGCACTGGCTTAAATTCTAGTCGACGTTTTAGTACATATTGTCGCTTCAGAACTGATTTTACCTTAGAAAAATATTTAGATGATATTCCAAATAAAACAACATAGAATTGCATTATCAAAATTTAGGTTAAGTTCACATACATTAGAAATTGAGAGAGGAAGGTACGCAAATATAGAAAGAGAACAAAGAAAATGCAAGTTTTGTAACTCTAACTCCAATGAAAATGAATAGCACTTTTTTTACTTGTGTGCCCAATTTATACTGAATTAAGACGAAAATATTTCCGCCCTTATTTTTGTAAATGGCCAACATTAAATAAATTTGATCAAATCATGTCATCAAAAAATAAAATTAAATTAAATATGTTAGCAAAGTGTATCTACGATGCATTTAGACTAAGAATGCAGTTAGCTGATAGATCTTAGAATTATTTGTATACCTTTTTTTCTTTTCTGAAATTCCTGTACTTTGAGATGTTGTTTTATATAACTTCATGAATACTCTGTTTCACTATAATGACACATGAACATTTTTGAATCCTTTGCCAAGTAGGCAAGAAGCTGTAAAGCTTAATGCTGAATAAATTCTTTGTTTTTTTGTTTGTTGAAAATGTAAGATTGTGCCTGGACACCATCAGTCCAAAAATGAATGATTCAAGCAACTGTATCGTTTGTGGAACTGAAGTCCGATCACGGCAACAAGCATTTCAGTGTGAGAAACCATCAATGAAGATAATGAGGACGTCGATGAAGCTTCGATATATGAGGTTGCAGAGGGCGGCACTGTTCTAGGAGGTCGGATGTTAGTCAGTAGTCATGGATACAACTTCATTGTGAGAGTAAGTTATTTTCTAATTAAAGTTTATAAAAATGTAAATTTGTACATTCAACGAAAGAATATATCTGTGAACGTCCGACGATGTCTTGCTTCTGTCACAACAAGGATATTTTCATAACTTAATATTTTAATTAACTATTAATTTTGTTCATGTCAGCGCTCTAAAGACGACTTCCCCTACTGGGTTTGTGGAGTGCGTAACAAGACGCTCAGATGTCCTGCCTGGGTCAAGTAGTTCGGAAGTACATTCATAGAGAGTGGCAAGGGACACATGCATGTCGCAGATCCGGGTGTTGGCTGCAAGTTCCGCGTAAACACGAAATCAAAGAATGCGAGAGAACAGCTCCACCGACCGGCTTCCAATATCGCCGAAGAGGCTATGGTAAAATATAGATCACAGTGCCCAAATCCACCAAAGCCAGGCAACGTCATGAGGGCAGCCAACCGTCATCGACAGAAGACCCATGAAGCACTATTTAAGACATCAACATCGCTCGTTTATGATGAGGATTAATACACAAAACAGAACAGCCGTTCACTTCCACAAAACTCGCTAATAATGGCCATAATGGAAAAGTGTCAACTATACATGTATCAGTTTAATATTTGTTATTTTTGTCCGTAGTGTTTTCGCTTCCCTGTTGAAATATATGTGCTATTTTATAATATTATTTAATTTTTCTGAAACTAAATATATTTGGAACGTAAATTATTCCTTTTTTAAATGCCAACAACCCTAACCCTAACCCTAAACCCTACTAAGAGAAACGTCAATATTTTTTATCATTTATCAAACGGTTAACAAAGGAGCAATATTTACAAGAAAGTGTGAGAGCATGTTAACTGGAAGTAAGAAAAGTGTGACTTGATCAAGACAGGTGGTAAGATTTACGTTTAGTTGCCAACGACCAAATAGCCGATGTAAAGTGTGTGTGTTTGTGTTTATATGCATTGAAAGTGGCCCTCAAGCTAATCATATAATATTTGTAAAATGACCATCAACCAAGTGGATTATAAAGGGAGGTAATTAGTTAATAAATATAAAGCAATCATTTCTGCCACATTTAAAGGAACAATTTAAAATGGAACTATATATTTTCTTTGTTAGACATTTAAGTCGTAGATGAATGAAATCAAAGTTAATTATTTCCAGCATTGTTCTAGTGCTCGAGTAAATGCTAGATTACAAAAATTACACTCTTTGTCTGCTAAATATTGCGTACGTAAAGTAAGTAAATATGTAGAAATTTGTAGAAAAGATGGACATGCGAGCACACGAAACACAGAGAACTAAAATCAAAAGTTTACCAAAATGACCTGCGTACGTGCTTAATTTCTATTATTTTCACCATTTTCTTGTTAAAACAAGTATAAAAAGTCTGCTTGAATTACCAATTGCAAGTGGATTTTATTAATTGCATATGCGTTTGAATTATTATTTGATAAATAAGTAGATAAAAATGTGTGTATGCTTCTTTATTTTAAAAACAACAACAATAAACATCTTGACATATAAGATGTCCTATATATAAACTGACCGACCGCAGGGTACGAGATGTTACATCGGCGATACGAAACAGCAAGTCGATTGGATGGTACAAAACGTCTATGGTAGGAAATAGTCCTCCCATTCCGAATAACTATATGCGTGAACATTACGTACTTACGATTTTGCTCAAACTCTACTGGACAATAGTGCCAAGTGATCGGCACAGCATTTTAGTCCAATTTTAATTATATTAAGCAAAAGAACGTGTGAATAATGAGCACATTAATCAGGTTTCAAAGGATTAAAGATTCTAAACGTTCCGTTTGCTAGATGTGCATGTGCGCAATGAACTAGGTAACTTTCAAAATGTAGGTGCGTAGAAAAAAAACACATGATGAAAGTTACCCTTCAGATACTGAAAATATAATACATGTACATAGATCTAAGGTTACATTACAGCAAATGCTGTATAAAAAATAAAACATATAAGGTATGTCTGCTGTATCTGTCATTATGCCAACCGAAAAACTTTGTTGCATGCTTGCTTTGAGGAAAAATGATATTTTGAAAGATATTGATAAACTAAGATATTGTTTCTTAAGGCGAGGATATGACTTCATATATCACTGCATTAAAGCATAGAATAGATTGTCAGCGGCTACTTAAATGTGGGTACATATGACTTCTATACACGAATACATGTACATACGTTGTTTATTATTATATGTAATAACATACATTCCATACATAATGTGACCATTATTAGGACTGTAATCACATGTGCTGCCTAAGCATACCTCACATGTAAATTGACTATTCATTTGTTGCATTTTTTTTGTCTGTTCACTGTTCACATACTTGTAATATCGCCATCATTGGTTGGTTAATATAGCCCTTTCCAAAAACATGATTTATCTGCCCCTATTTAACTTCCGGAAAACGTGCACCTGTTACTTCCAGGTAGTAAACTCGGCCAACATTACTCGGTTTATTGAAGCGAATTGTAAATAGACTGACGTCATAAGCAGTAAATCGAAAAAAGAAACGCAATTGACACGCGCGTTACCGTTATGATTGTAAAGGCAACATTTGTGGTAAAATGATTGATGGGGTGGGACTTTCCTTACATCGATTTGTTGTTCGATAATCACATTCTGCAGCAAAGAAAGTTTCTGTCTCATTGGAAAGGCATATCCAGATATCAAGAGATTCGCTAAAATTGCACTAAGAACATTTCTATCATTAACTGAAATCACTGTGAAGCTCTAAAGAATGAAACATCGGCCATGTTAAAATGTTCTAAAGCGTTGACAAAAATGACGCCGCATTTTCTGACGTTGGCCGCCGCAAAAAAAAAATGCCCAATTAAAACATTCTTTGATTTCATGAAAAAATATCATCTTTATGAGTGAATTGCAAAATGATATATAAACAAGTCAGACAAAAATATTTCGAAGCTCCAAAATCATGGAGGAGGATACACAAGAAAACATAATATTATTTTCTCTCTGAATATACTACTTACATAAAATACTTTCACACCTTGTATTGTTAGTTCATACTTCTAACAAGACCAGCCAGCAATCAATAAAGAAAGTGCTCACTCACACACACACGCACACACACACACACACACACACACACACACGCGCACACACACACACACACACACACACACACACACACACACACACACACACACACACACACACACACACACACATACTATGTATGGGGTTCCGCAGGGGCCTAAATGTGCGCCATTTTGGCCCCTTTTATGGCCCCATGGAGCTGAAACTTGGCACGAACCTAGGGCCCATCGGGCAGAACCTGGCACCGAAAACCGTTTCGGCCTAGGACTTCCGGTTCCGGTGCTAGAGGCCCCCGAAAGGTCTATAGGAGTGCTATGTATGGGGTTCCGCAGGGGCATAAATGTGCGCCATTTTGGCCCCTTTTATGGCCCCATGGAGCTGAAACTTAGCACGAACCTAGGGCCCATCGGGCAGAACCTGGCACCGAAAACCGTTTTGGCCTAGGACTTCCGGTTCCGGTGCTAGAGGCCCCCGAAGGGTCTATAGGAGTGCTATGTATGGGGTTCCGCAGGGGCTTAAATGTGCGCCATTTTGGCCCCTTTTATGGCCCCATGGAGCTGAAACTTGGCACGAACCTAGGGCCTATCGGGCAGAACCTGGCACCGAAAACCGTTTCGGCCTAGGACTTCCGGTTCCGGTGCTAGAGGCCCCCGAAGGGTCTATAGCAGTGCTATGTATGGGGTTCCGCAGGGGCCTAAATGTGCGCCATTTCGGCCCCTTTTATGGCCCCATGGAGCTGAAACTTGGCACGAACCTAGGGCCTATCGGGCAGAACCTGGCACCGAAAACCGTTTCGGCCTAGGACTTCCGGTTCCGGTGCTAGAGGCCCCCGAAGGGTCTATAGCAGTGCTATGTATGGGGTTCCGCAGGGGCCTAAATGTGCGCCATTTCGGCCCCTTTTATGGCCCCATGGAGCTGAAACTTGGCACGAACCTAGGGCCCATCGGGCAGAACCTGGCACCGAAAACCGTTTCGGCCTAGGACTTCCGGTTCCGGTGCTAGAGGCCCCCGAAGGGTCTATAGCAGTGCTATGTATGGGGTTCCGCAGGGGCCTAAATGTGCGCCATTTCGGCCCCTTTTATGGCCCCATGGAGCTGAAACTTGGCACGAACCTAGGGCTATCGGGCAGAACCTGGCACCGAAAACCGTTTCGGCATAGGACTTCCGGTTCCGGTGCTAGAGGCCCCCGAAGGGTCTATAGCAGTGCTATGTATGGGGTTCCGCAGGGGCCTAAATGTGCGCCATTTCGGCCCCTTTTATGGCCCCATGGAGCTGAAACTTGGCACGAACCTAGGGCCTATCGGGCAGAACCTGGCACCGAAAACCGTTTCGGCCTAGAACTTCCGGTTCCGGTGCTAGAGGCCCCCGAAGGGTCTATAGCAGTGCTATGTATGGGGTTCCGCAGGGGCCTAAATGTGCGCCATTTCGGCCCCTTTTATGGCCCCATGGAGCTGAAACTTGGCACGAACCTAGGGCCCATCGGGCAAAACCTGGCACCGAAAACCGTTTCGGCCTAGGACTTCCGGTTCCGGTGCTAGAGGCCCCCGAAGGGTCTATAGCAGTGCTATGTATGGGGTTCCGCAGGGGCCTAAATGTGCGCCATTTTGGCCCCTTTTATGGACCCATGGAGCTGAAACTTGGCACGAACCTAGGGCCCATCGGGCAGAACCTGGCACCGAAAACCGTTTCGGCCTAGGACTTCCGGTTCCGGTGCTAGAGGCCCCCGAAGGGTCTATAGCAGTGCTATGTATGGGGTTCCGCAGGGGCCTAAATGTGCGCCATTTCGGCCCCTTTTATGGCCCCATGGAGCTGAAACTTGGCACGAACCTAGGGCCCATCGGGCAGAACCTGGCACCGAAAACCGTTTCGGCCTAGGACTTCCGGTTCCGGTGCTAGAGGCCCCCGAAGGGTCTATAGGAGTGCTATGTATGGGGTTCCGCAGGGGCCTAAATGTGCGCCATTTTGGCCCCTTTTATGGCCCCATGGAGCTGAAACTTAGCACGAACCTAGGGCCTATCGGGCAGAACCTGGCACCGAAAACCGTTTCGGCCTAGGACTTCCGGTTCCGGTGCTAGAGGCCCCCGAAGGGTCTATAGGAGTGCTATGTATGGGGTTCCGCAGGGGCCTAAATGTGCGCCATTTTGGCCCCTTTTATGGCCCCATGGAGCTGAAACTTGGCACGAACCTAGGGCCCTATCGGGCAGAACCTGGCACCGAAAACCGTTTTGGCCTAGGACTTCCGGTTCCGGTGCTAGAGGCCCCCGAAGGGTCTATAGGAGTGCTATGTATGGGGTTCCGCAGGGGCCTAAATGTGCGCCATTTTGGCCCCTTTTATGGCCCCATGGAGCTGAAACTTGGCACGAACCTAGGGCCCATCGAGCAGAACCTGGCACCGAAAACCGTTTCGGCCTAGGACTTCCGGTTCCGGTGCTAGAGGCCCCCGAAGGGTCTATAGGAGTGCTATGTATGGGGTTCCGCAGGGGCCTAAATGTGCGCCATTTTGGCCCCTTTTATGGCCCCATGGAGCTGAAACTTGGCACGAACCTAGGGCCCATCGGCAGAACCTGGCACCGAAAACCGTTTCGGCCTAGGACTTCCGGTTCCGGTGCTAGAGGCCCCCGAAGGGTCTATAGGAGTGCTATGTATGGGGTTCCGCAGGGGCCTAAATGTGCGCCATTTTGGCCCCTTTTATGGCCCCATGGAGCTGAAACTTGGCACGAGCCTAGGGCCCATCGGGCAGAACCTGGCACCGAAAACCGTTTCGGTCTAGGACTTCCGGTTCCGGTGCTAGAGGCCCCCGAAGGGTCTATAGGAGTGCTATGTATGGGGTTCCGCAGGGGCCTAAATGTGCGCCATTTTGGCCCCTTTTATGGCCCCATGGAGCTGAAACTTGGCACGAACCTAGGGCCTATCGGGCAGAACCTGGCACCGAAAACCGTTTCGGCCTAGGACTTCCGGTTCCGGTGCTAGAGGCCCCCGAAGGGTCTATAGGAGTGCTATGTATGGGGTTCCGCAGGGGCCTAAATGTGCGCCATTTTGGCCCCTTTTATGGCCCCATGGAGCTGAAACTTGGCACGAACCTAGGGCCCATCGGGCACAACCTGGCACCGCAAACCGTTTTGGCCTAGGACTTCCGGTTCCGGTGCTAGAGGCCCCCGAAGGGTCTATAGGAGTGCTATGTATGGGGTTCCTCAGGGGCTTAAATGTGCGCCATTTTGGCCCCTTTTATGGCCCCATGGAGCTGAAACTTGGCACGAACCTAGGGCCCATCGGGCAGAACCTGGCACCGAAAACCGTTTCGGCCTAGGACTTCCGGTTCCGGTGCTAGAGGCCCCCGAAGGGTCTATAGCAGTGCTATGTATGGGGTTCCGCAGGGGCCTAAATGTGCGCCATTTCGGCCCCTTTTATGGCCCCATGGAGCTGAAACTTGGCACGAACCTAGGGCCTATCGGGCAGAACCTGGCACCGAAAACCGTTTCGGCCTAGGACTTCCGGTTCCGGTGCTAGAGGCCCCCGAAGGGTCTATAGCAGTGCTATGTATGGGGTTCCGCAGGGGCCTAAATGTGCGCCATTTTGGCCCCTTTTATGGCCCCATGGAGCTGAAACTTAGCACGAACCTAGGGCCCATCGGGCACAACCTGGCACCGAAAACCGTTTTGGCCTAGGACTTCCGGTTCCGGTGCTAGAGGCCCCCGAAGGTCTATAGGAGTGCTATGTATGGGGTTCCGCAGGGGCCTAAATGTGCGCCATTTTGGCCCCTTTTATGGCCCCATGGAGCTGAAACTTAGCACGAACCTAGGGCCTATCGGGCAGAACCTGGCACCGAAAACCGTTTCGGCCTAGGACTTCCGGTTCCGGTGCTAGAGGCCCCCGAAGGGTCTATAGGAGTGCTATGTATGGGGTTCCGCAGGGGCCTAAATGTGCGCCATTTTGGCCCCTTTTATGGCCCCATGGAGCTGAAACTTGGCACGAACCTAGGGCCCATCGGGCAGAACCTGGCACCGAAAACCGTTTCGGCCTAGGACTTCCGGTTCCGGTGCTAGAGGCCCCCGAAGGTCTATAGGAGTGCTATGTATGGGGTTCCGCAGGGGCCTAAATGTGCGCCATTTTGGCCCCTTTTATGGCCCCATGGAGCTGAAACTTGGCACGAACCTAGGGCCCTATCGGGAAGAACCTGGCACCGAAAACCGTTTCGGCCTAGGACTTCCGGTTCCGGTGCTAGAGGCCCCCGAAGGGTCTATAGGAGTGCTATGTATGGGGTTCCGCAGGGGCCTAAATGTGCGCCATTTTGGCCCCTTTTATGGACCCATGGAGCTGAAACTTGGCACGAACCTAGGGCCCATCGGGCAGAACCTGGCACCGAAAACCGTTTCGGCCTAGGACTTCCGGTTCCGGTGCTAGAGGCCCCCGAAGGGTCTATAGCAGTGCTATGTATGGGGTTCCGCAGGGGCCTAAATGTGCGCCATTTCGGCCCCTTTTATGGCCCCATGGAGCTGAAACTTGGCACGAACCTAGGGCCCATCGGGCAGAACCTGGCACCGAAAACCGTTTCGGCCTAGGACTTCCGGTTCCGGTGCTAGAGGCCCCCGAAGGGTCTATAGCAGTGCTATGTATGGGGTTCCGCAGGGGCCTAAATGTGCGCCATTTCGGCCCCTTTTATGGCCCCATGGAGCTGAAACTTGGCACGAACCTAGGGCCCATCGGGCAGAACCTGGCACCGAAAACCGTTTCGGCCTAGGACTTCCGGTTCCGGTGCTAGAGGCCCCCGAAGGGTCTATAGCAGTGCTATGTATGGGGTTCCGCAGGGGCCTAAATGTGCGCCATTTCGGCCCCTTTTATGGCCCCATGGAGCTGAAACTTGGCACGAACCTAGGGCCCATCGGGCAGAACCTGGCACCGAAAACCGTTTCGGCCTAGGACTTCCGGTTCCGGTGCTAGAGGCCCCCGAAGGGTCTATAGCAGTGCTATGTATGGGGTTCCGCAGGGGCCTAAATGTGCGCCATTTCGGCCCCTTTTATGGCCCCATGGAGCTGAAACTTGGCACGAACCTAGGGCCCATCGGGCAGAACCTGGCACCGAAAACCGTTTCGGCCTAGGACTTCCGGTTCCGGTGCTAGAGGCCCCCGAAGGGTCTATAGCAGTGCTATGTATGGGGTTCCGCAGGGGCCTAAATGTGCGCCATTTCGGCCCCTTTTATGGCCCCATGGAGCTGAAACTTGGCACGAACCTAGGGCCCATCGGGCAGAACCTGGCACCGAAAACCGTTTCGGCCTAGGACTTCCGGTTCCGGTGCTAGAGGCCCCCGAAGGGTCTATAGGAGTGCTATGTATGGGGTTCCGCAGGGGCCTAAATGTGCGCCATTTTGGCCCCTTTTATGGCCCCATGGAGCTGAAACTTAGCACGAATCCTAGGGCCCATCGAGCACAACCTGGCACCGCAAAACCGTTTTGGCCTAGGACTTCCGGTTTCGGTGCTAGAGGCCCCCGAAATGTCCTATAGGAGTGCTATGTATGGGGTTCAGCAGGGGCTTAAATGTGCGCCATTTTGGCCCCTATTTATTTTTTTTTTTTGTC